>CAIIXF020000010.1:34672780-35872780 GCA_903813345.2 Owenia fusiformis | reverse complement strand
TTTCTCAAGGATGTGTAACTGAAAAATAAACAGAAAAATTATTAAATTTTTCAAAAATTCAACATTCTCTCTTTTCTAAAGAAATTCACTCATTTACTTCCTTCTCACTGATGATACAAACTTTGTTCGTCCACTGACATAAGTTACTTGATAGCAAACTACATGGTCTTTATTACGAGGGACCAACAACAGAGAACCCTTACTTTCAGCAAACAGCCCAAAATGCCTTAAAATTATTAACATCCAAAATCTGTTATGAACCATTTCTTTACCAGATTCCGTAGGAGACGAGTAATATCTTCTGATTCTGGATCGTAACAAGAAGTCTTTTCCATCAAATTGCCCTGCGTCATGAAATGAATCATATCCGTAGGCTCCTCGAAGCCAGATCTCATCCCAGGCACTTTATTGGTCAATCTAAATATTTCCGTCACACAATCTTCTAGCCTGTAGAAATAAAATTTTTGTTGATTCAACAAGTGTTTCAACTTTCCAATAGCAAAATAAAAAAATCAAGCTCTTGCGCTCTTCATAAAAAAACTCGACCAATAACATTAATTTTGCCCACCCTATACTTGTTCTTCATGATGGTTCTCATTAGTCCATAAAAAAATGTCAAAAACTCATCTAAGACTTTGAATATTTTTACACTGACTATATTTACTTTATCTTGTTTACTTGACTTTTGTGACTTGCTCTAATGGAATTGTTATGACTATACGTTATCCCACCAATAAAATAATAATTCCTTTTGCACAATCCTCTCAATGATGTTAGTGTTTATCTATTAATCTGTTAAGTCAAATACTCTTTGTCAAAAGTTTAATCAGGCTTTAAAGATATATTAACCTAAGAGTTTTTAAAATGAATAAGTTGACACAGATTGATTGAAACAAAAATGTTTTAGCAAATTAAATTTCAAAACTGAAAACACCTACTCATTGGCATTTTGCTCAAGTTGTTCATCCAAGGATGCGATGAAGGTTTCCATGGCATCCATACTTGGCATAGCGCCACCTAGGAACATTGCCGACATCTTGGACTGTTCCAACGTCATAGTGGGATGCTTAGCAATACATGACAGCACGCTAAAAATAAAGAAGCATTTGGTTCACCCATCACTGCTTATTTCTAAAGAGTGATTTGATTTCAGTTGAGCAGTTTAGATTTTAATTTGATGACCACAACATTGGAAGTAAAGGGTAATATTTAACAGCATCAAAATCATGCAGTCCTAACTTCAACCGTTATTTTGAATTTTTGACCTACCGGATGTTTGAAAATCAAGGATTACGAGTCTCATACTGCACCGTTTTTCTTCAAACTTAATCAATATCATAGCTTGTTATTTCACATCAAGATAAAGAAATATGTTAGGAACATGCTTACATCGATTAAAAGATTGCAATGGCTCGTTAAATTCAAAAACTAACTGGTGATAATTTGCGCAAACGAAGGTGGTACGCAAGAGATGTCAGTCATTGGTAAAGCTCTGGGGCTTTCTCTTTGGCCAGGCTTATTACATTTTACTCGAGTCTCTAGCTTACAGCTAGACGAAACTTCATTGATTTCGTATGTACTGTGCTACACGCACCTACACGCACCTAGAACTCATTTTTAATAAATTTTATAAATATTTTTAAGAATATTAATCATATTTAGGATGAAGCGTTGCTTGTCTGGATTTAGATATTTCAAAATTTCATTTCGGAGTTTTGACACATGGTGAAATTTTCTCGCTGTAGCTAAAAATGGCTTCCGGTTCTGGACGTGAATAACATTTGAAATTATTCTCGCTTAAAGAAATCAAATATAACAATAGATTCAGACGGGGATGTGAGCTGATGTTCTTCAAATCTATACATAAAGGTATATTTCATATTATTATGGCATATTTACTGTGCCTGTGACACAATGATTTACAATATTTATAATACTAAGGCAGCTCAATCTTCCTCCTCAAAGCCGGAATATAGAAGGCTTTGGACCGAAGTAAATTACATTGTACATGAAAGTAGAAACACAAATCTAAATGTTAAATTTACAAAAAGATAGTCACAATATTCCGAACAAAATGAGATCAGAATAGAAAAACAGTCTAAGCTAAAGAAAATGTAATCGTAACAACTAACCACAATCCTTCTGATCGCCCAAAATCAGTGAATATAAATAACAGAAATAAAAATGTTATTTTTCTCTAGTAACAATTTCCCACAATTCCCTCGACAGGAAATTAAAACCAAATCAATTTGAAAATATTGGAAAATATACTACAGGGACTATTATCAAGTAAAAATAAACTAAACATTTTTTCAATTATCGGGATTAGGTAGTCAGCATTTTTTCATCAGAAATCTATGATTTGAGTTATGTTTTCATCTTTTGTTTATCTGAAATTCTTTTTCAGAATGACAGGTGTTTCAAGATGGCCGCGCCCGTGAAAAATATGAACCTTTTGCATTTTCACATATTTAGGCTGATATCTTCGAAGCTGAATCTAAGATATTGTTTATTTTTATAGCAATGTTTCGTACTTTATATACTTATTTGAATAATCATGGAAATTGACGCTGTCTTCAAGGAAATTGGAGAATTCGGACCGTTTCAATTAAAAGTTTTCTTATCATTGGGACTTGTGCAAATTCCTCTAGCATTTCAGCAAATGCAAAATGTATTTGTTGGAGCTGACCAAGAATTTTATTGTAAAACATTTGATGGGGAATTGGTTAAAGGTTGTTTGGTAGAAAATAATGGAGATTCAATCAAGAAGTGCTCTTCGTACATCTACAACAGTAGTTTCTCGTCAACAGTTTCACAAGTAAGTCACTGAGTGTTACGTAATGTGTTGTCACCAGAATAGATGTACCTGTACAGGGGCGGATCCAGAAACCAACAAAGGAGAGGGCCCATATTTGAAGTTTGGAAAAAAGTGGCCCAAATTAAAAAATATAATTATAAGGCCCATTTTCCTGATAATTTGGCCTAAAATTAAAAATAAGGCCTCCACCCATTTTTGTCCAAAAAGGTTCATTTAATGGGCCTTTAAAAAAGATATGGGCTCAAAAAATTTTTATGCCCATTTTTTTCTCTACAGTACAGTACCCGACCAACCTTTACATGTGTAACAATCCTTGCCTTCGATTATGTTTCTCCGAAGAGATTGTTATTTCTTGAATAAGTATTTTATTCACTTTCTGCTTGAATTTTTAACTTACTATTTGATGCAGAGATTTTCTGGCTCCATTTACGTTAATATATATTCTAGGAGACAGAGGATCGCTACTTCAGATCGTATGTGTTAACGTATGGTGCTTTTTGTACTCACTTGAGCTGTAATTACTTTGATATTAGGCCGAATTGACATTCTTCGACACAATTTTTCCGATACAGCTGGTGGCCATATTTGTTTTTGTTTTCCTCTCGCGAGTGGCGAGATTTCCGGGAAGAATTATTTATTCCCTCAATAACTTCATTCCAAAGTATTTATACCACCAAGTGTTTGGGTTCAATTAGCTTTTATTACCATTGTATTAATAATTACAGCTCAAGCTGGAGTTCGGTATCATATTATTCTTAGTTTGAATGTTATATCTGAAATGAGATTTCACGAGACTGACCTTAGATGACATAGGGGCGTAACTCTCTATGCTTTCGTTCTGAGCAGACGCAAAATTTATTTCGAGGATTTATAAGCGATTTGGAAACTATTATATTGAACAATGAAACACAACTACAATACTGCAGTGGCAAAGGTACTCATTTATAATTTTGTGGTTGCATTTTACGTTTACTTCAAGTGAAATTGTCATAACTTGAGAAGTAAGTGGACTTGGCAGATTGAGGCTGTCTGCTTGCTTTCATTTATTTTTATACAGATCTAAGTTTACGTTATTGTTAGATATTCTCAAAGTTTATATATTGATCGAGGTTTCATTTGTTTATCAGAACTTTAGATCAGTCTTTAAGTTCATTTTCCTTTAAAATCCTTATAGTTTTAAATGCTGACTTCACAGGCTGAAATGTCTTGTCAGTGGCTGAATTAGCTGAACTGGCTGAATTGTCTGAACTACTTTCTTAGTTTATTTTTGTTTACATTTTTGATGAATTCATTGATATAGTGTTGTATGTGAATTCCTATTACTTATATACATGTATCTTATTTTAATCAAAACTATATGATTTATACTCTATATTCATCTTAGTATACCTGGTGGCTAGAAATATACTTACACATAGGAGCATCCTGTAAAGCTGTCATGCACTTTACGTGAGGTCACGCTGACATATGTCACTGCGACGTTGAGGACTCTATTATGTTTGCAATTCAATCTAGCTATTGAGTAAACTATTATTTTATTTTAACGGTATTCACACATAACATTATATTCATTCATTTATGCATATTACTTAGGTTGATGACCTAACATAGCCTGTGCATAAAATCTACTTATCACATCAGCCATATTAGATGTGATTTGTCATACATTTCATATATATTAGTATATTTACATTTATTCATAACTATATATTCATAAACACATTATTTCATATTAATATTGACAAATAACATTGTTTACGCTTCAAATTCTAAATCCATTTGAAAACTTCATTTGAAATTCATATCAAGTCATTATCAGGGTCATCCCTTGCATCATTATCAAGTCAAATTCAAATTCCTAGTCTTGGGTCAATACAGTCTCAGGGTAAAACCAATAAATGTTGTTGTGATTTTTTTTATTATATCTCAGAGTTGTGCCAAAACATTTATACTTTTACATTTAGATCTTTTAATATAGTTTATATTTGTACTTTAGTAAATCTTGGTGTTATGTTACACATTCTTTAACAGGTGGTTACAGACGCATTCACTTGAAAGTATTCCCATTCAACTTCATAGCTTTTCCATACAAGATCAAAAGCTCTAGTTGCATCATAGTAAAATAGTTTCCCATACACATTCAAGATCTCTTACCGAGACTTCATGTTTCATCATCTAGTTATAAGTCCCTGTGAAATTTACAATAACAACTGTCATAAGAGCCACGCCTACCAACATTTTCAGAGACCAAAAGTGATGGTTGTTACATGTACACATGTACATGTTTTCATAGACATAATCATTTAATTGAAAGCCTAAATAATGACTTGTAAAACATCTTACTTCCCCAAAACCATGATACTAGTAATGTAAGTTGAACCAGGCCAAGGATGTAAAAGAAGTTCTCCAGATATTGTGAAGTGAGAGGATTTCTATTAAAAAAACAATATGTGTTCTGTAAATATACAATACTCGTATGCGTATACAGCACCTATGAATTAAAGCCCAAACAAATTATTTCTACAAAACATTTTCAATAGGTTTACATGATGTTCAGATACTAGGCTATTTACTGTATCCATGTTTGTCAATATAGTACAGTTCATTATATTAGTTATTGATTTATTTCCAGTGGGACCTAGTATGCAATCACGCCTACCTAAAGGATGTTGTACAATCCGTATTCATGTTTGGACTGCTAATTGGCGCTCTCACAATAGCTCCACTCTCCGACACATATGGCCGACTGAAAATACTTCACCCTTCTATGATGATCCAGTTCATCGCAGGGCTTTGCAGTTCTTTTGCTCCCACATATGCCTACTTTGTGTTTCTACGATTTTTGGTTGGGGTCTCAAATGGAGCCTTAATTGTGATATTTACCTTGCTGATGGAACACATAGGCGCCCCCTGGCGTGGATTTTGCAGTACCTTATATAGTGTGTTCTTTGCTCTTGGGATAGCATTGTTTGCACTGATGGCAAATTATGTTAGAGATTGGAGAATATTATCAGCCCTGTCAGCACTAACTTTAGTTCCATTTGTGGTACAGTTGTACTGGTAAGTGTCTTTCTGTATTGACATTTTTTGTATTTCAATTGCTTGGGTAGATGGTGACCCCTGGTCAGCCCTTACCAGTAGGGTGCTCTTAATTTTTAGGTTGGCCTCAAAGGTCAAATTTGCCTTTGCTATGTTTGGCCAAAATTATAATTTTGATCAAATGCTAAATAGGATAGTTTCTAAATAGCAGAAAAATCAATGAAATCTCGTGCTGCCATCTTTTATTCAGCTTTTAACTCTGGCTAGAGCTCCATTCACTTACATGCTAAAATCTTGGAAAAGTGGCTTAATTTCATGATTTATCAAAGTGTTTTTGTTGAATCTGTATAAAACTTGAATGATATACCACATGATGACCCTGTTTATGAACATGTTGTGATTAAACATGCTAATGTTGATTGACATACAAATAATCCACGGTTTTAAAGAATTTTAGCATTGCATCTATGGACATTTGGCCCAACTTTTTTTAAATTGTCATAGAAAATTATTCAAATTACATAACTGTGTAAATCAAAGCTATTTTAGGAGAAAACATTCCACTGAATTCAAATATACCATTTAAAAGAAGGTAATGTAAGTCATTAGAGGTCTAATATGCAAGTCTCTTAAAATCTCACGAAAAACGAGATTTAGCGAGATTTCAAAAGCTATATGGAAACTATACTATTTGATGAAAATTATGCTCAATTTCACCCCATCAATTTTCAAAAGGCTTTCAAATGCTCAACCTCATGAATATTTGTAAAGCTCATGTTGCTTTTCCCATCCTCCTAAACAGGTGTTCAGAATCCGTACCTCCTTCTTTCCCCCTGCTATTACCAATTTGGTAGCGCCCGATAACCGTACAGTAAAACCTGTGAAGTGGAACACCTCCCAAGTTGAACACTTTTAAGAGTCCAAGACCAATTGACCTAATGTTAAATGAAACTCCTCTTTAAGTGGAACACCTCTAGAAGTGGAACACTTTTCAGAGTCCCAAGACCAATTGAACTTATGTTAAATGAACCTCTATAAGTGGAACACCTCCCAAAGTGGAACACTTTGAAGAGTCCAAGACCAACTGACTTTATGTTAAATGAACCGCCTCTATAAGTGGAACACCTCACAAGTGAAACACTTTTTAGAGGTACCCAAGAAAATACAACACCAAGAAAATGCATTTTCTTTGATTTTGGGGCTCCCAGAGGGTATACACATTTTTCACCAAGTGCTTTTTTCGTAGTTTATGCATGTAGACACATATACCCTATGGGAGTAGAAGTTCTGCTCAATAGCCGATTTTCAAAATGACCGCCTTCTAGCCAAAATGTCATTAAACAGTGTGCCATGCCAATAATTAGTCTCATATCAAATATGAACAAAATCGCTCCACTACTTTTCAAGTTATAGAAAGATTGTAAAATCGTGTGTAAAAGCCGCCATTTTTCAAGATGGCTGCCATGTGTTTCTTAAATATGTACATGTCTAGCTTAATTAATGTGCTATATAACTTTTTTACTTTTAAAACTCATTGCTATTACAGTTTTATATACTGTACCTCAATGACTGTAAAATGGTCACTAAAATGGCCGCCATTTTGAAACGAGCGGCCATTTTGAAAATCGGCTATCAAGCAGAACTTCTACTCCCATAGGGTATATGTGTCTACATGCATAAACTACGAAAAAAAGCACTTGGTGAAAAATGTGTATACCCTCTAGGAGCCCCAAAATCAAAGAAAATGCATTTTCTTGGTGTTGTATTTTCTAAACTACCCCCAAGAAAGGTGTTCCACTGAGACTGGATTTACTGAACTTTGATATAGAAACATTCAAAGAATATAATTTAATTTTTTAATATTTAAAAAAAAACAAGTTAACAATTCAATTATATATAAAGGTATCGGGTTACATGTTATAAATGCTAGCTTTCTCTATCATAATATATCATTTTCCCATTTCCTTTGGTAAATCAGCAGATCATTTTTGAATATGTGTAGCTTTAAGAAGTATAAGACAGCTAAACTATTTTTCTTGGTACATTTTAAAGGCCAAGGCTTTGTTGATTGTTAAGAAATTTACAAAAATGTTCAAAATGCTCTTAACTTAACAATTTACAAAAAACTGAAAAAGATCATCAAGTTTAGAGATCTAGGCATGCACTTTTACTGAGGTGTTTTTTAATTACTTTTGATGAATAGATGATGTATTTGATTGACTCTGTAGTATTTTACCATGAAAATGCTGCTGTGATATGATTGATCACCTACAGTATCTGATGGATGGTACTGTCTCTGATAACGGACATAATAACTGAAGTAAACTATAAAATTGAGAGTAACATGTGGCTGTATTTCTAGTACTGTTGAACTCTGGGTAACAAGTATGGCTTGCCAATACAATATATCATAACACAATTAATAGCACAATCAATGTATGAATGTGATGATACAACAGTATCTCTTCAGCATTGGTGTTAGAAATGATAAAACGTCAATAAAAATTTGACAGATTAGAAAATATTTCTTTTGATTTGTAATTGTAAGCTGCCATGTGGCTAGTTCAACAAGTTAAACCTAGTCTGGGCCTTATCTGACATATCTTGTGGCCCGCCCAAAACGTCCGTGCCAATTCGGTCCTTAATGCAAACAATTTAATGGTGGCCTATGGCAGCACATGGAATTCTTAGTTATTTTTATTAATAACTGATAGTGAGAATTTGCAACCAATGAAAGCATGGCACGAAAGTTAAACCCAATCATTGCAACAAGAACATTCAGATTAATAAATGAAAGCCGTGGTATTGGGTTTAACTTGTTGAACTACTGTACCATATGGCCTGCTTGAGGTTTTTTGGTGTCGAAGGAAAGTTCAAACACTCATTGATCCAATTTTAATACCAAGACAATGTGAGTTTTTATTTAGCTAATGAACACTGAAAAGTATGTAAAGTCTCCCTTTACTTATTGCTCTTCTTTAAAATTCAAACATGAAATATATTACAGATGGCATTAGATTTTTTGGGAATCTATTTAAATGAATGAAATTCAATTCCTTCTGGAGCAGTGTTTAAATAGCTGTTCCATAAAATTTTCTGTACATTTGCTGGATCCGACAGTCTAAAGAAATGTACCAATGTGGTATCACTTGGAATAACTCTGTCTGCTTCGGCTGCGTCTTTTCTTAAAATATTCTCATGTTGAGGCCACAGTTGAAAATGGTACGTCCATGATCCAGTAGGTGGCACTCCAAGTACTTCCATCAAAGCGCCATAGTAAGTATCATCTGGGAAGCACAATGGAACTTTGCAAAATAAAAAATTCATATCTTGTATCACAGATTGGCTGAAGATTATACCGCAGCCTGTAATATACGTAGGATAATGAGTTTTCCATTTAACGGGACTTAATAATTTTGATTTACCAGTATGGGTAATAATCGCGTTGCTTACTGGAACACCGTGATAAAGTCTCGTAATGTTTTGCCTTAGTTTATCATCCAAAAAGTTGACCACTTTAGTTAGGTTTAAAGATGTGTCCTGGGTTAGACGAAACACAAAATTTGCTCTTGGACAATACAACTGAATCCATTTAAAACCAAATGCAACTTTGTGTGTCATTTTGTCATACTCATCCGAAAAATTTCCAACCAAAAGATCAGTTTCATCAAAAACATTCGACAACGTTTGATTGAGTTCATCTCCAAATATGAATACTGTTCGTATCTGCCAGGTTGCTATCTTCTTTACTGAACCAAATGTTTCCCTGATAGAACGACGCATGTGTCCACCTGGAAGTAAAATTGGGAATGATATTGTAAAATGCAAACTATGTTAAAGGATGGGAAATCTGCTTCACAGTATTAAGTAAAAATTAATCCATCGCAATTCCAGGAAAACAACAGATTAACTTTAAATTTTCGCAAATGTTATATTTGGAAGTTTTTGCAGATATCTTGCCATCACAATTCCAGAACAAGGCATTAAAATGACAAAATGTCACCACCATTTCGAAAATTTAAACAATTTGAAGCTAGTTGAAAAATACCTCACAGTGAATATCTATACTTGAGAAGGTCATTGAAGGTTAAATCTGAACTCTATATATAGTCAGATTTGAACTTCTGAAAACTCATAGATGATTTTGAAATAAGACCTTTCTGACCTTTTTTATGTCCCCACCACATATTGTGGGGCCATATTGTCGGCCTAGGCGTGTCTGTTGTTCATCAACAACACTAACACTGAGTATCTTGAATTGGGTTGACTCGGAGGATGTCTGGGACACTTGAAAAACCGCCAAATTAAATAGAAGCCAATAGGCCCAAAAACAGAAAAACTGCCAAATTAAGTCATGCCAAATTAAAGACAAATACAGTAACTGCATGGACCAACAATTCACCAATGGTCACTCATTCTAGATTCTATTGAAACTTATGAAATCGATCAACCGAAGGGGAGGGGGGTTGGGGGTCAGAAGGGCTTGTAGCTAGGCTAAGTATTGGGATACAATTGACCTGCTTGTTGATGACAATGATGAAAATAAGAAATCATTCTTTTAAATTTGTTATGGTGCTGTTGCAATCGGAAAGCATTTTTAAGCGGTTTTTCTATTCTCAATGATGTATGAAGTTACCTTTTTGTCATGCAATCATTCTGTCAATCAAAAAAACACACAAAAGAGTTACCATTTTTATAACCTTGAGAAGAATTGTGTATTTTTATATCTGTCAAGCACAAAACAACCAGTTTGAGTACAATAAGTATTACACGTTGTATACATTGATTCATGGCCTTTTCAACCTTTGAATAATGGCTTTCCATGTAAATAAATAAATGAATTAAGATTTTAAGAAAAGCCATCACAAAAAGGGTCACCTTTAGGCAAATATTCTATTAGGAATAAAAACGGATTAAGATAAGTTGGTCAAAATGATTTAGATAAAGTTTTATCGTCATTAATAAATATATTTCAACCTGTAGGTGAACATGTTTTAACTCATTTATGGTTTAGTACAATATTATATCTTCAAGGGGATGAAGGGGGGGGGGGGGGTATTAATGATGGTTGCAAAAGCCAACAAATATCCTGCGCGCAGAGTCTAGTTATGAACTACCCTCTTCCTCGTATTGACCATATTACAGTTTAGTAGCCCCGCCCCAAAGATCGGTGCGTCCTACAGCCCTTGTAAAAAATCTACCTCGCTGACCCTTTCTCAACCAAACAGCGTTGTGGAAGGAACAAGTGCTAAATACATGCTCATTAACTATGCCGTGATGTCAGAGGAAATGACCATATAGAAAGTAGTCCGTATTTTGACGATAAACTCTGATTGGCTCAGTGAGATCAAGAAAGTTCATCGTGAGATCAAAGATATATTGTAAACTGAAAGAATGAAGACGAAGCTCTCTTTTAAGAAGTGAAGTTGAACAAATGCAAAGAGAAGCCAACAAAAGGAATATTACATAATTCAACATTATTAAATTTTAGTATTCTTTCATACTTACTAGATTTGTCACTAATAATAAACAACAGAAGAAGATTCTCATCTTCTCTAACCTTGCAGATATCCCATCTCGGCCATTTTAAAACCTTGTAATTGTCGAGCATCCTATTGGTCCAGTTCATGTGATATAACTCAGGAGGAACATTTGATTGTGCCCTCCTTAGTTTCAATTTAGGTGTCATGTGGGTTTTGTCAATTGTAGAGCATTTTAATGAATCCCACTTTGAATTTTCTTGGGATGCACTGAAAATGGAACTCATATACGCTTTCATTTTCTGATATACTTTTTTGATTGTTTGTAGTTGTGTGAACTGTAAGTGTTTCAGTGTTTTCTCTTTTGATGGTGTAATTGTAAATAAATTCAAACACACTAATACTAGTAATACCACAAAGATGAACTTAATGATTTTTTTTAATCCAGCCATGGTTTTTATGGTAACTATGAACTCACTGTTTCTCAGTTTGTAACTGAAAATTTAGATGTTTTTTTGTGATAATTCTTATGATTAAATTGGTTCTTTTTTGTGATAATCTTTATCATAAAATTGGTTCTTCTTGGTTCCTCTTTGTGATAATCCTTATCATAAAATTGGTTCTTCTTTGTGATAATCCTTATCATAAAAATGGTTCTTCTTTAATCCAATTCTTATCAAGAGTATCCATATGTTTCAGCTGTCTGTTATAATCTTTTATGATCTGTCACTCAAGTTTATTCAGTCCAACTGCTAGGTTGATCATGAATATATTTGTGTTTAGCTGATCATGTATAATATATGTTAAGCTTAGTAATAGCTGTCCTTGTGCATGTATTGATTTTTTTTTTTTTTTTTTTTTTTTTTTTTATTGCAAATAAATTTAGAAAATGTACAAACTTCCCCAGAAAGTGGACAGTGGGGTTATTACATACATAGGGTTTGCTTAAGATGGCAGCATGAACACCCTGTAGCAAATAATATAATAATAAGTCCTCTTAAAATATATTTAAAATTACATCCAATATTACATTACAATGGGTATTAACTTAATATTGACATACAATATAAAATGATACATTCACCCATATTTTAATGTTCATATAAAAATATATTACATGCAATTTATAGTGTATATATATGTACATTTCAGCATATGCACTCTACAGTTAATTATAGTTAAACATAAAATAAGATATTGATGTAATTATTCATTCTCCGCCATTCTCTCACATTCGCAAACATTCATACATCTACATTCATGCTTACCAGGTTGCTATGTCTGTAAGATAATAAAAATAACAAACAGATTTGTTTACATTTTATTCAATAAAACTCTTACGTCAGCAGCATATTTCTTATATTTAATAAATTCTATACTTTCGAGGTACTGCCTTACGTAATTTGTGAAATAAACAAAGTATGGAACCTTTTCATCAATATATGCTTTGTAAATAACATATTTCATTATTAAGATAAAAAGATTTAGTCCGTTATGAATATTTGCATCAGTTTGTTTACATCCTAGTAGAATATCAGTTTTGGAAAGATCATTTATTTTTATCAATTCAGTATTAGTACACCATTCCTTAAAACGTTTCCATATGTCTTTAACTAATTTACAGTTTAATAGTAAGTGGTTCATATCTTGCACTTCTTCACACCATGGACATTTGCTAGAGTCTATTATTTTCATTTTTTGTAATTGAGAGTTGCATGTTAATGTATTCATAAGAATTTTATATTGAAATGACCATAACTTTGTTTCTAAAGTTATATTTCTGGCCATTGTATAATAATATTTCATATCTTCCTCCTGTATTCCCATAGATAACCATTTATTTAATGATGTAGGTTTTTCATATTCTTTATCTAATAAATTTTTATATATGTTTTTACAGGTAACATCTTTTGGTTTTTGAAAGCTGCTTTTTGTTGCAGGACTATTTTTTAATAACTTCCATAAGTTTGGGATAGCACTTACTATTGATTGGTAATTTTACTTTCAAGTTTTTTAATTCCCATAGTATACTTTTTCATATGTGTGTTAATAAAGCAATATTTTAGAAGTTGCCCAATAATTGATAGGTTCTAATTTGAAGTGAAATTAAATTTAATTTGTGACTAGATTATTATACACTCCCAAAGTGCCAAAAGCCAAATTATAATTGTTAAATTAATTTTATTTAAAGGACCATTCCAATGTGTTGTAACTGTAAAAATGTATAGTTTAATTATAATGATATGTAATTTCATCAGTTCAAAATATGGCCAGACTCTTCTATTCTTAATTATTCAAGCATTCAAAAATTGTTCAAATACATGTAGTAACTGAATTAAGCTGGATATTAATGTCAAAAGTTACCCAACTTTTTTTGATTATGAGTCTAAGAAAGCATTCTTGAGTTTCAAATTGATTTCTGTAATAACTTGAAACCATCTTCTAATTTATTCCACTTACCTTTTATTGTTTCTAGAAATTAATGCTTTTAAAATGAGATTTGAAGGGTGTTAATCAGGGCAATTCTGTGCCATTTTAATCAAAATTTAATTCTGTTGCTACCTAGAAACGAGCTGATATTTTTGTTACCTAGAAATGAGCAATATACCAATACGCGATAACGTTTAATTTAGTTCAGTTTAGTTACCTCCCATTTGAAGAGCTCTCATGTATGGTACAATTTTGTCTCCATCCAGGTTCTTTCCCATTGGATATACAGGGTGGGCCAAAAAAATGCCACTTTTTTTTCAGGACACTACAACTTTTTTATTTTCCAACCTACATACCTCAAATTTTGCAGTTATATAGTGCCAAGGGTTCTTAGCAATAATATAATGTAACAAGTCATTCAACTTGGAATATTTGATCTAAAAGGGGAGTTCAATTGGTCCGCCACCCTAATTGATGATATATTTTAGATTTAGTCGCCTTGCTGATATTGCAGTATCAATGAAATGTTAGTTAAGTTTTTTCCAACCTGTCTAAATTCCCAGCTTTAGTTGAGCAATTTTCTAGATTGGGTGCCTTCATACAATCTCCTGGAGACCTTCCCTTCCAATACCCTATACTCACTGGGGTTTGCATCAGGTCTATTAGCTTGGCGATCATCAGGCCGTATCAGTTCAGAGAGTTTTGCAAATTATGCTTATTTCTCATGAAAACCACATGTTTAAGTGAGATGCTGGTGACATATTTTATTCAAGTAAAACTGTATAATTTATGATCCATGGCTAGATAACAACCTCAAGTTTCATTTGGTATGCAAATTATGATTTAATATCAAAAATTAAAAAAGTTATAGCATTTTGAAAAAAAAGTGGCGTTTTTTTGGCCCACCCTGTATATATAGATTGTGATATCGTTAAGGTCAATGTGTCGTTCGGAATATCTAAGTAGTCCTTATTGCAAGATTAGAAAAATAAGTCAAAAAGTGGTGACATAAGGTTTTGGTCTCCATTTTTTGTGATGGTGGTTGGCGTCTAAGGTGGTTGGCATCTGTAACAAATTCTTATAACTTCCAATAACTTAACAAATACTGTTTAGACTGACTTCAATTGGTATTGAAAATATACAAAATATCTTTGAAAGTACATCTTTACATGCTCATATTTACAAGTACATCTTTGCATGTGCATTTTTGGAAGATATGTCTAACTTCATCTGACATAATAGCTCTCAATCTGTTTTTAAGTACATAATATTCATAATATTTATGGCAACCTGAAACCTTTGTTTTATCCTCATCTTGTTTTATTTTACATTTAACAAATTGCTTTGTTATCGATCACGCCCTATAATAACACTATTTTCATTTTATTTCAGGCTACTGCCGGAAAGTCCAAGATGGCTGCTGAACATTGGAAGAGTTTCTGCAGCTGAACGGATTCTCAAAGGCATAGCACTAAAGAATGGACGTCCATCTACTATTGAAATTAAACTGAAGAATCCTGAACGATCCAAGGAACAGGAAACACCTGAGAAGAAAGAATCAGTCTTGTTGCTTTTTACACATAGGGCTGCACGATGTATGACCCTAATACAGTTATATTCATGGTATGACCCTAATACAGTTATATTCATGGTATGACCCTAATACAGTTATATTCATGGTATGACCCTAATACATTTATATTCATGGTATGACCCTAATACAGTTATATTCATGGTATGACCCCAACACAGTTATATTCATGGTATGACCCTAATACAGTTATATTCATGGTATGACCCTAATACAGTTATATTCATTGTATGACCCTAATACAGTTATATTCATGGTATGACCCTAATACAGTTATATTCATTGTATGACCCTAATACAGTTATATTCATGGTATGACCCAAACACAGTTATATTCATGGTATGACCCTAATACAGTTATATTCATTGTATGACCCTTATACAGTTATTTTCATGGTATGACCCTAATACAGTTATATTCATGGTATGACCCTAATACAGTTATATTCATGGTATGACTCTAATACAGTTATATCCATGGTATGACCCTAATACAGTTATATTCATAGTATGACCCTAATACAGTTATATTCATGGTATGACCCTAATACAGTTATATTCATGGTATGACCCTAATACAGTTATATTCATGGTATGACCCTAATACAGTTATATTCATGGTATGATCCTAATACAGTTATATTCATGGTATGACCCTAATACAGTTATATTCATGGTATGACCCTAATACAGTTATATTCATGGTATGACCCTAATACAGTTATATTCATGGTATGACCCCAACACAGTTATATTCATGGTATGACCCTAATACAGTTATATTCATGGTATGACCCTAATACAGTTATATTCATGGTATGACCCTAATACAGTTATATTCATGGTATGACCCTAATACAGTTATATTCATGGTATGACCCTAATACAGTTATATTCATGGTATGACCCTAATACAGTTATATTCATGGTATGACCCTAATACAGTTATATTCATGGTATGACCCTAATACAGTTATATTCATGGTATGACCCTAATACAGTTATATTCATGGTATGACCCTAATACAGTTATATTCATGGTATGACCCTAATACAGTTAAATTCATGGTATGACCCTAATACAGTTATATTCATGGTATGACTCTAATACAGTTATATTCATGGTATGACCCCAACACAGTTATATTCATGGTATGACCCTAATACAGTTATATTCATGGTATAACCCTAATACAGTTATATTCATGGTATGACCCTAATACAGTTATATTCATGGTATGACCCTAATACAGTTATATTCATTGTATGACCCTAATACAGTTATATTCATGGTATGACCCTAATACAGTTATATTCATGGTATGACCCTAATACAGTTATATTCATGGTATGACCCTAATACAGTTATATTCATGGTATGACCCCAACACAGTTATATTCATGGTATGACCCTAATACAGTTATATTCATGGTATGACCCTAATACAGTTATATTCATGGTATGACCCTAATACAGTTATATTCATGGTATGACCCCAACACAGTTATATTCATGGTATGACCCTAATACAGTTATATTCATGGTATGACCCTAATACAGTTATATTCATGGTATGACCCTAATACAGTTATATTCATGGTATGACCCTAATACAGTTATATTCATGGTATGACCCTAATACAGTTATATTCATGGTATGACCCTAATACAGTTATATTCATGGTATGATCCACTGTGAAAAAAGCCAAATATAGTTTGTACTATAGCAAACTATTTTTTAGAATAACCCCCATATAGTTTGAATTTCACCTAAAATATGGGCGAGAATAGTTTCTCCCATATTCCTAAAAACGGAACACTTTAATATAAGTCCTGATATACTCTCCGGTACGCCCATATAAACTAAAATAAGTTGCATATATCATTGCAGAGTGTATATCTTTACTGAACTATTTTCCACTTATACGCCTCAAAGTAGGAATCAAACCTACTATATGCGGTGAAAAACAACTTATATTAAATAAAAACAGACTATATCAAACTATACTTGACTTATTCTTCTCTTATTCTACCTAAAAACAAACTATACGCGTCTTATACGCGATATTACGTAATAGCTTCAGTTCCCGAGTTTGTTGTTTTAACAGATTAAAAGCAAAGTCCAGCATTGAATGTATTTTGTTTACAATGCTAATTAATTCGCTTGTTCAGATTAATCTGGTAATTTCTATAACTGAGGGTTCTAATTTCCATCAAAAAGTCATTTATAAATCAAGCTTTTACTTTAACTAAATTGGACAATGACAGTCGAATTATAATTAACACCGTGTTAAATTTTGGATTCATTTCATAAAGTCTGTGGAAAGTTACATTTTTCAATTCACTTGGTATTGAAGTAAAAATAATATAGAATAAAATGTTCAATATAGTTGCAATAGGGGAATAAGATATGATAACTATTTTTAAAAATTAATTTTTCTTTAATGATATTATTCGTGTATTATTTGAAGGGAACAACATATAATGCCATATAATATAGAATATAATATTCTAGTCAGGAGCAAATAATATGTTGGCATTTGCAATCAAAACCGGATTATATGCGTTTATTTTTGAACCATTAATCCCTAAGTATTCCATTCCTATGAAATGAGTTTCATTCACACTAATTAATCCGTTTGTTAGGACTAATTTCTCTAGCTTATGGTCCTTATTTCTAAAAAAATTATTTGCAAATTAAGTTTTTACATATTTATTTGATTGTATAATGTCCCTCGAGTTATGATTAAGTTTGTGTTAAATTTGGGATTCAATCGATCAATCCATTGGAAAGTTAATTTTTTATTCTTAATTAATGAGTTTTCCTCAACAACAAACAGCATTTAAATCCCCCTCTTACTCAGGTACGAACAACCACCTGTACTATTCACTTTGCCAACAAAAAACAGTCTTGACACGGAACTGCTCAATATTCAATTAATATATTACGCATTTTATACAAGCCCGTACCTAAGGACCCCCTTCCCCTGGCCAACAATTCTTTAAAAAATGCAGTTTTTCACCATTCACATACATGTATTGACATGTCAGAGCAATGTAATTAGTAAAACTTTAATCCATAAGTATTCAATTTCTATGAATTGAGTTTTGTTCACCCTAATAAATAATCTGTTTGTTAGAGTTAATGGATTAATTTCTACAGCCTATGGCTCTAATTTCCACAAAAAATACAAATTAAGTTTTTCATATTTATTTGATTGTATAGTGTACCTTGTGCTATGATTAATATTGTGTTAAAATTTGGATTCAATCGATTAACTCATTGGGAAGTAATTTCTTGATTTTTAATTTTGGGGTTTCCTAACAATTTAACTCCATTGTTTCTCTGTAACATTAAGTTTAATACAACAAACAACATTTAAAGCCCTCTCTTACACACACACAAACACGCATTTGATACAGGTCTGTGGCCATGGGGGAGGGTCGTTGGGTTCCCCCACCCCCTTGCCAAGATTCTTTCAAAATCATTTTCACCAATCTGAGCACTGTCAAGTGATTTTTGGCATTATCAATTTTGACCCCCTTGGTACGTTTTGAAAATTGTCCCCCCGAGCTCAAACTTATTACGAGCCTGTAATATACCAGAAATATTGCTCAGATTTCATCTGACATCACTTATAATAAATTAGGAAATAACATGCTTCATGTAAATGATACAAGTACTATAAGCCATATTAAAACAAAGTTAAAACTTGTAATCTTTCACAATTCATGTGTTTTCTGTTATCCATATGATATCTGAGATAAACACCTGTGATAAACAACAGAGATTAGCCCGTGCAATACAATTGTTTCTATTAGAATTGGACCATTTCTGTTTATAACAGCTGGTTTTATTGATCATTCTTTGTTTTCCGTTTCAATATATACATATACAAAAGGTGCAAGATTCGGTATGTTTAGTTGATAATGTGATAATGCAAATAAAGAAACGGGCGCATTTTACATTTATTGCAAATGTTTCATCTGACAAATTGTTGATTATGTTTTGAGCAAATTGGTGCATGGAAGAACAAACTGATGCAAATAACATACAGTATGGACATACAGCTATGTCAGAGCAATATGATAAGTAAGACTTTAATCCCTAATTATTCAATTTCTATAAAATGAGTTTCGTTAACACTCTGATAACTAATCTGTTTGTTAGAGTCAATGGATTAATTTCCCACAGCCAACGATTCTAAGTTCCACAAAAAATAATTTGCAAATTAAGTTTTTTATATTTATTTGATTGTATATTATCCCCCATATTATGATTAACATTGTGTTAAAATTTGGATTCAATTGATCAATTCATTGGAAAAATAATTTTTCAATTCTTAATTAATAAGTTTTCCTCACATGTTTACTCTATTGTTTCTCTGTCACATCAAGATTACAATAAACGTCATTTAAATCCCCCTCTTATATTTCACAGGCACAACCACCTGTATTAACTTTGTCAGCCACAAAAAACAATCTTGACACAAAAATGCTCAATATTCAGCTAAATACATTACGCATTTTATACAGGCCCGTACCTAGCGACCCACTCCCTTTGACCAACAATTCTTTCAAGATCATGCAGTTTTTCACCATCTCGTACATGTATTGGCATGTCAGAGCATATAAAAAACTTTAATCCCCAAGTATTTAATTTTTATGACATGAGTTTTGTTCATTGATAACTAATCTGTTTGTTATGGGTTAAAGGATTAATATCTACAGCCAATGGTTCTGATTTCCACAGAAAAATAATTTGCAAATAAGTTTTTCTAATTTATTTGATTCTTTAGTGTACCTCTTGCTATGATTAATATTGTGTTAAATTTGGAATTAATCGATTAACTCATTGAAAAGTTAATTTTTTGATTTTTAATAAATGACTTTTCTTCACCTTTAATCCACAGTTATTACCCAAATGTTGAAAAAACAATGAAAGATTAAACTAGGCTCATGAGTATGTTTCAATTTGAGACATAGTATGTGATGTGCTCCAGGTACATCAGTATTAGTCCGGTGGCCAAGAAGGAAGGGGTCGTTTTAGGGTATAAAGTTTTTTTCTTTGCATATTCTGATAGTACTTGACATTCTTAAGTAAATTAAACAATCTGCAAAATTTTATAGGTTGAGCATTTTTTTCTGCTGACTCAGCAAATTTTTTACTTTATTTTTCAATTATTCAAATTTATCTCACTGAAAAATATATTGTGAGGTTATATTAAGCACTTATTTAACACAGACCTCTTCAAAACTCGACAAATGCATAAAATTATAATGTCTTAAAAAGTGCTGAGTCATCATTTTTTCTAATAATTGTTTTTTTGCAGATTTATATCGCTAATCTTAGAAAATCCAAGTTTTAAGATCAATATTTCACAAACTAATGCATTTGTAGGCAAAGGCAAATTGCTTTTAATTGGTTATTATCCCAGACATAGAGTGAAGTCCTCCACCCATTCGTCTGTTATCAAGATGGCCACCACTTTAAAAATGACGGGACTATTTCGCGAAAATATTAACTCTTTATTTTTAAACCAAAGTACTGAATATATTTTTTTTAAATTTTGGTAGTATATTCACAACATCCATCTTTTCCACATATATTCTATGTTTTTCACCCTGCCCCCCCCCCCGGGCTGAGTATAGGAGGGAGGGGGTGGGGAAAAAGAAATTTTCATTAATTTTGAGATCTTTCTGAAGTGTAGCTTTATTATACTCAAATGAAAGGCAATTTAGAGTGGATTGCAAATATTGTATCATTTTTCTGATTCAGACCTCGAAAAATTCAAAATGGCTGCCTAATGTAGGATTACACAATAATTTCCTGATCCATTCAAAGTATGTCTATATGGCCGAGAGGGCTTGAGCGCCAGCACGTTCAAACTAGGCAATTAGGTGCTGTAACCACGAGTTTGAGACGTGTGTGCTCCTTGTGTTTATTCATTTATACTCAAATTGAAGTAGATAACAATCATTGTATTGTTTCTAGAGTAGAAATTCGCTATTACTCAGCGATTTCTTCAAAGTAAGGCTATATATTTAAGAAATATAGACTGAAGAGCAGGTGTTATATCGACGATTACACCATGCAGGGCTAGGTACAAATGTTTTATGTACCCCGAACGACTGAAGGGAGTGAAGTGTTCGAAAGCTTTTGTGCCTAGCTCTATCATATGGGGTGTACGTATCCTAGCTTATTAGATATGGCATTGCATGCTCTAAATATTTAGATTTTAAGTCAAGACACAATACTTTAGTGATCAAACTGTTAGGTCAAGGTTATACTTGTAAAAAGTTTAAGAAATACTTTCTGGTCTTTGCTGAAAAATACAAGTCATTAATTTCGAAGTTTTAAGTTTTACAACTTGAGATGCTGAAGGATGTAGGAATTGTTTAAGAAATTGGCGCTGAACTCACAATTTTTTCAATTGGCACCTTTTGAGGTGGATCCCAGCACTGGCATTAATGGTTGAGAAATAGGGATCGAAACCAGCCATAGTTCTCTCCTGATGACCATTGTGGATTATTGTGTTTTATGGATTATGGCGATGGCTTTTGCGAATGGATGTTGACCCTTTGAAACGCCTATGGACTTGTAGACTGGATTTTATCTATCCCACATCATTTGAGACTGAATGCTCTATTTTATATGAGTACTTGTATCTACAACTATTTTTGATGTTATGAGTATTGGATATCAATTTCTAATTTTTTCTTCAACATGTATTGTAATGACTTCAGTATGAATGAAATGTCCCTTGGTGTTCTAGTCTTGGATTGTGATATTGGTTCTTGAATGGCGGGGGAAAGACATTGTTTCTTTTCATGTTAGATCATGGTTTTGGGATATATGGGGTTTGTTTTTCTTGACTGGTATGCACTTAGAGTTTGCTTTTTCTTGCTAAGTTCCATTACAACTTTTGGTCCTTTCCCTTTGGCACTCGTGCTTAGATATCTAAGGGGTGTATTTGTCGATATTACACATTATTCGTATTACCAGGGGTAGTGTTGAGGAATATACCCCAGGTGAAATTCTGATATATCTGTAATGTATGCCTTTTAATATCTGTCAATTTGATCAAGGGTAGAGTAGATGGTAAATAATCACATCATGCCATATACAGATTCATGAATATATTGTAGTGTTCGTTGGGATTTGCTACTCCGTGGAGTTGTCGTTTTCTAGTTAGATAACTATTACATAATCAACACTGTCGCTGTACTGCTAAACAGTCATTTTCTCCTGAAGCGCGCCATCCAGCCATTCACATTTATGGGCTTCAAGACTTCTGATGAGACACACTGTATGTCTTCTGGTAAAGCTCCTAAGTAATAATTCTCAACTTTTTCTCAACTAAATTGTGTTGATTCAAGGGCGGATGGATTGGGACAATCTGCATATTTCAAGTTTTCCAATGAGCCCCCTTGAAATTTCTGCAATCTGCAAACGCCTTAATTGTTGGGGGTAGGGTTCGAACTTCATTGCTGTTGTAGATTGTTTTAATCGCTTTATATCCACCACTGCCCTCCCAGGTGATTTTCGCTGCATGGTGGACAGATTCTGCAACTGATGGTTGTGGTTATGATGCACAAGAAGAATATGCTATATCATTCCATGCCATATTCATTTGTAAGATGTTTAGCTTTAATCATCATGGTCATCATTGTGCTAGGGTCGGATGGTTTCATGTCAGCCAATGGCTAGTACTTTGTTAAGGTGGCAGGCTTAACTGATTTCTCTTTCATTGTAGTCAATCTGGTAAAGTATCCTCCATACTTGGGGATTTAATAGCTCAATATTCTTTTTAGTTGTACTGCCAATATCACCAATGTATGGGTTGACTTCCATCCATTCCAAAAGGACATGTTTGCTCCAAAATTGTTTGAAATTATCTGTATCAATCTAGATACAACAGCAGAAGCCTTGAACTCCAGCAGTATAGTCCCAAGCGATATTTGTAGAGGTAAATAATTGTTGATAACTAAGTTGGTGATTCAGTAATCTCTTAGAGGGGAAAGATCACAATTGTTATTTTTCACACCTCTATGAAAATGGAATGTTAGTATAGTCACATTTTTCGTTTGGATGACATTTTTTGACAAATTAGTTTAAAAAGCATCATATTTTGTATCACATGATGACTTTATAAATTGAGGTACATTGAATATAATTGCATGTGCTTCTATCAAAATATGTACTATAGGTATTATCTTTTAACAAAGTTTTTTTTTATTGTAATACTATGTAATCAATCTCAAACTAGATATCAGCAACTCGCACAGATATTAAGACATACATACATTAGAGATATATAAGAAGTTTCACAGATTTAAGCATATGAGTGACCATTAAGGGGTTTCAAAGGTATAAATCATCAAGACAATACTATTTGAAATCTAATATAGTATCATGTAACACTACTTTGAAAAGATCTTTAAGTAATACAGAATTCCTGCTCTATGCAGCCATTTTGAATCTTAAGGCATGAATTAGGAAAAACAATACTTTAACAGTGACCTGCTCTCACATTCCTTCAAATTGAATATAAAATACGCATACTTTAAAGATCACAAAATTATTGCGAAATCCCACACTAGGCGGCCATTTTGAATTTCAGGAGGCCCGAATCAGAAAAATGATACAATATTTGCAATCTACTCTTAATTACCTTTCATTTGAGTATAATAAAGCTATACTTCAGAAAGATCTCAAAATTCCTGTTTTCCAGACCCCTCCCCCCATTCACGGCCCCTGGGGGTCAGGCTGAAAACACGCAATGTATGTTAAATTAAACCTTTGTTCTCTCTATCTCTCCAAAACACATATTTCTCAGTGGTCTAATAATTTTTAATGAATGTTAACATGTTATAACTTTCAAAGTGCCACGCCCCCTTTGAAATTAATTACATAATTATATGGTGCGATTAAAAAAAAAGCTCAACATATATGATTTTGCAGATTATTTCATTTTAAAGAATACATGTGTAGCAATAGAAAAATGCACAGAAAAAAACTTTATACCTTAAAACGACCTTTAGCCTGTCAGAGGTATTTGGCAACCGGACTATATATTAAAAAGTTCAATTTAGCACATAAGTATACACGTAGTTCAATTTGGCGCATTATTTATGATGTTCAAAGTACATCCTTACAGTGAAAGATTAAACTTGGCTCATGAGTATGTTTCAATTTGGGGCATAGTATGTCATGTGCTCCAAGTACATCAGTATTTTAAAAAGTTCAATTTGGCGCGTAAGTATAGATCAATTTGGCACGCTATTTATTATGTTCAAAGTTCATCCTTGTATTGAAAGGTTAAACTTGGCTTATGAGTATGTTTCAATTTGGGAATAGTCTGTGACATGCTCTAAGTTCATCAGTATATTAAGAAGTTCAATTTGGCGCATTGGTTTAGTTCAATTTGGCGCATTATTTATGATGTTCAAAATACATCATTATATTGAACGGTTAAACTTGGCTCATGAGTATGTTTCAATTTGACTTCTGGGACATAGTATGCTATATGCTCTAAGTTCGTCAGTAAGTTCAATTTGGCGCATTATCATAGTTCAATTTGACGCGTTATTCATGATGTTCAAAGTACATCCTTACATTGAAAGGTTAAACTTGGCTCATGAGTATGTTTCAATGGGACATAGTATGTGATGTGCTCAAAGTTCATCAGTATATTAAAAAGTTCAATTTGGCGCATTATCATAGTTCAATTTGGCGCGTTATTTATGCTGTTCAAAGTACATCCTTACATTGAAAGGTTAAACTTGGCTCACGAGTATGTTTCAATGGGACATAGTATGTGATGTGCTCCAAGTTCATCAGTATATTAAAAAGTTCAATTTGGCGCATTATCATAGTTCAATTTGGCACGTTATTTATGATGTTCAAAGTACATCCTTACATTGAAAGGTTAAACTTGGCTCACGAGTATGTTTCAATGGGACATAGTATGTGATGTGCTCCAAGTTCATCAGTATATTAGAAAGTTCAATTTGGTGCATTAGTATAGTTCAATTTGGTGCATTATTTATGATGTTCAAAGTACATCCTTACAATAAAAGGTTAAACTTGGCTCATTAGTATGTTTCAATTGGGGATATAATATGTGATGTGCTTCAAGTACATCAGTATATTAATAGGTTCAATTTGGCGCATTAGTATCGTTCAATTTGGCGCATTATTTATGATTTTCCAAATACATCCTTACATTGAAAGGTTAAACTTGGCTCATTAGTATGTTTCAATTTGGGACATAGTATGTGATGTGCTCTAACTTCATCAATATATTAAAAAGCTCAATTCGGCACATTAGTATTGTTCAATTTGGCACATTATTTATGATAAATTGTACATGTAACCTAATGTTTTCGTTCAGCGCTATCCCTCATCCTTCATAATATTTAATCCCGGGGATTTTATACTGATTCCTTATTGTATTTCATACATTTGAATATTGTTTTCTTTTTAAAATTTAAAAATGCATCATCATCATCAACTTATGCCACATAATTATACAACAATTAATTTTCCTCCACATGGCTTCACTCTAAACCTCCAAACCCCGTCCCTGACTAGGGGTCTAATTTGTCATATAGGATGTCAGGATTGTCTCGATTTAAAACTGACAAAGAACAAAGATATCACGATACGCTTTACCTCATTTTAATTTTAACTACACCAAAATTGCTGCTGATTTTTGGTAAGACTAAAAACAAACTTCAAATTAATACGCACTTATTTTACTCAAAATGGAGAATAAATAATTTACCGATTTATATTTGAAATATATCCAAATTTTTCATTCCACTTTTTGTATTGCCTTACATATTTAAAATATATCTAAAGTTCATTTAAAATCATATACTTCAACATCATAAAATTTTAGATGAGATCTCAGACATTAAGTTTGATTAAGCTTTCTTAAGTGAAATGCATGATTTTATTTGTTTACATTAGCGCTTAATTGAAAAATAAAATAGGATTAACTCCAAGCAAATTAAGGCACATCAAAGTATGTATAGCCTCGAGTATAAGAGGCGTATAGTTTGTTTTTGGATTACGTAATACATACTATACTCATCTTTTCTATGTACTTATATCCTACTATTCCTGGCTCTTAAGAATAATCGGAGAATAGTTCAAACGATATTTAGTATCGTAGAGTATATACCACCAATACTAAATGTTCCGCTTCTGAGGCAAGAATAGTTTGTTTCCCATACCGAATACAATATAGTGAGGACATACTGAACTATATTCACAAATAGTTTGCCACTTATACGCTACTATATTTGGCTTTTTGCACAGTGATCCCAATACAGTTATATTCATGGTATGACCCTAATACAGTTATATTCATGGTATGACCCTAATACAGTTATATTCATTGTATGACCCAAATACAGTTATATTCATGGTATGATCCCAATACAGTTATATTCATGGTATGACCCTAATACAGTTGTATTCATTGTATGACCCTAATACAGTTATATTCATGGTATGACCCTAATACAGTTATATTCATGGTATAACCCTAATACAGTTATATTCATTGTATGACCCAAATACAGTTATATTCATGGTATGATCCCAATACAGTTATATTCATGGTATGACCCTAATACAGTTATATTCATTGTATGACCCTAATACAGTTATATTCATGGTATGACCCTAATACAGTTATATTCATGGTTTGACCCAAATACAGTTATATTCATGGTATGATCCCAATACAGTTATATTCATGGTATGACCCTAATACAGTTGTATTCATTGTATGACTCTAATACAGTTATATTCATGGTATGACCCTAATACAGTTATATTCATGGTATGACCCTAATACAGTTATATTCATGGTATGATCCCAATACAGTTATATTCATGGAATGACCCTAATACAGTTATGGTATGACCCTAATACAGTTAAATTCATGGTATGCAATCATGGGTAAAAATCACATATGGGGTCATAAAACTGCATCTAAATCGCGATTCACAACAATTAACCTATCTGTTTATGGTCTATTAAGTGGAATCAAATATTTACCTACCCTATTCACCCATGGCTGACGAACAACCTAGATATAATATGTAAGTATCCTAAAAAAACACAAAGCACATTCCACAAACTGAATATACTATCAATAATAAGCTAGGTCGATGGACTTAAAAGATAGACCCTTCATTTTGAAATTATTTGCCAAAATCTCACATTTTTTTACCCAATCATGTGGATTTTACCAGAGAGTACTGTTTGATCCCTGCCTTTGATAGAGGGGGTTGGTATAGTAAAGATGATGTTATTATGAAGGGATGTAATGAAGAGAATATATTCTCATTATTAAAACTGTTGATAAATTTTTGCCATCCCTAACTATTCTAAATTATTGATTGATACGTTTTTTTCATGTTGTTCAAACTCCAACTTTGAAATTAATTTATCAGATATTTAATCTGTTGATTGAAAATATAACCAATGTGTCATTGTCATGCAATCAGAGATACAGTTTTTTATGTTTAAGGTTAGCGTATATTGTGTTAAAATATATAGTAGAATGATAAATATGTTTTGAAATCCTGTTAACCAAGAATTCAATTTTCAATTGATATCTTTTGTAGGTTCGCTGTTAGTGCTGTGTATTTTGGCCTAACTCTGAATGCCGGAAGTTTAGGTGGAAACATGTACATAAATATAGCATTATCTGGACTGGTTGAAATTCCAGCATACCTGGTCACAATTTATACTCTGGACAGGTAAGGGTTAAGATCATATCTGACTTGAAAGAGTTAACATAAATATAGCATTATCTGAACTGGTTGAAATTCCAGCAAAGTAGTCACAATTTATACTTTGGACAGGTAAGGGTTAAGATCATATCTGACTTGAAAGAGTTAACACAAATATAGCATTATCTGAACTGGTTGAAATTCCAGCATACCTGGTCACAATTTATACTCTGGACAGGTAAGGGTTAAGATCATATCTGACTTGAAAGAGTTAACACAAATATAGCATTATCTGAACTGGTTGAAATTCCAGCATAGTAGTCACAATTTATACTTTGGACAGGTAAGGGTTAAGATTATATCTGACTTGAAAGAGTTAACACAAATATAGCATTATCTGAACTGGTTGAAATTCCAGCATACCTGGTCACAATTTATACTTTGGACAGGTAAGGGTTAAGATCATATCTGACTTGAAAGAGTTAACACAAATATAGCATTATCTGAACTGGTTGAAATTCCAGCATACCTAGTCACAATTTATACTTTGGACAGGTAAGGGTTAAGATCATATCTGACTTGAAAGAGTTAACACAAATATAGCATTATCTGAACTGGTTGAAATTCCAGCATACCTAGTCACAATTTATACTTTGGACAGGTAAGGGTTAAGATCATATCTGACTTGAAAGAGTTAACACAAATATAGCATTATCTGAACTAGTTGAAATTCCAGCATACTTGGTCACAATTTATACTCTGAACAAGTAAGGGTTAAGATCATATCTGACTTGAAAGAGTTAACACAAATATAGCATTATCTGAACTAGTTGAAATTCCAGCATACTTGGTCACAATTTATACTTTGGACAGGTAAGGGTTAAGATCATATCTGACTTGAAAGAGTTAACACAAATATAGCATTATCTGGACTGGTTGAAATTCCAGCATAGTAGTCACAATTTATACTTTGGACAGGTAAGGGTTAAGATCATATCTGACTTGAAAGAGTTAACACAAATATAGCATTATCTGAACTGGTTGAAATTCCAGCATACTTGGTCACAATTTATACTTTGGACAGGTAAGGGTTAAGATCATATCTGAATTGAAAGAGTTAACAAGGTAATGGACTATGGCGGGCCTCCCAGCTGACTTTAGAAAATATATTGGATTTTAATAACTTTGTTATCTTGTGTTGTGTTAGCTGTTAGCATCAAGTTCAAATATTGCAGCTTGAAAATTTCTTGTTTTGCTGTTATTATTGGAAGATTAAAGCATGGGCTTTATTATGTTTATGTTTATTTCCTTTTTTTAATTCACACAAATATACAATGCATGAGTGGTTGACACTTTAAAAAGTGTATATTCCCAACAGATTTTTACAAAATCATCATCCAATTGAAAGTCCATGATAAAAGGCAATACCCGTTTTTACCATGAGCAAATTAATTAACATCATTAAGAGTTTTCCTACTGCATGCATTCCTAGTACCAATACTTGAAAGAACTAACAGCAAGTGTTTGTAAGACAATACTTTGTTCATACTATATTGTGTTTTCCAGCTTTGGACGCAAGCTTAGTTTGTGCTGTGTGTCGCTGATAGGTGGCGTGTCATGTATGGCTATTCTATTCACTCCCCCAGGTACATAGAAAGTCTAATTTACAATACAATTATTTGATTGTTCCCATTTGAAATATTCCATTAAACAGTGAAATGAACACAGGTATTATGAATATTTAAAATTATATCTTCTTTCACATAGGCGTAGCCAGGGGGTGGGGTGCGATGGGTGCGATCCCCCTTTTAACTAATAAAAATAACACCGTGACAGATGAAGAAAAGAGCTTTAAAATGCTTTATATTTGAAGCGCTTCTATCTCAATTTTGAAGGAATTTTGTAAAATTCAAAATAAATCTTATTTCTTGGCTTGTATATGCCACAATGGCACCCCCCTGACTGAAAAGCAAACTTTTTTGCCCTTGTTTCATATGATCAGAGCAAAAAAACATTGCCTCTTCAGTTCTGTGAAGCATATGTATTATATAACAAATGCTTTATTTTAAATGTTATTCATTATGTTTGAAAAGTATAATTAGCCCAACCCTTTGCTCCATTGTTGTAATTTCAGAGTTCACTTATAGGATAACATTACTTGCCCTTGGAGGAAAGATAACCATATCTTCAGCATATTCTGTTCTGTTTCTCTATTCATCTGAGTTATGTCCAACAGTTGTAAGGTAAGATATAATTTTTATCCTATAGTTCATATTTAATTACTTTATTCATGCAAACATACATATACATATTGTACTTAATGTACATCATGTTCATATTTTATGGCTGAGATATTAAAAAAACATATTTTTACATTCAAGCAATTTTGTTGTTTTGTTAGAGTGTTAAGTTTTCAATTATTTGGCATCTAGTTTTTTGCTGTCTATGGTTTCTTTGTACCAGTAAGTGTCATACAATGTACAATTTTCGCAAAATGTATCTCGTTTGTATCACCTAATCTCCTCATATTTTCTTTACTACGAGGATGAAGCCCTTGCAATCTGTACTGTCTCTGTAGTATGTAAACTTTTACATTCCACACTTTTCTTGCAACTTCACTTTAAACTGCACAAAATGCATGTCATTGTAATTTCTTTTCATTGGGGTGTGCACTCTATTTTTTATAATTATGATTTTTCAGAAATGCGGGCCTCGGTCTTTATTCAGTATTTTCAAGGATAGGTGGCATTGCTGTACCATTGATTATATCATTGGTAAGAATGACCTCATATTTATTTGTTTATCTTTTTGTTTGTTTGTTTGTTTTCACAACCAGTCCTAGATCTTCTCCCCAACGCATTTGTTCTTTTGAATTTGTTCAAATAAAGTGTCATTTATCGCTTATACAATTTAAAGTCACATCACGAGTGGAATTATGTTTAGAATGGAATCATGGAATCATTATTGTACGAGGGGTGATCAATAAGTAATGGACGCTTTTTTACACAGATACTTTTTATACACCAATCCCTTTGATTTTCCTACCAGTGATACATCATTCAATTATCTATCAATTCTGAAGATTTGAAGACAAAATATATAATACTTATTGATATATCCTTATTTCCGTGAAGGAGGTACAGGTACCCCGGGACCGACATTTACGTCACATATTCAGTTTTTAGCCAGTTTGGTGAATTTCAGTTAGATTGGAACTTTTTATGTGCAACAAGTGTTGTGTTGTTTGAAATTTTTTGCTGACTGGTAACACATAAACAGAAAGTATTGTGATGTCAGAGTGTTGTATGGAAGGGGTTTGCAGGTCAATTTGAGAAAGCATTGTGGAAGAAAGGGGTGGTGAGAGAAGGGAACACCCTACTCCATATGGACAATGCACCTGCCCACAGATCTCAAAATGTTCAGAAAACAATATCCCTGGAACTCAAGATCGAACCCTTGGCCAATGCACCATATTATCCAGATCTGCTCACATGTGACTTGTTAATTTCTATACTACTTATTTCTATAGAGAAAGGATGCAGGTTTATTGACATTGATGAAATAAACATGATAAAACAACCCATGCAACTGCATCTTGCTACCGTGTAAGAGAATGGATTCAGCCTTGTCTCACAATCTTGAGTTAAGAGGATGAGGAATTGTGTACATGTAGCACTTTATGGAACCTATTTAGAGGGCCCTGTGGAATGAATGTGGCATGAATACCACATAATGATGATAAAATATTCAAAATCAACTATGGCAAAACAAAATGGGGTAATTCATGAGCATAATGGTTTGTTTTGTACAGCCTGCATTCAACTGCATTGCATGTTAAACAAGCTAAAATAGCTTCAGAATATGTGACGTAAATGTCGGTCCTGGGGTACCTGTACTTCCTTCACAGAAATAAGGATATATCAACCTGTATTATATATTTTGTCTTCAAATCTTCAGAGTTGATAGATAATTGAATGATGTATCACTGGTAAGAAAATCGAAGGGATTGGTCTATAAAAAGCATCTGTGTAAAAAAGCGTCCATTACTTATTGATCACCCCTCGTATATTATAAATGTTAAACATAGATCTTATACAACCCACGGGTTGTCTTTTTTCATGACATTGTGGAGTCTTATTGCCTAAAAAGTTTGAAATAAAGTGAATTGAATTGATATTTTTCAGGGGACAATTTATCCGAATTCACAGTTTGCAATATTTGGTGCCCTGTCTTTTACTGTTGGAATACTGAACTTTATGCTTCCCGAGACGCTCAATCAACCATTGCCAGAAACATTTGACGACCTGTACAAGAAGACTTCTCATAAACAAAGGAAGAATGCATGACATATATAGGCATTGTCTCAAAATTCCATAGATTAAGAATTATTCCATTTGAGAATAATTTTGATCTCACCAAAATAATCTGTAAAATTTTGAGACAGTGTCTATATAGGGATAACACTGATAGACATCCCTTGATTTTTCTCAGCTGGGTACAATTTGAAATTTGACTAATTTTTGAGAGACTATTCCAATAAATCATTAGAATGGCATGTTATAGTTCATCATTCAGTTTCTTATATAATACATTTGCCCAGTTTCTCTAATGGTACATCACCCAGTTTATCTAAATAAGTGAGATTTCAGAGGCTATGAAAATGTTCAACATATTTAAAAAATTTTGAACTTTCCACTTTATTCTTTTTTTTCTTCTTTTTTTATCACTTATTCAGTAATCTGTTTAAGAATTATGCAAAAGTACTTTTACAATTCATTGTCAATACTCAATGTTAATATAAATATTGAGAAAATCACGATTCTATTTATATAAATTTATAGATCAATCTACACAGTCATATTTTATGATTTTATTCAAAGATGGCAGAATAACAATAATCATCATATACTGAAAAAAAAATCTTACTTAAATTTTACTGAGATATTTTTTATAATAAGGCTTGTTATTAAATTGTATTGTTAATTTTGAAAAATTGTAAACATATCATGTTTTTGTGTCACCACCATTTATATAATGATACATACATATGAAGACATTGTACATTTATATAATAATACATACATATGAAGACATTGTACATTTATATAATAATACATACATATGAAGACATTGTACATTTATATAATAATACATACATATGAAGACATTGTACATTTATATAATAATACATACATATGAAGACATTGTACATTTATATAATAATACATACATATGAAGACATTGTACATTTATATAATAAAACATACATATGAAGACATTGTACATTTATATAGTAATGCATACATATGAAGACATTGTACATTTATATAATAATACATACATATGAAGACATTGTACATTTATATAATGATACATACATATGAAGACATTGTACATTTATATAATAATACATACATATGAAGACATTGTACATTTATATAATAATACATGCATACAAAGTACCATACAGTACCATTTTGGCTGCAGTACTGTATGGTACCATAAAATATGGTATGGTACTGTAGACCCAAACAGTACTGTATAATATACATACGAGGGGTGATCAATGAAATTTTCATGGTGTGTTCATTTGGGTTATATTGTGTGAAAAAATCACTGAGAGAGGATATAAAACTGTATAAATAGAGCCAACAGTCTAGAAATTCCTGATCACCCCTCGTATTCACATTGAACACTGTACAGCATCATACCCGTATAGTTTCAGTATGGTGTCATAATCTTAAGTTTAGTATATACAATGATTTCAGAGTGTGGATATACATGTACCATTACAGTAAAACCTGTATGTATTTAACACCTGGAACTTGCCAAAAGTGTTCAGATTAGTAGGTGTCACATTTCAAGGTTTTTTAACATGTAAATCAAGGAGAGATTTGAGACAGAGGAAAAGTGTTCACTTTGAGAAGTGATTGGATTAGAGAGGTGTTCAGATACACAGGTTTCACTGTATTCATAAATTATTGAAATAACACATTAAATAAATGCATATATTTATATGATAATAGATTGACTTAAAACACATACAGTGAATAACCATTGATGATGATGCTTCAAAAATGTCTTTCTATGTTACTGTTATTTAAATTGAGATTGATTTTTTGAAAATGTGAACATTTTAGTTTAGTTTATTTATTTATACTAGGTTATGGTGTAGGAGTTTGGGGATTTTTAAGTGTCTGATGGGTTAATCATAGGTCAAGGGAAAAGTAGTATGAAGCTAAATATATAGAAGATCTGATCTTTTATATTGTGGCTTTCCCTCGGCCTATGGTATTAATGTAAATTTCTAGTCAATTGGACAATCACTTTTGCTTTGATCTTATTACTTTACAACTTATTTGTTACATTAATGAGATTAGAAGGGGAGATCGAGAGTGTGAAATTGTGGTAGCAACCTTTTCAAAAATGCATGCCAATGTTGCCCTTGCAGTCCAAGGAGGATTGGCTCACAGAGTGCAAGATCGATATTCTGTCATATATGGGCATGTCATGATACAAGATTCGAATTCAAACAGCCGCCATTTTGTTCACTTCAACATTTGAATCATGAATTTTGGTCTTGTTTCCTAGCGAAAAATTCCCAAACTCACAAGAAATGATCGAGATTTTGGTTTGAATCTTTTGAACTGTTTATTTTGAATTAATAGTCAGTTTTAATTTCAGAAAATAATGACATTTCAACGTTTTCATTGTTGGAAAATATCAATGTTCGATCCTGGGAGCCAATCCTCCTTGCTTGCAGTCCTTACAAACTTTATTTCTGTTATTGAGACTCCAGGTCAAATAAAGACATCATTGAAGTTTTCAGATGAAGAAATGGCCAATGATTTCTTTAGGATTGGAAATGGGGATGTACATGTAGTATCTATTTTTATCATAAATTTATTTTGCCAAATTACCTTAAAATGAAGGAATAGCCTGAAATAAGGTAAGAACTAAATAATTATATATATTGAGAATATAGATTGCGAAAGAAACTTTCAATTTGACTCTATCCTTTCTAGTCCCTTTAAGTGTATTCTAACTATTTTATGTAAGGTATGGGATATAAGCACTTGTATCAAATTAAGAATATACAGGGTGGGCCAAAAAAACACCCCCCTAGCCATTATTTCTGATAAATAAATGATAAATTTTGTTGCAAATTAAATTATCTTTAAAATGATATATCATTGTTGGTGTACATGTTAAAAAAGTAGTATTTGTCAGAAATAATGTCTAGGGGGTGTTTTTGGCCCACCATGTAGTATGTCTTTTTAATTATCATTGTAATATGGTAAAGGTGTCTAAATATATATTTGCTCAAATACAGTCTTGGAGATGTTATCAAAATGGTGTTTATTCAATTCTATATTTTTTGTAGACAGTACTGCAGTGTTCTCCACAGGATTTTTCTCAAGTGGGTGCAAAATTCTCATTTTCACAATTTAGACCAATTTTTTCCTTTTTTATCTCAAAATATCCCAATTTTTTATGATTTTTCTCATTTTCAAGTGGGTGCAAATAGATTTTTAGGTGGGTGCAAGCCTGTTCTGAAATCTCAGTTGGGTGCTGCGTCTACTTGCTTTAATGCTGGGGACATGGGGGAGATCACTGAGTAGTGACTGACTGATATTCAAATACTGAAATTGTTTGAGGTATCAATAATATGAGTACCTTGACTATATCCAGGGTGTCAAATGAGTTCTGCCCCCCCCCCGCTACAGCTAAAAGCTTAAGATGGTACCTAGTGTGATATACCATTGGAAAGTTACATTACCATCACCAATTCTGAACTATTTTCGATGGAATTTACTCATATTTTCATGATGTCCTTAATAGTAAGTGTGCCAATCACCAGGAGCTTTCACTGTATCAAAATGGGTAGGATAAGCCTGACCTCAGCAATGTTAAAAGATCTTCACCACCATCCATTGCCCCTCTATATGCTACATAACTCACCACTATCCATTGCCCCTCTATATGATACATATCTCACCACTATCCATTGCCCCTCTATATGCTACATAACTCGCCACTATCCATTGCCCCTCTATATGCTACATATCTCACCACTATCCATTGCCCCTCTATATGCTACATATCTCACCACTATCCATTGCCCCTCTATATGCTACATATCTCACCACTATCCATTGCCCCTCTATATGCTACATATCTCACCACTATCCATTGCCCCTCTATATGCTACATATCTCACCACTATCCATTGCCCCTCTATATGCTACATATCTCACCACTATCCATTGCCCCTCTATATGCTACATATCTCACCACTATCCATTGCCCCTCTATATGCTACATAACTCACCACTATCCATTGCCCCTCTATATGCTACATATCTCACCACTATCCATTGCCCCTCTATATGCGTCATAACTCACCACTATCCATTGCCCCTCTATATACTACATATCTCACCACTATCCATTGCCCCTCTATATGCTACATAACTCACCACTATCCATTGCCCCGCTATATGCTACATATCTCACCACTATCCATTGCCCCTCTATATGCTACATAACTCACCACTATCCATTGCCCCTCTATATGCTACATATCTCACCACTATCCATTGCCCTTCTATATGCTACATATCTCACCACTATCCATTGCCCCTCTATATGCTACATATCTCACCACTATCCATTGCCCCTCTATATGCTACATATCTCACTCTATCCACAAATTGGTTAAATTCACTGCCATACACATATGGTGTCTTGTTGCCAAGATCACTTCTTGCCTGTAGTTGCTTCAATTGATAAAATGTAGCAATCTGTGACATTGAATGACAGGTATATGCCAATTACGAAAATTTGGATGATCTTTCCAATGATATATCACACACATTTTGATTTTGGCTGTAGAGGGGAAGGGGTAGGACTTATTTGAGACCCTGTATTGATAGACCAACATTATTATCTTGCTACAGTGAAGAACTATTTAAAACAAATACGGCTTAATTATCCCAACGAACGAAGTTCTGTAGGGATACAGTGAAGCCCTCCATCCGTCCGTCAGTCAGTCAGTCCGTCTGTCCGGAAGATAACTCGAATACTAGTTGACAGATTTTCTTCATAATTGGTGGAATGATGTATATTGGTGAACAGTTTTACGCAAAACATTTTTTTTCAAGATGGCTGCCAATTTAAAAATGGCGGAAATCTTTCTCAAAAATCTTATGTTTTTCATTTTAAACCAAAATAATAAATATTATTATTTAAAATTTTGGTAGTATATTAACATCATCTATCTATTTCACATATATCCTGGGTTTTTCACCCTGACCCCCAGGGGTCGTAAATGGGGGATCAGGAAAACAGGAATTTGCGTTAATTTTGAGATGTTTTTGAAGTATAGCTTTATTATACTCAAATGAAAGGTAATTTAGAGTAGATTGCAAATATTGTAACGTTTTTCTGATTCGGGCCTCAAAAAATTCAAAATGGCCGCGTAATGCGGGATTTCGCAATTGTTTTCTGATCTCTTAAAAGTATGGCTATATGATACTCAAATTGAAGTAATTTCAGAGTAGATCACAATTATGGCATTGTTTTTCTGATTTGCGCCTCTGAAAATTAAAAATAGCTGACAAGAGCAGAAATTAGCCATTACTTAGAGTTATCTTGAAAGTATGGTTACATGATTTAAAATATTTATTGAAGGTAAGAGTAGATGGTAAATATTACATTGTGACTGTTCAGATTGATGATTTATATAATGTTCGTTGGGATTTGCTACTCCGTGGAGTTGCCATTTTCTAGTATATAATCCATACTGTCATAGTTTTACATCGCAATGTTTTCAATCAAAAGATAAGATTAATTGGGCAATAAATGCTAGCCACAATTAGTAGTAGTGACAGGTTTTTTCTTACACTGAGATCATAGAGCAACCCTCCATTTCTTCAATATTTTTCTTAAATGGAGGTAAATTGCTCTGAGATTTGGCACACAAGCACTTCATTCAATGTGGGATTCTCTGGCAAAGTTTTAATAATAATAGTCTTATATTGATAGAGTAATGGTTGTTTCAAAATATGCTCCAGATATCGTCAATTTCGCTGAAAACAAACTTGCAATGTTCAAGGAAAACTGTTCATAACACATGCATTTTTCCCCATGGGTATGGTTCAAATTTTTGCAGTCATTGCTTGTTGGAGTTCTGCAATTGCGGTAGGGTTATTTTCATACACATTATCCTTAACCCCATATATAGAAGTCAGGGGCATTGAGATCAAGACGTTGGGATGACCATGGGTTCTCCATCCTAGGAGAGATAATCTTCTCATAGAAATGACTAGTGAGCCTGTTGAAGCCTATTTGTCATTCTAGAACTGCCTAGAACTTTCTAGGGACACCAATATTGCGCTGTGTGTTAACAGTAACAGTGTTGCCATTATCAACCTCAAACTAAAAGGGGCTGATGATTTCATGTTTGGAAATTGGCAGCCCAAGCTGTGCATTTAACAGAATGAAGGGGCCTTTGAAGCACTTCATCTGGAATTTGTGATCCCAGAACACATTATTTCTTGAGTTTACATGTTCTGAAAGAAGGGAATGTGATTCATCCGAAAACCTAACATTGGAAATGGACGACATTTGGAGCATATTTTGGAATGACCATAACTCTATCAATATAAGACTATGATTATTAAAACTTTGCCAGAGGATCCCACATTAATTGAAGTCCTTGTGTGCCAAATTTCAGAGCAATTAACCTCCATTCAAGAAAAATATTGAAGAAATGGAGGGTTGCATTTTTTTGGGTCACCCTGTATAAGGAATAAAAAATGACCGGCCGTTCAATATGTTGAAATTGAGCGCGAAATGGCAGAATGTCCTACAAAGCACGAACCTTAAGTTATATAGTAGAACCTGTGTAGTTGGAACGCCCTTAGGACTAGGGAAAAGTGTGGCACTTGGAAGGTGTTCCACTTGAAACACAGTTTCATTAACATGAGGTCAATTGGCCACAGGACTTTTACAAAAGCGTTCCGCGTTGTGAGGTGTATTTGGGCAAAATGTCATCCAAAGCATGGACCTAAAGTGAACCTAGAGTGTACTGACATTCTGCCCAAACTTATCAAATGAAGATCGGCGAGTGTAGCAAATAGCAGGTGGTGACATTTTGCATGCAAATGCCTTGTTTGTAGTCACGATTTTCTTGCTGTCAGTTCTTGGCAGGCCCGTAGCCAGCGGGGGGAGGGGGATCGTGCGAGCCCCCCTCTCCCAGATATCTCCTAAAATCTGTTTTTTGGCTTTCTTTTCGTTATTTTCGTTTATTTCGAGGTAGAAGGTAATATTTGGTGACATATGTACGTTGCATTTTGATGTGTTATTTCCAATTTCTTTTTCTAAACATTCCATATTGACTAGACTAAGGTAGATACCAATGCTTTTTGATACTCAACTTTTTGGCAATTAAAAGTCCCTGCCTGCATTTAGTAGTCATATATTGTCATGTGCATGATTTTGAAACCTTATCCTAATTATTTCAAAGCTTTTGTTGATTCTGCAATAGTTTCCAATTTGTAAACAGCATTATTCGAGTTTCCTTCCAAATCAACCAAATAATAGTCATTTTAAAAAATTTGGCATTATTTTAGGTTTGGGCCCAAATTTTCTTGTTAATAACACCCTTGTAATTACAATGCAAGTCGGTTAAAAATTGTATGTATGGGTGGGGGGGGGGGTTCGACCCCTTTTACCAAAAGCTGGCTACGGGCATGCTTAGTTCAGATTCTACGCGTTCACTTCATGGAATGATGCAGTTCTTTTCATTTCATATTTCCATGATGCGAAATAGAAAAGTTGTACATTTATTTTATATAGTTTCTTTCAATGATATGAATAATATTGCCAAAATATTTCATTGTCGCCACACCAGTATATTAGCTCTATTGTGAGTGCACATTGGGGAATGAAAGTATTGAAATATAAAGATTGGCATTTATATTTAATAAATCCTCATTGTTACTGGCTATCACAATAGGATTATGGGAAACGATTAAATGCCTTTGCAAAATGAAAAATTAATCGCTTTTAGAAATGTAATTCTATTCTCTTCGCTGTATTTTGCATTTATTTTGAGGCCCTATGTAGAGTTTGGAAATATTAAATCTTTGAATTATTTTCAGTCGTGCTACAGGACTTGTAATATTGTCTAGTTATGTACAAGCACGTGTGAAGCCCCCTCCCCACCCCCACCCCCACCCCCATGACACACCACCACTGATGATGGAGTGGATAACTGGTCCAGAGTCTCGAAGCAATGTGGCATAATTCTCTTTTTCAAAATTTTCCCTTCTTTTGTTAAACTTTCAAAACGAAGCGATCCGATTGGATGCATCCAAAAAAGTATTTATCATGTTTAAAATATATCTGTATCAGTGTTTCCAAAGAGGCATAGATTTCAAAATTCATTATTACAAAAATAATAGTTAAATTTACTCGCAATTTCCAACAAAAATCAATCAGAAACAACTCATTAAATAACAAAACTTTCATATACCAGTACCACCTCATTAAATAACAAAACTTTCATATACCAGTACCACCTCATTAAATAACAAAACTTTCACATACTAGTACCATATTATGATAATGTTACAATTTAGGTCAAAGTGATTCAAACTTTTCACGGGACCTTTAAAGCTTGAACACTTACGGTAAAAATTCAAAGACCAAACAGATCAATAATCCGTTACGTTTTCTAGACCTTATTTATCAGGATGATTTGATTTAGAACTGCATACAGATTGCATTAGGTTAAACATTTAAACATTTACTGTCCAAAATGAGGTTTAAAATGAGACTGCTTGTGGCCTTTTTTGCGATGTGTTTTTTATTTTATTTTTGGACTAACTATCTTTCATACATTTCTAGGACAGTTGAATCGGGCGTTTATCAAGGCAAACATGATAAGATGGAATATACTGCGTTCAATAAGACGCATGTTGTCATCGATAAACGGTTGTTCTTTAAGTTAGTGCGCAGCTATGAAACTGGAAAACTAATGAAAAGAATGACAAAACAAAGTGGAATGGCCAGTGGAAAGGGACAGGAACCAAGATTGGATGGTTTTGATACAAACGATCCTAGTAAAAATGGAAGAACGATGTTAAAGAAAGACCGACCGATATTCTTTCTTAAAACGCACAAGACGGGGAGCTCGACAATCCAGAATATACTCATGAGATACGCCGATAGGCACAATCTGAATTTAGCATTACCGTCAAGACCTCCCTATCAGTTTAAGTACTGGCACCCTTTTCGGAAAAGCAGTGTCATTCCTCTCGTATCGCCAATAGAAACTTATGACATCATGTGCCATCATCTGGTGTACAGTGAAGAAGTTAAATATATCATGCCAAAGGATGCGTATTTTCTTACTATACTACGAGAGCCAAAAAGTGTAAGTACATGGTGTTCCAAAAGTAACAGGACTGGAGCTAGTATTTTGTTATTTCTCCACCTATAGTGTCTCTAAAGTTTTTCTTTCAAGCACTGCTAGTTTAACTGTAAAGTTTCATAAAAATGATAAAATGCGGGTAAAGTAATGGTTACTATAGTAACGTAACATCACAATACCCGGGGCAACTATTCCATGAAGATGTGAAATCTAATAGTTTTGAATTACCACGCTGTCCTAACTTCGACCGTTAATTTGAATTTTGGACCTACCAGGTGCTTGAAAATCAAGGATTGCGAGTCTCATACTGCACCGTTCTTCTTCAAACTTATACCATTTAAAGTAGAACAAAATTGCCTTTGTGTTGGTGCATTACTTTATTGTAAAGAGTCCCTCGTTCTAGCAGCGTTTTGGTCCCCAGCTGTTAGAAGGCCTTCTAACAGCTGGGGACCAAAATGCCGCTGGAAACAGGGACTCCGTTGAGGAGAATAATGTACTATCAGAGAGGGATTTGTGTTATGCTTTGAATGGAACAAGTTTGAAGAAAAACGGTGCAGTATGAGACTCTTAAATCTTGATTTTCAAACATCCGGTAGGTCAAAAATTCAAATTAACGGTCGAAGTTAGGACCGTGTGATTACTGAAGAAGTATCGAATTTACAAAAAAACAAACAACATGTCTTGTTTTTTTACTTTATTGAAATGGTGTTGCTATACAACTCAGATCCAAGCATGATTTCATAATAATAATATTTATTCAATTTCATGGTTGAGTTTTTGAAAATACCCCAAAAGTCCGCATTAAAGGCCACTGCAGCTAGCTGTAGAAGAGCTATATGTAGGCCTTGATATCTTAGACCATGTATCACACTCTTCTGATAATAACTTATATTTACTTGTATGGAAAACGGAATACTAATCCTAGGACCCTGCGTGACATGTCCTCGCATGGGTTAGCTCATGTGTTTGAGTTCGGTTTCAGTCATGGGTCCAGCTTGCTACACTTGTACTTACCAAAGAGCAGCCACTTTTCAAAGTAGATGCATGATTATATATTATTGGATATCAAATGATGTAAAGCAAGTGTAATTTCCACCAGTTGTTGCATTTCAACTTTCATGGGATGTACAAAATGCTTAAAGTCTCTGTAGCTTTCTGTGTGGAATGTTGCCCCTGGTATTGTGATGTTATATCACCATAACAACCATAACAGTACGCATAACTCTACCAGAGTTTCATAATATTTGTAGAAACTTTGGGGGGGCCCTTGGGCCTTCAGGCCCCGAAAAGTGGGCCTTTTTGGTCATTACTCGGCCTTAAAGGCGTTTTTTAAATTTCAGGCCAAATTTTGAAGAAAATGGGCCTCAAAATTTCAAAATTTGGGCCCACTTTAGTTTAGATTTTAGGGGATATTATTAATTTTTTCCGCGGACTGTTTTTTCTGATCTGAAATTTGCCCCCCCCCGTGTTGGTTCCCAGATCCGCCCCTGTTGAGCTACAATGCATGGACGTAGATTATGTAAAACTTTTAAGAGAATTGGTGCATAGCACCGGTGTTACTTTTGGAACGCATTGTAATAATACTGTAAAAAGCAGAAATGTTTTGCTTAAATCATTTAGAGAGTTCGCAAACACATGTAGAACTCGATAAGTATGTTTTTGTGTATTGCTCTACAAACGACACATCATCCCCTTGTAATTTGGATTTTCTATATGCACACCGTATTCCAGGTTTTAATGATTTCTGATAACCACAGTGAAACAAAATTTATAAAAAATCTGAATCACTGGTTGTAAATCAAACAGTTATTTGTTAATTAGTTCTCTCATGTTCGAACACATAATAGGTTTGGGTTCTACGCTATGCATTGATGTACATCAAAAATATTGTTATTGATGGGTGGATAAAGACCACTTTCTTACTCTTTTGCAGCTTTTCGTTTCCTCGTATAACTTCTTTGGAATTGGTGGACATAACTGCAACCGTACAGCAAATGAATTTGTAGAGAGATCCATCCCTGATGATGTGCCACAAAAAAGCTTGTTTCGAACACTCAAGTCCAACTATTCCAAGTGTGGTCCGGGGCAATGGGTGCGTCATGGCGTTCTTTACGACGCAGGGCTATCTTATGACGAAATTGATAATCGAACAAGATTGAATGACATTATCCAGAAATTCGACAAACAATTTGATTTTGTAATGTTGTTAGAATACATTGATGAATGTCTAGTGATGCTCAAGAAACAGTTTGGTTGGAAAATGAAAGACATCCTCTACATTAAGCAGAACGAAGCCTCGTCTTCTAATAAGACCCTACAATATTTATCAGAAAAATCAAAGAAAAAGCTAGATGAATATATGTATCAAGAACACGTCATGTATGACTACTTCAATGCCAGCTTTTGGCGGAGGGTAGACGCATACGGACGGCAACGTTTAGCAAAAGAAGTAAACCTATTTCGACGGCTAAATTCATTCATTGGCAAGTCATGTATTAGCCACCGCACAGACAGAGATAATGTAACTGATAGTTTATTAAAACCATGTTGTAGAGGACTCCGGGGATATGTTTTGAATCCAGCCAAACGCCACGACTGGATGTGCCGTCGTTTAGCGGCAGCCGAATGGGCGTTCACAGACTTACTGAGAAAGAAAATGGTATTACGCAAAGTAATTCCACCGTAGTTACGAGATTAAATAACATAGAGTTACACGTAGGTTTTTAAATCTAGATGACCACCGACAAAATTGATGAAGTCGGAACGCGCTTGTTCTGTTGATTAAATATTTGGCCTTGGTGAACTCACTAATTTGAAACGAGCTGAGAAGGCTGATAATTCACCACTGCAATTTACAGACCTGAGGTCTTTAGAGATCCGCCAGTGATTTTTGACGAACACGAATTACTGGAAAGATATCGTGTGGATTAAATTGCTATATATCAAAACGCATATTGATAGAATCTGCAAGAATGAAGCATCAAATAAAACGATCGCAAGCACTTCCCTTTAATGAAGGTATATTGTTGTAATTATATTCTCAGAAATGTGAACCATCTCCCTTTAATTTCTAGAGGAAACTAGATCCATTTTGCCTTTGCCCGGCTCTACTAATGTAAGGCGCTACAAAATGTTGATGTAAAAACCGGTAAAACCCCGAGGTAAAACCATGACTTAGAAGTAAAAATTCCGGTATTATGGCCATTGTTGATAAAAAACGTGACTCCGAGGTCATGATTTACAAGGGACACTATAGCTAAAATGGGTCAAACTGACATCCCTGCCCTAATAAATGACACGGTCGTCATGGACACAGATTGCGGACACGGAGATTACATGCGGACACCTAATGGATTTGCGGATAGCTTCATGAATACCACGCAACGCAATAAAATGCGGACACGCAATGGGTCCGCAAATACACTACGGACCCGCAAGCTTGCGGATCTTTCATGAATTAGGCCTCTGTCAACCTCTCATATCTTTACGGAAATCTACCGAACATTAATGAACTATTGAAAGACACTTAGCAATAATAAGTCATTGCATATGGTTTAAACGTTGGTAATGCACATTAGATGCTGACATTATACATGTACGAGTATATCAAATATAAGGATTTCCAATGTTTATGTCACCACCAAAAAGTGGTGACATATTGTTATGGTCTCCGTTTTTTGACGGCGGATGGAGGTAGGCGATCGGCGTCCGTAACAAATTCTTACAACTTCCAATAACTTAACAAATACTGTTTAGACTGACTTCAATTTTTTTCAAAATCATCTACATGTTTCCAGAAGTTTTGTCTACATGTTTCCAGAAATTTTACTTTAGATTTGAGATTTATTGACCTTCAATGACCTTCTCAAGGTCAGAAAAGGTCAAAAAGGTATTTTTTAACTTGCTTCAAACTGACCAATGCTTTTTATCGTACCTAAAAAGGTACAATATTGTAGTCAGCTTGACGGGCGGCGGGCGGGCGGGCGGGCGGCGGGCGGAGTCTCACTTTTCAGCTTGTCTACAGGTTTCCAGCCAAACCATTTGAGGGATTCATCTGAAGTTTTCAAGGATGTTTCTACATATCAACGTCAAGAACTGATTAGTTTTGGGGCATTCTGGGTAAATCTTAAGGTGGCCATTTTGGATTTTCCGTCCTAAAATCTTCACTTTCAAGACTTGTCTACAGATTTCCAGCCAAACCATTTGAGGGATTCATCTGAAATTTTCAGGGATGTTTCTACATATCAACGTCAAGAACTGATTAGTTTTTGGGCATTCTGGGTAAATTTTAAGGTGGCCATTTTGGAACTGATTAGTTTTTGAGCATTCTGGGTAAATCTTAAGGTGGCCATTTTGAATTTTCCGTCCTAAAATCTTCAGTTTCAAGACTTGTCTACAGGTTTCCAGCCAAACCATTTGAGGGATTCATCTTAAATTTTCAGGGATGTTTCTACATATCAACGTCAAGAACTGATTAGTTTTTGGGTATTCTGGGTAAATCTTAAGGTGGCCATTTTGGATTTTCCGTCCTAAAATCTTCAGTTTCAAGACTTGTCTACAGGTTTCCAGCCAAACCATTTGAGGGATTCATCTGAAATTTTCAGGGATGTTTCTACATATCAACGTCAAGAACTGATTAGTTTTGGGCATTCTGGTTAAATTTTAAGGTGGCCATTTTGGCTTTTTCCGTCCTAAAATCTTCACTTTCAAGACTTGTCTACAGATTTTTAGCCAAACCATTTGAGGGATTCATCTGAAATTTTCAGGGATGTTTCTTCATATCAACGTCAAGAACTGATTAGTTTTTGGGCATTCTGGGTAAATTTTAAGGTGGCTATTTTGGATTTTCCGTCCTAAAATCTTCACTTTCAAGACTTGTCTACAGATTTCCAGCCAAACCGTTCAAATTTTTACATATGTTACACAGTGATAAGTTCTAGAGCTGATTAACTTTTCTGCGGCCATCTTGGTTTCTTGGTCAACAAGACCACAATGCTGTGTTTTAGGTACGATATTGTTCACGTCTGTGCCTTGTTACAAAATCATCTACAAGTCAACAGAAGTTCAGAACTGACTTTTGATTTGTGATTTGACCTTCACAATGACCTTCTAACGGTAAATAAAGTCAAAAAGGTATTCTTTCAACTTGCTTCATTTTGACCAATTTTTTTCAAAGTTATCAGAAGTTCAAATCTGACTTAAGATATGAGATTCCACCTTCAATGACCTTCTCCGGGTCAAAAAAGGTATTTTTACAACTTGCTTCAAATTGACCAATTTATTTTTTGATTGAACTCATAATATTGTGAGCAACAAGGTGGTGACATTTTGTCTTGTTAATGCCTTGTTATTTTTTATTCGGTTATACTGTATTCGGGTCGAGCACTTATTAAAGAGGGACGCTGTGTAACAATGCATAAGATACTCTGCTTGTCCAATTGTATTGTTTAGTATATTTTTGAAAGTACAGTACCTTATTAATATCTAACGTCATCCGATAAACCATTTATAAGGAACAGACAAATAAAAACAAATAACATAATCATTACTCATAAGCCAAAAGGGCTGCTCATGAACACCCAATGCAAGGTAAAGTAGAGTGTAGTCATTGTTAGTCCGTGTTTGTTTTAGAGATCTCTCACAGAACACAGTTTGAATGCTCAGAACTAATTGTTATTGTTGTTATTGTTATGTTTTATATAATATACACCTGTAAATCAGTTTCTTTATTTAAACATTTTGTCATGTTATATTTCTTAAGGTGATATTCACCCCCCCCCCCTTCATGAGACAATTCCCCGTATACAATCAAGATGTAAAGATTTTTACCAGAACGCCATCTTTCTTTCAATTTAAAAGTTTATTTCTTATTAAGAAAGCAGGATACGCTAGGATATGCCTTCGCCGGGTCTAACCAAACAAAGTCGGTCTTGTTTTTCTTGGCTTCTGCTATCAGCTGAGACATTGCTGAATTGTGTGTTCGATGCAACCAGCAAATCCTGCTATACCGCCCTTTTGTGCTGAAGTGTCAATATAGCTATTCTTGGTGAAGAAGTCGGTCATTCGTCTTGAGATGATAGACCAGAAGATCTTTCCCTCCACACTCAACAGTGAAATCTCCCTAAACTGGTCGAGGGTAGATGACTTCTCTCCCTTTTGAACAAAGCATCCCTCCGCTATCAGCCAAGATGGTGGTAGCTGCTTCAACCTCCATGCCGTTTTTAAAAGCTTCCAGAGTTGGTTGGTTAGTAGCGGTCAACAGTACATATTGTTGACCGCTCATCAACCAATCAGAATTGAGTATTTCAATTGAGGTATTAACAAAAGAAGCTGTATAAGTGAAACGGCTCCACTTACAGAGGCTTCTTTACGTCAACTAGTCAATGGACCACAAGACTTGTGGAAGGATGCAATTTTAATTTTCCATATTTCTATGATATGAAATTGAAATATTTTAATTGTATATTAGCTCCATATTTAAGACACTTTTGGGTTTGAAATTATTGAAATATAAATTAGATTGGTATTTACAATTTAATCTTAATCACTGATTCACTGATACTGGCTATCACAATTGGATTATTGGAAATGACAATTGAATGCCTTTAGAAACTCAAAAAATTAGTCGCTTTTACAAATGTAATCTTATTTTAGATTTAAGATTCAATTTAAAGAAAGTAGAAATTGTATATTAGAATAAGTTTGTTATTAAATCGCGTTTCCATATTTTTGACGTTGAATTTCATTGTTATTTTTTAAAGGTTACACGAGCTTAGATGCGTTTTTGTTATTTCAATACAATTAAAAGTGTTAACCCCTCCTTTGTCCATTTGATTTCTTGTTTATTCTACTCATTCGCTGTGTGCTGCATTTTAAAGGCCCCGTGTAAAGTTCTTAAGTTGTACGAAGCAATCTTATTGGGCTCCTTTCAATCAAAAAGAAGTAATTATGGTGTTAAAAATATATCTGTATCAGCGCAGATTTCAGAATTCATCGACGTAAAAAATAATATTATAATCTTGGAGTAGTAAACTCAGAATTTCCAACAAATAACAAGAAATAACTAATTCAATATACTATATTAGTACCACATTATGATAATGTTACTATTTAAAGTGCCCGATAAACTATAAAATGCGCATGCGTCCAGGTGTTGATAAACTATAAATCGTCGCGTGAGAATAACTTTGTACTAACTGCCATTTTCAAAAAAATTGAGATAGACATGGAATTTTACTATTTGAAACACAGGCTTTCATCTCAGATACATGCCCCATCTCAATTCCCTCTCATTAAGCTAGAATTCAGTGTGAAATTGTACCATCTCCAGACAAACAGCTTATTTCTAATTTCAAATTGTCATATCTGATATCAACTGTTTCAACCAATCAACTCTCTAAGAATTGGTCATGTGACTTGCAAAACTTGGAGTTATAACAATCTTATATTAAAACGAAGTATGCCAATATGCATGTTATTGTATCTAGAATGAAATAATGTTTTGTAACACAATACCATGCCAGTTTGCATGCCTGGCCTTTCATGTTTTAGTTTTAGAACTATTACAAGTAGATCAAAAAAATAAAATGATACAGTATGAGTATGTGTACTCCCATGCATATTCAAATTATATGCCCTCAATTACTCTTTGTATTATGGATGCTCATTGGATTATTCATGGCCACATGATATGAAATAGAATTACTAATTTCCTCGAAAACCTAAATCCTTGCTACCAGGGAAGATGAAAAGTACACATGACCAGTTAATTAGATCATGTGAGCAGTCAAAAGTACCCTTTATCTTCCCTGCTACCAGGTCTTATAGGGGTTTGAATGGCCAAATGCAATAGAAATGCATATACGAAGCTGTCATCATTAAATGTTGAAAATGAAAGACTACTTATTTGTTTCTTCAAATAGAGTACATAACTAGATTTTGGAAATTGAACGAGTTCAATTTCAGACTCCAGATCTAGACTTTTTTTAGCCGAGTCATCCAGAATAAGCCAAGTCATCCAAAATAAGCTAAGTCATCCAGCAAAAGATGGATGGATGGATGGATGAAAAAGGAAGGAAGGATAGGATAGAATAGGATGGAACGATAGGATAGAATAGGAAAGAAGGATAGAATAGAATAGGAAGAAGGGATAGAATAGGAAGGATAGGAAGGAGAGGATACGAAGCAAGGGTAGATAGGAAGGATAGGATCAGAAAGGAAGGATGGATGCATTTTTCAATATTTTCTTCTCTACTCTTGACTTTCTATCAGGATACCATCAGATTGATTTTTCTTGAAATTTCAAAACGCCATAACTTCCGAACCGGAAGTTGGATCGAAATTTGATTTGCAGATTCGGATTCCTGACAAAATTCTACCCCTAATTCATAATTCATACATTAAATTTGGCGAATTTTTATTTTGACCTACTTTTCGGACATGCCATAACTTCGGAACCGGAAGTCGAATCGAAATTTGGTTTGCAGATTCGGATTTCTGAGAAAATTCTATTAAATTCTTAACTCAAACGTTAAATTTGGAGAACTTTTTATTTTGACCTACTTTTCGGACACCGTATCTCAAAAGTGGGTCAAAATACTTTCTGACGGCAAAAGGCTAACGCTATAAGCACACTCTTGGCTACATGTATACACAATTTCGAGGAATATACTAGTAATTAAAGTGTAGTGTCAGAATCGCAAAAATAAGGATAAACTATGAATTTGACCTAGATTTTGACCTAGGGATTTTGGTGTCCAAATTTTGAAGTTAGGTAGCCTTCGAGGTTCCCTTCTTTCATAGGCTTTCATTATTTTAAGCTGTACTTAGTCTATATCTCGTATTTTACACTTCAAAAAAATCTTTTTTCCCATTGACATAACATGGGGCACCAAATTTAGCGATTTTTGAGCTTTCAAAATGTCATAACTTCCGAACTGGTAGTCGGATCGAAATTTGGTTTGCAGATTCGGATTCCTGAGAAAATTGTATACTAAGTTCATAACTCACACATTAAATTAAGAGAATTTTTTATTTTGACCTACATTTCGGACACCATATCTTAAAAGTGGGGCAAAATACTTTATGACGGCAAAAGGCTAACACTTTCAGCACACTCTTGGCTACATGTATACAAAATTTCGAAGAATATAATTAATCTGTAGTGTCAGAATAGCAAAAATAAAGAAAAAAGGCATTTTGGTGTCCAAATTTTGAAGCTAGATGGCTTTTGATGTCCCCTTCTTTTAAAAACTTTCATTATATTTAGCTGAACTCAGTCTATATTTCGTATTTTTCACTTCAAAAAAATCTTTTTTCCCATTGACTTAACATAGGCACCAAATTTAGCGATTTTTGAGCTTTCAAAACGCCATAACTTCCGAACCGGAAGTCCGATCCGAATTTAGTTTTCAGATTCGGAATCCTGAGAAAATATACTATAAGACTAATATCCTAGACATTTTTTTTGGACCTCGTTTTCGGACACTGATATCTCGAAATCGGTTTGAGGTATCAAAAAACTAAATCGACCCTAGATTTCCTACTTTTTTATGAGGAACACAATGAAAAAAACCCGGATCAAAAATATTGAAGGACGACCGAGAAAATCGAAAAAAGTGACAAAGTACTGGATTTGACCTAGTTCTTGACCTTTGACCTAGATAAAAATTTGACCCAATTTCCGAGGAACTATATACTGGACCTAAATTGACCAAATGATTGACTTTACTGAAGACCTAATGGTTATTGAGAAAACTGGTTTAGAAAAAGAAGAAGAAGAATAAGAAAACTGACGAAAACAATAGACTCCAGATTTCATCTGGAGTCTAATAATAGGTTATATACTAGATATAGTAATCAAAACAAACAGTAACTGTCATAGTAACTGTCATGTTTTGCACCACATTGCTCAAAGGCAATCACTGTCTGTAAACTATTGAAATCTCTTTCAAAATGATGTTTTATAGTTTGTGGAAAAAAGCTTAATCTATTTAAACTAGCTTTAACTTTTACTGACCATACACTATATCAATAAGGAGTTATCTTTATGTTAGTATAGTCCCTTAAAACACTTATTTTATTTTATTTTCATCTATGATTTACTTTGCGCTTTTCACTGAACATCTGGGATCTTTTTAGTTATTTTATTACTAGTATGTTTTTCAGATTTGTCCTTTCTTTTGCATTTTTGGGATCATTGTTTTTAGATCATCTACATTTTATTTTGGAAAAGTAACAAATTGGTTCAATTTCTTTACAAAGAGCCACTCTTAGTCTCCACTTCTACAATTGCTTCAATGCCCAATTGTACTCCACAGAGTAGCAAACAACAGAAAATGAATGGATAATGATAGCTGCATCCCAATGAACAAAATGTGATTACCTAAATCGAGGTTTCATCACTTTCATTAATCTAAAATGAATTAGAAATTATTTTTCAATTTTCAAATTTCTTCCATGTGCATGTAATAAAAATTGGTTATGTCTTAGGCCCTAAGGATCTGAAACCTGCTGGTCAAAATGGAATTACGGACCAGTTGCAATGTTATTCTCCTATACCCAGTGAAAAAATCAACTGGTCTGTATCAAAAATAACCTGATAATGACCAGCTGACCGGCCCTAAGGGGCTACATTGTAATGTGCTGGGAGGTTTAGGCTACAGGGTTTATACCGAGGGAAATATGTGGGGGACCGTACTGGCATCATTGGTTTCAATGCATTGTATTTCTGCCTTAGTTTCAAAGGCAATAAATTCTTTTTGAAGGGTGTCCTGAGATTCCAAAATTAAGAAATAATTGTACTTATTTGAGAAATTGATTTTAAAGTTTTATAAATTGAATTTTCTTTATTTTATTAAATAATATTCTTTGGTTTTTGAAGATTTTTTTATAAAGCAAAACATTATTTTTCATTCTAGACACAATAACATGCATATTGGCATACTTTGTTTTAATATAAGATTGTTATAACTCCAAGTTTTGCAAGTCACATGACATATGGTTATTTGTAGGTGCTAAATAATAAAATATTTAGAGTATATATGAGAGAAATTGGTCATTTCGAACCTGTTGAAAAGTTTGTGGCTCTCGGCTACACCGGGGAATTTACTTCCATGAGTACACACATAAATGTGGGGTTCCCCAAGAGGTACGCGACAAGGTGACCTGGCATCAAATGTGCGACTAAATGCTACTATCGAGAAGATAAAATAACGAATACGACAATAAGTTATTGCATGTGACAATTCCGAGCCTTCATCTCACTGAAGTATTTTGAAGTGAAAATAGGATTTTTGTTTTGATACATGGATTCAGATGAACGTAACTTTATTCTGACAACTAATCAAAACTGAACAAAATTGATTGTACGTAACAGACAATTTATTGTTTTACAATGTTTTGATTGGCTAAACTAATGAAACCAACAAATTATGACATGTAAAATGACAATTTTGAAATGTAAAATTTAAAAGTGACAAACACAACCTCCCTATCCACTCTTTGGGAGCCCTAGTAAATTAGTAATATGTACATGCAGCAGTGGTAGTGTACAGCTTATTATCACACTACTACTGGATGAGCGTGGTGTAAAAGTGGTTTTGAAAAATAGCAAATTTCTCTTTATGTAGGTAATTTGTGGTTTATGATTCTACATTGATTCTGAAAATACTAGTGTCTAGTTTTTCAGCGTTTTGGAAATATTCAGATTTATACCCCCCTTGTTTGATTTTGAGGGGGGGGGGTACTAGGAAGGCCATGTAAAATTCCTAGAATTTACAACCAATCATTTTGATATTTACAGGTAATCATGAACTTATCATGTCCTACAAAAGTCATAGGTTTCATCAAAGTTAGTCAACTGGTTGCTATGGAAACGGAGATCATATGTCAACAAGTACACAATTTCGTCAAAATGTAAGACACCCCATGAGACAAAACACATATTATTTTCATGAAATTGGGAAGAAACACCATAAAAACATTTTTGAAAACTTATTCAGAGTATGTTTGATAATATTAAATCAACTGCTGTTTTATCTTATCCACACAGTGAAATGTATTGCTCATGATTATATGGCAATGCAAATTAATTTAGAAAGGGGACGTGGCACTTTTCCAAAGAATTCTTAACTTGTGTCCAAATTTTTGAAGAAAATAATTCACCAATTGTCCTGTTATTCACAGATATTATTTACATAATTATGTTTGACTATCATGGAAAGTTCCATCAGTGTTGGTTTACTGGTTACTATAGTATGCAGATTTATACCCCCTTGGTATGATTTTTATGGGGGTACAATGAAAGCCATCTATAATTCCTAGAATATACAGCCAATCATCTTGATATTTACAGGTAATAGTCTACATATCATGTCTTACAACCATGACAATTTTCATGAATGTGTAACAATTGGTTGCTATGGAAACATAAATCATTTTTTCAAAAGTACACATTAAGGGAGGTACTATGATAGCCATATATAATTCCTAGAATATCTAACCAATCATCTTGTTATTGACAGGTAGTTATCTACTCACCATGTTCTTACAGTATGACAAATTTCATAAATGCGGGGCAAATGGTTGCTATGGTAACAGAAATCATTTGTTAAAAAGTACACATTAGAGCGTACTATGAAAGCCATTTATAATTCCTTAAATATCAAAACAATCATTATGATATTTACAGACAATCTACTACTTATCATGTCCTACCATGATGACAAGTTTTTTCAATGTGGGTCAAATGTGGGTAAAAATCTATTTGTTAAAAAAGTACACATTTCGTAAAATTATAAGACACACCCTAAGACATTGAAAATTTTCATCAAATTGGGAGGAATTAGCATGAAAACATTTTAGAAAACCTATTTTGAGTATGTCTGATAATATTTAATCAATGGATATTTCATCTGGGCCATTTGATGCATTGTATTTGCTTATGATAATAAAACTATGCAGAATGCGGCTGTCACATTATGCGTAGGGTCATAGTAAATTATGAGCTGATCTCACTTAGTCATATTTTATATAATTTGCATCAAAATCCTCATTCATAGATCTTTCAATGTCTACTTCTGTCAAAGTATCCGTTGCAATCTTTATGTGACTGTATGTCTATGAGATCATCAGGTGGAATGGGTTGGTCTGGCCAATTTGGCTCTATTTTGTCATCAACAAGTTACCACATCACTTGTAATAAACAAACTAAGAGATATATACAACTATTACACCCAATTTAAAATACTGGAAATGCTTCTTAATGAATTCTAAAATCAATGAACAGTTGAAAAAAAACCAGCAGACATAAAAAAAGTTGAGAACAACAGCATGTATTACTCTGAGTGTAAAACATGTCCGTTGATGACCAGTGATGGCAATAAAGCGTCCACTGTTGTGATTGATGAGATGTGATAAGTTTTATGAAGTGTTTCCATGCTTATTTCTCCCAAAATGATGAACATATTATGTGCTTAATGTCAAAGGTTGCACTAGTCTTAGATCTTTACGAAAATGTGTACTCTTTTAACATATGATTTCTGTTACCATAGCAACCAAATTACCAACATTGAAGGCACTTGTTATACTGGTAGGACATGTAAATGGATGATTACCCATAAATATCAAGATGATTGATTGAATATTCTAGGAATTATACATGGCTTTCATAGTGCCCCCTTAATGTGAACTTCTTAACAAATTATTTCTGTTACCAGAGCAACCAATTGACCAACATTGATGGCACTTGTCATACTGGTAGAACATGATAAGCAGATGATTACCTGTAAATATCAAGATGATTGATTAAATATTCTGGGAATTATACATAGTACCCCCTTGATGTGCAATCTTTAACAAATGATTTCTGTTACCATAGCAACCAATTGACCAACATTGATGGCACTTGCCATACTGGTAAGACATGATAAGTAGATGATTACCCATAAATATCAAGATGATTAATTGAATATTCTAGGAATTATACATAGTATCTCCTTAATGTTTACTTTTTAATCAATTATTTCTGTTACCATAGCTACCAAGTGTTAAACATTGATGAAACTTGTCATAGTGGTAGTGCATTATAAGTAGATGATAACCTGTAAATATCAAGATGAATGGCTGTATATTCTAGGAATTATAGATGGCTTTCATTGTACCCCCTTAAAATCATACCAATGGGGTATAAATCTGTTTACCATAATAACCAGTAATCTTCCATGATAGTCAAACATAATGATGTGTATAATATCTGTTAATTTCAGAACAAACGGTTACTTATTTTCTTCAAGAAGTTGAACACAAATAAAGAATTCTTTGGAAAAGTGCCACGTCCCCTTAATAAATTTACTTGCATTGCCATATAATCATCAGCAATAGATTCCACTGTGTGGATAAGATAAAACAGCAGTTGATTTAATATTATGAAATATACTTTGAATAAGTTTTCTAAAATGGTTCCATGGTGATTCCTTCCAATTTCATGAAAATAATATGTGTTTTGTCTCATGGGGTATCTTACATTTTGACGAAAATGTGTACTTTTTAACATATGATCTCCATTTCCATAGCAAACAATTGATAAACTTTAATGAAACTTGTGATAATGGTAGGACATGATAAGTACAAGATTACCTGGAAAAATCAAGATGATTGGCTCTATATTCTTGGAATTATATATGGCTTTCCAAGTACCCCCCTTAAAATTACACCAGAGGGGTATAAATCTGAATACTTCCAAAACGCTGAAAAACTAGACACCAGTGATTTCAGAATCAATGTATAATAATAAACCACAAATAACCACCATGAAGAGAACTTTGCTACTTTTCAAAACCACTTTTACACCACGCTCATCCAGTATACGCTTTGTATTCTAAAGCCTGTTGTTTGTAATAACACTGTTCACTCAACGTATGTTTTGTGTGTGGGCAGTCAACGATAATCATTGTTTTATCCCGGTTATATGACCTCGGCAATTATAACAAAACCGTACTAAACGAAAAAACGCAAATAAGAGAAAGCTTTCACACACATATAAAAAGTGAACTAGTCTAATCCGCCAGTATAAACTCTGTGCTATACGTAGCCGGGTCAGGCGCACACTTTAAGCCAGTGACTCAAACCTTTCATAGGGCCTTTAAGCTTGACCACTTTTGAAAGTAAAGTCTTAAAGGCAAAATAGATTAATAATCCGTTACGTTTCTAGATCTTGTTATTTAACAAGATGATTTGATTTAAAACTGCATATAGTTTGCTTTAGGTTAAACATTTAACTGTCCAACATGAGGTTTAAAATGAGACTGTTTGTTGCCATTTTTACGATATGTTTTTTATTTAATTTTCATACTTGGAACTATCTTTCATACTTTTCTACAACAGTTGAATCGGGCGATTATCAAGACAAACATGATAAGATGGAAAACACTGCGTTCAATAAGACGCATGTTGTCATCGATAAACTGTTGTTCTTTAAGTTAGTGCGCAGCTATGAAACTGGAAAACTAATGAAAAGAATGACAAAACAAAGTGGAATGGCCAGTGGAAAGGGACAGGAACCAAGATTGGATGGTTTTGATACAAACGATCCTAGTAAAAATGGAAGAACGATGTTAAAGAAAGGCCGACCGATATTCTTTCTTAAAACGCACAAGACGGGGAGCTCGACAATCCAGAATATACTCATGAGATACGCCGATAGGCATAACCTGACATTAGCATTACCGTCAAAACCTTCTTCATATCATTTTAAGTACTGGCACCCTTTTCAGAATGACAGCGTCATTCCTCTGGTATCGCCAAATGGTACTTATGACATCATGTGCCATCATTTGGTGTACAGTGAGGAAGTTAAATATATCATGCCAAAGGATGCATATTTTCTTACTATACTACGAGAGCCAAAAAGCGTAAGTATTAATACACAACAGAAATGTTTTGCAAACACAAGTAGAACTCGAACATTAACAAGTATCATTCTGATAAGTATGTTCTAAATCAAACAATTATTTGGCAATTAATGTTCTTGATGTTTTAACACAAAATAGGATTGGGTTCTTGTATATCAAAAATTATTGCTTAAATAATGGGTCGACAATTGAAAAAATCTGAATCACTGGTTGTAAATCAAACAGTTATTTGTTAATTAGTTCTCTCATGTTCGAACACATAATAGGTTTGGGTTCTACGCTATGCATTGATGTACATCAAAAATATTGTTATTGATGGGTGGATAAAGACCACTTTCTTACTCTTTTTCAGCTTTTCGTTTCCTCGTATAACTTCTTTGGAATTGGTGGACATAACTGCAACCGTACAGCAAATGAATTTGTAGAGAGATCCATCCCTGATGAGGTGCCACAAAAAAGCTCGTTTCGAACACTCAAGTCCAACTATTCCAAGTGTGGTCCGGGGCAATGGGTGCGTCATGGCGTTCTTTACGACGCAGGGCTATCTTATGACGAAATTGATAATCGAACAAGATTGAATGATATTATCCAAAACTTCGATAAGGAATTTGATTTTGTAATGTTGCTAGAATATATTGATGAATGTTTAGTCATGCTCAAGAATCAGTTCGGTTGGACGGTGGAAGACATCCTTTACATAAAGCAGAACGAAGCCTCGTCTTCTAATAAGACGCTTCAATATCTATCACAACAGTCAAAGAAAAAGCTAGATGAATATATGTATCAAGAACACGTCATGTATGACTATTTCAATGCAAGCTTTTGGCGCAGGGTAGATGAATACGGACGGCAACGTTTAGCAAAAGAAGTAGACCTATTTCGACAGCTAAATTCAGAAATTGGCAAGTCATGTATTAGCCACCGCACAGACAGAGATAATGTAACTGATAGTTTATTAAAACCATGCTGCAAAGGACTCAAGGGATATGTTTTGAATCCAGCCAAACGCCACGACTGGATGTGCCGTCGTTTAGCGGCAGCCGAATGGGCGTACACAGACTTACTGAGGAACAAAATGGAATTACGCAAAGTAATTCGACCGAAGTTACGAAATTAAGTAACATAGAGTAACTCGCACAGGTTTTTAAAGATCTAGATGACCACCGAAAAAATTGATGAAGTTGGAAAGCTCTTGTTCTGTTGATTAAATCTGCGTCAAAACTAATTTGAGACGAGCTGAGAAGGCTGATGTAATGGCATACTGTAATGCTATCCTCAATATACAGATTTTCTTTTCATTAATAGGCCTTAACCCAGGGACTGGACTGATGAACCCCCTCCCTGTCACATCGAACGCAATTGATAATTCCGCAGAACAAGAAATAACATTTCTAGACGTTTGTACATACAAACATTCATAGTAGTTTCTCCTCTAGATCTTTTCTCTTTTGTCCCCTGTCCATTTCGTCTTCGTTACTCGTTTCATCAAAAATTTTCCTTGGCATTGGTCAGGGAATTGTTGAACACTCCCCTGACAATATATTTATTGTTGGCAACTTTAGAGATGAGCGCATCGGCAGTCCATACAGTCGCCTTTCTGTCATTGTACTGTGAAAGAAATATGCAGCAAAGACGAGATGTAAGTGGTGCTGGGCAAAGTGGTACTTCTACAACAAAACAGTATTAATTTTAAAGGGAGAAAATAACTAAGCAAGATTTGTTAGACGACCCCGAATCACTTGCCCCGAAATCAGTTTTCACTCAGATCAAGTGTTTCTACATCAGTGCCAGCAAGTTAAAAGATGAACTAAGGGATTATTTCTGGACATCGGACTCCGCTAATTTGTGAATGAATATTGCAATGGACTCTGAATACATCAGACACACTCAAAATTCACCAATCACTCTGGAAGTTCACAATTGTATGCGACCTCCTTAGAGGCATACCATCCTCAATTAATTGCTGTGGGGTTTGTCGGCCTTCAATCCGTATTCTTGAAATTTTCCATTATTTCATATTTCTTCTACCATTGATCAAATGAGATTTGTTTCTACTACGGCCGAAAACCTGAAAAATGAGTTGAATGAAGAATAGTACAATTTTCGCTAGAAAATCTTTCAAATCTGCAAGATTGGAAAAGCAAATAAATCGCTAAATGATTATCATATCGCTGATGTTCTCTTGTGTTGTTAATACAGACGCTACGTGTCCATACAATACAGTGCGTATAAAAAAAACGCAACAGATTGTTATCTTAGAAAAGCACAAAACCAGTGATAACAGCATTGATTTCATTCAATGCACCATAAAGTCATGTGTCTCCTCTTTACAATGATATATCATTCATTGATATTTGGTCTTGGTTGGCGAAGTTATCATTCCATTTGCAAAGTGGGCCAAAATTAGCTTCGGGCCAAGTTATAAACATTGCAAAAGTCAGTGTACGGAGCCCGATGCAATGTTGCACGAAAACATAAAACCAATGCTCACGGTGTATAACCCAAACGCTCCTACATGCACGACGGAGCGTTTCATTACTGAAATTAAACAAAGAAACGCTCCGGAGTAGGAAAACTGTCTGGCGGGAATGATGAGCCGTCTGACAATTTCCCCAATAATGGGAATAAGAGGTATGAGTTACATATTTCGAGTATACCATTCGATGGGTGTGATATTCATGTTATACGTGGCTGGCTGTTGACGTTTGAAGCAATTAGGAAGAGCTGTATGAAGCAGTATAGTTATCAAAACTCAAAAACGTATTTGTCATTCTACCGGTCAAAACCCCTTTTGTCAATACATGTGATTAGTTGAGCCAAGATTAGAGCACCAACGTATATTTTAGTCAAATTCCAATGCTTCAACGCACCATACATTATCGAAATAGTGATTTGATGACCGAAAATCCAGTCTTAAAAATGATGACATTCTCATATTCAAGAAACGCTCCGATCTGGTTAACACAGTGAATTTGAAACGCTCCGGTAGTCTAGATCAGTTAAGGAAATATATAGCTTGACTTTCCTTTTCAGGAAGAGAAAGAAAAGATCTATTATACCCCTTGGCATCAATAGAAGAAAGATTAATTCACATATAACTTTTCGTTTTTTCTATAGTTTTATGATTTAGCACATATGTAGGCATGACATCATCTAATGTATAGGCTTTAATCAGCTAGTTGCACGTTTAGCACCACCAGGTTCAGATGTTTCAATTTGCCTAACAAGTACAACACGTTTTTGAGAGATAGATTCGATTCGGAACTCTTCTCTAATAATCTGAAAATGATATCAAAACAAAAAGGTAAGAGCGTTTCTAAAATTGTGGTCTAAATCGACGGAGCGTTTCGAGGAAAACAAGCGATTTCTCGAGAACAAGTAATGGATTTGGACTGGGATTTTAGGAAATGAGAATATACGAGTTTGTGATCTACTACTTAAACAGAAAGATTAACATTTTCATAGAAATACGAGTTTAATTCGTAATTTGTGGTCAAATCGTCATCTTCAGATTCGTTCGATCTACACTACGGAGCTTTGATCAAGCAAATAACAGTTTACCACCAGAAGTTGAATAAATAAGATCTTTGCTCACGGTATTGTTCATCGAATGGTACATAATATTTCACCATGACATATGATATGTAAGAGAAACGAGAGAAACAATACTTACGGTCATAGTAGAATCTTCATTAGCCGCCATTTTATTTCGCTCTGGAGCGTTTCCGCGTAAATGTAACGCTCCGTCGTGCATTTGGGTTATACACCGTGATGCTGACCGCGTCCTTTCAATTCAATGTACCAAAAGCCAAATTACTCCTCTTTGTAATGGAATATCATTCATTCACAGGGAGTCATCTCTGGCCGAATAATCATTAATTTTGCAAAGTGGGGCAAAATTCAGCTCGGACCCAAGTTTAAAACATTGCAAAAGTCAGTACAAGGGGCATAGGGGCTATTGGAAGAAGGTGTGACAGGTATGGCATAGACAGTAAAGTGTTCATACTCATACTCTTGCAAGAATATGTCTTATAACCCTCCGAATTGCAACCACTTCCTTGCACATAAAGATGCACTCATCTGTCCACCTCATGCATGGTTCAGCCCTGAATCATGTGTGGGTTAAAGTAAAGAAAAGCAGCCCATGGGCAAATCTTTCTAATGGTTTTGCAATATCTGGTGGAGGAATTGTGAGCACAGATGCTCCTGAGATAGCTCCAAAAGAAAAAGTCACAACGATTCAAGTCAGGGGAACTTCCATTGGCACTTAGCCCTTGCACTGATTTTTTCAATATCTAAAACTTGGTACAGAGCTGATTTTGACCCACTGTGCAAATGGAAGGATTTCTCACCCAACCATTACCACATGTGAATGAATGACATATTTTTGCAAAGAGGAGAGACATGGCTTTATGGTACATTGAATGTAATTGATGTAGTCATCACTAGTTTTGTGATTTTACGAGATAACTACTTGTTGCGTTTTTTATACGCCCTGTAGAGCGGTTTCATGGGTTTGGCACAACGTTTGTAGCTCAGATATCTAAAATCCATAACACCCTATACTTAGTGATCGTACCAATTTCGAATGGTAGTGATAAGAAGCAAGCACAGATGGCAGAATATTTCTAAGAAAATACATCCTAAAGAAATACAGTACATTTTATTTAGGATGTAAGACTTATTTCCCAAGAAAATTTCTGCCATCTGTGAAAAACGAGCCACAACGACTAAAGTTGACTTTTTCTGGCCAGTTTAGTAGTAATATAACATAGCTGATTGCATGCACATATAGCCATTTCTCTTCATAAATTACATAGCCATTTCTCGTAGTCGAAATTCTGATCGCGGGTAAACATATGCCTTTTTATGATGAAAGACCGCGTTGTTTCACGTGTATGAGGATTAAACATAATCCGTACATCCGTACATATATAGTGGGCTTAAAAGACTAAATCAAACGTTCGGAGATTACATACGTACAGACCTTCAAATAACACGACAACATTTTTTAGAATAGAAATATTGCATACCATTGCATACATTCTCGCATCCTTTAGTTTCTTAAAATAAAATAAACACTTTATAGTACTGGGAATATAAGTGTAACGCATTATAAACTTTTAAGAATAAATGACGTAATCCCCTCCAAATGTTTGGCAACTTTAACCCTAACTCCCCAGTCGTCTAGGTTAAATCATCTTTTTTAGGAACCATCTGGAAAAAATAAAGCCAAATAACACAGGGGACGAAAAATTATCCCCACAAATTTCTTCGAATCTCTGCAACTGAAATGCTCTCTTGGGGCCCGCTCCCCCTTAGGATGGGGCCGGAAAAAGTGTTGGCGAGCTTCAATAAATGGGCCTTTTTGGTTATTACTTTGCCTTTTATTTGCCTTTTATTTTATTTGCCACAATATTTAACTTAATCCAGAAATGGGCCTTAAGGAGTGGTGGAGAACTTTTTGAACACACTTTTCTCTTAAACCAGTCATAAAAAATCTAAAAGAGGGGTATCGATATGGTGAACTTTTTGAACACGCATTTCTCTTAAACCAGTCATCTAAACATACTGAAAATTTTACACAACTTCAATTTAATGATCATCCTTTGAATGGTAACAATATAATCTGAAAAAATATATATACTTTCATCTATATTGTTTTAGAAAACACATCAAACACTTGTTTTGTTCTTGGTATCATGTTTCCAGAGTGAAATGAAACATCTCCGAACCTCATTGGAACAAAACGACATAAACACAACATGTTTAGGTCTCTCAATATTGTAATTGTACAAAGGAAATTTTGGTTGATTTTAAAAAAGTATCTTGTTAAATGAAATAAAAGGTTTATCTTGATTTTTATCTATTTTGGGGGGATTTTGTTTGAATTTTTTGAATACTTTTTTTAAAATCAACCAAGAATTCCTTTGTATAACTATAATATTGACTGAGGACTAAAAACATGTTGTAAGTGTTATTTTGTTATTTTGTTCCAACAAGGTTCGGAAAGACATTTTATTTCATTCTCAAGAATTGGTAGAAAGGAGCAAAAACAATTGCACTAAAAAAACAAAAAATGTGAACAAAAACAGTTATAAAAAATATTTCTAAATAATTTTCGCATTAAATTTGCGAAGTCTGATGGGGTCTGTTTGAGCTGTTTTTGGTGTCAAATGAAAAATCAGGTTCTTATTAATCCATTGGAAATACTATGAAGATCAAAAGTGAGACTTCATTTACGCACTTTGTCCCTTTAAGCATCCCATGCTTTAAGTCACTGTAATTTAGAGTGACGCATTTTTCAATTAGCACCCCCCCCCCCAGTGAACATCTATCATTCAATGCCTTCCACTAAACTAAATTATCGCAAAACAGTCAGTAATGAATGAAGGAAATATTCAACTTAAAAAAAAAATTGTTTTTTGACGGCCATCGAAATATTGACCCGGTGTAAAAGAAATTATGGTCCCTTGGGGATTATGGTCCCCTTTCCTTACGGCCCTTACTGACCCTGACTGTGTATACATAATAAGGAAAATAATTGTTATTGGGTCACCATGATAGCGGAGAGTAGGACCAAAATTTGATAGGACCACCTACCCTTTAGTTTTACCTGAAATCGATATCCAACAAATTGGAAATTGTCAAACAACATTAAAGGTGCAATAATTAGTGCAGAGGGGTCATTCAACGATCATGGACCAGTGTCAAAATATATTTAAGTTTGGATATTTCATCAAGACTAACATCAATTTTTATTATCTACAAAGAAACCCCCTAGATACTGTAAACATTATTTTAGCTGATATTCCTCTTGAAACATGGTGGATCTTAAAATTATAAAAGTGGAAGTCCCCTTTTTGAAGCTTTGAACTGAATTTACACTCCTTAATGCTGAAATTGATAATTTATCAGAAAATAGGTATGTCAAAGAAGATGTTAAACCAAATGTTGCCTTGATAGCTCAGAAAAAAAGATAAAAACTTTCCTATTTTCTCTACAGTCTCTATTACCCCTTTAAACTTACATATAGCCTGGGCCTCGTTTCTTATCATTCTCAAAATTCATTTTTTGCGTACCTTCACCACTAAGTAAATGAGGTAGCGGATTGCACTGAACGAAAGGCTCGGAGATTGGTTTCTTATCTGACTTGTCTTATGGTCCCTGCTATGTAAGATTGGGGCTGTCAATGTACGGCTATCTAAGATGATAATCGGGGAAACGAGTCCTTCAAAAAGGCTTCTCTGGGGATTTTGCAATATTGTTTATTGCCCGGGGACATGCCAAAGTGCTATGTAACGTAACAGGTCCCTGGGGTTAGTACGTGATAATGACAGGTCCCTATTTAGTTCTCAAGAAGAACGCTGGTGGCGCTGCAATCGTTTGAACAAAATGTCAAATATTTGAAAGGTGAGCATGTGACCCATTTTCTACATCTTTATCATACCTATTTGCCTCGATATATTGTAAGATTTATGTCAAAGTACTTTAGCAATGCTAAGGAATTGTTTTGTTACTGGAAGAAACTGTATTTCTGTGCGAATTCATGTTCTAATGGTCTCTTTCCTGTGCCGAGTATGCAGTTTTCCTTCACACATGGCATTCATTTTGGGAAAATGTAATATCTTTACGCAACTAGCATAGGATGCCATTTTGGTGTCTATTTCTAACATGTTATTATATTCACTATATATTTGTGTACTTTTTATGCCATTTCTATACCAGGCTACTCAGAGGGTCATAAATTCCTGGAACAAATCCAGAAATTACCAGACACTTTCTTTATCAGGAGAGCTGTCAACACATCTGATAAGAAGTGTTCTAAGCAGCTCTAGTGAAACTTGATGCTATGTTGGTCTAATACAAGATGCAGCCTACTTGTAAATAAAATACAATTATCCATGTACGTAATATATGGTTCAACAAAAAAACAACAACTAAAAAACAACAACTAAATATGAGAAACGTATGTGGTATATGCCATGTTTATGTGTCTGATCATATAATCTTGAAATTATCCATCAATTTCTTAAGAAATTGGCGAAATTAAGGAAACCAGAAAAGACATTTGATGAAAGGGCAGTGTTTATAGGCTGTATGAAATGCCCCTGCATTAACGCTCACATATATGAGTTTTAAACATTAATTTAGTAGACTAAAGTGTTGATATGAAATCTCAGTAATAGTACCAGTTAGGAGATAAGGTGATGTCCGATTTAACATTACGATTGCTGGATATGTAGTCTCCCTCAAAGTGTCATAGATTCCGACAATGTACTACAATTTAAGATCAACCTCGACAAACATTGGGCAGATCATCCAGCCAAGCATGACTACAAGTACCAAGACGTCCTGTGAAGTTCTCCAGTATCCATGAAAGGCCAGTAAAGGTATCCCTTCCCATTACTCCCCCCCCAAGACGCACACTCTCAGAAATGAATGGCAACAGGCAAAATAGCCTTCGCCTAAATAAGTCATAAAGGCTAAAAACCTTCCTGTCCGACAGTCAAAATATCAATTTTTAGAAAAAGCATGGGCTTTCAATTAGTTGAAAGCCCATGGAAAAAATGGTCACTTGATGAGATTTCATGGGGACTATCACGGACGTCAAGTAAGTTTCTGGCGAAAGCCGGAGCATAGATTATTTAGAGGACTGGAAACCAGAATGACCTACCTTTTTATTTCCCGAATCTCGCCTGAAATTAGCTCATCTTGGTGACTGTAACCTGTATATCTGTATTAATAGAGTCTTTTTGTATCGCATCTGCCTCAATTTTAAAGTTTAATTGGTATCTTTAATATGATTTCACTGTTTTTGTGGACTGGTACGATTGGGCCAAGCAAATGGCAGCTGATCTGTTCAAAGTACTTTTAGTACTAATTATCGCAAATGACAATAATTTTGGAAACAAAATTATACTAAATAGATTACTAAGCATCTAAGGTAAGTAAAACTAGATGAACAACTGAGTCAATAGTGAGAAATAGGCCAAAATGAACTGCCAGAATTGAAATAGTCTGCCATCTTGTTTCCAGTCCTCTAAATAATCTATGCTCCAGGTTTCGCCAGAAACGTACTTGACGTCCGTGGGGACTATGTGCTATCACAGGAATTCGTCTAGAAGGAAAAAGAAGTCAATAGAGCAAGCCTTGACTCAATAAGCATATAAACGTAAAAAGGAAATCATCCTCGTAAAGTTACCACATTTTGATCAAGGCCAAATGCATTTACATTTTCCTTTTCTGACGTTATTTTGTCAGCTGTGACTTACCATATTTTCCAGATCATTCACTTATATTGACAACTTCCTATTGTTGTTGAAAATTATATCCGTTTCCTTACGAATTTTACTTATGTTTCAGAAATATCCATCTCAACAAAACCATCATAACATCACAAATATTCATAGATTTCGCCATTGTAGTGACCCGGATGTATACTCCCATACGTGGAAGTACGGACAAATATTAGCCTCTACTCGTACCAGGTGATTAGGAAATCAAGAGAAAGTGATTGGTTGAACTGCGCGTATTAATAGATAACCCCAAGTGCAGTGAATTAATATCAACAAAACTTTGACTCAAATTTCAAGTTTTATAAAAATAGGTAAGTAAACATCATAAAACGTCAAGATAACGAAAACATTTTTGTGAAGCACCTTGTTGTTTACTAGCTCTAATTTCCGATCTAGTTTAATTATCCCAACGAACGAAGTTCGTTAGGGATATAGTGAAGCCCTCCGTCCGTCCGTCCGTCTGTCCGTCAGTCAGTCAGTCAGTCTGTCCGTCTGTCCGGAAGATAACTCAAATACTAGTTGACAGATTTTCTTCATATTTAGTGGAAAGATGTATATTGATGAATAGTTTTACGCAAAAAAAATTTTTCAAGATGGCCACCGCTTTAAAAATGACGGGACTTTTTCGCAAAAATCATAAATTTTTCATTCTAAACCAAAGTAATTAATATTATTGTTTGAAATTTTGGTAGTGTATTCACAACATTTATCTTTTTCACATATATTCTGTGTTTTTCATCCTGACCCCCAGGGGCCATGTATGGGGGGACAGGAAAACAGAAATTTTTGCTAATTTTTAAATCTTTCTGAAGTATAGCTTTATTATACTCAAATGAAAGGCAATTAAGAGTAGATTGCAAATATTGTATCTTTTTTCTGATTCGAGCCTCGTAAAATTCAAAATGGCCGTCTAATGTACGATTTCGCAATAATTTTTCGATCCCTTCAAAGTATGGCTATATTATACTCAAATTGAAGGAATTTTGGAGTAGATCACAATTATGGTATTATTTTTAAGATTTGTACCTCAGAAAATTCAAAATGGCTGCTTTGCAGGAATTCGCAATTCTAAAATTTAATTTTTTCATTTTCAACCAAAGTAATGAGTATAATTGATTGGAATTCGATAATTGATATTTTGTTCGTTGGGATTTGCTACTCCGCGGAGTTGCCGTTATCTAGTTTTTCCAGAAATCAAACATGCCGGAAAATGGAAATTCTACTTCTAATAGGTTAGTGTCGAAGTTACCATGTCTCTTTATGTCGACTTTGCCCCACGTGTCGACGTTACACCCCCTTGCCCTAGAATATTCAGTGGTTTACTTTTCAAAATTGCAAAAAAATTCGAAAGTACTGACGATTTTAAATATGATAACTTCAACATACTTTGACAATATGAGACGAATGATCAACCTTTCTTCTAGAATTTAAGTAGTGTTTGACATTTCTCAATCTCCGAACGCTTTACACTTTAAGACCCCTTAGACTCGCATGTGAGGTGGTCCTAATTATTGCACAGTCATCCTAATTATCGCACAGTTGTGTTTCAGATGTCAATTCACGATAATGTATATATTTCTCTGTTTATACAGATACATTCATATCATTTTTTTTATCAGTTTGAGTGTAAAATATCAAGAAAATTAAAATTATTCACCATTCCCCAAATTCCAAAGTGTACTCATCTGACCAATGCGCTGATTGGTCGATGAAAATTAATGACGTCAAAGCAGGGCACATTTCGAGCTGAGGGAGCGGCCACTCCCCCTCCCCCTGGCCAGAAATTCTTTTAAAATCATGCCAAAACTGTCAAAAAGCCCCCCCTTGGCAAAACCGCTCCCCCAGGTAAATCCTGGCTACGGCTTGAATTGCCGGAGTTTCTCTCTTGTATTTCTACATCCAAAAATATGGCTTTGTATAAAAAACCTCCTTTCAATTTCTTTATCTGGCTTGTTGGACCTATGCTTGCGGTAGTTAGTTATTTATTCCCCTGGGGCGCCCTTGGGTCATTACACATTACAATGCATCCATATGCCTTTATTTATGGATCTGTCATCTGTGTAGTCATAAAACAAAGCCGGAATGGTAGAAATGTTAATAATTTGAGCTATTTTGAGATTTAATAATCTTTAAAATTGAACCCTTCAATGACTGTATCATGTTCCACGTAGATGGGTGGGTGGGTAGGTGGTTATGAGGTTTTTTATACAAAGCCCAAAAATATGTAAGTGAAAGTAATGCCCCGTTGTCCCAGATTTGAGAGTCTAATACTTTTTCTTCAAGGTTAAGCCGTACCCCCTTCTTCACCCCATGAGAAAATATTACACAAACTTAAGATTACCATGGGATGTTTAAAGTTTTACAGTCAAGAACTAAACATGGGGTTTTGAACAGTCGGCGTAATTTGAAAATGTACAGGAAACATTTGACTCTTCACATTAATATTTCTCTATTCATTTGATTCCTCAGAACAATATAAAGAAGGGGGAATATAGGCGTGAGTAAAATTAATTAATTTACATGACATTTATCATAAATATTATTACTACGACATAATTTGACAATAAAAATTAACCTGTTTCCGTCACGATTCACATTGACTTCTAATGTGTTAAGATTTTCCCGCAAAAATCTGCCTTTCTGTGACGTCAGAGATTTCAGATTTGCTAATTATAATATTCATGAGCTGACTTTGGGGAAAGGTGAATACACTTACTTTTCTGTCTTTATTTTGAGGGAGGTCAATTCATTTGTCTACGAATTTCACTGCTTGCGCAATAGCATTTATTACAAAAGCGGAAGTAAACAATTCTTAGAAAATGAAGAGATATTTCTAAATATATGAATAAATCATGAAGATTGGGAGTAATGGTGTTGAACTGTTTTTCGTAACACTGGTTTAAAAGATGGTGGGTGCATATTTTAGCTATTTAGAACAACCATGCGATAATTAGGACCGTGCGATAATTAGAACCATTTCCCCGACATGCCTCAATTGAATCATTTGGTCTACTTGCTCATATGTACTTGCCTTATTATTTTTTGAAGTCAAATGCGTGTCCATTCCATAGTCAGTAATAGTGATACTCAAAATTGGATCCAAATGCTGTAAGAAACTCACTCATTTTCTTCAGAAAAACCTCTCTTGCCCACTGTCTGAATGACGTCAGAGTTCATAGAAGTTCAAAACTCTTGACAAAATTCATGGAATCTCCTCCCATTTTGGGGAAACCATTGAGACGAATGCAAGAGAGAACTGATTTGCGTGATATGAGAGAAGGGGATTTCTATTCAAGTTCCTGTGATGAACTGACAAAAGGTAGGTGGCGCTAGATTAGGCATCGGCCAAACTTATTATATGAAGGGAAAACTTAAGAATAAGGCCAAATGAGAGAATAAATTAATTTTTTGATCATCGGACACCAAGGTGTTAAGAGAGTAATGGGTTTATCTCAAGCTCATTTATCATGTATGTCCTTGGACATGTTGAATAAGTTCACATTACATAACCCCTATCATTTTATATCTATGCTCAAGTGTAACCTACTATTTCAATGCAATCTGAGTGATTCAGGTCATACGTTATGATGTTTTTACCAGAAAATAACATGTGCAGGTATAGGAATTTTTTCCCAAAATGTTATTTTCCAGCTGAACCTTAATGTAGAGTTTCCATACTGGTGAGAATATTTTAAATGTTTGCAGGGTTCTCACCGGGAAATTTTTAGAACCCGGAAAAAAATTCAACATTTGTGCCATCTCGTCCCCATTATTTACATTATCATTTCTGTACCAGACAATGTGATTCAATAGTTACATCCTAATTTCTGATCATGTGATGAGTCATGTATTGTATTGTATTGTATTTTGTTTACCACCAATGAAGGTGAGCAATACCTCTTGGGTATGTCCCGTATATATACAGGGTGTCAAATAAGTCCCGTCCCCCCTTCTACAGCAAAAACCAAAACATATGGTACCAAGTGTGATATATCATTGGAAAGGTCTTCCACAGTTACGTTGATTGGCATATATCTGACACATGTCAATCAATCTCACAAATGTTTACATTGTATCAATTGAGGTGACCATATGCCTAGAAACATGGCAATTTGGCGTATTTGGCAGGATTTTAAGAATCAGGTATAAGAAAGGTCAAAGGACCAAAAGATGACAAAATATGTTTATGGCGATGAATTTAACCAATATCTGGATAGGGTTAGATGTGTAGAAAATAGAGGTGCAAGGAAATTGGTGAAAACCTTTTTTGTAACAAGTGAAATGCGAAAAAGATTAACTTTTTGACGTATTTCTGAGGTCATATCTTTGTCATTTTGACGCAAAAAAGCTACTTAATGAAGGGCACGTTAACTATAAAAGACATCATAAAAATAGAGGTAAATTTCATCCAAAATACTTGAGAGTTGGTGAGTTAACATAACTTTGGATGGTCTTTCCAATGGTATATCACACTAGGTACCGTCTGTTACAGTTTTAGCTGTAGCAGGGGGGACGGGACTTAATTGACACCCTGTACAGTCGTAATTTACGTAATTAACATGGAAGATAGACCCAGAAACCCTTCATTGAAGGAGCCCTGTGTTCTTTTATGTGCACTTATACATAGACATACAAGTACACACCACAGCCTTTTGTTATGTCCCCACCACATAGTGTGGGGCCATATTGTCGGCCTAGGCGCGTCCGTCTGTCCGTCTGTCTGTCCGTACGTCCGGCAGTTTTCTCCAAAACCGCTACAGATATCACCTTCAAATTTTCAGGGATAACTTATGAGTGCATACAGATGTGGATGAAAAAAAATTAACTCGATACCTACTTCCTGTCGGCCATTTTGAAGTCAAATGCTAAAATCCTTGTCTGCAAACTTTAAGAAAAACTGCTTCACAGTTGCTTTTAAAACTTTAACATCTTGTTCAGCTCACTTCATTCTAGATCTGATTAGGTTTTGGACCTGCTAGCTCAGTCATGTCAGCCATTTTGAATGTCTTAAGAAAAGTTAGCGCGCGATAATACTTTGTATCATATTGAATGGTGTTTTTGAGTTTTCATACTTTAACTATTTAGTAGCTTTATAAATAATTTCAGATGTACTTTGCTGTAAAAGCCTACTTTATTGTTAACAGTAGTTATATGTGATAATTTTGTAAAAAGAAATCAGCAAAAACTCATAAGGACTTTTTTATTGTCGGCCATTTTGGATTTTTCGGTCCTAAAATCTTGTCTGTGAAGTCTTGTCTGCGCGTTTTCAGGTGAACCGTTTGGTGGATCAATTTCAAATTTTCAGGGATGATTCTTAGTATAAAAATCTAGATCTCATTAGTTTTTTGGCATTCTGGGTAAATGTCAAGGCAGCCATTTTGGATTTTCCGTCCTAAAATCTTGTCTGTAAAGTTTTGTCTACTCGTTTTCAGGTGAACCGTTTGGTAGATCAATTTCAAATTTTCAGGAATGATTCTTAGTATGAAAATCTAGAACTGATTAGTTTTTTTTTGCATTCTGGGTAAATGTCAAGGCAGCCATTTTGGATTTTCCGTCTTAAAATCTTGCCTGTAAAGTCTTGTCTACGCGTTTTTAGGAGAACGGTTTGATAGATCAATTTCAAATTTTCAGGGATGATTCTTTGTATGAAAATCTACATCTGATTACTTTTTTTGCATTCTGCGTAAATGTTAAGGCAGCCATTTTGGATTTTCTGTCCTAAAATCTTGTCTGTAAAGTCTTGTCTACCCGTTTTCAGGTGAACTGTTTGGTAGATCAATTTCATATTTTCAGGGATGATTCTTAGTATGAAAATCTACAAACAGATTAGTTTTTTGACATTCTGGGTAAATGTCAAGGCAGCCATTTTGGATTTTCCATCCTGAAATCTTGTCTGTAAAGTCTTGTTTACATGTTTTCTGGTTAACTGTGTGACGGATCAATTTCAAATTTTCAGGGGTGGTTCTTAGTATGAAAATCTAGAACTGACTAAATTTTTGGCATTCTGGGTAAATTTTAAGGTGGCCACTTTGGATTTTCCGTCCTCAAATTGTGTTGGTAAAGTCTTGTCTACTCATTTTCAGGATAACCATTTCATGGGATCACCACTTGGTGGGGACATTTTGTACACATTTGTGTTCTTGTATGAGTTGCGGACCCTGAAGTACTTCACGCAAACACATTCCTAAATGAAGCTAATATAGTGGCTGTTTCGTTTTAGAGTTTCCTCCCCGTGATTTAATTATTTAAATCTACATGATATAATGGGAAATGCTCATTTTATTGGAGGGAGTATGTTTATTGGAATCAATTACTAAAGTGGGAGACATTAATAAACCTCAGCTCAACCATCAAAAGTTGTCACATTGAGCTAAAGTCTAAGTTTCATGTCTCAAACTCTCCCAAGCGGTAGAAAAATAATTCCCGTTCACTTTAAGGAGCACAATAAATGAATCCAAAGCTTCATACCAGCAAATGATCGATAAATCCCTACCAAATCGAACGAATGTTTTCATGGATCGCCATGTTTGTGATCCAAGGTGGATTGACTCCCAGAATGCAACATCAGTTAACCTTATTTACTCATGACAGGTTTAAAAATGGCAGAACGGCATTTTGAAAGCTGGCATGTGTCATGTTGCATTCTGGGAACCAATCCTCCTTGCGGTGTAATTGGGCTCCAAAATCACCTCAACATTTGAAGAGTCTGCTTTAACATGTGAATATCACTTCAAATTTTTAAGTTCCTATTTGTTATTATGGACACAAATTTTACTATATTTGTACATTCTGGGACGGAGAAAATAGAGCACTCAATTCACTGAGGTAAGAATTTATGACATATGTGAAAGAATGTCTTTTTCATAGTGTTAGTAATTATCTCATCTAACGAAGTTCGGAGTGATATAAGGAACGCCTTTGTCTGTCCGTCCGTCTGTCCAGGCAATAACTCAAATACCGTTGGCACATGGCAGCCATCTTAACAAATGGCGGCCTTTACTCATTATTTTACCATTTTTGCTGTGACTCGCAAAGTAGTGGAGCGATTTTGTTCATATTTGGTATGTAAATACTATAAGCATGGCACACTGTCTAATGACACTTTTGGTATATAATTTGTAAAAATACCAGCCATGGCTGTTCGATGGGATTTTGGCGTTGCTGTTATTTATGTTTACCACTGTAGCATTTTTCTCAATATATGTCTCCCTTCATACCACATGAAGGAAACGACTTCAAAAATTTTCTTAATGATACAATGATTTCAATTGAAAATCACCTGTTTTTTAAGACCTTATTTTAGAAAATTAGAATCTGTATGGTAAGTGAACACTTTATCTTATGTTTTGAGAAGTTTTAACTCAAAAGCTGAGGTTAAAGAGGATGAAAAGTGGCAAAGAAAAAAAATTCAAAAAAGTAGAGACTGGCGGCATTCATTTTTAGCACCAGAGACTGGCGCTATCAGGTTTGAACGTGAGAGAGTCCGGCGCCCCGCTGACTCTAAAAACCTACCGAGATCGCTGGTTTGGAACTACTTTGAATCTAAAATATAAGCAGTTAAAGGACCATATTGAAACAGAATATGTAAAAATAGAAACATTTATACATGTCCTATCTTTTGTATATTTTAGTTTGTTTCATAGTTTAGCTTTCATATCTTTGGTCTATTATATTTTGATGCTTCTCTGCCATGTTATTTTGAAAAAATTAACATGGCTGAAACTCCTTAAATTACAAAAGGCCAAAGCTTTGCTGCACATTATACATATCTATCTGAAATATACAAAAATTAGGACTTGTACATGTATGTTTCCATTTTTTCAAATACTGTTGCAATATAGTCATTTGTTTGCTTATTTTTTAAATTCAAAGTAGTTCCAAACATTTAAAATTTTACTGTTGAGTTAAGGTAACAGTATAGCTAATGAAAAGTACAAAAAATGGCAGCCATATTTTTTTGATAAAGAGTCACAAGATTTTGTATCTGTTTTCCTTATATGTGAATGCATTTCCTGACTAAAGCCTGTGAGTATGTCCAATGTATTGATAAGAACCTTATCTTTCATTTGACACCAACAACAGCTAAAATGGACCACATCAAAGCTTACAATAAATTATCAAAAAATATTTTTGATCTGTCAAGCTTTATATATCAAGTTTTTATCAATGTCAGTGATAGATGGCAAAGTTGTTTGTATTACATGATACATTCATTTTTATAGAAGTGTCGCCATTTTTTAAATCAACAGTTAATTAAAACATGCACTTTGTTTAACATGTGCATGCATGTCTAATGATCTCTGAACTTCAAATGCTTTTTTCTATGTGACTTATTTTTTTCTTGGTTCAATATTGAAGCAAATCAAAGTTTGAGTCATATTTGAGCGAGTGAGTGAGTAACATGTTTCAGTGATTTTTTTTTTTACTTCTAAATTAAGTATAGTGTGCCTTGAAGTATTGCTGCTGATGCTGCTTCTGCGATGTGAACTAGACTATGCAAGCCACAAAAAATTAATTTGATCCTCAGTCAGTTCATCAATGCCATTCCTGACAGTAGGAAGAACCTCTTTCCTCATATCTTGAAAAGGCTCATGGAATTTTCCCTATGTAGCAATACTATCAGACATAGTTGCCACAATATTCATCACAATCTTAGTGCCAGGTCTAGAATCATGATCAATAGAATTGCTCAAATCAGACAAAATTTCCTGGAATGTTGCAAGGGTGTTACTTGCTGATTTGGTGGCAATGTGGCGAAGACCAAGTGAATAATATCTGCCAGTGCTATCGGCAACCTGATATCCCTGATATTTTTCACTTATATTCGAGGTCTCATCACTAAGAAATGAGAGATTCTTTTTTTGCGGAAGTACCTCTGCAAATGGCATGATGACAATCTGAGAATGTTCCATTGTCTGATTGTAAAAACTTTTGGGAGGTCTTCAGCAGTAATTTTTTTTAATTGCACGAGTTTAAAAACAGAGAGTAATACATTTGATATTCTGTACATAGTTACATTGTCACGGGTTACTAGAGTATCCGCGTATATTGAGTATGACTGGTTCTAAGCTTACGAGTGTGACCGTATTTCTGTTCCTATAAACACTCCCCCCAGTTTTCTGCAAGTTAAAATGCTCAATTCTGCAAGTGAAATTAGTGAATTCTGCAAGAAGAAAGGGCTAATTCTGCAGAAATTCCACGGATATTCGCGGCATTTTTTTGCGGTTATTATAAAAAAAATCAAGATTGGTTTAACAAGAACAGTATCATATATTCTAAAAACATGATTTGATAATCATATTCCTACATGTTAAACCCTGCCACAAACAATCGCTAGATAAAACGGAAGTCAACTACTTTTCTAGGTAAGAACTGCGCGTCATTACCGAACTCGCTTTAGCGAATTTAAACGTGATAGAATGTTGAATTTCACGGTGAAATCGTACTTGTACTCAATAATGATTGATTGTTGTACATAAACAGACACTCTTCAAATACCCCGCAAAGGTAGGAGATCGTAAAATATGTAATTTCTGGAAATTCTGGTAATTCCGCGGGATTTTCATGAAAATCAGGGATTCTGCAAAAAATTGAAGTTTTGTCAAATTCCGTCCACGCCGCGGAATTACGGAATACTAGTATCTATGTTATAAGGCTCAACAAGTGTTTCTGTTTTGTGCTATGTTTGGACAGTAGAAAAATAAATGTTTAGGTGTTTCAGGTGCACCGCAAATACAGTTAGGTGTTTCAATATAAGTGAAGTTGTGTCTATATAGTTGAGCTTTTGTAAGCAGGTCAAGTCTGAACCTATTGAGGACTATTTCTTGATTTCTCGTAAGCTTTAACTTAGTAGTTGGATGAAAGTCAGGCTTTGGAATTTTCTTTTTTTTGTAAATGATTGAAGCTGAAAAGTGTTTTACAATCTCTAATATGCTTAGGTAGCTTATTCCAATGGGAGATGGCATTGAGGACAGACGAGTTTCTAATTTTGGTTGAGCATTTGGTTGGTATTTTGAAGTTGGGATTGGATCTGAGTTCTCGAGGGTTTTGAAATCTCAGAGGTTCAAAAATATCTGTCACATAGCTTGGAGTGAGTCTATTTTTAACTCTAAACATAAATTTATTTATTTGATACGCCCGCCTTGTTTCTAGATCAGGCCGTATGATGACCATTATGATCATCAACAAATACAGCTGTTTGTTGGTTGGAGATTGCTACATCTTCTGGCATTGTCTGGTCAAGGGCATTTCCCCCATTAGGTGAGTCTCCATGAACCTCTAATGAAAGGGATTCAATCTCTCTCGATTAAGCTTTGCAGCATCCTCCTAAGCAGGTGTCCAGAATCGCCCCATTGGAAGCGTCCAATTAAACTGAATCATGTGATCTAATTATACGCCGATGATGTGTACACGATTGCTGTCGCACTTGTTTCAACAGCGAATCAAATTGCGAGTTCTTAACCGGGGAAATGCTAACTGCTTATCGCAGGGGGTAAAAAGAAAGAAGATATTCTGGATTTTGAAGCCCTGTGATCAGAGGATGGCTTTGCAGGGGCTTTTTGTTGTTCTAGTTTGAAAAGCTTTATTTTATAGTATCTTTTAAGCCTATGTGTGTTTTTTAATACTACTTTGATCTCATCAAGGTCATTTTGGAGTTGTTTTTTTTCTTGTGGAGAATGCAAATCATTATCCTTTTATTAGAATATTTGATAAACATGACCTGACTACTCTATCTAAGTATGTTTTGATGAAGCACTACTACTCTATTAACATCATTTTTAGTCATTTGGCCTTGGCAAAATGCCACTAATAGATATCTGTGTCATTGGATCTGATTGCTCTTGTATATGAGCAACCAGATCCTTAAACTGGGTCAAAACTACATCTTCATTTTGGAAATTACGATTACAACCCCCGACTGACTGAGAAAGATTGTATCTCTAGGTGGTGTTAAGTTGTACAGGAGACTATCTCCGACAATGAAGTATTTGTCGCCTGGTGTTGTAATGATCTGAAAAAGCATAAATGATTGAAGAGTTAATATAACATATTACTTTAAGTAAAACTAAAATTCTGTCAGTTTAGGCATGAATCCTTTATGTTTTTTTCATGCAAGAATTCACATTCATGCACTCGCCATACTGCTTGCAAGGACAGGGAATGGCAGTTTTTAATGTGGCACAGCGTTTAATGTGCAATGTGAGAATTGCTAGCAAGCTCCATTAAAGGCATCTCACTGTTCTTACATTCATTCCTCTACATACTACAACAGTACATAAAAATATAATATTGCAAGTTTAATAAGATACTTCTTTAGAACCCGAATATATGTTAAACTTTCACCCCCACTTGATAAGTGTGAAATCTCAACACTGTGAAAAAAGCCAAATATAGTTTGTACTATAGCAAACTATTTTTTAGAATAACCCCCGTATAGTTTGAGTTTCACCTAAAATATTGGCGAGAATAGTTTCTCCCATATTCCTAAAAACGGAACACTTTAATATAAGTCCTGATATACTCTCTGGTACGCCCATATAAACTAAAATAAATTGCATATATCATTGCAGAGTGTATATCTTTACTGAACTATTTTCCACTTATACGCCTCAAAGTAGGAATCAAACCTACTATATGCGGTGGAAAACAACTTATATTAAATAAAAACAGACTATATCAAACTATACTTGACTTATTCTTCTCTTATTCTACCTCAAAACAAACTATACGCGTCTTATACGCGATATTACGTAATAGCTTCAGTTCCCGAGTTTGTTGTTTAAAAGATTAAAAGAGATTAAAAGTAAAGTCCAGCATTGAATGTATTTTGTTTTCAATGCTAATTAATTCGCTTGTACAGATTAATCTTGTCATTTCTATAACTGGGGGTTCTAATTTCAACCAAAAAGTCATTTATAAATAAAGCTTTTTACTTTTACTAAATTGGACAATGACAGTCGAATTATGATTTAGACCGTGTTAAATTTTGAATTCATTTCATTAAGTCTGTGGAAAGTTACATTTTTCAATTCACTTAGTATTGAAGTAAAAATAATATAGAATAAAATGTTTAATATAGTTGCAATAAGAGGGAATCCTAGAAAATATTTTTCCTGTATAGTAGGCAGTTATTTCCCGTGTTATACCGGAATAAGATATAATAACTATATTTAAAAATCATTTTTTCTTTAATAATATTATTTGTGTATTATTTGAAGGTAACAACATATAATATGACTGCTGACCTGTACCGGCGATTACTAGAGTGCTGCTAACTCGATAAAAGGCTGGCGCTGGCTAGAATTGTCTATGGTTCTAGCCAGGATAAAGATACCAGTTCTTCAACTCGACAATGGGAAGAACTGCTCTACCTTAGTGACTAATATGTCATTATATGACATCTAAAGAGTCAATAAAAGATATATATAATGACATATAATATAGAATAATATTCTAGTCAGGAGCAAATAATATGTTGGCATTTGCAATCAAAACCGAAACATACACAAACAAAACACACTAAGTAATCCGTTTGTTAGGATTAATTTCTACAGCTGATGGTTTTTATTTCTCAAAAAAATATTTTCAAATTAAGTTTTTACATATTTATTTGATTGTATAATGTCCCTCGAGTTATGATTAAGATAGTGTTAAATTTGGGATTAAATCGATCAATCCTTTGGTAAGTTAATTTTATTCTTAATTAATGAGTTTTCCTCACATTTTTACTCTATTGTTTCTCTGTCACATCAGGCTTACAACAAACAACATTTTAATCCCCCTCTTACACATGTACGAACAACCACCTGTACTATTCACTTTGCCCACCAAACACAGTAATGACACGGAACTGCTCAATATTCAATTAATATATTACGCATTTTATACAAGCCCGTACCTAAGGACCCCCTTCCCATGGCCAACAATTCTCTAAAGAAATGCAGTTTTCACCTTTCACATACATGTATTGACATGTCAGAGCAATGTAATTAGTAAAACTTTAATCCCTATAAGTATTCAATTTCTATGAATTGAGTTTTGTTCACCCTGATAAATAATCTGTTTGTTAGAGTTAATGAATTAATTTCTACAGCCTATGGTTCTAATTTCGACAAAAATACAAATTAATTTTCATATTTATTTGATTGTATAGTGTACATTGTGCTATGATTAACATTGTGTTAAAATTTGGGTCAATCAATTACCTCATTGGGAAGTAATTTCTTGATGTTTAATTATGGGGTTTCCTCACAATTTAACTCCATTGTTTCTCGGTAACATTAAGTTTAATACAACAAACACCATTTAAAGCCCTCTCTTACACAGACACAAACACCACTATTCACTATTCTGAAGTGACTTCGCAAACCACATAAAACGTTTATAACACAAAACTGCAACAATATTCAGCTCAATACATTACGCATTTGATACAGGTCTGTGGCCATAGGGGGAGGTTCGTTGGGTTCATGTGATTCCCCCACCCCCTTGCCAAGATTCTTTCAAAATCATACAGTTTTCTTTGTTTTCCGTTTCAATACATACATATACAAAAGGTGCAAGATTCGGTATGTTTAGTTGATAATGTAATAATGCAAATAAAGAAACGGGCGCATTTTACATTTATTGCAAATGTTTCATCTGACAAATTGATGATTATGTTTTGAGCAAATTGGTGCATGGAAGAACAAACTGATGCAAAAACATACAGTATGGACATACAGCTATGTCAGAGCAATATGATAAGTAAGACTTTAATCCCTAATTATTCAATTTCTATAAAATGAGTTTCGTTAACACTGATTACTAATCTGTTTGTTAGTGTCAATGGATTAATTTCCTACAGCCAACGATTCTAAGTTCCACAAAAAATAATTTGCAAATTAAGTTTTTTATATTAATTTTATTGTATATTATCCCCCATGTTATGCTTTACATTGTGTTAAAGATGTTGTGTTCAAGATCATGCAGTTTTTCACCATCTCGTACATGTATTGACATATCAGAGCAATATTAATAACACTTTAATCCCCAAGTATTTAATTTCTATGACATGAGTTTTGTTCACTGATAACTAATCCGTTTGTTATGAGTTAAAGGATTAATATCTACAGCCGATGGTTCTGATTTTCAAAAGAAAAATAATTTGCAAATAAAGTTTTTTTATTTATTTGATTCTTTAGTGTCCCTCTTGCTATAATTAATATTGTATCGATTAACTCATAAATAATGTGCATATTAAAAAGTTCAATTTGGCGCATTATCATAGTTCAATTTGGCTCGTTATTTATGATGTTCAAAGTACATACATCCTTACAGTGAAAGGTTAAACTAGGCTCATGAGTATATTTCAATTTGAGACATAGTATGTGATGTGCTCCAGGTACATCAGTATATTAAAAAGTTCAATTTGGCGCATTGGTATAGTTCAATTTGGCGCCTTATTTATGATGTTCAAAGAACATCCTTACATTGAAAGATTAAACTTGGCTCATGAGTATGTTTCAATCTGGGGCATTGTATGTCATGTGCTCCAAGTACATCAGTATTTTAAAAAGTTCAATTTGGCGCATTAGTATATTTCAATTTGGCGCATTATTTATGATGTTCAAAGTTCATTCTTGTATTGAAAGGTTAAACTTGGCTTATTAGTATGTTTCAATTTGGGAAATAGTCTGTGACATGCTCTAAGTTCATCAGTATATTCAAAAGTTCAATATGGCGCATTGGTATAGTTCAATTTGGCGCATTATTTATGATGTTCAAAATACATCATTATATTGAAAGGTTAAACTTGGCTCATGAGTATGTTTCAATTTGGGACATAGTATGTGATATGCTTTAAGTTCGTCAGTATATTAAAAAGTTCAATTTGGCGCATTATCATAGTTCAATTTGGCGCGTTATTTATGATGTTCAAAGTACATCCTTACATTGAAAGGTTAAACTTGTCTTATGAGTATGTTTCAATTTTGGACATAGTATGTCATGTGCTCCAGGTACATCAGTATATTAAAAAGTTCAATTTGGCGCATTAGTATATTTCAATTTGGCGCATTATTTATGATGTTCAAAGTACATCCTTACATTGAAAGGTTAAACTTGGCTCATGAGTATGTTTCAATTTTGGAAATAGTCTGTGACATGCTCTAAGTTCATCAGTATATTAAAAAGTTCAATTTGGCTCATTAGTATAGTTCAATTTGGCGCATTATTTATGATGTTCAAAGTACATCCTAACATTGAAAGATTAAACTTGGCTCATGAGTATATTTCAATTTGGGAGATAGTATGTGATGTGCTCCAAGTACATCAGTATATTAAAGAGTTCAATTTGGCGCATTAGTAGAGTTCAATTTGGCACATTATTTATGATGTTCAAAGTACATCCTTACATTGAAAGGTTAAACTTGGCTCATGAGTATGTTTCAATTTAAATGTGTACTAGTTATAGTTAGTGTTCATCATCGGATCAGCTGATTATCATATACCTACTATTCAAACAACATATTCTTTATACTGTATACACCAACAAGGGTGTCATGTAAAACCTTGTAAATAATACTATATATAAGAAAATAAAGCTGAATTGAATTGAATTGAATTTGGGATATTGTATGTGATGTGCTTCAAGTACATCAGTGTATAGTATAGTTCAATTTGGCGCATTATTAATGATGTTCAAAGTACATCCTTACATTGAAAGGTTAAACTTGGCTCATGAGTATTTTTCAATTTGGGACATAGTATGTGATGTGCTCTAACTTCATCAATATATTAAAAAGCTCAATTTGGCGCATAAGTATAGTTCAATTTGGTGCATTATTTATGATGTTCAAAGTTCATCCTTACATTCTCAAAACGGAGAATAAAGGGTTTACCGATTTATATTTGAAATATACCCAAATTCTTCATTCCACTTTTTCTATTGACTTACATTTTTAAAATGGTTACATTCATTTAAAATCATATACTTCAACATCATAAAATTTTTAATGAGATCTAAGACATTAAGTTTGATTACGTGAAATGCATGATTTTATTTGTTTACATTAGCGCTTAATTGAAAAATAGAATAGGATTAACTCCAAGCAAATTAAGGCACATCAAAGAATATATAGCCTCGCGTATAAGAGGCGTATAGTTTGTTTTTAGATTACGTCATACATACTATACTCATCTTTTCTATGTACTTATATCCTACTATTCCTGGTTCTTAAGAATAATAGGAGATAGTTCAAACGATATTTAGTATCGTAGAGTATAAACCACCAATACTAAATGTTCCGCTTCTGAGGCAAGAATAGTTTGTTTCCCATACCGAATACAATATATTGAGGATATACTGAACTATATTCACAAATAGTTTGCCACTTATACGCTACTATATTTGGCTTTTTGCACAGTGCAAGTGAAAGGGAACCTTAAGTGAACTTTGGCACTTGTGTATATATTTTATATATGATTTTAGACCAACCCCCTATGTGAAATCTCAAGTGAAGGGGAACACTTGTGTTTTTATTGTATGTATGACTTAAGACAAACTCACTCTTCATAAAGGAAGCTTATTATGTTCATTTCTTCAAAGCAGTCCCCACTTGATAAGTACGAAACCCCAAGTGAAAGTGAAAATATAACCCCTACAAGATCACTTTGGAAAACCTCTAGTGAAAGGGGACAATTGCCTGCAAGATAGAACAAACCCTCCATTCTTTCTCAAAAAGGAATGTATTGTTGTACAAGTACAAATGGGGATCCCCGCGAACCTCCCACAGAAAGGCCTCAAAATCAAATTTGAGATCCTCAAAATTGTAATTGTCCATTTCATATTCATTCAGCACCAACCTTACAAAAGTGGTGAAGCTGGTATTCCTCAGAACGAATTCCTCAGAACGAATTCCTCAACCAGCTTATTGAATATTTCTTCCTTTACTGTAAAATGGCTCTCAGATTTTAGAAAACATTATCTATATGAACATGCATAATTGAGCTGTATGGACCTAGTGTTGTAGGCAGGCTATTTATCATCTTTGATATTTTCTTAAATTCAAATGAATCACAAACTTTGTCTTATTTGAGATGTTTTGGCATCATCTTAAAATACAAGTGTCTTAATAATAGATTTATTCATTGTAAATATGTTTGTCAAATGTTCTCTAGCCCTTCATCTTATGATTTTGATAACAGTCTGTACACACAAGTGCCAAAGGTAAAGTACTAGGGAACTTCTTTCTGCAAGGCCTGTCAGCAAAGCAGTTTTTGAATGAAACAAATATTGATTGACAAATTCTCTGAAAGTCTCTTTTTGGAAGACTTGTTAACAAGGAACAGGTAATTAGAGGCTCAGATGCAAAATTACATCCATGCAAAGAACATATCAGACTTTTGCCAGTCTGACTGGTGTTTCTTGATTGTAGGTTTTTCTGTATTCCTGTATTCTTTTGAACTTTTATGAAGCGTGACAAGTCATGTAAGGCCTTAAAGCTGTCTAGGGATAAGTGTGCACATGTATATGTGCACGCTTAATGTATATCCTGTTTTACTCTCAACCAAGACAAATAATTTCAGACCGAATCGACAGGGTTTGTCCTTATTAAACTGCCGCATTCCAGAACAGTGCTTTGATCTTACCATGCGTTCATCAATTGATACTTCCTTAGCGTTTATTATTTGGGTTCTCTTGCATAGGATCAGAGATGTGAAGAGCTCTGAGTAAAAATCTCCTTGCCCATAAACCATTGTACAATGGGGAGAGGCATCAATACCTTTGGATAGAAGGGACGTCAACAATCCCCATATAGATTAGTAATGCCATATATCGTGTTAGATCCTCTGTGGTGATCTCAGACCAACTGCCAGTCCTGTCACTGTATTCCAACGTTTTAGTTGATAAAAATGCAAAAACAATTCAAAATTATTTTTTAAGGAAATTTTTTTTCAGAAAGAATGACCTTGAACTTCCAACTCAAAATAATCTCGAACTCACCTTGAATCTCCTGTCATTATCGTGTCCAGCCCATCTTCTTCATCTTCTGACGTGTCCCAACCCTCTTCAACTCTAAAACCCCTTATAGCCTTGTCTTTTGCCACACTAGGGGCCCGGTTCCTGCCATTTTCAAAAATTGCGCGAAACAAGGCTATACCATTAAATATCTAAGCACGAGTGCCAAGGTGAAAGGACCAAAAGTTGTAATGGAACTTAGCAAGAAAAAGAAAAATCTAAGTGCATACAAGTTAAGAAAAACAAACCCCATATATCTCAAAACCATGATCTAACGTGAAAAGAAACAATGTCTAATACCCCCTTTCCCCCAATCATTCAACAACCGATATCACAATGCAAGACCAGAACATCAAGGGACATTTCATTCATACTGAAGTCATTACAATACATGTTGAAGAAAAAATTAGAAATTGATATCCAATACTCATAATATCAAAAATAGTTGTAGATACAAGTACTCATACAAGATGGAGCATTCAGTCTCAAATGATGTGGGGTAGATAAAATCCAGTCTCCAAGTCCATAGGCGTTTCAAAGGGTCAACATCCATTCACAAAATCCATTGCCATAGTCCATAAAACGCAATAATTCACAATGGTCATCAGGAGAAAACTATGGCTGGTTTCGATCCCTATTTTTCAACCATAAATGCCATAGCCGGGATCTACCTCAAAAGGTGCCAAGTGAAAAAATTGTGAGTTCAGCGCCAATGTCTTAAACAATTCATACATCCTTCAGCATCTCAAGTGGTAAAACTCGAAACCCCGAAATCAATGATTTATATTTTTCAGCAAAGCCCAGAAAGTATTTCTTAAGCTTTATACAATTATAACCCTAACCTAACAGTTTGATCACTAAAATGACATTTCAAAACAAAAATAATTTTTTAATTTGTTTCAAAAGAATACAAAGACAGTAAACACATGTTATAAGCATTTAATATTAAATTTTATGACATGATTACACGGAGTTGAACATAAAATATAGTGAGATCTTCAGAGAAACAACGGTAAGTAGGGTCTGAATTGAGATCATAATTTGATATAAAATCATGACATCGGCAACGTAAAATCAATCATATATGATCGATCCGATGTCAGGGAGTTAACATGGTCATATTCATGCATCGTGGTCAACTTTTTCATTGCACTGTTCATTTCTCTGTCCAAGAATGGAGACTGATGATGTATCTCGATAGCCAGTATCGATGAGCACTTTGTGTTTTATTTATGAACTGTCACAGTGTCAGGCATGGACTTGAGTCAATGTTTCTTTCAAAAAGTCCTGCCATATAATTTTTTTGGAAACAAGCAGCCAGCACTTTGGCAGACAGTCACATATTCACCTCTTTATGAACAGGTATCATTGGTTAACTCTTGGAAAATGTGTGCTTGCGATTGATCACGTGATCATATTGCGATATTTGATTGGTCATCGTATAGACTGATGTACACAATTCAGAAAACCCCATATCCTTTGCCAAAACTCTGCTGACGGGATCTTGCCTGTGAACAAGAAACAGTCAAATGAGACTAATAGATTCAATTACAGTTATAATTTTGAGTGATATGATACTATAAGACTTGTAAACATACCTGTGCAAGTTCAAGTAAGTATTTAATTCCTGTTTCCAATCCTGTTAACATTATAGCAATAAACCTAATTGACTCAAATCCGTGGTGTCTGTAAAACGTTGGGCATCTGTAAAAAGTTGGGCGTCTGTAAAAAGTTGGGCGTCTGTAAAACGTTGGGGGTCTGTAACTTTCGAGGTTTGGTCATATATATCTTTCATTGACTCTCTGATGTCATTGCAATGACATATTAGTCACTACAAACTACAATATACAAAATTAAACTAAGACTAAACTAACTACTTCATAGGAAAAATACAAAGTTGTAAAATACAATTACAGCATCGCAAAATGTAAAATACAAAAATATGAGATAGTTGTAAAATACAAACAAACATAACAGAATTTAAAACATCAGTGTGATGTATCATTGTCACAATATTTATCCAGTTTTTTGAATGAATGATAAATGAACTATGCTAGATGTAAAATAACATAAGAATTTTTATGAGACAAAAGCTTTTTGAAAATAAAGTCAGGACTTCCTACAAAATTAAATTGTGTAAGGGTGTCAAACAGAAGTTTTCTTTCTGTTGTATTCTTCTTACACATCATGATAAAGTGTTGTTCATCTTCATCTTATGTCTTTTTTGGGGTACCGAAATAGCCCATTGAAGTAACCCCATACCAAAGTAACAACATACGTTGAAGTTTGACGCATTCCCCTATTCATTGAAGTGTTCATTCTGAAAAGTTTGTCCTTGTCTTACTATTTGCTAAAAATTAAGGGTGATACTATTTAGATAAAATAAATTTCAATCTCTTATCATTCCTACTCGATCTAGTGTTTAACTAGGGTTTAAAAAGTGTTTTAAATCATTAAGACTATACCAATGTCAGTCAATCCTCCACTCAGCAAGTCTTGTTAAGGAACTATGCTGGTAGTCTTAGAAACCTCTGATTCTTGTAAGTATATTTCTTTTTCCAGATTGAAAGCACAGACGGCATTTCATACCGTCTTCTCTGTATCAAACTCCGTCTACCATGTTGGGAGGTATTGCCTCACCCTTGGTATCTTATGTTTATTAACTTATTGATCAGAAAAAAAGATAAATTTCAACAAATTATTTCCTAGGTGCAGCTATTTTGTTTAACTCTCGCACGCAAGATTTGGAAATACACTGCAGGAAAACACGCAGAGCTCAAATGGCCTGCGATTTACAGCAAATCTGTCCTTGTGCTGGACATCTAGCTTTATGATCTCTGTGGACATAGTCATATTTGTCTCATGTAGGATTCCACTGGGATGGCTGGTCTGTCTGCTGTTTGTAGGTTGATTTAGTGTATAACGATTGATATTATTGACTTTGCTTGTGTCAGCTAATCTTCCTTGGCACTGGAATGTAATCAACTCGTGATTCTGGACCAATTTAATTGTTTTCTCTCACGTCAAATCACATGACATTGCTATTGTCTGTACCACAGTACTGTAGCCTATGTTAACATTAATGTCATGATCTCAGGCTTGCTAGAATGATTAATTACCACATATCAGGATAGCGCGCTTAGATTTAACTGCTAACACTGGCTTAACTTGATACCATAGCATTAAAATCAGTTATGCTAGGAGCTGACTTTTGGAATTAAACCGACTTACAACTTTACCTTATTTTATTGTGCTTGAACAACAAATCATTTTAGAAGTTATATATATTTAACATAAAATTAATTCTCTTCACAATGGTATAAAATTCACAGAGAACCCTTTTGTAATATGTGAATAAATAGGAACATTCCATTGATGGTCAAATGCACAGTGTTTGTGAATATAGGCCAATTCAGAAGTATGCTTATGTTTTTTAAAGTAAAAAATCATATCTTGATCAGAATTTATATATTATGAAAAAATACAGAATTATTCGGAATAGAGAAATCTACCATTTACAATTCATCTCATGTCTTACTAACCCCTATAACTATTTTAATTAATTTCCAAAAACAAGTAAAAAGTCACTAAAAAGTCAAAAGCTGTACTTACAGTCTGTTTAGCTATGCATTCAATCAAGAGTCCATACACTCAGAGACATACTATCAGATATATGGTATATGCATGATTATTGTTCTTGAATTATTTTGTCACTATAGTGTATATTTGTAGCATTGTATCTCTAAATATTTCTTTTCCATGCTCTGTCACTATTGCGTTTTTAATAACTACTTGTTGAGTAGTTTTGATAATTTTGATTTTTTTGTTTTTGCTTTGCAATATTTTTGCAAGTTTGGCTTAACAGACAGGTGATGCTCTTTCATAATCCCCATGTATTTCACTTTTTTGTCAATGACAGACTTGAAATTTGTCATCTTGTTGATTTCATGATGGATACTCTCGCACCCACTTTCTCCATGAAGACCAAGTCCATAGCCCCACTTCTGAATCCAAGGGACTACATGGTCTTCCAGAAAGTGCATTTTTGGTGTAGTTTTTCTATTGCAGTTATCTCGGAAGAATTGCATGTACAACTCAATATTTGTCTCTATTCCTGGTATTTCTGTTACAGGTATAGGTAGCATATGGCTAACAGCTTTGTGAATGTTGAAGTACAGCCGATTGAGGGTTCCAAATGTATGTCCAATAGTGTTCACGGTTTCATGAATTTTGGGATTTTTTGTTAACTCTTTAACTTTTTGATTCAGGCCGTGTCTAATTTCCTTCCTCACTTTCTTTTTGATGTATCTGTGGCAATGATTACCAGTGAATTGCCTGCTGTGGTAATCTGTCTGAATTATGTTTTGTTTCTTGAGAATAACTTGATTTAGGTGCTCTACCATGGGTCCAGATTTTACATCGAGTTTGGTCTCCAGTTTCCTCAGTTTCTTGTGGAAACTTGCTAATGTTGCACCTGCCTTCAATTTTTCATTTTCAGTTTCCATGAATTGAATCTCATTTTCAAGATGTCCTGTTTTGCTCAGTATGATCATTCTATTTCTGAGGGATTTAACATATTGATCATAAAGTGTCTCTCCTAATGGGCTACTCTTTCTGGCCATCAGTTTAGCAATATGTAGATCTATCTTATGCAATTCACGTTCAAGCATATCGTGATGTACCTTTACAATGCCGAGTAATATATGGAGGTAGGGAGGACAGACATGAGATATTTCTATAGGCCACAAAGGTTTATGAATCACATTGTTGTAACTTGACGCATTTGACAGGACTCCTTTACCTTCGTTTTTGAACTTTGTATGATCATCACATAGCGATTTTAATGTCCTTTCACGTGATGATCTCAGGTGACTCGGAATATCAAGATCATCTTTTCGGATCGTGCACCACAAACACGGGTATTTCCCTTGCGCTCCAGAAATACCATATATCGTTGCCAAAAAAGCATAATCTCCATAAACATATACTCTAACGGGCCTGTCTCTCCAAGTCAAAAGCTGAAGGTTGAAGATGTCTTCACTAATTATGTCATTCAATTTTACAATGTTTGAGTGAATACTGTCCTTAGCTTCTGTAATGGCAAATATTATTGTGTTTTGTTTTGCGTTCGGTTTTTCAACATTGCATGACTGCAAGCACAGTTTAAATGTTCCCCGTCCATGATCCCCGCCTGAAGAGGAAGGATTTAAAACCATTTATCAAATAATCTATTATGGTGGAAATTCGAACTAATTTTGTATCACTGTAACAATAATTAAATAATCAATTATTCAGTTGATTAATATTTTCAAAAAAACTCAATTATTCAACTATTGTACTTACCAATTTTTAGCCATTGCTCATCATCTTGAAAAGACCTTGTCAATTTGTCAGTTGCGTCATACTCATCTAATAGATTAGATACAAATGATGGTAGATCGTCAATATGCGATACAACTTCCTCCTGATTTTTGTAACCCTTTATGCTTGATGCTGATCCCTCAGCTTTGACACTCGCATTTATTGTGGTATTTTTTATATTGGGAGTTAAGAGTTTTTTTCGTTCTTTCCTCAATGTGGATTGAGACTTAAGGTGCACCCCTCGATCTTTCAACATGTCTCTACCTTCATCATATTTTGTCCAAGACATATTTAAAAGTGTTTTCATGGCTAATGAGGGTTCGCTGTCAATCACTATTTTCTCTGATGTAGAGCTTTTTCTTTGTTTGAGGAATGATGAGGTACCTGACATCTTAGAAGATACATCATTAATTGCTTTATTTCTTTTCTTTAAAGATGAAGGTCCTGCTACACAACTTTCTTTTGTGGGCATTACAAGTTTTTTTAGAACCACGGGTCGACCTTTTGTGTTTTGAAATGAAATTGTATCAGACGACGACATATTAAGCTTCCTCCTGATAACATTTAATCCCACCTGTTCATCGATCCGCGATGTTGGAGATGTAACTTTTCTAGAAATGATATCGGCAGCAGATGTCTTGTGAGGTGTAGTTAGTGTAATTGGAGAAGTAGCACAGTCCTTCAATTGAACTTGATTTTGTTCCTTAGGTGTACTTGTATGGAGTACAATCTCAGGTGTGGTATCCATTGATGTTATTGAACTGTCATCATTATGTTTACTTGTATGGAGTACAATTTCAGGTGTGGTATCCATTGATGTTATTGAACTGTCATCATTATGTTTACTCATACGTAGTACAGTCTCAGGTGTGGTAACCCTTGATGTTATTGAACTGTCATCATTATGTTTACTTGTATGGATTACAATCTCAGGTGTGGTATCAATTGATGTTATTGAGCTGTCATCATTATGTTTACTTGTATGGAGTACAATCTCAGGTGTGGTATCCATTGATGTTATTGAACTGTCATCATTATGTTTACTTGTATGGAGTACAATCTCAGGTGTGGTATCCATTGATGTTATTGAACTGTCATCATTATGTTTACTTGTATGGAGTACAATCTCAGGTGTGGTATCCATTGATGTTATTGAACTGTCATCATTATGTTTACTTGTATGGAGTACAATCTCAGGTGTGGTATCCATTGATGTTATTGAACTGCCATCATTATGCTGAATTTCATCTGTTTGAGTATCAAGACCTTTACTCTTTTTTGGTCTTCCTGCAATTTTCCTATCCTCATACTTAATACAAAGGCTACAACTTCTTCGAGTATGTTCTTTGAAGTTAAAGAGTTTAAATGACTTTTTGTTTTTTGATCTATGGGCATTGCACATTCTCTTATAACATGTTTGACATATTTTTTTGGGGTGTATGTCACCAACATCTTTACTTATATCAATTTCATAATATTCTAACATCATTATTTGGAATCGTTCACAATAGAATGGCTTTTTCTTATAGCGTATATCCGATCCTTTTTGTGCCCTTTCTCCACAGATTCGACATGTATTATCTAAATACATTTTATGGTTTTCCATTGTGATAATTTGTAATCAATAGTTAATTGATGCAATCTTGAAAGCTTTGAAGAAATATTACATTGTCCTGTAAAGTACTTTAAGCATACATAGCTATTAATTATAACAGTTTAGATCCAGCTTATTGTATACTGTAAGTACATTCCTTTGATTCTCGCTCTTTCACTGTTGATTAAGATCTGAGTCAGAAATATTCCTGTTAAAGTTTTAATCCATGTTCTTTGCTCTTTAAAATGATGTAACTTTTATTGAAATAAAATTTTGATCTTTATGTGAAATTTCACTTTTAATATCATGCTTGTGATCAGCTGATATAAAGTAAACCTCCTAATTTGAACAACCTATATCTTTAAAACTAAAGCACCTACTTAGAGTTTTGTAATTCTAGGAAGTGTGGAACATATCAAAGTAATGGCCTGTTAATTAATTTGTTGACAGAAAAGACTAGAATGTTCAGAGAAATAGAGAGAAAGTTGGGGAGTAGAATATTCTTAGAGCCAGGTTTAATGCCAGAGCTGGCTTCTGCTAGCAGCAGCAGAGCCAGATGTTGTGATTAATGGCTTTTGAGTTTGACATTAATGTTGGCCAATTTTACAGGATTTGCAGTACTGTGGTACACGCTCCAATAAATCTTTGTCTTTTATAGACAAAATGATTTTGTGTCTGATCATCTCTGATCTGTTTTCATATGCACAGTGTTCAGGAAATGGTGGTGCACGACTAAAGATTTCATGTTCATGATGTGAGAATTGTGATTTGAATTTAAGGAACATAGTTCGCGAGATCAGAACTGATGTTTGCGTTCATGATAGTCTACGAGGCCTGAAGGTGTGATATCACACAATGGTCCCCAGTTTGCATCAAATGAATTCCAAGAATTTGCAAAAGAAATGGACTTAAAGCATGCAACCTCTTCCCCAAGATTCCCGTAATGCAACGGTCTCACAAAACGTGCAGTTCAGACTGCCAAGCACGTTATTAATACCAAGGATCATATAACATTCTTCATGAGCCCAACGCCTAACAATAGGTCTCAATCCCAGTCAATTTTTACATGGAAGACAGATTAAGACAGAGAATGGTAAATTATTCAGGCGTAATTGCAGCAATTTGAGTAAAACCAACGACCCTGTAAAATCTGACCATGTACAGAAAAATCCCAGTTTGAGAGAAGATGATAATAAAGAAACTCCCAATTTAATCCCCAAACAGATACTTCCTACTCCTGTGAAAGATCTACCCTTTCCTAGACCTGATTAGATAGAATCTTCGAGAGTCACTAGGTCCTATAACCTAATAAGAATCTCTCTATGATTTAAGATTATCCAGCCTAACTCTTACTGACTGGCCTGGCGATATCTTACTGAGATTTGTTGAAATACCTATCTTGAACTTTGGCATTAAAATCATAACACTTGGTTTCACTTTCACTGGTCAAATAAGGATTTGAATTTTCAGTGCTTGTTGGTAACTTGGTTATTATCAGTCTAGCTAACAATAGCTGAGACGGACTTGATCCGGTCACTGGAGTGGGGGTTGCAGAATAGTTCATTATCGCGGACAATTAATCTTCGGTTTGCAACATGCGCTCTTATGTTTGACTTAGGTTATCTAGGATTATCGACATATTTGTTGTTATATAGCGCCTAATCTTCAATGACATATTCAATAACTTTCAAGATTTGTTTATATACCTGTGGCGCTTCACATATTTTATCTAAACATGACTTAGAAACCGGCAGATCTTCCATGATAAAATGTTCATGTTGGGCTATGCTATCCACTGTTTTATTCATTGTTGTTGATTTTATTGGAACTCAGGACAATGTGTCGGATATGATTAGAGTTTAAGCTGGTCTGTATGTAGCTTTGCAATATTGAATCTTATCAACTAAATGAGTAGATGCATGGGGGCTTGATCAAGACACCTTTGGTCAATAAAGAGGATCGAAGATTTATGATCAGTTATTATTAGGGTGCCCAAGATACATTATCTTTTGATACGAGTAACAATATAAACAATACAATACAAACTGTACTACCTATGTAAGTATGTAACTATTTTTTTATAAGAACAAATGGGTTAACAAGACAAATGTGGCAACCGCCGTACTGCGAACATTAACAGTGTGAAACTAATGAATGTCCTAAAGCTAGCTAATGTCCACTAGTGTCAAGTTTCTACTCATGATTGATTAAGCATGGTCCAATGATCATCACTCAGAAGGCAAGTCTTAGTACTGAAGATGTAGACTAAGCTACATGAATTACTTTAAGATTTTGAAATACAAACTTGTCAGTTTCAGTTCTCAGTCTTGTCTTCTGAGCTCTGACAATGTTCCCAGCAACATAGAACATCCTCTCTCTCATGGAACAATTGTTCAGGGTATCACCAAACACAAGACTGGACAATAATGGGAACCTATCCTCAATATATCTGCATCATGTGATTGGATGGGTCTTGATGGAATCTTTGATTGGGTTTGTCTTCAGATTGTTTGCCAGTTGTATCAGATTCTTCATGGATATCTTCTAAAAGCTCTGGTAGCTTGGGTTCTACAGCTGCATCTGGCTCATCTTGTTCAACTTTGATTGAGACATTATGTTGTGATACCTTCAAATACCAATGCCTTTGCCATTTAGTCCAAGTTTTTTACCTGTTTCTTCCTGTCAAATGGCATATTTCAGCAAATGTAGAGGCAGTGGGACACCTCTCAACTTCACCATTTTATAGTATAGCTAGTATGGGTAACTAAAACACATGTTTTTTATAAAAATATATATGTGTGTATGTATTTGTTTTATTTTGTTTAAATCGCATGCCTTTGTAAAATACAATTATAGAACAGGTATAAATTAAAATTGTTTGGCCCCAATATATTCACACATTCCCATACGTAATGGTCATCTTTATTTATGTCTGTTATGTGCCTTTTTTAAATAGATCTCATATCCTTGAAGTGTATCATTTAAAATAAATCATAGAAGACCTAACATATTTTACCATATCGCGTGCCCATCCATTTGGCAATTCAATTATAAACTTTTTTCCAGATTTGTTAAATTTTCTAGTGTACCAGAAATTGCCTTCTCCTACTATTGCCTACTATTTTTTAGGCAGTTAGTAAGTCCCATATTCTTATTCGAAATGTCCTCGTTAATGCCAATCACTGTTCCTTTAATGATATTTTATGAACTTATCGTTTTGTTCCTGTCCCTTGAATTTGATGATCTTGGTTTTGAGGTGGCACCATTCTTACCTGGTTTATGTCCAATCCTGTGACATGCGTCTATGTCCTCTTTTTCGAGCTTAACACCGATATCAGTGGTTATTTTGATTGTGCCTAGGTTACAGTTCATGCCACCCCTTTATTGATAGATCTTGGGATCCTAAATATTTATGACATATTTAACCTCAATGTTGCATATTTTGCATATCAAAATATAAATAAACCTGATAACTTTCCTCATCACCCGTTCAAACAATGTTATTCTTCCAATGTTGACACACGTGACCATGAAACTAAAAATAAAGATTGACAATGCTTACACAAGTTTAAAAATAAATACGGAGAAAAATCAATAAAAGTAGAATTATCAAAAATATGGAACAGAGTAAATGATAAGTCGTAATGTCTTCTACTTTACCCTCATTTAAATATCCTTTAAAATCACTTCTCCTTTCCGCATAACCTAGTCTCACCGAATATTATCTATGTCAAATTTTGTACATGTTTAATATACATCAAGAGATCCTTGATAAACAATATGCTATTGCTTTAACTATGTAGATACTACAATGTAGAAATGGTGTTTCCTGCTCAGTATAAGCTCTGCACCATATGCCTACTTTGTTATTTTACTTGGAAATATAGTATGGAAATAATAGATATAACATAACTGCCCTCCCCCCTCTTTCCCATTTTTCTGATCACTGGGCCTCCTCCCATATGAATGAAGCCACTAAACACTGAGCGTTGCGAATTTAGTAAATTGTCATTTCTGTAGATTGGGAACATCAATATTACATTCTGAAACTTTCCAAAAAGCTATGTATAACATATCTAAGGAGGCCTTTAAACCTTAATAGCATCTAGGCCTATATCACCAGCATTTTTGCAAATTGATGCACCATAGTGGCCCTTGATCCACATTATAGCCATTTTTGAGAGCTTTAGCACTCTTCTAGCCTTTTGTGTACCCATTACCTGTTCTATAAATGCAATTTTTTACAGGGTCCATATATTCTCCCCTTATACTTTTGGACGTGGCAATACTTCTTCATTCTGGCATTTCCTGGATAAATAAGGGGACCGGAGTGTGCTTCAGTTTTGCAGGAATTTCAATTGCCATTAGATAGACTGTGTATAATTGTCAAATGGTTAATTTGAGAGCGCATATTATTTTGCAGGCACCAATAGATTTCATTCACTTCCAACATGGCTCAGTTCACCTCCTCTTGCAGTTTGATCATTTTGCCAAAGTAAAAATTCAGGATCCAGTTTTATTTGTTGGTTTGTTAGAAAAATATAATTTCTTGTTCATAACATATAACATACAACATCCCTGTTCTGCAAATTTTTTTGCAAAAATTCCTCTGAAGTTTACCATTATTTTACACAAATGAAAGGTAATTCAGATCAGATTTCAAATATTATATGATTTTTCTGATTCCAGGTACTCAGAAAAAAGAATGTAATGCTTTAAGTAAGTCTGAATTTTACCTCTCCTGGTAAATTATTGGAAGCAATTGGTATGATGTACTCTGTTAAGATATTCTTGCAATGTGTCTCCAAGCTCTGGTATTGATCATCTTGTTTACCAAATTGGGTTGGTTCATGATGACTTCGGGCACCATCCACATCCAAGTCCAAAGTACCTGATTGCATAAGTGAAATAACATCTTAAAGATGATTGGTACAGTGTTTACTTAATTTGAATCTCATTTGTGAAATCCTTTTTCATAATCTCATAGAAAGATAGTGAGTAGTCGATACCTACATACAGCATTTTCAATAGGGACTATGAAAAGTGAGTCCCGGGGATCCAGTGTTATAAAAAATTGGGGTCCCCCGACAAAAAGTGGGTCCCAATTGAAAAAAGAGAAACACTTAGTAAACATGTATTCTTTATGTTGTAGTGCTTTATCATGTTTTTATTGAATGTATTTAGACCCTGGAGTCAGATGGTATGCTTTCTTGCGAAAGCTATGTGGATTTTGATATAATAAGTTTCAAAATCTAACATGGCTCGAAGTGAGTAATCCTATGCAGTGGTCTGAATCAGTGTGCCTTGTAAGGCTTGAATTCTGAAAGTCTTTGCACCCACTCGGGCTGGTGAAAATGTTCCTCTTCCCAGCCCCATAAACTGCACCGCATCCATTGGCCTGCAACATAATGTGGTGTGTGTTCTCCTATTCTGGGAGGTACCTCCTAACTTTAGGAGGGTGTGGCATGATAATATATTTAACTCGTGACTTTATGATGCAATTTAATAATCAGATCTATTCCTACTACAAATTTTTTTTAAAATTGCGCGCCAAGACCATTCGCACATGCGCAAAGAATGATGCTTCATTCCCATCAATATATTTTTCTAAATATTTCGAAGGCTACCTAGCCTTCGAAACAATGTTGTTTTACGCCTCTGGATGTTAATTTGATTGAAAAGGACAGTGCTCATGCATTTTCTGGATCACAAATGGCTCGAAAATGTTGTTTGATATCCGAATTGCTAAGTGAATGACAGGAAGGGTAATGCTCTCATAGAACCAACAAGAGATGGTAGCGACATCTAAATATGAAAAATAGTTTAAAATGTTTAACATGTGCGCATGCTCGGTATTTATTGCCCGTTAAATCCCACTTGGGTAGCAACACAATAGAATTTGCTGTGGTTTATTTTTAAGAATGTATGGTTTTATCAAAAGGAAAGTGCATTATTTTTCTATTGTTTTTAAAGAATGTACACTTTGCAAGCTATCAAAAACAAGTGAGACATAAATGACCATTGACAGTTTTTGATAGTTTTCATTCCCTAAAAACAATATACAAAATACATGTACCCTTCTCTTGTTACTGTGCATTCTTTAGAATAAAACAATTTATCAATTTTTGTTGCTATCTACATCATTGATCTTATCTTACTTACAAATATTCTGCTGTATTCAAATTCAATGTTCTGGACTGGACAGTCACCTGCAGTGCACTGAAGCTAGACTAATTATAGCCCACTCAGTCACTTACATCAACTCACACTCACGAGGTCAATGCAACCAACTCTTTTTGTTGTTACAATTAATTGGCTATATAACAACAAATTTTAACCAATAAGAGCCAGGGTCATTGTGAGCCTGGTTGAAGTTTGCAAAATTCACAGTTTGAATAGTCAATACAAAAGAAATCACATTTTTCCGGATTTAAGACCTTTTAACTGTAATATAATAGACCCTTTGCCTGTGATAAGAGTCTGTGTGATTTAAGTAAGATAAAGCATTCAAATTCGATTTGATAAGAAATAATAATCTCAGGCCTTCGGCCTTCGGTGTATTATTTCTTATAAAACCTCATTCTTATGCTTTATCTAGTACATAAAATTGATCAATATTTGACACATGCGCAATAAGTCGAAAAATAAGAGCGAACCGGAATCAACCATACCGGAAGTAAAATTAAAAAATTTATTTCTGATATGTTTTCGTCAAATTAAGGAAGTTCTATCAAGATAAATAACACGTGTTTGCAACCTATGGTGAGTAATCTGCATCCATGACTATTTATTTTCATCCTCATAATGGGAGGACGGCTTTGTTAAAAACCCAGTACATATGAATGCTCCTTTGACTTGTTTGACCTCAAGAGAAATTCAAAGGGTAAAGAGTTATTTTTCAAATTGAATATTTTGATTAAAATTTTGGGAACTGAAGCATGAAAAAGATGTATGTTTCCTCATCGAAAACATGGCTTACTGAAATGAATTGTCTCCTGCCACATCTCTTCTGTTGATAACATTCCGAAGTTGCTTCAAGGTGCCTTGATGATTGCAGCTGTCATCCTTGTAAAGGGTTCGGTAGATCACCTCAATTGATAAAAAATAAGCTATATTGACAAATCACAATTTTTCTACATCAGAAACTTGAATATGTGAAGGCTTATAATGCAACTTACAAAAAAGGCACCTGAAGCAGGTCGTGAATATCAAGTTGCAATAAGAGTTCATTTCGGTAATCTTAGTCCTGGGCACCTAATCCACCTCAAATATATGATGTCAGGTGTACATTTATTTAAACAGTCATTCCTCACGTTCAAAGGAGTCTCCACTATGATCTACATATTTCTCATGGCGGTGAACCGAGTCTCTAAAAACATGTTCAAATCCTTTTTTGACAGTTCATTCAGCCTACGATGCATGGCTGCACAGACTTCCTCGAAAGAACCGAATCGGATCCCTCTTTGAGAGCACCAAATAAATAAAAATCGCAAGGTGATAAGTCAGGTGAATATGGAGGATGTGTTATTCTCTCATGTTAATTCTTGTAATGCCTCTTCAACAGTGTTGCAGTTGTGAACTCTGGCATTGTCCATGTGGACTTTGGGGGTATAGTTGTTCCCACGCTTCTTCCTCATGCTTTGCTTCACCTGCCTCCGCAGAAACACAAAAATTGGTGTGTGTTACATTCCCCTGAACATTTGCATGATACTAGATCTAACACTGCTTTTTGGGGAGCATGTGCATCTGTCCAGTCTATCAGTATTTCAGTTTGACCCAAATTTGAATGCATTGTCAAACCATTTTTTGCTAGATTTGGTATTTGTACATTGGGATGTAAAGCATTACACCATATGAATACCTGAGTATTTACTCTTTGAACATGCTTGATGAGAGATGCCTTGGTTGGGGGGGGAGGTGGTTAGACTGAATATTTTTTTTACGTACATTATTAATACTAATCGAACTCCCGTGCAGTGATATATCACTGCGGCGGGCAGGTGTCTCACCGTAAGCATGGTAACATCGTAATAAACAACTGCCGTGATTGGTTCTAGTCCCATGCTCAGGTCGCGTGATTGTAAAATTTAGACAATTTCATTGGTTGAATTGCGGGTATTAACTAATAAACAACACGTGCGGTAAACTTTAATCAACACAACTTTTACTCAGAATTCCTTCCGCGGGTATTTTCTCTTATATTTCATTGATTTTGGAATATTTTGACAAAATAATTATTGATGAACATAAAAGAACATATATTTTATAAGTTGTGTGAAAAACAAGTACATCTGTGACAAAAAGGGGGACTATCTTCCCCAAATTTTGGGGATTTCATAATCTGCCCGCCGCAGTGTCTATACCGAGACACTGCATAGGAGTTCGAATACTAATCTCATTTGGAAACCCATAAAGGGCACAAACAATTTTCTCAATAGCAAGTTGAGTGTCCTCTGTCACTATGTCAGTATGCCCAAGGCGAGATAATTGAGCTTGCATAGCATTATCTACTTTCGCAAGTTGAAAAATGCTTTGCTTGCCCTTCATCGAAAATGCACTTGTTGAATCACAACAACTTAGTGCATGTAAACCAAGCAAAGATTTACACAAAGGATGGCCTAACTGAGAGGCCAGAGTGGAGACATCAAGTTTTGCAGAAATACTATCCTGATGATATAAACACAGCACCTCGACATCTGTATCATTGCTTAGTAAAATAATGCTTGAATGACCATCTTTCGAGGCATGTGCTGCATGTAATTGCATACATTTATCTGCTTGTTCTTGTGAAGAGTTTAGTAGGGGGGCGGATTCAACTATAGTTGACCTAGGGGAATATTCTGAAGCCTTGAAATGGTAACACAAAGTCTCAACATTCATGTAAAGGCTCTTCCCATCAAACTATTGCCATTCAGCAAACAGAAATTGCACAAGTTTTTTCTTGTTTTTTCCAATTGCCATAAATTTTCCCAACTGCGTTGGACACTTTTGTTCTCTATCTCTTTCAATGTTTTTGATGGACACTTCAGGATAAAGATCTGTAACAAAGTTAATTCAGTGGTTTCAGTAACTTTTTTTACAAGAGGCAGATGAGAAATACAAGGGGCGGCATTCATAATAACAAATTTTACACTCCCGGCAATGCAAATTCTTGTTATCATACCGTCCACGCACCAAAAGTGGACAAATGGACAAAGGCCTGGACAGGGAATGCCTAATAAATTCACATTCTGATGTGCATTATGCTATTGCGTGTGATCACTGATCAGATGAGTTCGGTGTAATCCACTTATTATTGTTCTTTTAAAAGATGAAAGGCAAAATCTACTTCATGTCACAAAGGTGCAAGTAGGAACACTTCACCTGTGAATATATTCCAGACAATGTATCTCAAATACAAGAGTATTGTACATTCATTCAAAGTTTTGAACATTGAATCATAATGAGAGGAGATTTAAAATTTTTTACGTATTGCAGGTTTTCCAAAGTCATTTCCATGTGTGATATTGTCAATTTAATTGACCACAAGACACGGGCTACACAAAATAACACCTGGAACTGTGGAATGACTAGGGCAACCCATATATAATATAGAATGCCATTTTTACCTTTAATATTCATATAAATATAAATTATGATTTACTCTTCCACAGGTTTCATTTTACAAATTCAAATGTACTTCCCCAGTTTAACACTTAGTATAGAATGCAACCTGTGTGTATGCAATGTACGGGGCAGGGCGTTCAATAAGTACTGATAGAAATGATGTGACTTTTTGAATTTTTTATATTTTGACTATATTATGCAATAGTCACATTTCAATTTGAAACTTTTTTCGTGCAGACCTGATCAACAACTAACCACCTTTGACTCAACTCTGCAACACCATCTTATTGAAGCACATTACTGTAACTTACACAGTAGATCAGTATAATACTCAACAATGAGCAGTAGAAGAATTAGACAGATATATGAAATATAAAAAAGTTCAGTTTTCTTACATGTATCATTCTATCTTGAAAGTTTAAGGCATCTGATGACTAACTGATTCATTACAATTAGCATTGTAGACTCATCACACCAATGTCAATGAAATGTACAATTGAATTAATCAGTTTAAGTCAGCAGATACTTTAAATTTTCGATATAGTAGGTAAAAAGGTATCTGAGGAAAAAGTATCTTTGTAGAAATGAATTTAAGTTGAAGTCAGCAGATGATTTAAATTTCTTTGTAATCACTGTCACTATCACTGCTTTACCTTGGGTAATATGATCTAAACCCATAGCTACAAAGGCTGCTGCTAATTCGTTTGAGGAATCTGGACATTCGGTTGTTGAAGTTGAAACAGTTTACCTTAGCAATACAGTGTATCTCCTTGGCTTCATGCTATCAAAAAGAGTGTAAGCCTTTCTGATTACATCTTCCTTGGCCTTATCCCTTGGCCCATTGATTGTGATCATTAATAAGGCCTCTAGAATGCTATTGGTCATTATGGACCTCAAACGATTTTTCACCAATTTCATCTTGATGAAGCCTCTTTCAGGCCATGCATTGGAAACTGGCACTGAAAGTAGGCATCTTGCTATGTATGAAATGCTAGGATAAACCGTCCGCAACATTGGATGCTGAAGTCTCAAGCAGCTCCATTCACAAAAGTGCATACTTTATTCCAGGAAAACTAAGGATTTTTACAATAATGTATTTTTTCTATAAGAATGGTTACTATTATTATTATTTTGGAGAATTTAAACATTTTTCACTCATTTTTGCACTTTGAATCATTAATAACTTCGCCAATTTATAACATATTGTGAATCTTTTGGGAGATATTGTATTTTATTTTATATTGTAAGGAATAGATTTGAAGGTCAATTATACAAGCATGTTGCTTGTAAATTTGTCTCTATAGATCACATTCTGCCTATAAATACCAAAATTTGGAAGTTTAATTATTATTCAGAGGTCTTATAGCGGCCTAATGCATAGCCCAAACGAGTAAAAAAATACTACGTTGTTTACTTCAGCTTCATTCATAGATCACGTGATGTTATTATTATAATAAGATCATGTGATATTGGCGATTGCAATAAGTGAACTACACTCGCACTGACAGCCATTAAGTTTGATTTGGGTAAGAAATAAGGTAGCTGCTCATGGACTAGGGAAAGAAGGTTTACATGATTCGTTTTACCCAATTCAAGCTGCATACAGACTGTAGAGATCACAGTGATTCCAATTTGGTTCTAGTGTTTGGTTGACATTCGAATTAAAACCCTGTCATAAAATTGCCGAAGATTTATTTTGCTAACTATGGGGCGTTAAGAAAGTTGTTCTCCTTAGTATTCCATTCCTCTTTTAGATTGACATATCTAAAATACTTACAGTCAACATCATTGTGTCGAACTTTCGAAATCTTTACTCCTTTTTGCATATTCAATCACGGCAGATCGGGCAGCAGATGAAACACATTTTTATAATAGTCTCAAAGCAAAATTGTTGTCCCCTAAAAAGCGGGATTTTTAAATCGGCCAATCAGAATTAGGCCTAGCTGCTGTATTGCAATTAACTCGTAGAGGTCTCCAACAATTGCAATCTCCACGCATGCAGTGTATCACAATAGTAGATAGTATGCAACATTTGAAATCTGCACACGGAGTATGTGGAGGTACAAATCATCACAGATAAGGAAGTAAAAAATGAGATCCCAGGAATAAAATTAGGAGTCTCATGAGTCTCTAGAAGACTTTTAATCTCCTCCCCAAAACTTAACACTCGAACCATACAAGATTTTTGGCTATCATTGTTTGTATTCACACAACCAAGCAGAAAGTGAAATTCTGGTAGCTGTTTTAATACATTTGTTCCAATGATTATTTGAACATTGTGTGTGTCAGTGCAGACTTTTTTTCTAACCAAAATGCCAGTGTTTTTACGCTTATGATTATGTATTTCAATATCCAACATTGCTATTCCCAAGTATGGTACCTCATGACCATTAGCAGCAGTTATATTCAACCATGATGGGTCACCGTCGAAATTTTCACAAATCAAATCATAAAATTCTTCATTTATAATTGTAACACTTGAACCACTATCAACCAAACCTGTACAAGTTACATTGTTGATTTTTACTTGTGTTAGTGGTTTATCACCAACTGTGTTTGACAAGATATGTTCTTTTTGGTTTTCATTTGTGTGGGTGTTTGCTTCATTCACCTCTGTGCCACCCTCGACAGTAGGTGCATTTAGTTTAAATGTTGATTTGACCTTGGGAATTTATCCCGTGGTCTGGGACCTCTAGGTGGTTGATTGAAATGTTGATGTTGTGGTGGTGGTTGTGCAAACATGGGTGTAGGAACCATGTGTGGTGGTTGTACAAACATTGGTGGTTGAACCATGCGTGGTGGTTGTGAGTTGTTTTGATAACTTTGATTTTGAACCATCATTTGAGTGTGTTTTGTAATATCTAACACCTCTTTCATTATACTACACATTTCACTAATTGACTTTGTCATTGTAGCAACTGATGAAGTTAAATTCATTATACATTTTTCATTGCTATTTGGGATTTCTCGAGCCCCTGATTTAGACTCCTCAGTGATTATTGAGTATGTTACATTACTTGAATTTTCTGAGTCTACTGTTTGTATAGATTCCATATAGGATATTGCCCTTTGACGGAGATCTATGAAAGAAATTGAAGGATGAAGCTCAAGGAAACTCTTAAGTTCCCATTTGAGATGTCTGTTGTGAATACCTTCAATGTATTGTGAAACTAACATAGAATCACATGTTCTTTTTAGATCAGGTTTCAATTTTTCCATCTTATTGAATATTTTGACAAGTTCAAGTGAGTATTTTGTGATATCTTCACTTGGGTTTTGTTTTCTTGTATAAAACGATCTAGTCAACTCAGCTAATGTCGGAGTTTTGCCAAAAAATTCTCTGAGAGCATTAAAAATTTCCTTGGGAGTTTTTGGATTTCTAAGTTTTATTTCAACTTTAGCGTCTCCTGTAAGGTGACTAATGAGAAATTGAACTTTTTCTTTAGCAGAATCTCTTTGAATAGCTGATTTGGCTTGATCAATCCACTCTTCGAGTGGTGTAGATTCACCAGAGTAGTTTTTCAAACGTCTTTCAGGTGTTGGAACTACTGTGATTTCAGGTTGTGAAATTATGCTTATGATTTTTTCATTGTGCAACTGCATGAGTCTGAACAACTCTTGGGGATTAAAAAATTGTGATTCCTCAGAATCTGGCTTTTGATCACTTGAAGTTGCCATGATTTGACTGGTTTGGGTGTTGTATTTGAATGTTTAAATTGACTTAAATGTTTGTTTTGATTTATCTATTTGCACTTTTGAAACAAAACACAAATAAAATATTAAAATAGTTTCTTACCGTTAGCCATACATTAGCAACTTCAATTTTCATTCTGGAAATAGTTTTAAGCATATGTTGCTTTATATGGTTAAGTGTTAACAATAGTCTTGCTGTATAACCTTCAGCATTCAGTTTACCCTGAATGTTAAAATATGCACGGAATATCTTCGCAAACTCCCCAGGCAATATATATCCCACCCGCAGTACCATTTGTAGAATATTGGACTAGGACGTATGTCACACAAGATGTGGCGTTCATTTAAAATTGTTTTTATTTACAATAAAATCATCATCAAACACCAATGTGCAGTTGGTAACTAACTGCACATTAGTTTTAATGTTCCCGGCTTAATATAACATTCTGTTTTTTCCTGTAACTCCTGCTAGTAAAATGTTGGGACTGATTGAAATAAATCAAGGTGTTGTTGCTTTTATATTGAAAATCAAGGTTTGCACTCATGCTATAAGGGATATGTCCCTTTGGGAACTCACAAGTTATGATTGGTTTATATTATAATACAAATTATTACAAAGTTGTCATTGACTGAAAATGTGCAAATCGAACACAATGTAAACTGGGATTGGTGTATATTTTCTGCAAAACATGATTCTGTACTGGTGTTCACTCAAGCATATGAAACCTTCTATCAGCTAAAACTTGGCAATCAACACTGAGGCTTAAAGGCTATTCTTAGTGTACAGCATTATAAACTTTACATTCATTGAACCTTACTAGTTGAACATATTAAAGCCTAATGTTTGTTATAATTGAGAAGTAAAAATAGAGGTACGATATCACATTTGAAATCCACATGTAAAAATACATCTAAAAGTATGGTTTCGAAAATTGTTTATCAACTTTGAAAATTAAATATTTTTTTGAAAATGTGACTTCTAGTTCGAGTTGATTCCCCATAGACCCCATATTACAAAATCACAAAAAGTGAAATATCTTTTCTTGTATTTGACATAAAACATTTTATTTTACTGGACATACTTTTATTTGCATAACTATTTGATACATAAGGGCTATATGAAAATTGAACCACTAAAACCTATGTAATTTAAGTTAAGGGAACTTAAATATTCCTCTCTTCGGACACCTGGTATCAATTTAATAGTTCTACTGCTGGACTTCTTTCCCTTCTTCAGACATTTTTGCATTTATGAAGCTCTTTAATTGTCAGCATCTAAAGAAGTAACCCCAATTCCAAAAAGATGGGTGTCATCTTCTCTCCAAAGGAATAAGCTTGGGAAAGGATTCCTTCTGCTCCTTGGGAATTGTAAGTTGGGGAGATGGCTTAGCAAAGACCACTTTTCTTAGGGGAGTGCTGAAGTGTGTTTCACTTTTCGACAGTGTCCTGATAAGCAAAAGCAAGCATACACAGTTTCAACCAAATCCGATAAATTTAGACCTCCCCTACTGCACTGTTTGATGCCCATTTGCCACCATGTTAATGATCATCTTAAAATTGAAGAAAGTGTCATTTTGATCATGTTTGAGACCTATGTTCTACCAAAGGCACTATAGTGATTTTTATCAAAGTCACCCAAACTGCAGAACAATATGTCTTTGATTTGTGACATCATATCATGAGATGGCTTTGTTCCTTCATTTCTGAGACAATAATTGTTTTAAATGGTGATTTATTGTTTATGTATTCATTTATCTCAATTAGCTCTTTATATAGATTTGGAATGCTCTAGAATTATTTATAAAAAATCCAAGGTCAAATCCAAGAAAGATTCGGGTCTCCATATGTCTTGATCATCGAATTATGATCCCCTTTGAGAGACTTTAAATTGCCTTACACACAATAGATTTTTTCAATTTTTAGGAGGCCATAACTACATGATTAGAAATGTAGGGACCTGAGGCCTCATTATCAGTTGGTCGCTAACTATGTGCGTTGCGTCTGGGTTGAAACAGCGATCCCCAATCTTGATTCACAGTCTTGGGACAGCATGGGCAAGTAACGCTCTATCAATTTCACAAACAGTAAGGTCCTTGGGTACCAATTTTGAACAAATTAGCCGCATCTTCAAAATGTTCTGTAGGATATGATGATTCTCCCATAACTAATATTACAACTTTCCTAAAGTTCCATAATAGTAATACGGCAATTTTCATCTAGGACCATTTTGACATTGGCCACCGATTTTGGTTTTGTCACTGTAACGGGACGTCCTGATCTTGGGTTTATCACTCATTTTCAGTCTGCCCTCGGAATACCTGGCGTACCAATTGCACTCTTCTTAATAGCATCACCATAGGCTTTTTGTACTTCAGTCACTGTGTCTTTCTTTGAGATATTCCTTAATACACAAAATCTAATGGACCCTCTGATCTGGGTTAAGAGTTCTTGTCTTGAGAGCTGGTCATTTTCCTTTTCGGACTCCATTCTCTGCATTTGATCTTGATTTAATCAGATAAGCGAGTCTCTATGTAATATCCCACATTGTGTGTCATAAAATTCTAAGAAAATGAGAAACATTTTCAGAAAGAACAAAGGAACTGACTATGATGTAATAGAATAATTAAAAACTGAATTCAGAAAAGATAAATGAATGAATCTAGCACTCAGTAATTCTTAAGAAAATGTATAATTTAACAAAAAATAATTTTCTTTTCGGAGACCGAAATAAAATTGCCACGCGGGGCGTATGGGGGATGTATTGTATTGTATTATCTTTATATCCTCCTTATAAAAGAAGAGTACAAGAATAAAAATAGAATATATTATAAAAGTTATGTTTACATAAAAAATAACATATGAAAATAGAACAACAATTCAAGGAACGTTTACATAAACGAGAACATATAATATTTAAAACGCATTAATTCATAAAACTTATAAACCATATATACAGAATTTACAAGAGGTATACAGTTCAAGAGCTGGTTAACATAGTTAAGGTGTAAACGATTTCTGATATTTTATTTGCACAATGTGGTATAAAACATTCCCATGTTTCTGGTTTACAGTCTTGAAGAACATCAGTGGTCCCTCCAAGCAATGTTTCTATCAAAATATCCTCTTCTGTGTTAAGTAGCATTACTGAGCTGACAGGATCAAGAATGTTGACAATGCCATCCAGCACAGCATCCCTTAGAGCCATAACAGCATTACATTGTAATAAGGCGTGTTTAACTACATCACTTGTCTGCACTTTACATGCTTTACATACTTTACATACATGTTCTTTTTCAGTATGAAGAACAGCTAAATTCAAAAGTTGACCAAACTTCCATGTAAGCATTGGATATTTAAATCCAAGCTTCCAAAGAACTGATGTTTCATATTTTAGTTGAATGTTGCTATATCGTAATGTTTTCGGATTTGTCAAAATTGATTCTCTCCATTAAGATTCTTTTCTCATTTGAATTTGGCCAATGATAAAGGATTTCCACTTTTGTTTGGTAGGGAATGAACTTACATGTAAGAAATCATTTAGTATATCACGGAGGATGGGATATTTCGTGCAAATATGAAAAACATCAGATATAAATCCAGTGCAAAGTAAGTTGTGAGTGTTACGCAGTATATAACTGCTAAGACGTCTTGTTAGAACTTGGAATTCAATAGATTCTGGTTTTGAAACACAGATTCGACCAAGAAAACACAATTTAGTTTTGTCTATGTAACTTTCCATTGACCATAGTCTTAGAGGCGCAAGAACAACATCACTGGTTGTTCTTTTGGCAAAATAATGCTGAGCGATTTCTAACTGTCTGTAATCTCTAATGTTGCACCAAAGTTTGCAACCAAAACATGCAGTGGTTAAGATGAAACGATTCCCAATTTTATAACTTGTTATGGGGTTGATTCCATGGTTTCTCAAACCAACACCACAAAGAGAATTGAAAGATTTTTTGCATGTTTTACTAGCTTTCTCAATAGAAATTTGGGAGTCAAGAGTCTTATTTAGGATATTTCCAACATAGAATACTTCATTTTTAGTTGTCAAAGGGTCATCCCCTAATGTACACTGATGTATTAGTGGCAATTTGGTGTCATTAGAAAAAACTACAACTGTGCTTTTTCCTTCAATGCCCGAATGATAAACCATTATCCATTTGCAACTATAATCATATACTATTTTCAAAAGTTCCTGTAGGTTGTATGGTGAAGTAGCTAAGATTGTGGTATCATCTGCAACTAGGATGCATGGTAATTTCATATCAAATAATCTAGGCCCAAAATTAGTTCTTTCAAGTTCAATGATCAGGTCATTGATATACACAAGGAACCACAAAGTGGAGCAGATCCTGCCTTGACCACAACCTTGAGAAATTTTGAATTGTCTAGACGTTTTGCCATTATAAAGTACACTCGCATATGTATCACTATAGCTTTGAACGATCAATCTCTACCAAATGCCATTAATACCTAGTTCATATAATTTGACAAATCCAAGTGATATTGAATGACCTCTTTAAGAACGAAAGTAGCCATTTGGCTTCCTCCAGAACTTGCAAATTGAAATTTGTGTGGAACATTTAGTTGCTTAAGTATGGGCAAGTTCTTTTGTAAAACAATTGTGTCCCAGACTTTGCTAATGACAGGTGTGAGTGACAATTCTCTATAATTCTGCCTTAAAAGACGATTTTTGTTCTTTCCTTTGTATAATGAAATCATTATGGCAAGCTTGTGACTAGTGGGTATGAACTCTAAGTGAATCATTGCATTGAACATAAGCGTTATCAAATGAACTATGAGAGGGCCACCAAATTTAAAATGCTCATTAGTTAATAAGATCGTGGCCTGGTGACTTATTACCGGGAAGTTTGGAAATTATACTGTGAACGTCTTTCTCTGATACATTGCCTGCTATTTTCTCAGTATTGTTGAAAGACTCACTTTTGAAAATATTGAATTTAGACTCAATATTATCTTTAAAGATGTTATCAGAATTCGGGGAATCTAGAGGCACCACCAAATCTTCATAAAAATCTGCCCAAGCATCCCTGATTTGTACAGGGTCCCTGATTATTACATTGTTAATTAACAATTCGTGATCTTGTGGTTTGAGCCTCCTAAATTTCCTAATTTCTTTATAAAATGAACCAATTTCCAGTTCAGATGCTTGCTCCGAATTAGAATCTTGTTCGCGCTCATAAATCAATTTTGCATGCCGGAACTCAGATCTGAAGGTACATTTAGCTTGCTTATAATAAATATAGTTGGAGTCATTTTCACTATGAACCTTTCTATTAATAATCCAGTTAATTCTAGCACTTTTCTTAGCTTAAGCGTTTCTTGAACCTTACCATACTTTCAATAGGGGTTAAGATAGTGCTTAAATTTAGTCATAGGTATGGAGATGTTTGCAGCCGTTTTAAGGCAAGACATTATGCTAGTTAAGTTGCTCTACGTCGCTCTCGGATAACATATCGTTATTTTGCAATGAATTTGATATAGACTTCAAACCGTCTTTTACTAAGCTGCGATATTTAGCAAGATCGTCGGATGATGCTTTGTTCCAATTAAATCTGTGATGACTCAAGCAACTTGGCAGAAGTATTTACATATTGCATGTGAATAGGATGATGGTTAGAGACACATAGTTCATTGTCATCCATTACTTGGCACTTGGAGACAAGAACTCTTTTGCAAATTAGCTCAGTGATAAAGTCAATGCATGTCTTATGTTTAAGATCACTGCTACAATATGTGTGTAAGGGACCTTTGGCATAATTTTGCATGTTTGTAACTATGTAATGGCACTCATTAAACCTTGACTTGATCAAAGCACCCCGCGTATTACCGAGACCAATTGATCTAGGTCCAGCACTACCTGCCAATTGACCATTAAAGTCACCCGCCAGGATTACTGTACCTCGGCTGTTATACATGTAGCATAGATTTGTTAAAAAAGATACATAATCCTTAAAAATAGACAATGGTGTATTGCTTGATGGTAAGTAAACACCTATGATGAATATTTTGTTATCGTTACTTTCTGATATTTCAATACCACAAAGCCTATCATTGTCAATTTCTAAGTTTTTTTACAGATAAATTCTTATGGTACAAAATAGCAACGCCACCCTGTCTGCGCTTTCTGGGCAAGTCATATAGAGAAAGTGATTTATCACAAACCTGGTGAGAGCTAAAGTTGTTATCTAGAGACTGCAAATATTGCACATTATCAGGATAGAGCCAATGTTCAGTTAATATGCAAACATCTAAACATTTCAATTTATTCACAAGATAAGGGGTCCCATACATGACACCTTGCACATTCCAGCACATTATATCAAGGCTGCCCATGTTAAGGATCGTAAGTAAAACATATAATAATTTTATACCAGCCATCGTGTGGAGGATGGTGCATTGGTGGCATGATGAGAAATTCCTGTGTATTCCAATTCCCAATCACTAGAGCCCTTAGATAGCGGGCCTCCCCATGTGTGATCATTCTGGTGTTGTGTTGATTTTGATGAGTCATTTTTGCGAGAAATATACAGGTTTTCAGAAAGCCAAGGTCGACAAATTATGTTTCTTGTCCAAAAGTCATTTTCAGTGGCAGTGTCGTAGTCAAGAGCATCGACATTTATTCTAACTGAGAGTATTTCACCATTAGACGTGTCTCTGCGGCCAATTACCCTCATTCCGGTGACATTAACGCCACCTTTATTGGCAAATTTGCAAATGGATGTCCGTAACAAGTTGTATACGTATAAGTTGTATAGTACGGGACAGATTTGACATGAGACAACAAAATACTTTTAGATTTAGATTTTCTTCTTGAAACTTGCACACCCTCAAAATCATGTTCTCCGTCACTTCTATAGACGTAGTGTCGGGTCGCTTGAGTTTGAGTTGTAGGGTAATTGCCTAATGAGAGATGGTCATTTCTGGTACTAATTCTAGCGGGTATTTGGAATGCACGATCATGCTTATTAGCGATCTGTGAGCTGGAACGAGATTTTTTTTGGTACGTTGTATTCTGTAGCACAGCACCAGGAATGGATTTCAAGCGCTGGGACGCATTAGATTCAGAAACAGTGGGCGTGGGCACTTCTGCGGGTTTGGTAGTTATACCCAAGTTTGTTGAGTCCGGTTGTCATGATGAAGTGCCACACGGCGAAGGAGCATGTTTTATTGTAGGGGTTGAAGGTGTTGTGCAGGTTCCGCCCATAGCAGCTGATGCATACGTAGGTTGAACGGAGGGTTGGTCAGCTGGAGAAGGACGAAGTAGTAGTTTGAATCCAGGTCGACGAAAAAGTTGTTTGATTGGTCCTCTCAGGTCCACTCTGGGCTCTTTCAGGGCTTAAACTGTTGATGGACTTGTTCAGTTTCAGACTTTCTATTTTATCCAGTTTTAAGTGAATATTTTAAATTGGTCGCAGTTGAGCGCCTTTGCTGTTGATTTCCTGACTTTAGTGGGGTTTAACATGTTCTTCATATCTGAGACATTTCCCGCTCCCTCAATAAACATGAAGAGTGCGTGAATATCATCGAGGATCTTGTTGGAATTGCGGCATGAGCATTTGATTAAGGAGCCATTGGGCATTTCATGCGGTCGATTAATCCTAGCGTAATCATACAGGGCTTCTCGTGTAGATTTCCGTGTTGTCCAGAATAGACAATATTTTGGAGATAAAATCGTCTTTCGGTAGACCGACGCAAACATCCCGTATCTGTTGCAATATGGATTCTTCTGTTTGTGTTGCCATGGGAGACTCATCTTCGTCAGAACAAACGATTTGTCACTGTCAATCTCCTGGGCTTGGTTTATGTATAAGGATGGCGCTGGAGGTGGCATTGTAAATCAAATCAATCAAGAGGCATTTCAACAAACACCACTTAAGGGGAACCACCACCATGGTCACATGATCAGTCGTGTGGAAGTAAGCTCCCAGTTGAAATAAAAGCACTGTCCTCCTTTGGTTTATGTGAAAAGTACCTAATACCCTCATGTATTGGTCAGTTTGTGTGTCACACGACTAATCCACACCATATGCTTCATTCAACATATTTTATGCTATTAAGCTGCATATAAAAACACTACTTTGCTGTAAAAACGTACTACTCGATGAACTAAGGTTAGGGTAATTATTAAATTAGTTGTTTCTCATTCTTGCCCGCGTGTGGCCCAATCCCCCCTCCACCTTTTTTCTGCCATTTCTGAGAAAAAACACCGTACCTCGCGCGCATCCATGGCGTGTGAAACACTTTTTTTTTTACTTTTTATGGATCAGGATAATTGACAATATCGTGGTACTGATATATGATCAAATATACCAGTAAATTAGGCTAAATTCAACATATAAATTCAACATAAACTCAGTTTATTTCCTTCAAAATTAGTTATTTGTTTTTACAGTTATTTTAAAGAAAAAAATCATCCAGTCCCTCATCAGCATTTTAGATAGACAAAAAAGGTAATATAAAAACAGGTCATTCCCGTATCAATTTTGAAAATTAGAAGAGAAACAACTAATTTAATTACCCTGTCCTAACATTAAATACAAAAGCCACTAGCTAGCTCATACAGTATACTTAACCCTTGCAAATTGTAATTTATTGAATTCACAGTAAACCCATCAATTTAAAAAAAACAAAGAATATTGTTCTCATGGATCTATTATTCATGTTAAACTAACTATGAAAATATAATAAATATGAAATAATATGTTAGCTTGAAGTCATATATAAGATGAAAATATATGTTCATGCATTTGCATTTTTCCATAAGGGAATATATTCCCATGTAAGTAAATACAGGTGCAATATATAATTTATATGTATATTTATGTCATCTGTCTATACATGCGCGTATAATATAGTGATACATTTGAACAAGATGGTTCTGGAAAGAAATGAGCGTGGCAGATTTGCTAAAAAGCCACATACACCACAAAAGCAAGACCAATTTGAAAGTAAGTTCATTATTCTCAAGGGTACACTTCAAGTGAAAGCTACATTGCTACAGGGTGGCCTATCATTCTGAGACAAATGTATCATCCAACGATTGTGATTTTCGAAGCTAAAATATGATATCTTGAGCAGATGGAAATACATTCCCATGAGATATGTATATATAGTCAAAAGTGGTACTGTACGCCCGGTATTATTCGCGTGCGATTAACTTTCGCGCTTTTCACGAGGGTGTTAAAATCGCGAAAAATTATCGTCGCGAAATTGCCAATTAAATCCCCGGGAATTTCTTTTTACCCGGGGCTCTGATGCATTTCGTTTTGTCTACTAGTTTGGATCGAGTTATAGTACTTCAATAGTACTGTGCAACTCCATGACTTTACTATGCGCATGCGCGGCAATGAAAGAGCACGTGCGCACGATTGTTCACGTGATCGTAGCCTGCAATTTGATTGGACATCATATACTGGGGAATCCCCGAATACGATAAAATACAGTATTCGCGAAATTTAATAGCAGCGAAACCGTGTTTTCGCAAAATTCGCGAAATTAAAGCTCGCGAATAATACCGGGCGTACAGTAACTATTATTGAGTGTAATGAAACGTATCCTTCGCTAACTGCTTTTGTTTGAGATAATTATCATGAAATATTTTTTAATTAATTTTTATGTGTGTCATTGATCCTAATCCACCCTGTAGTCTGGTGTTTGTAGAGCATTGCACCTCGTACAACTTATTCTCACAAATTTCAAACCTCATTTACTAATTAATTTTTTGTGTGAATATGAAGAGTCCAAGCATTGCTTTTTATGTTTACTGTATAGCTATATTTAGTCTTGATAACCGTGATTTTTTAAAACAAAATCTCACCGTTAGATTTCGAGCTATTCATGTTTACTCATTTTTCTAATTGGAAAACAATGCAAATCTCATTTTTTCAAAGGAAAAAAATTGAAATTCTAAGACGGTGAAAAATCATTAAAAAATACACAGATTCAGAATCCGTCAAGCATTTTCCCTTATTCCTCTCCGTTAGTTCTTGGAATTCTCCCGCTGTAGTTCACATTCATTCACAATGCACTTGTAGCTTGCGAGTTATATACAATAGTCTATTCCACTGGCCAGTGCGAAAAAATTAGGCATGAACAGATGCACATAATAGGTGTATGTAGATTAGTCTATTACACATTTCTCATAATTAGAATGGCGTCATATATATCCGAATAATCAGTTCAAAATGTTAAAATTCAAAATGAGATTTACCCTCCTTTGCGTTGTTATATTGCAGTAAAAGTCATCCAAGATAGGCACGACACATTCCGATTAACGCTTATGACAGTATCTGTAATCCAAGTTTCCTTTTAGTCCACATAATTCGAGATAAATCAGAATTTTTACAGAGCAAAACCTTTCTTGCATGTGTAACCGACGCATGCACAGACCTCCTCCTTGCCATGATTGATACAACTTCTGTAATCATATTTGAAATGGTTGACTGGCTCACTCCAAACATGTCTCCATTTGACATCTGGAGCTGCCCAGTTGCAAGAAATCGTATGGTTATCAACATTTTAAGATACCCTGGTATGCAATGCTCATTTCGTATTCTTTGCGAAAATTCAGGTTCAAAAAGTTTATCAACTCCATCACCAATGCTCTCGGCATTCTATACCTTTGTAACATCTCGGAGTCATTAAGTGTATCAATTGGATTGATTCTATCTATTGGATTGATTCTATCTCGAAATAGTCTTAGTCCTATGCGATTGTGGTGTCGATTTAAAAAGAAGTGGAACATATTTAGCTTTCTTCCCGCAGCTTCTGGAGTGCTATTTGCAGACGATATATGCGATGCGTTTGCATTGCTTGGAAAGCTTGTCAAAATGTATGTTTTAATGATATAATATAGATATGATTGAACTATTCCTTCGATATAGCTAATTGTTAATAAAAATATTGTTTAAAGATGCACTATATTTGCATTTTGATTTGCGGCAGAGTAAAAAAAATCGCAAATATTTGTTCATTTGCATTCAGAAAATCTATAATGCGTCAAAGTGGTAATATGTTTTTTATTATTATGAAATATATGCGATACGTTGCGTGGCGTAACGCATGCAATTCTGCGTTGCAACCAATGGATAATGAGGCCTCTCAACTTAAAGGGAGGTAAAACCTGATAGCCTGGTCTGCTGCATCTTTAATTTTAAGAATCATTGGAAAAATATGTCGTTGAGGTGTTTGCACCTTCCCTTTTTCAAATTATTTCAAATTATTTGATCATCTCTTTGAGTACACTTCCTTTAAATAATGCATTTGCCTAACATATGCACCTTTTTAAATCTTCAGAAAATAGCCACAATTCAACATATTTTTTCCACTGGTTAATGTGTTAACTTTTTTCAAATGAAAACACACCAAATTTGTTCTTCAAATCATTTCTTCACACATACATATGTTCAGGAAGAGTAGAGATAAATTTGTTTGTTTGTTGGCCCTATATAGATCTGATTGCCTTTAGATATGTTCTCCATCCTTTGGTGGTTATAGTTTGAAGACCAGACTGTTTCTAAATTCCTGAATGAATAAATGCAGGACCAGAAAAGTTTAATGTTCTTCTGTGAGGTGATAAAAAGTTGTGCTCTCTCTTGTTTGGCATTGTATTCAGGATTGCATCCACATGTTTGTGTCTTCGGGGTGCTTGCTGAAAGATCTGATTGCCTTATTATGAGCCCAATCCAAGCCATTGATATGAAGGCCATAAATGAAGTGATAATTTATGACATTGCCAAACTTGAAGAAAGAGTCTTTTGAAAGTTTTTTTTCGTAAATGTGGTTTGATGAATAGAAAATTGTCAAAAATTTCACAATGACACATCATATTTAAGATAAAACAATTCAGTTTGAAATATTGCTATACTTCAAATTATTTATATAATTTAAAGGAAGATACAGCAGCACCTCATTCCTTTTGTTAATTCTTAGCTTGTTCACTGATGAAAAGTGTCCATAGTAAAAAAGCCATTCCTTGTTCTCTGTTGCTTTTTTCCTTGAAAATCCTTTTCTTGAATCTCAAAAAGATTTGATTTTGATAGAGAATATTTAAAAGTAGTTACATGGGTGTTTCAATATGTTATTCTTTACACTTTTAAATAGTCAAGGAGTCCGACAGTAGAATAAGCAACTTGAGAAATTGAGCTACGCCATCAAAAAGTGCCTACCCGAAAATTAGATAGGCTTGAAATTAAATTCATCAAATTTGGACCAACTGAAATGTGTCGTTGCTTTTTTGGAGTTAATTTTTTTGGGAGTAGCATACCACCTGGCATACCTGGCCTTCTTCAGATTGAAAAAGATGATGAAAATTATTAGACTTGATGATTTAATATATGTACAGACAATGTGCTCCTATGTTGAGAAATACCACATTTATTGGTTACTGTTCATAAATATCAAGATAATTATCTTTTCCTTTGAATGAAGTTCCTTGGAATAGAGCTGCCGCATTTAATTTTGCATGTGATGTAACAGTCTATATCTCTCTTTAGCCTCTTGGAATGATGAGAAATAACTTTGATATCTCTGCAATTAAAAGGGTACACTATCTCCTGAAAATATAATATGATAACTTGTTTTGTTTGAATGGCAGGCAGGTAAGAAAACAAGCTACTTTTTTTCTCAAAATATTTTTATTACTTTAAATTTTCTAAATCCTGTAAAATTACTTTGGCTTTATACCCTTATATCAAGACAAAGTGCCACGTTTAATTTTGTCAAGTACTTTTGAATCAAACATTTACAGTATTGGACTGAAATTATTGGGCTGACATTATTCAGCAAAACATGCACTCATTTGGGACCACCAGGTTTCACATCGGCACTGCAATAAAATGATATACACCGTTTCTCATAAATATAGAATATCTACCAATTTAACATTGATTTCCTTGTTTTCAATGTACTTTCAAATTTTAGTGCATGGAGATCCGTCAGAATTCATTGAAAACTTGGAAAATATTCTTGTAAAAGAGCATATTCTTCAGACTAATAAAGGTTTCCTGGAAAACCTTTTCTACCTTGACATTTTAGAGAAATCATTCTTGCATTCGTTTGCAGCTTTGTTGTATCATTTCCCCTTCGCCATCAGACTTCGCTTACCTCAATGAAAATCTATTGTTTTACTGTATGTGCAATGTATTCATTATCATAAACTGATCTTCATCATTAATTGCTCAGATTAGTAGATTAGATTAGAGTAAATTGGTTTTCTCCAATATCAAAACCAGTAACAAAATAAAACATAAGGATAGAAAAGGTCATGTAGTCCCCTTGTCAGGCTGGGCCTGGCTTTTTAAAGAAGGGTAGTTCTTCTTATTTTTTCAATTTTGTGTTAAGGAATGTTTTTAAAACTAATATATTGCACCTTCCAAAAAGCATAAATTAACGAGATCTACTACAATGGTATGAATTATGTGACATGATGCGACAAAAAGCAGTTCATTCTTTCTAGCAAACATTTCCCCCCTTGATATACAGTGTCCCATCAGACATCTTTGTTTTATTAATATTTAGTTTTAGTTAGCCTTCCATCTTTCCCGACTGCCCACAGTGTAACAAACAATTAAAATAAAACCTTTGCATTGTTGTGCAGCAACATTTTTCCAACATCAAAATCAGAGGGTACGTCCCAAAGATTACCATTTAGGGCTATGTAATAACAGCCCATTTTTATATTTTTTATGTTTAGGGTTTATCAAAACAACTAAGTGTTTTCCATCCTCCAGGGGAGTATTGGTTGTGGGGAAGAACTTCAAACTATAATGACAAGGAGATCCCCTACAGCTTCTGATGGGTGCACTGGAGAATTATTCTGGTGGATGATTTCTGACTTTATCTCCTCATCTGTAATGCTTGTAAAAGATCACGCCTGAGAACCTGGAAATATGATTTATAAGACATCATGTTGAAATCAGTATCTGATTTTGAAGAATACTTGTCCCAGTTACAGTATAGTTTATATGTTTAGATATCAATCATAGTCCCTACTTTAGCATGCATGTGACTTACCTTGCAATAATATTCCTGTTTATGGGTTGGTCACGTGGTAGAGTGGGTGAGGATGGCCTTGATATGCTGCACTCTGGGTTGTGGTGAAGCTAGAGTCTTCGAGGCCATAGTGTGCTTCTTTGTTTCACATTTACAGTGATGGTAAATGGAAGGGATTTTAACAGTAAAAGCATCTACAACTTTTCTTCAGGATTTTGTTACACTTCTCAATAATCACATGGGTCCTCTTGTGCTTTCTGTTGTATCATTTCCCCTTCCCCACCAGAAATTCGCTTACCTCAATGAAAATCTATTGTTTTACTGTATGTGCAATGTATTCATTATCATAAACTGATCTTCATCATTGATTGCTCAGATTAGTAGATTAGATTAGATTAGAGTAGAGTAATAGATTGGTTTTCTCCAATATCAAAACTAGTAACAAAATAAAACATAAGGATAGAAAAGGTTTTGTAGTCCCTTATAAGGCTGGGCCTCGCTTTTTAAAGACGGATAGTTCTTCTTATTTTTTCAATTTTGTGATAAGGAATATTTTTAAGACTAATATATGTGCATTGAATTCTTCCAAAAAGCATAAATTAACGAGATCGACTACAATGGTATGAATTATGTGACATGATGCGACATGAAAGCAGTTAATTCTTTCTAGCAAACATTTTCTCCCTTGATATACAGTGTCCCATCAGACATCTTTGTTTTATTTAGATTTAGTTAGCCTTCCATATTTCCCGACTGCCAACAGTGTAACAAACAATTAAAATAAAACCTTTGCATTGTTGTGCAACATTTTTTCCAACATCAAAATCAGAGGGTACTTCCCAAAGATTACCATTTAGGGCTATGTAATAAAATCCCATTTTTATCTTTTTTATGTTTAGAGTTTATCAAAACAACTAAGTGTTTTCCATCCTCCAGGGGAGTATGGGTTGTGGGGAAGAACAGCTTCCGATGCTTGTGCTTGAGCATTATTTTGGTGGAAGATTTCTGACTTAACCTCCTCATCTGTAATGCTTGTAAAAGATCACGCCTGAAAACCTGGAAATATGATTTATAAGACATTATGTTGAAATCAATATCTGATTTTGAAAAATACTTGTCCCAGTTACAGAACAGTTTATATGTTTAGATATCAATCATAGTCCCTACTTTAGCATGTGTGTGACACATGGGTCATCTTGTGCTTTCTGTTGTATCATCTCCCCTTCACCACCAGAATTCGCTTACCTCAATGAAAATCTATTGTTTTACTGTATGTACATGTATTTATTATCATAAGCGGACCTTCATCATTGATTGCTCAGATTAGATAAGAGTAGGTTGGTTTTCTCCGATATCAAAACCAGTAACAGAATAAAACATAGGATAGAAAATGTCATGTAAGTCGCCTTGTCAGGCTGGGCCAGGCTTTTAAAAGAAGGATAGTTCTTCTTATTTTTTCAATTTTGTGCTTTCTCTTGTATCATTTTCCCTTCCCCACCAGAATTAGCTTACCTCAATGAAAATCTTTTGTTTTACTGTATGTGCAATGTATTCATTATCATAAACTGACCTTCATCATTGATTGCTCAGATTAGTAGATTAGATTAGAGTAGATTAATAGATTGGTTTGCTCCAATATCAAAACAGGTAACAAAATAAAATATAACGATAGAAAAGGTTGTGTAGTCCCTTGTCAGGCTGGGCCTGGTTTTTGATAGAAGGGTAGTTACCTTTTCTTTGACACTCTGGAGTTGTTTGAATTTTTTCAATTTTGTGTTAAGGATTGTTTTAAAACTAATAATATATGTGCATTGAATTCTTCCAAAAAGCATAAATTAACAAGATCGACTACAATGGTATGAATTATGTGACATGATGCGACATGAAAGCAGTTAATTCTTTCTAGCAAACATTTTCTCCCATTGTTATACAGTGTCCTATCAGACATCTTTGTTTTAGTTAGCCTTCCATCTTTCCCGACTGTCAACAGTGTAACAAACAATTAAAATAAAACCTTTGCATTGTTGTGCAGCAACATTTTTCCAACATCACAATCAGAGGGTACATCTGGAAGATTACCATTTATGGCTTTGTAATTAATAACAGCCCATTTTTATCCTTTTTTATGTTTTGGGTTTATCAAAAGAACTAAGTGTTTTCCATCCTCCAGGGGAGTATGGGTTGGGGGGAAGAACTTCAAACTATAATGACAAGGAGATCCCCTACAGCTTCTGATGGGTGCACTGGAGCATTATTCTGGTGGAAGATTTCTGACTTAACCTCCTCCTCTGTAATGCTTGTAAAAGATCACGCCTGAGAACCTGGAAATATGATTTATAAGACATCATGTTGAAATCAATATCTGATTTTGAAGAATACTTGTCCCAGTTATAGTACAGTTTATATGTTTAGATATCAATCATAGTCCCTACTTCAACATGCATGTGACTTACCTCGCAATTATATTCCTGTTTATGGGTTGGCCACTTGGCTGTAGTGGGTGAGGATGGCCTTGATATGCTGCACTCTGGGTTGTGGTGAGGCTTGAGTCTTAGAGACCATAGTGTGCTTCTTTGTTTCACATTCACAGTGATGGTAAATGGAAGGGATTTTTAGCAGTATAAGCATCTACAACTATCCTTCAGGATTTTGTTACACTTCTCGAATAATCACATCCTCTTGTGCTTCTGGTGTATCATTTCCCCTTCTCCACCAGAAATTCGCTTACCTCAATGAAAATCTATTGTTTTACTGTATGTACATGTATTTATTATTATGTTAAACTGAACATCATCATTGATTGCTCAGATTAGATAAGAGTAGATTAACATATTGGTTTTCTCCGATATCAAAACCAGTAACAAAATAAAACATAGGATAGAAAATGTCATGTAGTCCCCTTGTCAGGCTGGGCCTGGCTTTTGATAGAAGGGTAGTTCTTACTTTATCTTTGACACTCTTGAGTTGTTTAAAAAATTTTCAATTTTGTGTTAAAGTGTTTATCGTACATATATATAAATAATTGCGACTCCCGTTGAATAAACGTCATCATAGCATAAGGAAATGAATAAGAAAATAAAAATACAAAAGGTCATGTAGGTGTAGGTTGTTATCAGGGCAAGCAAACATATACTTACATGGGTGTCTTTTGAAGATGATTCTGTCTGCAACTGGTTTTCATCTTAAAATGTAGTCCCTTGTCAGGCTGGGCCTGGCTTTTGATAGAAGGGTAATTCATACCTTTTCTTTGACACTCTGGAGTTGTTTGAATTTTTTCAATTTTGTGTTTAGGATTGGTTTTTGAAAGTAATATATGTGCATTGAATACTTACAAAAAGCATAAACTAATGAGATCTACTACAATGGTATGAATTATGTGACATGATGATGCAACGTGAAATGTGAATAGTAGCAGTTTATTCTTTCTAGTGAACATTTTATCCCCCAAAAATGTTGTCTTAACTCTCTTAAGGTATCCAGCTGTGCTCTACCTTGATATACACAGTGTCCCATCACACATCTTTGTTTTAGTTAGCCCTCCATATTGACCCAAAATAGCTGATTGTAAGGGCCACATGATTGATGTGTATATTATAGATATTATATATAAATTTTTAGATTTTTTATTTATATTATCAATTTGCCCATTTGCTTCTTGAGTATTTATGTTGCCCTCATCAGTAGCAGCAAAATGCACTAAATGTGATTCTGCTACGTATACCGCCATGTTTACATTAGGGGATCAGAAGAGTTTATTTTTTTAGGTATCCAAGCTATATCAATATTATTATGGTGATGGCTTTTGTGAATGGATGTTGACCCTTTGAAATGCCTATGGACTTGGAGACTGGATTTTATCTATCCCACATCATTTGAGACTGAATGCTCTATCATGTATGAGTACTTGTATCTACAACTATTTTTGAGGTTATGAGTATTGGCTATCAATTTCTAATTTTTTCTTCAACATGCATTGTTATGACTTCAGTATGAATGAAATGTTCCTTGGTCTTCTGGTCTTGGAATGTGATATTGGTTCTTGAATGGTGGGGGGAAAGGGGGTATTAGACATTGTTTCTTCTCACGTTAGATCATTTTTTTGGGCTATATGGGGTTTGTTTTTCTTGACTGGTATGCACTTAGAGTTTGCTTTTTCTTGCTAAGTTCCATTACAACTTTTGGTCCTTTACCTTTGGCACTAGTGCTTATATATTTAGACCTTCATGCATGTACTCTTGTGTGCAATCAGCTTGCCCTTCAATATAATATTAACCAGGCTATTCAAGTACCAGGGTGGTCAAAAAAAACTGGAAACCCGCACACCATTTTCCTAATATCTTTGTTATTTTAAGAAATAACTTTGCACATTTGTACATCACTCAATTTCCTACCAGCCTACCATATTTCATGACCATCTGATTGATAGTCACCGCGTTACAGCACTTTAAAGAACATTCCTGGTGGCCACTATTGCGCTGAAGAGCAACCTGCACATATGCTCCAAAATGTCCCTTCCTATGGGGATATGGCAGAGATAGAGTGTATAATGATGACCCCAGGACAATTGCAGACCTCAAAAGTGAGATTATCTGTATCATTCAGGCCATACTTGCTGAGGAATGCATTTGGATCATTGACAGCTGCGCAGGTTTGCCTCCAGCGCGATGATTGCCAAACCTGAAGCATGTTGTTCAAAGTGCCATAAAATTGTGACTATCAGTCTGAAGCTTATGAAATATGGTAGGCTTGTAGGAAATTGAATAATTTACAAATGTGTGAAATATCAGGGAGTAATTTCTTAAAATGACAAAGATATGAGGAAAATGCAGGGTTTCCATTTTTTTGACCACCCTGTACTACATAATGTACACCATTTATGTGTGTACTACATGGGAATACAATTCCCTGGGAAACAAAACACAAATACTTTTTATATGTTCAAAATGAGCCATTTGATTGATCCATTCACTTATCTATAAAGTATATCTAATAGTAATTTTCAATTTCAGTGGTGAAACTTGCCTGGTTATGATTATATGGGAAATCAACACGGGGCGAAGATTGTTCACCTTCCTGGCTTACCTCTGTAGCCTGTACCTTGTAATCTCTTTATATAGGTTAGCGAGAGCGCTTCACCTACACAGTTTTAAACCTTGGCACACACTTTAATAAAAAAAAATCAGATCTGAATATTCATTTAAGTGACATCCAATTTACCCAGGCAGGGCTCACTGATTAATCATGATCTCTTGTCTATTTGACATCTTTGGCACGATTACTTGTAAACTGTACTATTGAACTAAATATACCTTATTCCCATGAAAGTTTTTTTTAATAATAAAGAAACGCATACATGATATTATCTAAAACATTTGCCTCCTCAATCAACCCTTAAATGAGCAAATTTTGTTGAATCATATTCCTGATATATTATGTTTTTATCATAGAAATCGTTAAAAAATATAAGCTATAAGCTAAGACCCACTTTGCATATTTGAATTCAGGATGGTCATAAAATTGAAAATTAGAAGCATACAATCTTGCTTGAATTTTTTATTAAATTTTATGTTCTTTTTAATATTAATTGGTTTTTTTTGTGGTGAAGTTCCTACTCAAAATTATCATTTTTGATCAGTAATGACTATCTTAGTGTGTTGTCAATCTGACCAGCATCCATAAGACAACTATAGAAATGTTGTTCCTCCATTTTTTTTAAATTTATTTATCATTTTTGGGCACTGGTATAGATTTTTGTTTATATTCTCTGTATGTCCCATATGCCCAAAGAATGCTTCTCGAGCCTTTGTGAAGCAGGTTGTTTTTGTAGATGTTAATTGCGTGTTGAAACATTTGCTTCATTGCAAATGGAGTTTATGTATGCTAACCTGATACATGATTGATCTCATCTGATACAATGGGTTTATTTTGAATTGAATATTGATCGATGGGATCCCTAAATTGCTACTTAAATGAATATTGAGCAGCATTATTACTGTTCCTTGAACAGCTTACCTTTTACCAGTTAATGCATGTATGCCTCATATGGAAGCTTTGAAGGTCATTGATAGATATTTTGATGTCTTGTATATTGGAATCTACCTTCTCAGATCACTGGTGTAACAAAAAAAATTCTACAATAGTGGGTCAAATTATTCAAGTGCAAAATCAAGCATCTGGATTTTTTCCAAGTTTATTTGACCTGTTTTCTTTGGATGTAACTTTTTTTTTTATTTGATCCTTCATTTTTGAAAAATAATAAAGAAACCATTTTGAATAGTTGGTAATTTTTTTAAAATCCAATTTTCAATTTAGCAAAAGTACATTTCACACAAAGAAATTTGCTCTCTTTCCATATAAAACAATTGTTTGATACGAGTTGCATATGTTTCCAATGTTGCGCATTTCATGTAGTTTATCGGGTATTTTTTTCCCATTGACCATGCTCTCTTTCCATATAAAACAATCACTTGATACAAGTTGCATATGTTTCCAATGCTGTGTACTTCATGTAGTTTATCGGGTATTTGTTTCCCATTGACAATGCTCTCTTTCCATATAAAACAATCGTTTGATATGAGTTGCAAATGTTTCCAATGTTGCGCACTTCATGTACTTTATCGGGTATTTGTTTCCCTTAGACCATGCTCTCTTTCCATATAAAACAATTGTTTGATACAAGTTGCATATGTTTCCAATGTTGTGCACTTCATGTAGTTTATCGGGTATTTGTTTCCCATTGACAATGCTCTCTTTCCATATAAAACAATCGTTTGATATGAGTTGCATGTTTCCAATGCTGTGCACTTCATGTAGTTTATCTGGTATTTGTTTCCCATTGACCATGCTCTCTTTCCATATAAAACAATCGTTTGATACGAGTTGCATATGTTTCCAATGTTGCGCACTTCATGTAGTTTATCAGGTATTTGTTTTCCCATTGACCATGCTCTCTTTCCATTTAAAACAATCGTTTGATACAAGTTGCATATGTTTCCAATGCTGTGCACTTCATGTAGTTTATCGGGTATTTGTTTCCCTTAGACCATGCTCTCTTTCCATATAAAACAATCGTTTGATATGAGTTGCATATGTTTCCAATGCTGTGCACTTCATGTAGTTTATCGGGTATTTGTTTCCCATTGACAATGCTCTCTTTCCATATAAAACAATCGTTTGATATGAGTTGCATATGTTTCCAATGTTGCGCACTTCATGTAGTTTATCGGGTATTTGTTTCCCTTAGACCATGCTCTCTTTCCATATAAAACAATTGTTTGATACAAGTTGCATATGTTTCCAATGTTGTGCACTTCATGTAGTTTATCGGGTATTTGTTTCCCTAAGACCATGCTCTCTCCATATAAAACAATCGTTTGATACTAGTTGCATATGTTTCCAATGTTGCACACTTCATGTAGTTTATCGGGTATTTGTTTCCCTTAGACCATGCTCTCTCCATATAAAACAATCGTTTGATACTAGTTGCATATGTTTCCAATGTTGCACACTTCATGTAGTTTATCGGGTATTTGTTTCCCTTAGACCATGCTCTCTTTCAATATAAAACAATCGTTTGATATGAGTTGCATATGTTTCCAATGTTGCGCACTTCATGTAGTTTATCTGGTATTTGTTTTCCCTTAGACCATGCTCTCTTTCCATATAAAACAATCGTTTGATATGAGTTGCATATGTTTCCAATGTTGCGCACTTCATGTAGTTTATCGAGTATTTGTTTCCCTTAGACCATGCTCTCTTTCCATATAAAACAATCGTTTGATACAAGTTGCATATGTTTCCAATGTTGCGCACTTCATGTAGTTTATCGGGTATTTGTTTTCCCATTGAACATGCTCTCTTTTCATACAAAACAATCGTTTGATACAAGTTGCATATGTTTCCAATGTTGCGCACTTCATGTAGTTTATCGGGTATTTGTTTTCCCATTGACCATGCTCTCTTTTCATACAAAACAATCGTTTGATATGAGTTGCATATGATTCCAATGCTGTGCACTTCATGTAGTTTATCTGGTATTTTTTCCCATTGACCATGCTCTCTTTCCATATAAAACAATTGTTTGATACGAGTTGCATATGTTTCCAATGTTGAGCACTTCATGTAGTTTATCGGGTATTTGTTTCCCTTAGACCGTGCTCTCTTTCCATATAAAACAATCGTTTGATACTAGTTGCATATGTTTCCAATGTTGCACACTTCATGTAGTTTATCGGGTATTTGTTTTCCCATTGACCATGCTCTCTTTCCATATAAAACAATTGTTTCATACAAGTTGCATATGTTTCCAATGTTGCACACTTCATGTAGTTTATCTGGTATTTGTTTTCCCTAAGACCATGCTCTCTTTCCATATAAAACAATCGTTTGATATGAGTTGCATATGTTTCCAATGTTGCGCACTTCATGTAGTTTATCGAGTATTTGTTTCCCTTAGACCATGCTCTCTTTCCATATAAAACAATCGTTTGATACAAGTTGCATATGTTTCCAATGTTGCGCACTTCATGTAGTTTATCGGGTATTTGTTTTCCCATTGAACATGCTCTCTTTTCATACAAAACAATCGTTTGATACAAGTTGCATATGTTTCCAATGTTGCGCACTTCATGTAGTTTATCAGGTATTTATTTTCCCATTGACCATGCTCTCTTTCCATTTAAAACAATTGTTTGATACGAGTTGCATATGTTTCCAATGTTGTGCACTTCATGTAGTTTATCGGGTATTTGTTTTCCCATTGACAATGCTCTCTTTCCATATAAAACAATCGTTTGATACAAGTTGCATATGTTTCCAATGTTGCGCACTTCATGTAGTTTATCGGGTATTTGTTTCCCTTAGACCATGCTCTCTTTCCATATAAAACAATTGTTTGATACAAGTTGCATATGTTTCCAATGTTGTGCACTTCATGTAGTTTATCGGGTATTTGTTTCCCTTAGACCATGCTCTCTCCATATAAAACAATCGTTTGATACTAGTTGCATATGTTTCCAATGTTGCACACTTCATGTAGTTTATCGGGTATTTGTTTCCCTTAGACCATGCTCTCTTTCAATATAAAACAATCGTTTGATATGAGTTGCATATGTTTCCAATGTTGCGCACTTCATGTAGTTTATCTGGTATTTGTTTTCCCTTAGACCATGCTCTCTTTCCATATAAAACAATCGTTTGATATGAGTTGCATATGTTTCCAATGTTGCGCACTTCATGTAGTTTATCGAGTATTTGTTTCCCTTAGACCATGCTCTCTTTCCATATAAAACAATCGTTTGATACAAGTTGCATATGTTTCCAATGTTGCGCACTTCATGTAGTTTATCGGGTATTTGTTTTCCCATTGAACATGCTCTCTTTTCATACAAAACAATCGTTTGATACAAGTTGCATATGTTTCCAATGTTGCGCACTTCATGTAGTTTATCGGGTATTTGTTTTCCCATTGACCATGCTCTCTTTTCATACAAAACAATCGTTTGATATGAGTTGCATATGATTCCAATGCTGTGCACTTCATGTAGTTTATCTGGTATTTTTTCCCATTGACCATGCTCTCTTTCCATATAAAACAATTGTTTGATACGAGTTGCATATGTTTCCAATGTTGAGCACTTCATGTAGTTTATCGGGTATTTGTTTCCCTTAGACCATGCTCTCTTTCCATGTAAATGATCGTTTGATATGAGTTGCATATGTTTCCAATGTTGCGCACTTCATGTAGTTTATCAGGTATTTATTTTCCCATTGACCATGCTCTCTTTCCATTTAAAACAATTGTTTGATACGAGTTGCATATGTTTCCAATATTGCGCACTTCATGTAGTTTATCAGGTATTTGTTTTCCCATTGACCATGCTCTCTTTCCATATAAAACAATCGTTTGATACGAGTTGCATATGTTTCCAATGTTGTGCAGTTCATGTAGTTTATCAGGTATTTGTTTCCCATTGACAATGCTCTCTTTCCATATAAAACAATCGCTTGATATGAGTTGCATATGTTCCCAATGTTGAGCACTTCATGTAGTTTATCGGGTATTTGTTTCCCTTAGACCATGCTCTCTTTCCATATAAAACAATTGTTTGATACAAGTTGCATATGTTTCTAATGCTGTGCACTTCATGTAGTTTATCGGGTATTTGTTTCCCACAGACCATGCTCTCTTTCCATATAAAACAATCGTTTGATACAAGTTGCATATGTTTCCAATGTTGCTCACTTCATGTAGTTTATCGGGTATTTGTTTTCCCATTGACCATGCTCTCTTTCCATATAAAACAATTGTTTCATACAAGTTGCATATGTTTCCAATGTTGTGCACTTCATGTAGTTTATCGGGTATTTGTTTCCCTTAGACCATGCTCTCTCCATATAAAACAATCGTTTGATACTAGTTGCATATGTTTCCAATGTTGTGCTCTTCATGTAGTTATCGGGTATTTGTTTCCCTTAGACCATGCTCTCTTTCCATATAAAACAATCGTTTGATATGAGTTACATATGTTTCCAATGCTGTGCACTTCATGTAGTTTACTCTTTCCATTTAAAACAATCGTTTGATATGAGTTGCATATGTTTCCAATGCTGTGCACTTCATGTAGTTTATCGGGTATTTGTTTCCCTTAGACCATGCTCTCTTTCCATTTAAAACAATTGTTTGATATGAGTTGCATATGTTTCCAATGTTGTGCACTTCATGTAGTTTATCAGGTATTTGTTTCCCTTAGACCATGCTCTCTTTCCATATAAGACAATCGTTTGATATGAGTTGCATATATTTCTAATGTTGTGCACTTCATGTAGAATATCGGGTATTTGTTTCCCTTAGACCATGCTCTCTTTCCATATAAAACAATCGTTTGATATGAGTTGCATATGTTTCCAATGTTGTGCACTTCATGTAGTTTATCGGGTATTTGTTTCCCTTAGACCATGCTCTCTTTCCATATAAAACAATCGTTTGATATGAGTTGCATATGTTTCCAGTGTTGTGCACTTCATGTAGTTTATCGGGTATTTGTTTTCCCATTGACCACGCTCTCTTTCCATATAAAACAATTGTTTGATATGAGTTGCATATGTTTCCAATATTGCACACTTCATGTAGTTTATCGGGTATTTGTTTTCCCATTGACCATGCTCTCTTTCCATATAAAAAAACAGTCGTTTGATATGAGTTGCATATGTTTCCAATGTTGTGCACTTCATGTAGTTTATCGGGTATTTTTTCCCTTAGACCGTGCTCTCTTTCCATATAAAACAATCGTTTGATATGAGTTGCATATTTTTCCAATGCTGTGCACTTCATGTAGTTTATCGGGTATTTGTTTCCCATTGACCATGCTCTCTTTCCATATAAAACAATCGTTTGATATGAGTTGCATATGTTTCCAATGTTGTGCACTTCATGTAGTTTATCGGGTATTTGTTTCCCTTAGACCATGCTCTCTTTCCATTTAAAAAATCGTTTGATACGAGTTGCATGTGTTTCCAATGTTGCACACTTCATGTAGTTTATCGGGTATTTGTTTCCCTTAGACCATGCTCTCTCCATATAAAAAATCGTTTGATACGAGTTGCATATGTTTCCAGTGTTGCACACTTCATGTAGTTTATCAGTTATTTGTTTCCCTAAGACCATTCCATATAAAACAATTGCTGGATCTGAGTTGCATATATTTCCAACTGGGTTAGCTTGAGATTTATTCAGCACTTCTTGTAGTTTATCTGTTTTTTTTTCATTTAGACTATGCTTTCTTTCCATATAAAACAGTCGTTGAATCTGAGTTGCATAAGGTTTCAAAAATAGTTATCATGAAATCTGTCCTAGCAAATTAAACCACCATTCTCAACAATACCCATAATTTGTTACAAAGAAAAGAGATTTTAGACCTTTTTTTTACGACTTTGCCCACATGTACCAATATTTCAATATAATTTACTGTTTACGTTCAAGCTGAAACCAATATCCTGAATCTAATATCAGCCCTTACCTGTACTTAGTAGATTCTTCACTCCCAAAAAGTAGTTGGGTGAACTGAAGTTAATGTTCTTTTCTTTGCAATTGGTTTCTTTTCTTTCTCCACTTTCTCCTCTGTCAGTGGAGCTTTCCTCATCCTCACTAACTAACCTTTTCGCCACTTCCATGTCATTGGTCTTTTTCACCCTGTCCTCTCCTCTTAGCAAGAAAGCCTCTTCCAGTAATACCTTAATTACGGAAACCTCTGTTCCTGTTCGACAAAAAGCACACCAAATATGTAAAAGAAATGTTTATGTCTGACCATTTAAAGTATCAAAATCTTTAAAAATAAAAATCGTATGTGAACTTTTGGGCTTTTGTTTAATTAGATAATTCAAATGGAGAAACCCAGTGTTTAATTAGCTTATATTGTTGTCTTGTTTCCGATACCTTACATAGTTATATTGTAGTACTTCTTTATTTCTGTTGATAGTTAATATATAAAAATTAATTTATGGAAAAATTCATAAATGCTCTTTGTCCATTGCTGTCCACTGTTTTATGTTACGCTATTCTTGCTTAAACTCCTATATAATGTCACTGGGTTTACTCCTTGTCTTATGAAGGAATTTATAAATGCTCTCTGCTCTAATTTTTCATATTTGCTCAAAGTAAGTGGCATAGCATACACCTCCCTGGAAATTCATGGGTTGTGTTCCCTAGAGTTTTCCTTTTTGTGAAACCCTATAAGACATCATCATGTAAATGTGTTGTCATAATATCAGACCATAGTGATAAACCTATCACAATTAGATAAATTAAATAATATTAAAGTACTATAAAATCACACAACAGCATAGAATTACTATAACAATGATTTAAAAGCTTTAAATATTACCCTAGAATAACTGCTATTCTACACTAGTTTGGACATTTATAACAATATATAATTTTAAATGTATTGTGTTGAAAATTACTTTTTGTATGTATAATTATTAGATCAACATTCTGTGAGAAAACGAGTCAGATTCATTAATGTTTACAAAAATTAGAGCACATTTGATCTTATTTTATGATCACCCTGTACTTACAGGTCCATCGAAATAGTGCTCCGCAGAACACGCAAACTGGTTGCTATGGCAACTGTAATTAAAGTATTGCTGTGTTAAGTGATAAATGTGATATAGCAAAACAAAGCCTACATCTTAATCTTTGATTTGCTTGAATTTCATATTTGTTTCCTTATCAAATAAGTAATTTGAGAGCATAATCATCATTACTTCTGGGACACCGTGTATTGTCTTTGGAAGAACATTCATTTTGTTACTTTAATATCTTAGTGACTACATTGGGAGCAGTGATTGTTTACATTTTTGTGTTCTTAAACTAAAAGGGCATTGGCTTCAGTTGAGATGACATAATTTCATTTCATCATTGTCATAGTTAATGTCAAGGCCCTATTTACTTTACTTGATAGGGGTAATTTGGTCACTACTATCACTTATCAGCTGAGGGCGTTTACACTTGCAAATGGTTATTTATTGGAATGTTTGTTGTTTTAAATAAGTATGTTCTGATGTTTGTGTCTTTAATTGATGATTTGCGATCACCAGATCTCATAGTGACATCCCAATTAGGCCTCACTGCTGTGTTTTTATTTTTTTTATTTTTAGGGATTATCTTCTGTATTTCATACTTTATTAAATTCTTTTTCACGAAATTAATCGATTTGACTATATCAACATTCATTCTCAACACATGCCAAGTCTTAAGATCTTACTGACATGATTAAGATAGTGGTTAAGCGTACATTGAATGTAACAAAAATATGGCAGTATTTCCATAAAAACCATTAAGAAAGAAAACATAATGTTTCCTTTATTTTATTGACTGGTCCAGGTACCCTCGACATGGGTTGCCATGGTTGCCAAAGAAGCAGAATTTTAAATGTAGCGTGTTGAAAATTACTTTTTGTATGTATAATTATTAGATCAACATTCTGTTAGATAACGAGTCAGATTCATTAATGTTTACAAAAATTAGAGCACATTTGATCTTATTTTATGATCACCCTGTACTTACAGGTCCATCATCACAACACTTGTCACAAAGACACTACCTGCCATTCCATACAGCTTAATTTTATTTTAACAAGTTTACCAGACAACACTTGGTGAAACATGTTAAATGGGTGTAGTGCATGAAATGGGTGTAGTGCATGAAATGGGTGAAAGTATGACTAGATTTCTTGCCCACCTGATATATTCACCATATAAAGACTGAAATATTCATTTACCATATTTCTATGAAGGTTCCATTTAATACTACATTTTTCCAAATTGAGCATCTTGTAATGTGTTTTTGATGTTATGTGCATTCTTAAAACTGTACATAAGTTAATTTAACTCTTTAAATTCCGCAAATCTCCCATGCTTTCTTAAGCTTCATGAGCTCATTGGCATAGAATCGCTGTAATTGATTCTTTAAGTCATCCTTAAAGATCTTGTTGGGCAAAGCATCTAATGGCTGTAGTTTGTCGGTACATGCAGCAGGAACGAACACAAGATGTTCCTGGTTTTTGATTTAACCAATTTTTTCAACATGGCTAAAGATAGACGGTGTGCTTCGCATATACAAAGATCAAACTTTACTGTAGTATGCGATCATGTTTTATCAGAAATCAGCTAAATGCTAGAATAGTAGTGAGTATGTCAACGAATGCCTTTCAAATGGCAAAAATCACCTGGCAACTGGTCGAGAAAGATAAGATTTTAGATACAGTAATAAGCTAAATTCAAAAATTGGTTTCGATAAAATTTCCTCATAAGCTAAATCAGAAAAGGTTTTCTTGAACAACCTGGATTAAGTAGCGATGAAAAACAAGTATACTGCATATAAAAAAATTTCCTCTATCATTGTAAAATTCCTCGTCTAAGATTCGCAAATTCAATTTTTACAGTATGTGTTTGAATACATCTTGGTCTGACAATTTGTTTGTTTACACAATGAATGTACTGAGAGAATTACCTAATAAACAGGTGATGTCGAATTCTCCAGAACCCTGCGATATCGGAGTGCCACTGTCAAAATTATGTGTCCCCATCACATTTCTCCATCAGCTGTGTCGGAAGCATCTGTTAGTAATATTGTCAAATGGGAATGTGTTCCTCTTTATGAGGACTTTAGTTTTGTACCTATAGATCCATCATCAGCTATCATGATACATAAGAACCATCCAAGAATTGTGTTATTGATAATGTCATTGAGTCGTTGTCTTGAACTAGTATATTTTGCCACTGGCTTCAATCTCACTAGGAATCACATCTAAGTATTTTTTTTTCGATTTATTGTTCCTTTCACATAAATAACCATGAGCACTTTGTAGTGTGTCAAATGGAGATCCCAGTAGCAGCTGACTATTACATGGGGTCATGAATACTAAGTGTGAAGATGTTATTCTAAGAGTCCCAAGATCATATCCTTAAAAATCTTACTGTGCCTGTCTTACAACTCTTTTGCAGATTGATGATGAAGTCTTTGGGCTGGGGAGGTTCATAAGGAATTTTTGAATTAATTTTTTCATATGCCTAGTTTCTTCTGTTAGTCATTGTCCAACTCCCTTGTGCAACTGTCACAACATATTAGGGTAGGTTTCTAAATCCTTGTTGTTTTCTGTTGTATTCCATGCAGGATTTAAACATTTTCCAAGTTTCAAAATGTAACTAAAAATAATGCATATTTTTCTTCAATCAGGATATTGCATATTGATATGATATGACAAAGATTTTTTATGAATGCTTATTCCTAATTTGATGTATCCATGGGCTTTCAACTAGATATTTTGAAAGCCCATGATGTATCTTTTCAGTAAGATTTTTATGACACAATGAGTTTAAAACATAAGTTTATCACAAAATAGCCACAATTTAGACGTGAAACTATCACCTTCAGCTGCATGTTCTGGCTGATTGTTATGTCTGGGTGAGTCTTCATGAATACCATTACACTTCTGTTTTGGACTCTTCAAGAATGTGTGTATGGTGTGTATACAGTTTGGTCTAATTCTAGTGTAGAACAACTGTTATGCATGGCTCTGGCTATTTTATTTGAGTGATGCCAAGGTGTTTGGTAAGTTTCACTTGACATCTTTTCTTTGAATAGGTATGTGCAAGATGTGAAAGTACTTATTGGAAAGTGTTTTTAACACAGCAAGCAAGAGCAAACTAAGAGTACACCAGTCGTAAGGAAACAAACCCCGAACTATCCCATATCATAATGAAAAGAAGCATTGTCTTGAGACATTGGTTTCATTTTGTACACACTCAGAAAATCTGTTTAATTTTATATTATATTGATTTACCTCCATTTTTTAGATTGACCTTGATTCACCTGTTTAGCCACAGGATTTCATTGACCTTCAAAATACATACATTTAATTATTTACCTATGAATATGGTTCATGGTTCCTTGGTTGTTTACAGTACTAAACTGACTCCTGAATAATGTTTTTTGTGTTCTGAGCACCTACCTTCAGAGATGCATTATTTTGGCTCTGAGTGTTCACTGACAGAGGTTTTTACTGTACTTTCACCTTAATTTACTTTTCCTACAATAGTATTTTCAAGCAGTTAAGAAACATGTTCCACAATTTTTCTTATCTGTGAGTTCATACAATTCCTTTTGAATTTTCACAGAATGTTCCATGTGGTCAGCAAGACCCAGTCTATGAAGCTCATCTGGAGAAGTGTTACACATCTGAAAATATAGGCTCAGTAGATGCATCAGGAGCCTTCATTTTTCTTCGAGGATTGTATTTCTTTTGAGACATTAACAGCATTTTCTGTAATGCCTATAAGTTCATAGACCTAATTTTGTAGTTAATTTAGCTGTTAATGTTGATCATTCATAAAGTGATGATGAGGTCCCTTTCTGTTGTATACACCTGCCTATATAGTGAACTATCATTGTTGCTCTGAGTGTTTACTGAACGGAGGTTTTTACTGTACTTTATTTTGTTGCTTTGCAGTTAGTCTGATAACAATATAACTTTGCAGTAATTGTGATTATAGTTTTGCATTCTACTTATTGATTGACTTTGGATATTTATTGTCCATTGGACTGAAATGGAAACAGATCTTTTAGGGTAAATACCAAACAGCTCTTGTTTCTGTATTTCCAATTTTGCTACATTTTTTTGCTACATGTTTAGGCACGTTTTTTATAATTTCGATATTTTCTAATATTTTCTAATATTTTTAATATTTCTTATTTTCTAAACACTTGGCCCATTGGTAGCCCAATGCTCTTCAACTGATTTGCATTTTTTTTATTGAGATTCCTCAAATGATGATATAAATGAAATGATAAAAGTTTGGATAATGGTAAAAAGATAATTACAATAACTGTTCTGAAATATTTGTAGTGTGTAAAATGGCATGTGAATATATATTTGGATGTATTTCATACCTTCTGAGGTTCTAGGTACATGACGAGCACGGTGTATCCATCCCAGTCCCGCTCCTGAAAAAAAAATTTCCCGGAGGAAATATGTATCCCTGCATGAACAGAGGTTTTTACTGTACTTTCACCTTTATTTACTTTTCCTACAATAGTATTTTCAAGCCGTTAAGAAACATGTTCCACAATTTGACCTGTGAGTTCGATTATACACCTCCTTTTGAATTTTCACAAAATGTTCCATGTCTATCGTGTGAAGCATGTGTCCTCTTGAGATACACACATTTCCCTTGGATAAACCCTGTGTCCAAAACCTCCCAGTACATAACCCTTATATATTCAGATACTGACAAAAATGTCACTTTCTAAGGTAAAATAGGCTCAATGAAGACTTGAAGACTTGGTGTCCCAAGTTTTCTTCCCCAATAATTTTGAAAAAGAACATGCCCTTCAATTGCCCCTTTCCACCATCTACCCTAATAGTATCAAATTCAAAGAAATATTGGTCTGAGGAGCATTATTCTTGTAGTAGAATTATCCAGTGTTACCATTGTAAATTATGTAAAATTTGTTAAAATGTTTCGATCTAGTTAAAGGAAGAATCAGATCTATAGGGGGTGACAAAATTACAAGCAACTTGTATAATTGAATGACCAGTCTATTCCTTACAATATCAAATACAATATCTCCAAAGAGATTCACAATATGTTATAAATTGGTGAAGTTATTAATGATTCAAATTGATAAAAAATAGTTGAAAAATGTTTAAATTCTCCCAAATAATAAGAATGGTAACCATTCTTATAGAAAAATAATATATTATTGTAAAAATCTTTAGTTTTCCTGGAATAAAGTACGCACTTTTCTGATTTTTAGAAAATAGACATGACAAGGAATGACATGAGCCAAAAATATTCTAAAATTGGAACAATTTTTTGTTTAGCCTGCTCGCTATCTCTGATTCTCTCTTTAATAAATATTTTTTAGCTGATCATACCTATTTAATCTTCGCTTGGAGTTTTTCTCAGATATGTCATTGCCCAAATGTTATTGGGAAGACGTTCCACTTCCAGACAATCCATCTCTTCAGAGAATATCTTATCCCAAGGCATAATGCTGTTGTAGCTCTTCAGTTTTAATCCTTGCTAAAACCAAACCTCTAGCATCGTGCTTCTATCTAACCAATGCTAAGCCTGTGGCGTTGTCTTTGATACAGTACTTCCATGCACACTTCCAAGAAATAGAATGTATGGCGTCCTGAGACCTCATTATCCGGTCGACGCACCGCAAATCGCAATCGCAACGTAAATATTTAGCGAATCGTACGCAAAACGATATTATGAGGTCATCTCAAAGGCACTCTAGCACAAATTCATTGCCGTTTTGCGTCTTTAGCGCAAATCGAAGTTTTCTTATTACACGGTAGACGCATCGCTATTTTCATTTCGCATCGCAAATACACTGCTAACCGTACGCAAATTGGTATTATGCAGTCATCGCACAGTTGCATCCATGTAAATCAGTTGATTTTTATGTCGCAAACTCCACTTTATTTGCGGCATCCCTGACCCTGCCGCAATATAAATCGCAAACATATCATCAAGAATCTTGATAGTTTTCCTATTTAATTTAACATTATCGTTGTAGAAATCTAGGAAGTGCCCTTTGAGACATCCAACTAAAAATAGGTTGAAAATATTAGAGACACAAATAACCAAAACTTATCAAAATCAAGTCTGAAAGTGCACGATTATGCTACCTTGGTTTTGTGAAATCTATAATAAATATCGCAATTCCATTTCGCAAATATCGTCTAGCTTAACCTCCCTCCCTATTACTAAATCCCTAGCATTTAAAGTAGATGAACTTGACATGATATAATAAACAAATATTTCATTTTTATTATCACTTGTGAAAAACAAACGTGTTTTCCCTTTCAATTACTGCTAACTGGTTAATGGTAATTTAGACTTAATATAATGTATTACTTAATGCAAGTAACAAATAAAGCCTGCGGCCTGGTTTTTCAATGTTATTCATCTTTGGACATTGTTATAATACTATATTTATTCAGATTAGCAAAATAGCATAGTTGCTAATTTAAATGCTTCTCAATTACATGATACAAATATAAATACAGAATTTAAATACAGAATTTAAATACATGCAGTTACAATAAAGAAAAAAACAAACATATTACAATGTACTTGGGTAGAGAGGACATCTCAGGTTATACAAAAAATTAAAATCTCTTTGTACTTTTTATGAATTTGTGTAGTGCCAAAATCAAACGTTCGTTATCATCAACTGTTAAAAATTTGTTCCCAAAGAGAATTGTGTCTTTGATAACATTTTGAGAGTTAAGGTTTATATCGGGATTGTTAGCACATACCTCATTTAATGTAATAGGAATTGAGAAGGGTGTGGCCGAGTCTCATACGTGCATGTTGGATATTTGAGAAATGATCTCCGATGTTATATGATTTTATAAGATACTTTCCTTTAAGTTCTCCGTAAATATACTTGGATAGTTCAAGTTTACATTTCGTAAAGTTGATTTCATCTTTTATCCGTGTAGGCAGGTCGTTCCAAGCACGCGCTGTTGAAGGTATAAATGAATTTTGTAGTAATTCGTATTGAATTTTACCAGCTCAATTTGAATTTTAACCAGATCTTTGGACATGTTGGACACAACTTATTCCTTATTCAAAATATCATCCCTTGGTAAATGATATTCCCAACAAAGATGTGTTTACAGGTACAATACTAGTCTCGCATCAAAATTACACCCCCCCCCCCCCCCCACACACACACAGTCTCTAAGCTTGTACATTACTCTAAGCTTATGTATTAAAAATATTTAATATAATGTTAGAGTGTATGTGTGTGAGGGGATTTCATTTCCGGTGCCTGTGTTATATATTATATAAACCGAACATCCCGGTGAAACTGGTCTAGTCGGACGTCACGAGTGCTTTTATAGGCAAGTCAACGAAACAAATGGTGTAGTGTGTAGTTGCCTTGTCAATTAAACTCAAGGATGGCATCTTATTGTTAACGTTTGGGGGAAAGCTATATAATTTTTTTGTCATGGTTTCACCTCCCACACTACCATTGTTACCACACACAAAAGGAAATTTGAAAATGGTCATTTTCTTTGAAACCATGCTTTATCCTCCCATACGTAACCTAAACTATTTTCAACCCCCCACTGTTGACAACCGGATACATAAGTATAATGCGTAAAAACTAAAAACTTACATTATTTGCTTTGGAGTGCGACTTTCAACACCGACACTTGAAATACGTCTACTTATGTCAGCCCATGTTACATTTTGTTTCTCAACAGTAACGTTTTTGTCCGAAGGACCTAGAATAATGCTGCTGTTTCTTTCAATTTCAGAAACTAAAATTTCAAGCTCTTCTTCAATCCAATTTTTGCTTCTTACTTTTATACTGGTCATCTTGCGCTTTACGTCTGGAAACTGATTGTCTTACGTGCAGGATCATGTTTTGGGAAATAAACACGCGAAGAACCAACCAATCATATGCGTTATGCAAGTCCAGTTCAAGGAGGATTGGCTCCCAGAATGCAACACCGATATTCTGCAAAACAATCACCTAGCAATAGTTTTGTTGGAGAGTATCGGGTCATTCTCCATGCAGTCGTACAAATTATACAGACACGAATAGCAAATGATGCATGCATGGAGATTAAAGAATATCGAGTTGGAACCCTGGCTTCCAATCCTTCTTGAGTCCAGTTGAAATAGATAACATTGATTGACACTGGCGTAAACATATACATAGACATTAAAAAATCGATAAATCTATTTTGAGCTCTAAGTTTAAATTTCCCGCGTTTCCAATTTATTTGCGATTAGCATACTGTTGCGTCTGCGTTACGTTTGCGTGAAGCGCGTAATACGATGCAAACCATGATTTGCGCTTGCGAATAATGTTGATTCGCAAGCGCAACGCAAATCGCAATGCTAATTTAGCGCTGACCGGATAATGAGGGCTCTGCAGAATTAGTAAAACAATGATAAGAAGGAGAGTGGATAAAGGCTGTCTGAAATTAAATAACATTTCTCAAGATGCTTTAATGGGTAATATGTATTCTATTCTTGATAGAGCTCCCTTTCTACACCAGAAAATTGAAGCATTTATGTACATTGTTTTTTTTCTTTTTGTTCTGTAAAAGTTTTCCAGTCCAATTTAGACACCTGAATAATTTAGACTTACAAGTGCTTTGAATTGTTCTAGAGATTATCTGTGCTGCTCTAAAATGGAGTGTATCAAGTTGCTCAAAATTGCATTGTGTTGAAGAGCAATAAATTGACAACTTCACATTGTCTGGCATATTTGCTTCTATGTGAGAGTGTTCCAGAATTTATTGAATATGGGAATTTGATTTTTATTTAGGAGAATCCTTTTCCTAGAGGCCTGCATCTCCCACTCCTTTCTGCCATGCAATAGGTGTTGGTCCAATGACTGTATGGTAAATGCTAGGCCATCTACTCCACCAAGCTTCTTTTGTCTCACCATTGTTGTATATACCGTACTTCTGCCAGTTCCTGAAATGACATACTTTTCCATCTTGAATGTTGTCTTAACTTCATCCTCCCCAAAGTCCAGTTGAATATTATCATTAAGTCTTGTGAAGTTTCCATTCTCTGTTGCATCATTCAGTTGTGACATCAACTCCAAATAGTCAAATACAGCTTCATCAGTGGAGTATGCAGCCTAAATCTCCATCTCAGATGGTATCTTGAACCATATTTGCTTGCTGACATGGGCCATTGTCTTGGTGAAATAGCTTGGAGAAGGGTGTAATTTCAGGCTGTTTCTTTTGTAGAGCTTGCTTAAGGTGGCACACTAAGCTATCCATTTTCAAGAAAACGGAAAAGGATCACAACAAAGAGAACAACTTTTCAATTACTGGCCATTTCTAATTCTAGAATATTTCTTTCTAATATCATTCATTGTCCATAATGCCATACTCTACAAATTGACAAAAGAGAGAAATGAGTCAAGTTCTAATTACTCTCAAATAGGCCATTTTTGGAGTTAAAGCTAAAAATGTGCAAATGGTCACCATTTTTCTTAAATGGCACCATGATTAGGGATAGTATAGTATCCATATCACAAGAAATCTGCATACCAAAGTGAGAGGTGGACCTTTTGAGAGTTAATTTTTTAGCTATTGTTCTATCTGGTGAAGTGGCAGTAAGGTAAACGTAGAATACAAAGGGAAACATATAATACAAAGGGAAACATATAATACAAAGGGAAACTTAGAATACAAAGAAAAAATTCAATAACATAATATGAATAATGTATAATCTATGAATAATGCTTAATCTTGTTATTACCATTTCTTTTACACGGTGTATAACCCAAACGCTCCTACATGCACGACGGAGCGTTTCATTACTGATATTAAACAAAGAAACGCTCCGGAGTAGGAAAACTGGCTGGCGGGAATGATGAGCCATCTGACGATTTCCCCAATAATGGGAATAAGAGGTATGAGTTCCATATTTCGAGTATACCATTCGATGGACTTGATATTCATGTTGTACTTGGCTGGCTGTTGACGGTTGAAGCAATTAGGAAGAGCTGTACGAAGCAGTACAGTTATCAAAATTCAAAAACGTATTTATCAAAATTCAAAAACGTATTTTTCATTCTACCGGTCAAAACCCCTTTTGTCGATACATGTGATTAGTTGAGCCAAGATTAGAGCACCAACGTATATTTTAGTCAAATTCCAATGCTTCAACGCACCATACATTATCGTAATAGTGATTTGATGACCAAAAATCCAGTCTTAAAAATGATGACATTCTCATATTCGAGAAACACTCTGATCTGGTTAACACAGTGAACTGGAAACGCTCCGGTAGTCTAGATCAGTTTAGGAAATATATAGCTTGCCTTTCCCTTTCAGGAAGCGAAAGAAAAGATCTATTATACCCTTTGGCAACAAAAGAAGAAAGATTAATTCACATATGAATTTTAGTTTTTTTCCATAGTTTTATGATTTAGCACACATGTAGGCATGACATCATCTAATGTAGGCTTAAATCAGCTAGTTGCACGTTTAGCACCACCAGGTTCAGATGTTTCAATTTGCCTAACAAGTACAACACGTTTTTGAGAGATAGATTCGATTCAGAACTCTTCTCTAATAATCTGAAAATGATATCAAAACAAAATGGTAAGAGCGTTTCTAAAATTGTGTTCTAAATCGACGGAGCGTTTTGAGGAAAACAAGCGATTTCTCGAGAACAAGTAATGGATTTGGACTGGGATTTTAGGAAATGAGAATATACGAGTTTGTGGTCTACTACTTTAACAGAAAGATTAACGTTTTTATAGAAATACTAGTTTAATTCGTAATTTGTGGTCAAATCGTCATCTTCAGATTCGTTCGATCTACACTACGGAGCTTTGATCAAGCAAGTAACAGTTTACCACCAGAAATTGAATAAATAAGATCTTTCCTCACAGTATTGTTCATCGAATGGTACATAATATTTCACCATAACATATGATATGTAAGAGAAACGAGAGAAACAATACTTACGGTCAAAGTGGAATCTTCATTAGCCGCCATTTTATTTCGCTCCGGAGCGTTTCCGCGTAAATGAAACGCTCCGTCGTGCATGTAGGAGCGTTTGGGTTATACACCGTGTTTTAGGTTGATTGTACTGAACAACATTAAATTCTTGACATACTTAACCAGATATCAAACTAATTAATTCAACTACACAATGTCTGGCATATTTGCTTCTATATGAGAGTGTTCCAGAATTTATTGAGTATTTTTGATTTTTCTAGGAGTTAGAGGTCTGACTCTTCTGGATCTCTTTCCAAGAGGCCTGACTCTTCTGGATCTCTTTCCAAGGCCTGACTCTTCTGGATCTCTTTCCAAGAGGCCTGCATCTTCCCTTTCCATTCTTTCCAAGAGGCCTGCATCTTCCCTTTCCATTCCCTTCCATTTATTGAGAATTTGATTTTTCTGGGAGTTAGAGATCTGACTCTTGTGGATATCTTTCCAAGAGGCCTGCATCTTCCCTTTCCATTCCCTTCCATTTATTGAGAATTTGATTTTTCTTGGAGTCTTTTCAAGAGGCCTGCATCTTCCCACTCCTTTCTACATTTTCCATCTGGAATGTTGTCTTTACTTCATCACCCCCAAATTCAAGTTGAATATTATCATTAAGACTTGTGAAGTTTCTGTTCTCTGTTGCATCATTGAGTTGTGCCATCAACTCTACAAAAGTGTCCTGAGAGAATCAGGGATTGTCATTTTGTCTCATAAGTTGTCTGTTATTGTTGACGGTGATTGTCTTCTCTGTTCCATCATTCAGTTGGGACATCAACTCTACAAAAGTGTAACCATGGCTCTACAAAAGCGTCCTGAGAGAATCAGGGATTGTCATTTTGTCTCATAAGTTGTGTGTTGTTGTTGAGGGTGATTGTCTTCTCTGTTCCATCATTCAGTTGGGACATCAACTACGCAAAAGTGTCCTGAGAGATGAGATGATGGGAATCAGGGTCTGTCATTTTGTCTCATAAGTCTGTTTCTATATTATTTTATGTATGACGACAATGTTTTGGCCTATGGTAAGCTAATTTAGCGATAAATGTCATTTAAAGTTGGAGCTAGAGTTCTTGCCATGTGTTTCGTAATTGATTACTAAGTTACTCAATTGAAAATATTATCTAAGCGATACTGAGAAGTTTCGTTGAGTTCCACAGACTTTTGGCTGAATCCAGATGAGGTATGAGGGTGAACCCATGGCTCAAATTTACTGGAAATATTATCTTAGTGATGCTGATGAGTTTTATTTAGGAGAATCCTTTTCCTAGAGGCCTGCATCTCCCACTCCTTTCTGCCATGCAATAGGTGTTGGTCCAATGACTATGGTAAATGCTAGGCCATCTACTTCAGCAAGCTTCTTTTGTCTCACCATTGTTGTATATACCGTACTTCTGCCAGTTCCTGAAATGACAGACTTTTCCATCTTGAATGTTGTCTTAACTTCATCCTACCCAAAGTCCAGTTGAATATTATCATTCGGTCTTGTGAAGTTTCCATTCTCTGTTGCATCATTCAGTTGTGACATCAACTCCAAATAGTCCAATACCCCAAATAGTCCAATACAGCTTCATCAGGGGAGTATGCAGCCTAAATCTCCATCTGTAGAGTATCTCGGATGGTATCTTGAACCATATTAGCTTGCTGACATGGGACATTGCCTGGGTGGAATAGCTTGGAGAAGGGTGTAATTTCTGGCTGTTTCTTTTGTAGAGCTCGCTTAAGGTGGCACACTAAGCTATCCATCTTCAAGAAAACGGAAAAGGATCACAACAAAGAGAACAATTTTTCAATTACTGGCTAATTCTAGAATATTTCTTTCTAATATCATTCATTGTCCATAATGCCATACTTGACACATTTTCAAAAGAGAGAACTGAGTCAAGTTCTAATTACTCTCAAATAGCCCATTTTTTGGAGTTTAAGCTAAAAAATGTGATTAGGGATAGTGTAGTATCCATATCACAAGAAATCTGGATACCGAATGAGAGGTGGACATTTTCAGGGTTAATTTTTTGGCTATTGTTCTATCTGGTGAAGTGGCAGTAAGGTAAACGTAGAATACAAAGGGAAACATATAATACAAAGGGAAACATAGAATACAAAGAAATAATTCAATAACATAATATGAATAATGTATAATCTATGTATAATGCTTAATCTTGTTATTACCATTTCTTTTAGGTTGATTGTACTGAACAACATTAACCCTTTCCCGACGTGAATATAAGAGGAAAATGTTGGCCCTGGTGACGGATAAGTAAGAGCAGTTTTTAGGGGAAAACTGCAAAATGCCTACGCCCCGGGACCTATACCCTGAATTTTATCACTAAAATACAATTTTTAGTAAGGATTATCACATTAGAACAACTTGTCAAAATTTGGTGTAAAAATACTGAATAGAACTGGAGATATTGTCATTTCATTGATGTATATAGATAAAAATAATGGTGCCAAAAGGAGCCTATCGTCCTGAAAGGTATTACATAAGAGGGCTCCATATGGAGCCTATCGTCGTGAAAGGGTTAAATTCTTGACATATTTAACCAGATATCAAACTAATTCATTCAACTTCACATTGTCTGGCATATTTGCTTCTATGTGAGAGTGTTCCAGAATTTATTGAATATGGGAATTTGATTTTTATTTAGGAGAATCCTTTTCCTAGAGGCCTGCATCTCCCACTCCTTTCTGCCATGCAATAGGTGTTGGTCCAATGACTATGGTAAATGCTAGGCCATCTACTCCACCAAGCTTCTTTTGTCTCACCATTGTTGTATATACCGTACTTCTGCCAGTTCCTGAAATGACATACTTTTCCATCTTGAACGTTGTCTTTACTTCATCATCCCCAAAGTCCAGTTGAATGTTATCATTTAGTCTTGTGAAGTTCCTATTCTCTGTTGCATCATTCAAGCCATCCATCTTCAAGAAAACGGAAAAGGATCACAACAAAGAGAACAACTTTTCAATTACTTGCCATTTCTAATTCTAGAATATTTCTTTCTAATATCATTCATTGTCCATAATGCCATACTCTACAAATTGTCAAAAGAGAGAAATGAGTCAAGTTCTAATTATTCTCAAATAGCCCATTTTTGGAGTTAAAGCTAAAAATGTGCAAATGGTCACCATTTTTCTTAAATGGCACCATGATTAGGGATAGTATAGTATCCATATCACAAGAAATCTGCATACCAAAGTGAGAGGTGGACCTTTTGAGAGTTAATTTTTTAGCTATTGTTCTATCTGGTGAAGTGGCAGTAAGGTAAACGTAGAATACAAAGGGAAACATATAATACAAAGGGAAACATAGAATACAAAGAAAAAATTCAATAACATAATATTTTTTATTTTTTTATTTTATTTTTTTTATTTCTCTATTCAAACAGTACAAGTACAATAATTAGAACAGTTCAGATATTTTTCACACCACCTCCATTCATTCAGACATTTGCAGCAGTCATACTTTTAAGTTCAGGTACATAATAAAACATATTTTTTTCAAATTGCGCCTCATACAGATTGGGATTCACTTCGTCGAACTCTTTGATAAAAATATAGTACTTAATTGCAAGGGTAAGTCTATTTGGTAAGATATTTTTCTTGTTAGCTTGCCTTCCAAAAACCATGTCCTGGGCGTTAAAATCGATGTCAACTTTAAATAAACGCTTTAAATTCCCTTTGATTGCTTTCAGAAATATTTGAATCCTTTTGCACTCCCAGAATTTGTGTTTTAACGTATCTCGAAAGGCACAATAGTTACATTTAGAGTCATTTTTAATGCCTATCTGCGCTAAAAAGGCATTTGTAGTGCAGATACCATGAAGTATTTTAAACTGAAGTTGTCGCGTTTTATTCTGTTTCGTGCACATATAAGGCATTTTAAAATAATTGGTTCTCTTTAATTCACGATCATGTTTGTCTTTATATAACGGTTCCAAGAACTTGTTTCCATTTAATATTGTTTGAATTGATTTAACCATTATACTAGAGATTGTCACCTGTTTTTCACCAAGTTTCAAATACACGAGTTCTTCCTGAATGCTGGGTTCAAAGGTCGAATTTAAATCTGATTTCAATAGAGATTTCCAATCATTTGGTATAGCCGATATGATTGAAAAATACTCAAGAAAGTTGATATTAATATTATACTTAGTCTTAAACTCATTGTACTGTAAAAAACCCCCATTCTCGTTAAGAAGGTCATCAATATAAATGACTCCCTTTTCCATGAGATGTTGGTACATCACCTCCTTATCATTAATTAGAATTGATTTGTTATTCCAAATTATTTCACCTTTAACCCCTGAACTGGTTCTAGGCGGCAACATATTTCTTAATTCTGAATAGTTTCGAAGCAAATTCATATAAAAGGTAGGAACACTGTGTGCCAGTGTTTTAATATCATAATTACACTGCAACAAAAAACTCAGTCCTCCAAGACGCTTGAAATAAACTTGAGGAATAAGCTTCCAGTGACTAGTTCGTGTGTCAAGTAAACGTCTTAGCCACATTAATTTCAGTGCTTTCTCCATTGTGAACATATTAATCATTCTTAGACCCCCATCCTCAAAATCCCCTATTAAAGTATTTCGCTTAATTTTCTCACCCTTTCCTCCCCATAAAAAAGAATAGACTAGTCGTTGAGCCTTCGTCAAGATATCATCAGGCGTATTGGTCATTGTCATCGAGTATATTAGCTTCGACACTGCCTGGGACTTAATCATGAGTACTTTTCCATAAAAAGTAAGATCTCGCTTTGACCACAATATAAGAACCTTTTCAAGCATTTTTAACTTATTATCCGTGTTATTTGCATTTGTGTCATATGATATTTTTATCCCTAAAAGTCTACTTGGTATCTTTACCCATTTCAGACCAAAAAGGTTTATTTCATTATTATGACGATCACTTCCAATTTACATACATTCTGTTTTTTCTCTATTAATACATAAACCTGATATTAGTCTGAAATCTTCAAAGATGTCCAATGCTTTTTGTAATGACGTTATGTCCTTAAGAGTCAACGTGGTATCATCTTCAAAAATCGCTAGTTTTTGACTTGCCTCGCCAATGTCAACTCCCTGTATACCATTGTCTTGTCTAATTTTTAAGGCTAGCATCTCTATAACAAGTAAAAAATTCAAGCAACTGATCGGGTCCCCCTGCCTGCATGAGCGTTTAACGCTAAACCAGCCAGTCGACACGTTGTTGTTAAGGACGCAACTTTTAATATCATTATTAAACATCTTAACCCATCGGATCAGGTCATCTCCGAAATTAAACACTCTTAGTACATGCTCAATATAATCAAACTCGACACTGTCGTAGGCTTTGAGAAAATCCACCATACAAACAATTCCATGCATACCCCTCTTCTTGGTGTATTCCAAAAGATCCTCAACATAGCGAATATTTTCTCCGATAAACCTCCCTTCAATAAAAGCAGTTTGATCCGATCCAATAATTTTACCTAGAACAGCATTTATTCTCTGCTATTGATTTGGATGCAATTTTATAATCAATATTTAACAAAGTAATTGGTCGCCATTTTTTTAAATATTCTGAATCTTTTTCTCCCTTCGGTATCAGGGATATAACGCCTTTGGCTCATAGAAAGAATACCCTTTTCAAATAACATAATATGAATAATGTATAATCGATGAATAATGCTTAATCTTGTTATTACCATTTCTTTTAGGTTGATTGTTCTGAACAACATTAAATTCTTGACATACTTAACTAGATATCAAACTAATTCATTCAACTTCACATTGTCTGGCATATTTGCTTCTATGTGAGAGTGTTCCAGAATTTATTGAATATTGGAATTTGATTTTTATTTAGGAGAATCCTTTTCCTAGAGGCCTGCATCTCCCACTCCTTTCTGCCATGCAATAGGTGTTGGTCCAATGACTATGGTAAATGCTAGGCCATCTACTTCAGCAAGCTTCTTTTGTCTCACCATTGTTGTATATACCGTACTTCTGCCAGTTCCCGAAATGATAAACTTTTCAATCTGGAATGTTGTCTTAACTTCATCATCCCCAAAGTCCAGTTGAATATTATCGTTAAGACGTGTGAAGTTTCCGTTCTCTGTTGCATCATTGAGTTGTGCCATCAACTCTGAAAAAGTGTCCTGAGAGATGAGATTATGAGAATCAGGGTCTCTCATTTTGTCTCATAAGTCTGCTTCTATATTATTTTATGTAATTATGATGATGTTTTGGCTTATGGTAAGCTAATTTAGCGATAAATGTCATTTAAAGTTGGAGCTGTATACTGAACTCCTCGACCGCGGAATCCTGAATACACAAATCTTTGTAACTGTAAGTTCTTCTTAGAGTAGTTGTATTGTTGTCATAGTTCAACCTTCTTACCCAGAAACTTAGAATACAAAGAAAAAATTCAATAACATAATATGAATAATGCATAATCTATGTATAATGCTTAATCTTGTTATTATCATTTCTTTTAGGTTGATTGTACTGAGCAACATTAAATTCTTGACATACTTAACTAGATATCAAACTAATTCATTCAACTACACATTGTCTGGCATATTTGCTTCTATGTGAGAGTGTTCCAGAATTTATTGAGTATTTGATATTTCTAGGAGTTAGAGGTCTGACTCTTCTGGATATCTTCCCTTTCCATTCCCTTCCATTTATTGAGAATTTGATTTTTCTGGGAGTTAGAGATCTGACTCTTGTGGATTTCTTTCCAAGAGGCCTGCATCTTCCCTTCCCATTCCCTTCCATTTATTGAGAATTTGATTTTTCTGGGAGTTAAAGATCTGACTCTTGTGGATTTCTTTCCAAGAGGCCTGCATCTTCCCTTTCCATTCCCTTCCATTTATTGAGAATTTGATTTTTCTTGGAGTCTTTCCAAGAGGCCTGCATCTTCCCACTCCTTTCTACATTTTCCATCTGGAATGTTGTCTTTACTTCATTACCCCCAAATTCAAGTTGAGTATTATCATTAAGACTTGTGAAGTTTCCGTTTTCTGTTGCATCATTGAGTTGTGCCATCAACTCTACAAACGTGTCCTGAGAGAATCAGGGATTGTCATTTTGTCTCATAAGTTGTCTGAGGGTTTCAGAATATAACCATGTGGAGCTCTTCGTTTCTTTTTGCTCTTTGCCAAAGCATACCTCAAACCCACATTGACCAGGATATTATATATCTTAAGGATATTATCATTAAGATGTGTATTTCCATTCTGTGTTCCATCATTCAGTTGGGACATCAACTCCGCAAATGTGTCCTGAGAGATGAGATGATGGGAATCAGGGTCTGTCATTTTGTCTCATAAGTCTGTTTCTATATTATTTTATGTATTACGACAATGTTTTGGCCTATGGTAAGCTAATTTAGCGATAAAGGTCATTTAAAGTTGGAGCTGTATACTGAAGTTCTTACACGTGGAATCCTGAATACTTCATTTTTTCCTGTGACCTTGCATTCATAGTAGCCGTATTACTTTATTCTTGCCATATTACTTTATTCTTGCCATATGTTTCATACTTTAAAGTGCGAGTGACACTTTTGGAGTTCAACTGCCCAGTTTTCATTGAGTGATGCTGATGAGTTTCGTTGAGTTCCACAGACTTCTGGCTGGATCCAGATGAGGTATGAAGGTGAACCCATGGCTCAAATTAATTGAAAATATTATATAAGAGATGCTGATGAGTTTCGTTGAGGTCCAAAGACTTTTGGCTGGATCCAGATGAGATATGAGGGTGAGGTCAAATTAATTGGCCATAAGTGATGCTGAAGAGTTTTGTTGAGTTGCAAAGACTTTTGGCTTGATCCAGAGTCAGCCAAAAATCTGTGGAACTCAACTAAACTCCTCAACATCGCTTAGATAATATGACCAACTAATTTGACTTCTTACTTGGCATTCAATACAACATCTTTTTCAGGTTACACAAATTATTGGCCATAAGCGATGCTGAGGAGTTTTGTTGAGTTCCGCCGACTTTTGGCTGGATCCAGAGTCAGCCAAAAGTCCTTTGAACTCAACGAAACTCCTCAGTATCACTTAGATAATATTACCAATTCATTTGACTTCTTACTTAGCATTTATTACAACATCTTTTTCAGGTTACACAAATAATTGGCCATAAGCGATTCCGAGGAGTTTTGTTGAGTACCACCGACTTTTGGCTGGATCCAGAGTCAGCCTAAAGTCTGTGGAAATCAACTAAACTCCTCAGTATCACTATATGACCAATTCATTTGACTTCTTACTTAGCATTTAATACAACGTCTTTTTCAGGCTACATGTGCAAATTTCTGGGTAAGAAGGTTGAACTGTGACAACAATACGACTATAAGACGAATTACAATTACGAAAATTTGAGCAGTTCACTGGCACTTTAAAATATGAAACATGTGTAAAGTACTATAAAGCACTAATTCCGCAGTCAAGGACTTCAGTATACAGTGCCAACTTTAAATGACATTTATCGCTAAATTAGCTTACCATAGGCCAAAACATCGTCGTAATTACATAAAATAATTTAGATGACACCCTGATTCTCATAATCTCATCTCTCAGGACACTTTTGCGGAGTTGATGTCCCAACTGAATGATGGAACACAGAATGGAAATACACATCTTAATGATAATATCCTGGTCAATGTGGGTTTGAGGTATGCTTTGGCAAAGAGCAAAAAGAAACGAAGAACTCCAAGAAGTTGTTTGCCAATCTAGCTTCGCTGTGTACCAAGTTCCAGTGTTCCAAGAGCCCTCCACTTGGTAGTGTCATCCGAGCGCTACCAATCTATTTGCAGCCTGAGCATATACAGGAGCCTGTATCTGGGTGCCCTAATCATATAACTAAGGAAGACCCCAATAGAGACCACAAGAGCCATCTAATCAGATGTGAAAATCCAAACACGGTGTATTACATGGATCAGCTAACAAACGGTAAGTCTCACTATTCCATTTTAGGAGCCTCAAGTTAAGAGTGATACTTAATCATGAGGTAAACTTAACTCCTAAGTATCGCTTAGATAATAATGACCTGTTAATTTTAGACATGGGTTCACCCTCAAACCTCATCCAGATGCATCCAAAAATCCGTGGAATTTAAGGAAACTCCTCAGCATCCTCATATTAATAGGTCATATTATCTAAGTGATGCTGAGGAGTTTCAGACTTTTGACTTGATCCAGATCATGTATGAGGGAAATCAACAAAACCCCTCAGGATTGCTTAGATAATATGACCAATTAATTTGCACCATGGTCTCATCCTCATACCTCATCTGGATCCAGCCAAAAGTCTGTGGACTCGACGAAGTCCTCAGCATTGCTTCGATAATATTTCCAATTAATTTGAGCCATGGGTTCACCCTCATCTGGATCCAGCCAAATGTTTGTGGAAATCAACAAAACTACTCAGCATTGCTTAGATAATAATGACCAATTACTTTGAGCCATGGGTTCACCCTCATATCTCATCTGGATTTAGCCAAAAGTCTGTGAAACTCAATGAATCTCCTCAGGATTGCTTATATAATATCACCATCAACCCTGAAGAATTAACCTTACAAGGATCAACTTAGCATTTAACTTGGTATTTCCAAGTTAAGGATAAAATTTTTGATTTTTTGGGGAGCAGGATGGGATTAAGTAGGTAATTAAAATTTTAAATAAATGAAGTACATGTCAAATGCATGAGTGTTTATGAAGAATGGTTGAGGTTACACTAGCATGTAACCTTGTACGAGGGGGTATCATTAATTTGTGAGACAAGTACCATAACTTTTTCAAATTTGCTTCAATTGCATTGATATTTTCACCAAATAACATCTTGGTAGTATGCTACAATGTAGTTTGATTAGTTAACTCTATCATATAGTGGTTTAAGAGATTTCTATGTGACATCATGACCAGTGACCCGGAGCAGTTATTAATATAAAAAAACTTCAAGATTTTATGCAAATTTTCCAATTTCTCTATATTTCATGTGCGCTAACATGAGTCATAGATAGCTCTTGGGTTAGAATCTTTTGAACTGAGGAATATTTGTCGAGTCCAGCTGAGACATAATACAAAGTTCAATAATAGTGTGTCTACCATCCATAGATATCATATCTTCAATAAGTTTGATGTTTTCTGGAATCACGGTATCAGCTTTGCGACCACATCTGGGAGCATCAAAAACAGTGTGGTTTCCATTATCTTTAAATGTAGAATACCACCTGTAAACAGTTGACCGCTTCACATTTTCCTGTCCATACACCTCATGTAGGCCCCTTAAGGTGTCTAGTGCTGGAATACCTCTGATTGCATTGTATTTTATAACAGATCTTATGTTAACATTGAGTTCTTTGGAATTCATCCCTATTTTAGCCAATTTTGCTCCACCCTAAAGTACTGCAAAATGGCCGTGTCTCTGATGTCACAGCCATTTGTGACATCATGTACTAGAGATGACATCATAATTGGTTGTGTTGTCATAACAACCACCTCAGGGCACTGTGTAAACAAAATTTGAAAAGAAACTGTCATTTTGTAAAAAATTACATAGTAAAAAGTGCCCTTATTTCTGGTAATTTTTTAGCTGCTCCACCAACCCCTAGCAACCGTTGCCATGGTAACCGCTGTTGCTAGGTATCTATGAAAATAAATTAATGAGTGTGTTCATTCAATACCCTATTCCCAAGGGCATATACCTACCAAGTTTTATTGCAATTGAATGAATATAAGATGCTGCCTCAAAAAAGTCTCACTAATTAATGATACCCCCTCGTACATGCTCATAGTACAAATTTAGAAAGGTTCCTTTGAGCCATCTGCTGCAGATAATTGTTGAAATACCTTTGCAATTGTTGCATATCAATGCAGACATTTTTTATAACTGCCTGACAAAAATATACAACAAAATAATTGGTATATGAAGTCTGTACATGTCCATGCGTCCTTCAAACCAGGCATTCAGCAACTTCAATGTAGAAATCTTCTGTTTTTGTGAAATTGCATACTTTTTATATTTATACTTTTATTAGCAGTGTAATATATTTAATTCTAGTAAACAATAATAATACCAAGCAATTTGTTTATTATCTTTTACCTCATTTATTACTCAATTACTTACCTGATTTATATTTTCCTGCATCTTCAATGTATGTCCTTAGCAATTATTGACTTCTACAGTTAAATTTTAAATGTTAGTAACTACTTTGAATTTAAAAAATAAGCAATCAAAGGACCATATTGAAGCAGTATATGTAAAAATAGAAACATTTATACATGTCCTAACTTTTGTATATTTTAGTTTGTTTTGTAGTTAAGCTATCATATCTGTGCCCTCTCATATTTTGATGCTTCTCCGCCATGTTATTTTCGGAAAAATTAACATGGCTGAAACTCCCTTAATTACAAAAGGCCGCAGCTTTACTGCACATTATTCAATAACTATCTGAAATATACAAAAGTTAGGACAAGTACATATGTTTCTATTTTTTTATATACTGTTGCAATATAGTTATTTGATTGCTTATTTTTTAAATTCAAAGTAGTTCCTAACATTTAAAATTTTACTGTAGATATTGCTTCAAATCTTTTACTGTTGGTATGAATTTATAGTCAGTTTCTGTCAGAAAATAACGACATTCTGACATTTCCATTGTTGGGAAATATGGAGTTGCATCCCTGGAAGCCAATCCTCAATGTTATTTTAAAACTTTCTGGTGAATATCATTCAATTTCCTAACACCATGAGACTAATAGTCACAAATTTACAATAAACCAACTATGTCCCAGATAGCAATGTTTTGTGGGATTGTGACTATCAACTGATCATCAAAAACTAATCATCAAATACTGGAGGCTTTTCAGAAATTGATTGATGTACACATAAATACCTGGAAGTAAATCTTGAAAATGACATCGATTTTGGGGAAAACTATGATTGCCATTTTATCCAGTGTTCTTTTTATTGCATGTTAACTTAGCAAATTCAAAACTTTTCTTCTATAGAAGTCAGTCTTTGAGTGTTACTCCATGAACTTGAATGTGCTAAAAAAAATATTTTCAAAAGGTAGACTGTCGAAGACAATATGTTTAAAAGGTTCCGCTCCCTCTGTGTTGATGTGTGTCTTTCATCTCTGAAAATAAAACACTGTTATTAATAAAATATTAAAACCTTTGTAAAAAGGAATTATAATCACACTTCAATCCTTCTTTTCATAGTCTAATTTTCCTTACGTTGGTTTATTACTTCAATTTGACTCACATTGACAATGTTTCATGCGACAAATTACATTTGGATTCTTAGATAAAAATTTGACCCCATTTCCCACCAACTAGATACTGAACCTTAATTGACCATATAATTGTCTTAAAAAGATACCTTACAGTTGTTGAGAAACGTGACCAGTAAAAGAAGAATAAATTCATCTGGAGTCTAATAATATAATAAATAATATTGTTTTAAAATATTTGATATGTCATAGTACAGGGTACAATTAGTTTCAAATGTTGATCAATACAGGGTGCAAGGAATGTAAATTGTTCAATAGTACAGGGAGCGAGAAAGTAAGCTGATTATACAGAACGATATGCTGGTTTTATACAAAAACCAATTCTGAGATAGTCATTAATATACTAGAATCATTGTTTTGTACAATAATGTGATAGTACTATTTTTGAACCACTAAATGTTGTCTTTTATCAATCCTTTATCAAATCATAATGAGCATAGTCATATGTTTATATCTTGAATAGTTAAGTTCTCTTGGTGTAATGTAACACATTCATGCTAACCCATGGAAGTTGCTGTGTCAAAGCAGTAGAGTCCAGTCTATTTAAGATATACACATATGCATATTGCAGGCCTCCTAGACTTCCAACAACGCGAACATCAGTTCTGATCCGCGAACTACGTTTCTTGCACTCAAACCATGAATCTCCTATTGAGAACGTAAAATCTTTTGTCGCGCACCACCATTTCCTTGTTTCCAAACATATTTCTTGACCCGCGCACAGAGATCCTTAACCGCGATCCACACATCTGATCGAACAAAAAGTCTGTAATATTGTTCGTATTATTACACATAAGTAAGATTCCAACGAAATGTTTTCATATGGAATTCGGTAGAAATATTTTCCAAGTTTTTCATGTGAATGAATATCCACTCATTGACGATAACAGCATTTTCATTCAAGCTCTAGGAAACACACAATACTGAGACTACCTTGCGGTCATGTGCATTGACATTTTCAGTGAAAGGGCTGGGTAATAACAACAAAAACGTGGGTTTTGAGTGCGGAGAGTTTTAATGAAACTATTGAAAGAAGGTACGGACTTATGTGTACATGTACAAAAATGGGTCAATGTAAACTGCAACCTGACTCATTGTTGCTACAATTAATTGGCTATACAGGAATACAATATTATACCCAATAAGAGCCTTGTTGCAAAAGTTATTGGGGTTTATTTGTAAAAAACGGGTAAAAAGATGACGAGTAATATGGCTATATTAAAGCGGCTCTAAGGTCTGTGGAGAGAAAAATTGAGAAATTTTACCTTTTCTGAGCTATCGGGGCGAAGTTTGGTCTAACTTATTCTTCCTTATTCCTAAAAATGTATGCATATGGCAATATTCATCAACCAGTAGAACTGGTAAATCGTTTAGAATCTACAATTCCATACATTCCACTCATATATTTTTTCAAATTCTTTCCAAGTCGACGTCGAAACACCTAGCGGGTGAAATTGAAACTAATTTTTCTGGCAGTTCAAATCAAAAAAATCTCTGGCAGTGTGAGTTTTCTTACGAAAACTTTCTTATAGATATCACTTGACGATTATTAGAAAGCATTAAAAGTTGAAACTGAAGAGTAATCTGAAATAAAAGTGAAAAAAAAATTGCGCGGACGACAGAGAACAAACTTCCGGCTTAATAAAAAATGGCGGAGATGAAAGGAGAAAGGAAGACGAAACATTGGAGGATTTGCCTTTGCCATTATCGATCGATATAAGGTATGTGCACCAATTCTAGTTGCATACATGGAAAATAGATACATTTTTGAAGGCAACAACATATTCAAAGCTTTCATTTTAGGATAGGCCCAGGATCATTGGATACGACTCGGCAGTCGATGTTCCCACTTTAAAACAAATTGTATGAATTTTCGAGTTTTTAACAACTATGGTATTGTTTTTCTGATTTGTGCCTCAAGTTTCACCACTTAAAAATAAGGCTACTATTTTGAAAATTTCTTCTCGAGCAGAATACATGTTAACGATAAATGGCAGCAATTTTGTGAATAACAGCCATCTTCAAAACATTTTATTCAGCAGAACTTCTAGCTAGACACTGTCCTTCTGTGTCTTATTTTTGTGTTTCTATTTAGCCTTATGTTTCAATATTTCCCTGTGTGTCTATGAAATTTCCTTATGTGTCTGCATGGACGTGTTTCCCACGAATGATACCTTTGATGATACCTCTCCTTTGTGGTTATAAAGTTTCCCTGTGTGTCTCTATGGGTTTATCTCAAGGATGCAGCCTTATGATAAATTTCATACTTGAAGTGTAATATATTCATGAGATAAGTAAGGTTAATATTACTGTTTTCATAACATATGGTTAACAATGAATAATTAAACAGGCCAAGTTATGTTTAATTCTGAATTTTGCTGTATGTTCTGTGCCTGTGCCTTATTTTTGTGTGTTTATTTAGCTCATGTTTAAAATAGCCTTGTGTGTCTTGTCCAAAATTTTTTTAGCTTCAGTGTTGAACACTTTTCATATAAGTAGGGTCTAAATAAAGTATTGACATCCAGAGAATTCAGTATGGGAAAAGTGTTCGTCAAGCCTTCTGTGTCTTCCACAAGTCATGTGAGAAGACACATGTAGGCCTAAGCATCAATGGTGGTTGACAGTAAACAATTAAATGAACTGAGTTACCAATGTATGGTCTTGGAGTCAGCCACAATTCTTAGAGGGCGGGTGACATAATTCTCATACTATATTTAAGAAATATAGACAATGGAGCAGGGATAATATTGGGCGAATACACCCCATAGGGCTAGGCACAAACGTTTTCTGTATGCCAAATGACCGAAGGGAGTGAGGGATTCAACAGCTTTTGTGCCTAACCCTAAGGGGTGTATTCGACTATATTACACCTGCTCTGAGGTCTATATTACAATTCAAACATAAAAACTTCCCAAATTATATTTCAAATATACATTATGGTTCGCCATTACTATGACCCGCTGTGATGTCACATATTACTCGTATTTCCAGGGTAATTCTTCGCGAATATACCCGGGTGAAATGTTGACTTTGTTCAGTTTATAGAAGGCGTGAATACAGTCATGTTTGAATCTTTTTTATGCAAGCGTCTTTAATATGGATTCCATAGATTAACACATATACTTTCTTATTGTAACTCATAACTATATATTATCTAACTCAACAGAAATAGCATATCGTGCATATACAAATGGTTTCTTTCAGATAACGTAATCTGAAAATGTTTACCTTAACTAACACAACTTTTTGCAATTTAATTTCACACTAGGTACATACATGTACACTGTAATGTTATTTTCATCCAGTGTTTTATTTATATACAGAATATACTAGATTAGTAATGATTTTTCATCAAAATTGTTTGGTCCATCCTATATGTATGCACATGATTTATTCTACCTTATTATCTCATTCTGATCTTTCCAGTTTTTATTTTAATACACTTTCTAATGTGATGTCTAGAGAAGGGTCAGTCAGATTCCGTTTGATTAACCACAGCTTTTGGACCCACAGTTCTACTGGGACTGTCTGATCACTAAGTACCGAGTCCAGAACGGTTTCTTCACCCCCTTTGCGCAATACTTTTTGCGAAAATAATTACAACTCTATTTCATCTAAATGGCGAATGAGTACCATTTTAACGACAATTGAACAACTTTAAACGATCCATAGGGTAATAAAATCTTCTCCTTGGATATTTCATTGTTGTGCTTCCATGTCTCGGGGGAACATAATTCCATTTGTGAGAGTGAATTAATTTCGCACGGAAACACTTGTGTTTTAAAAATGGCGGAACGTTTTCGAAGTCTTGGGCAAAGAGCTAGTAAAACCATAATAGAACCTTTCTCCACAATGCCTAAGTTGGATGTTGGTTGGAAGTATTTGGTTTCTCCGAAGAGAGTATGTCTACCCTATGTTAGTGTGCAACACGACATTGAAATACACTGCGGGTTTCTTTTTGTAAATAATAAAAAATTTAATTATAAAAATTAGAGTGCAATCTTTATTAGACTTATATTCATTCTTGTAACTGCTTTCTATTACCAACTCATAGTAACAATTTTTATGACATTTATGAGGCCCATCGAGAGACAAGAACCGAGAATCGTATCGAACCAAACCTGACCGACCATTCTCTAGTGATGTCATGATAAGTACAATGATTGATTTAGCAGTGTATATTTGGCAATACATAACCTGTAAAAGAATATAGGCGTCTAAATTCAAATTGGAAGAAACTTAAATTGGTTTTATCACACTAGAAGTGTAAAAAAGACCTCGATTCAATCATTTATGGCAAATATATGACCTTAGCTTTTTAATAACAATGAACAGAATAAAAAAATTGTCAGACATGATGCCATAAATCATAGAATCTCAGTCTTAAATCCTTAATTTATTTTTAATTACATTTAAACAATGTTAACTTTTTCATGTCTTGACACAAAGGGAAAAAGTGTCAGGTTATGGATCAACGTTCATTTGCATTATTTCATGTGTGTAAATGACTGAAGTATCTAGTTCCTGTGCACACAAGTAAGAGGTAGCAAATGCACATCATTGTAATGGTATATGTCATTGTAGTACTATGAAGGTACAATTACATATACAAACAGGAGAAAATTACAAAAAGTAGAATACTCTTAGCGACCTTTACCCCTATGTATGAAGACACAAAAACTAGAATAACTGAACATAAATCTAGTTATTGTAATACTGTACCTCTATAGCTCTTCTTAACATACATAATAATTATATTGACACATGTTAAAACAAGACACATTATATTTCACAGGAGGTACAGTAACATATATGCTAATTCATCCAGTATCTACATAATTATTTTGATCAAAATTGCCACAACGATCCCAATACTGTCAAAATACTGTCTTTGAAATATGTTTTCATATTTATGACTCAAATTATCATATCCACGGTGAGCAACCATGCCGCACCTGGGAAAGTCTGCTTAATAGATTGAACAATGCAAAATGCAAAAATGTTTGGTTCATTTTTCACTTTTTAACATTTTTTTTATGGTTCATGGCACTTATCTTTTTTACAATTTTGTCATTTGAAAGTCTGAGAAGGATTTTGTTCTTTTGCTTTATAGATTGAACAGTATTATAGCCTGGTGTGCGTTTTTCAAGCAAATACTTCCCACGGTACTTTTCTAGTTCCTTGTTTTCTTGGTTTGACCATTTTACCCTTTTGCTTGTAGTATTTTGAACTTGTTTTTCTTCAAAACAGTTGTCGTCATAAGTGTCAACCATCTGTACTGATGTATTTTCTTGATTTTTACTTGAAGGCTCAACGTCCTCGACACAACTCATTGAATGCTCAGCGGCCTCAACACCATTTAAGACAATATCTGAAAGAGTGCAGTTTAAATCAGAATTTGCAAATTGCAATTGACACAAGCAACTGCATGGATTACTGAGGATAAATTAATTGAGCAAACACAATATGTCATAAAAAATCATTTTTAATTGATACAAACTATATAAAATATTTTCCCTGATTTTTGGAAGTGTCACTCATTCACAGCTGTACAGTGACTCTATTTCTATACAATTGGCAGTTTTCTTGAAAATTGAACCACCAGTAAAAAACTAAATGTCGTTTGTCAAGTTTTGCACAAAGGCTTCTCAAGAGATGATATTTAATAATTTTATCTGGAATTTTGTACATATATAGTACCAAGTAGTAAAAGTTACTAGATACATTAATTTTGTCGAACAACATACCTTCTATGTTTAGCTTGTCAATGTCCTGTCCTCTGAATATTTGTGTACGGTTTAGGTCTTGGATCAGTAAGAGCTTTGCTATGTGAAGTTTCTCAATGCCGGTTGACATTTGTCTGTAGCTCCCCAAATGCACGTCCCTTGTATGTCCGAGATGTTTGGCCAACCAATACAACTGATTGTTGTTCATAGAGACAGTCTGCAAATTCATAAATGAAAAATAGAAAAACATTAGGTAAAAGAAAATGGGTTGCAAATGTGATGATTAACTAGATATGACATTCTGGTACTTAGGTACATACAAATAGAGCCACGGAGCTATTACTTCTTACTTCAATGAATTTGTTCAGTTAACTGTGAAAATACCATTCTAATCTGAGATACACTGTGCGGTAAACAGCAGATTCAGCAATCTGATGTTTTTGACTGCCATAAACGTGATAAAGAATTCGACCAATAAAAATGTTATGGGCAATGACGTAGCTTGACAAATTAAAAATGGCAAATCTCAAAGAAAAAATAGTACCCTTTGGTACTGGGCTCACATGTTGTTGCTCAAAAAGAGCGATTTTGAATTTGGAAGATTCAGAGAACTTTGGGAACAACTTGGTATACCTGGCTCATGGTGGCAGTATATTTCCTCAGAGTAACAGAGGTAATTAATCCAGGCGCCTTCATATTCACTTTCGAGCAGTGCAACTTGAGACTGTCATAACAGCGTTTGTAACTCTGTGCTGCAAAGACATATTTGATTTTTTTATTTAAATAGATGACACTTGTTTTCAAAACAAAGTCAAAACAATGATTGCCTGGTCATCAATACACAGGTTTCTTTATATGTTTGACTTGGTGTACGATGCCAATTTAATTTTTATGCTGACATGTATGTTTAGAATTTTAAAACATCAAATTTAAAAGTGTGTTCATTTAACAAGATACCCAAAGGTGTATCAGACATGTATATATGACAATCACATCTATTGAGATTTTAAAAAATACCTGAGTTTGCAAATAAGAAAGGATTCTTTTCAACACCAACCCTTTTCCTTTCTGACTCTTTAGCGATGTACTCCATTGGGCCTTTGCAATCGGCCGGAATCAGAACTGGAACTCTGTGACCTCTCTAGAAAAATAAGATGGATACTTCCAAAATACATGTACAATAAATATTTGACAAAATATGACAAAATGTTGTATATTTCACAGAGACCATGAAGTTTATATAATGTCTGAAATGGGAGCTAAGGCTCAATATCAAGTATAATTAGGTAAAGATTAAAAGGTGGATTAGATTGAGTGGATTGGATTTATGTAAAAAGTGGATTGGACCAGGAATCTTCAAAACATGGATTTTTCTAAAAAAATGAAATTTTGTTTTCCTTGGGTGGGCTGGAGGGGTACCTGCTACCCACTTTCTGAAACACAATCTTATTCATTCCAAGGGTAATTTTAGACATTGCATAATTCCTATGGCAGGCTACTTTAAAACTCCTTCTCATTATTTTTCAGTCAAAACAGAACATAACAGAAATGTTTTGAGAGCATCCACACATCAATTTGTATGACAGGTTTTATCTACAGATCTATGTTATAAATAGTTTATTATATCTTACAAGGAAAGCAGTCAAATACTTAGGAGTATGTATTTGTTGTTGCTATGGTCTGATTCCTCAAAGGGACCCAAGTGATCGCAAAATACTTATAAGAAGGAATTGCTTAGAAGGGGATCTAAAGAATTTTTTCAAAAATTCCATATTTTGAAGATTGATCCAATCCACCTTTAACATGAATCTAATCCACCTGATAATCTCTACCGGACATTATTGGTTACCTTGCCACGGATCTGCAGGAGGTCTTGTGTTTCTCCACATCAGAAAGCTCTCCCATAATTTCTTCATCAACAGCTGTGATGCTCATTTTATTCTCCAAGTACACCCCCAAAATGCAATCTGATTTTCGACGTTGTTTCGGTGCCAAATTTCGGTGCCGTTTCGGCACCAAATGGACTGACTAGTTCGGTGGCAAAGGTGCACGTAAGATATGGCAAGCCATTTTCAAAGGGCTATATCTTTAGTTCGAAGAATACTTTAACCACAAAAACAAAAGGTTCTGTTAGATCCATGTCTTGTCTTCAATAAATGACAGTAGGATGATAATCAAGTTGAATGGATTATCTCTTAAGCTGTTCCTAATCCAACCATCTTCACCAATTTTCCCTAATTCTGACGCAATTTTCACCAAAAATGCAGCATTTTATTTCAGCTTTTATGGCAAAATGACAATTTATTGGAAGGAATGATCTACCTTGAAAAAGGAAAACTTGATTACTTTGGGATTAGGATAATCCAAAAACAATAACTTTTTAGGCCGAATTTTTGACCTAAAAGTAGCAATTTTTTAATGAGATTAATGCACGAAAATATTGAGCTATGTCACATGATTGATTTCCAAAAAGAAAAAAATGATCTAAATGAGATAAGCATTATCTGATAATCCATTTGTCATTTTTACCTCATAGGCCATGACCTTAGTGTGAAGTGTATGAAAAGATGTCACTTAGAGCGACATTTAGATGTACCCTATTTTATGCAATGATGTTTATAGATAGAGTTATATATGTTCCATAGATGGCATGATATATTCTACATAGGTGAGTGCTTAATACCCTGAGTGTGTATTCATTGTTGCATAATTGCGTATTATAGAAATGAGCATGGATATGTCAACATGACTGTGTCGTGTAAAGTATGTACAGTAAAACATAAATGTGTTTAACACCTAGTAAAACACATAAGAGGAAATACTTGTTTATATATTAGTATTGTATAATGTAAATGAATATTTGAAATATTTCACATTTGCGATTCATGATTCAATACCATCTTATTTGAATTAACTGTTCCCATGTGTATCTTTATTTATCATCAACCATATTGGGCGTTTCGAAAGTGCCTTCTGTAAAGGGGTTTGCTGTAAATGATCTTTCGAATAGTGTTATATGTAGTAGGTATTGATACAGGTACCACTGTATACAGAGTACACACAGATAATAATTTTCTCCAATGGTTTGGCCAAACATTTGTTGCATTTTTTGTTCATTTCAAAGGACCATATGCACTCTCCATTGGGATCTCCCTATGAGAAAAAATAGTTCATCTGATTTTTCAAAATGAGTATTCTGCTTTATTATTACATTTATATGCACACTAGTATCTTGTTGACCTATATTCAGCACTGTATTGATATATAGGACACTTATTAGGGTCATAATTCAATCATGAAGTGAAGAGGCATAGATTCCAAACCAGGAAGTATTTTTATGTCTGTCAAAATCCATTTGCATCCTAAGCATCCCTACATCTTATCCACATATGTTACTACATAATGAAATATAATAGTATATTCTTTGGTTTTACAAAGTTAGATGATTTTTGATAAGTGTAAAAGTTGTTTTTGGAGCATTTTTCTATAGCCATTTTTTAAGGAAAAAAATGATGAAAAAATGCACAATCATTTAATTTTAAGTATGACCTGAATCGATTGCAAACTTCATACACATTTGATGAGATAAACCATTTGTGTCATATTATGAAATTATTAAGGTTGCAGTCGATTAAGGTCATGGTGTATTTTTGGTATTTTTGTGTTAATCAATGGGAAACCAATGGCCTCTATCACTATATGAAATAGAGAATATTGCTTTGTTATAAGCAGTGTCTATTTGTAAGAATCTCTTGTAATGTTCAGTAATCAGCAAAAATACTCGGCACATATAAACAGAGACAGTACAGAGACAATACTCGCTGCATATATGGAACACCCTGTATATTCAAGTATTGCTCCTCTTTATTTGTAGAACAGCACAAATAAGCACTGATTATACGTGGAGTTGAGAATACTCAAATATATGCAAACGCAATACTCTGTAAGTGTGCAATATAGTCACACATTATAATTGCCTCTTTCTGACAATATTAAGCTATTTCTAAGTTGCTCTGCTCATTTTATAACTGAGCATACAAATAAATAACGGACTATTTGTGCGTATTTTTCTATTAAGCATGATAAAACAATACAACTAAAGAATGTAAGTACCGTAGTTCTTTATGAATATGACTTTACCTGTGTATAATAAGCGACTACAGGATGGATTTCGAAATAATCTATTTTTACTATAATTGTGATTTTCGACACCTTTTAAGTCACATCGGAAAAGAGAGATCTTCCTTGTAGTTATCAATAAGTTGCTAATAAAGAATACTTGTGCAAACCCATGTTTTTAATGGAGATCGCCCCCCCCCCCCCCCCCGACGGAAAGCTGGCTACATCGCTGAACTTGTTATCTCTACTTTTAGAGTCAATGCAACCTAATTCTTCCTGAGAAGGTAATTATAATTTAACAACCTGTTACCACCGTTCGTATTAAATTATGGATTATACCGGGGATTATACATAGGAATTCAATTGTTTACTTTTTCAAATCGCCGCTTTGTGTTCCATTCCCCATGATCAGAGCAAATGGAAGTCTAGACTCTTTTGGTCATGTTTTGGATTGCATAAAATATAAACCACTGGAGCGACGTCCAACATCTTTTAATCCGCTTAATAAGTGATTCTTGCCTTTGAATTTAAGCCCATTTTAAATTCCTCCCGGTAAAGTCGGTATTTAGAAAAAAATATGACAGGTAATGGAATCGAAAGAAGATTTTATAGTGTTTATGTTTCAATCAGTGTTGATTTCATTGTCTTATATAACTCATTTACAGGAGTTTTGTATTCCCGATGCACTTGGTCATAGTTTGCCCGGGATAGTTTGTTTATAATAAATTGATTTAAGTTTAAATAGAAAAGAAAGAAAGCATTCTAATTTGAATTTTAGGAACTGGGTTTCAAAAACCGGCTTTTTAACTTCAGTTTGAAACTGGCTTTTAATAACCCTGCTTTTCGAAAACTGTAGATTGCAAATGCGGTTGCCTTCGTGTACTTTTCAATGTTTCGGTGCAGTTTTGTGAATCAAAATATCATTTTTTGATAACTTGATAATATGAGAATGAAGAGACAAAACCTGGGAATCTTTTTTTGAAAGCCCCCTTCCCTCAGTCAAAAGCTGGCTACGAGCCTGTAATATGATGAATTGCACCTGTCTCTTCTCAATCGTGTTATAAGAAATTGGGGGACATAAAATATTCAGGTAACTTTACTGAGTTAAACTTGCAAACAATATATTCCACAATACATGTTTTTCTGTTATGCATTTTATCAGAGATACCCTTGTTTCTATTTTGAATTGGACCTTGCTTTGTTTTCCATTCCCAAATACATTCACAAAATTTGAAAGATTTGTTACGCTCAATTGATAATTTGATAATAACGATAAAGAAACAGGCACATTTGCAACTGTTTCATTTGACAGATCATTAAGTTTTGCGCATGGTAGAGCAAACTTACAAAAAATACCTTTTGACATGTCAGAGAAATATACCAAACATTAATCCCTAATTATTCAATTCTTGCAAATGAGTTAAGTTCTCACTGATATTAATCCGTTTGTTATAGTTAAATGGATTAATTTCTATAGCCAGTTGTTCTAAATTTCCGCACAAAATTATTTTGCAAGGAAAGTTTACATGTACGTGTATGTAATGATTGTAAGTCCCCGTGCTACATTGTATAATTAAATTTCTGTTAAATTCAGAAATTAACCGATTATCTCTGAAGGAATGCAAAAGGTAGTTCAACATTTTAAGGATACAACTGAACAAGGTGGGCATGGATACCGGGAGGGGGGACTTTAGCTACATTATTATCAGATGTTTGGATTGTTCAATTCTAAGGATGTTATTTTAGCGAGTAATGCAATCAGACGGCTTTTGCACAATGGTATTACCTATAATTAGTTCTTGGATGATTTTTAAATCCATGGGAAAGTAATATCTGAGATCAAGGCATTTGTTGAAATAAAATATTGAGAATTTTAATACCAATTCAAACATGACCGTGCTCTAATAGAATTTCTCAACCAATCAGAATGCAGCATAGCCAATATAGAACGTTCTCTAATTCTCCATAGATGCACGACCGTGCTCTATCCAATCATCCGGGAATCTACGTATTGTATTTGCATTGTGACGTCACACCTGGGAATGGCGAAAATAACAGCGAGCTTGAGTTTGGTGTATCTCATGTAGCTCCAATCCCCAATTCTCTGAACAATGTTTTCATTTTTTATATGTTTGAATCGGAATAAATAATGATAGGCCATTCAATATGGTGAAATTCAGCACTCGTTGGACAGAATGTCAGTACAAATGCACTCACCTTCGGTTCGTGCTTTGTACGACATTCTGTCCAACTCGTGCTGAATTTCACCATATTGAATGGCCTATCATTATTTATTCCTTAATTACATTTTCAATAATTTCATTTAGCGTATTTGATGTGAGTTTATCTACTTCTTCCTCTAGCATCTGAGTTATAACATGCAATTTGAAGCAAATAACCACTAGAATTGCTCGTTATTTGCAAGCAATATTCGTTATTTTATGCAGTGTATAGGGATCTGCTGATATCCTAATGTTAAGTCAATGATGCACAGCCCCATATGTAAGTCAATACGACCTTACTTAACTAAATGGCCCCTATCTCAGCCTATATGTGCCCGAGCACTTTAATATTTTCCAAAGAGTTATATAACATTCTATTCTTCATGTTACACCTAAGAATTATTTATTTTGACCATGGGGTCATTATTTGCCAATAAACGCACCTGTTCTTTTTATTGGATTGTTTTTGCTGATTGGGATTTTTATGGAATAAACAGTTTAATGCTATGGGTTTTACCCTTTGACAATAGGTGTATTGCCTTGTTTAATTATGATTTTGTCACTCGATCACTCTATTCCCTCAGTCAATACCTCGGGCTTTGTATGAAAAACCTTGTACCTCGTACCCACGTACCCGTGTACTTTGGGCATGATATATTATTTGAAGAGTTTAATTCTAACGTTTCAGATTATTCAGATTATATGAATTGTAGTTGCATTAATGCACTTGTAGAGTTACTTGTATGTCCTATAGATCTAACATTTTTCTAGTCATAAATAAGGCCAGAATTGCAAAATTGTTTACCTTTGCCATTTTATCCTCGATAAAAAATGCCTAATTGAAATGCTCGTTCACTATAGAACCAATCTACACTAAAACGTTTTTTATTTGCAGGGTAATTCTCAGGAAGTCGTCTGAAAGGTGTCACCTATATTGCAACATTTAGATTGCTCCCCTATTCAATATGGAATCATCATCCACTGTTAAGCACAACTGCACAAATTACACTCTCATGTGTTGGGGTGAATTTACGATTCCTGAGACTACAATAATCTTTTTTCATGCTGTGATTAAATAAAATGATACACAGAATACCCTGACATATTTAAAACCTGTTTAAAACTTATTTAGAATGGATTTTCTCTATTGAAAAGTTCTTTGAATGGCGCTATTTTGACAATCAATGAAAAACTAAAATTAACAATTCTGGCTTTATTTTATGACTCTATATCCATCTATCTTTGACGAGACGAATTTCACATCTATGGATACTATGAATGTATTTATACCTCAGATAGCATTAGATTGAATAATCTTTTAGAACTTTAAAAATTGAACCCTTCAAAAGCTGTATCACCACCCATGTACATGGGTATGAGATACAAATGTCACCACCTTGTAGTTTAAGACAAATCTTGAAAAGAAAAAGGTTATTTGAAGCAAGTTGAAAAATGCCTTTTTGAACTTTTTAAACTTGAGAGGTCAAATGTCAAATCAAAAGTCAGATTTGACTTCTGAGAACTTGTTGGTGATTTCGAAAATTCGGAATTTGAAAAATACCTTTTAGACCCTCTTTACTTTGAGGTCATTGACGGTCAATAATTGTAAAATCTAAAGTCAGATTTGAATTTTTGAGACCCTGAAGATCATTTTGAAAAAATGATCAATTGGAAGACCTTTTTCACCTTCAAGAATGTACAGTAGTAAGAAAGAGGAGTGCATTCTTGTTGTATTGTTTTTGAAGAATGGACACTGTAAGCTATCTAAAGCCAGTGTGGCACAAAATATGATTGACAGTGTTTGGCTCAATATTACACCTTGACTGTCACATGCAGTGCACCGAAGCTGCACTAATTAAACCATTTTCAATCACTCAATAGTTGAATTGTAAACACAAAATAAATACACTTTTTAACCGTACCTTGCCTGATACATGCGGTGCATTGAAGCTGAACCAATTAAACCAAACCACTTCTCTACACATTTACCTCACAGTTAATACAAAATAATTTTTCTTAACTTGGAACATGGGTCATTTACCCTTCCTAAGAGTCAGTGTGGGTTTTAAGTTAGATAAATTATTCGAAATGGGTCTTATGAGAACTAATAGCCTCAGGCCAAGCCCCTCTGCTAGTATTTCTCATAAAACCCAGTACTCATAGTTTATCCATAACTAATGAACGATTAGAGGATTCAGTGACCTTCTATAAAATTACAAACTGAGCATGTTGCTATACCTTAGACGACTACCTGGTTGTTATTCACTAATGGGGGTCTCATTATAGGTTGGCATATAAAAATGCTTTTGGGTTCAATGACTGCTACATGCACTTGGTTCGGGGTTGTTGCTTTTAGTGGCTGTAATTAGAATTAGAGGTTTTGGTTTTAATAAGGGATCCCAAACTTATCTGTAGGCCATAGGCCTATGTAAAAGTAGTAGTAAGCTTATGAACACCGAGAGCACTCATAAGCTGCCTTCCTACTACTTTTCCCTGGGCCTATGCTGTAGGTCAATCAACAGAATTATGATCAAGCTTAGGGGTGCTGTGATTCAAGAAATTAATAAATGCAGCATCTAATACAACACCATTATAATTAAGGGCATTCTTGAGTGGATTTGACCTAGGATGAAGAAACTACATAGGTGACCACAGGGTTTGAAACCCCATTACAAGTAGTATTCGCGAATTCAACTAACAGCTGCCAGATCAACCTACTATTTTATGGCTCCTTAGATAAAAATAGCACCTGCCACTATTCATTCGTATTAAAATGAATTTGCCATCAACAGTAGGTTAAATCATCGCCTTTTACCCCACATATGACACCACGAATACTATCAAAGTGCAGTCTAATACCGAGTGAGCCAAAAATGTAGCCCAAACAAATTCTGCATCTGTTAAAGTGTTATTTCGCATAATAAAACCTTGTTTAATGTTCTTTCACTTTACTAAGTTTAATTATTACCACCTTGCCGGGCCAGTTCTAGAGGTTTTAGTGCTAGTTTAGAAGGCGTTCATTTTACTATGTCGACCTGAGAAATGTGTGACATCATAGTGGTGGTCCATATGGACCGGTCTAGTATATATTCTGGACCAGCAATTTTTCCCCGGGATATTAGATATCCTTCAGTGCATACAATTTTCAGCCCTGGTCGTTAACAGTGGTAATAATACTAATAACGTCATTTCTGCGAGCAACATATGGAAATATTGGACCTTCGGCCCTCACAGTCCAATATTTCTTAGAAATGACGTTATTGTGCTATCGACCCTGCCCAAATAGTCTTGGATTGTATGGCTATAAAACGAAACATGGTCCAAAATGCCAGCCTCATTTCATGACTACGGGCTATCTCTGAGATAATGTCAACCCCTACAACAAGTAGGAGAACAATTTCTGTGACGGTGACCTTACATTCTCAACTGACCAGTGCAGGTCTGCCTGAAGGGACGAGGCTGAAATTTGTAGAATGGCCATAGAATTGTGACCTTGAGGAATGGACCCATAAAATATGGTTAAATACAAAATGATTTTACATGGTAAAATTAACTAAATATGATTTCAACTCATACTGGATGAATGAGCTAATAACATTTCTTTGGATGACATTTTTTGCCTCACCCTGTAATTCATTTTATTTTCACACTTATTCATTTCAGCCTGCCCAAACAAAGAGTCTAGGTTGAATAGCCAAAACCAGGCACATGTAATTACAAAGAACTATTCAGTTTATAAATAGCTCTACGTGAATGGCACAACTGTTTTATACACAAACAATTGTCAAGGTAAAATACAGGATTAAGGCAATCCGTAAGGCTGAGTAAGTCACTATCTGAGTGTTTGACACTTATTTATGACACTTAACTGCCCTCTATTTTGTAATTGTATAATATAAGTATGAAGCACCTTATAATATCAGAAAAAATCCGAAAAAATCACGAAAAAAAAATACCAAAAAGTAGGTTCATAATTAATTTTTCCCCTTTACAGTTTAAATCATGTCTGAAAGTTCAATACAACTTTGCACTAAAAATTATTAAAAAGGCCTGCACTTTTGGTGAAAATTGCGTTAGAATTAGGGGAAATTGGTGAGGATGGGTGGATTAGGGACAGCTTAAGAGATAATCCAATCAACTTGATTATCATCCTGATGTCATTTATTGAAGATAAGACATGGATCTAACAGAACCATTTGATTTTGCGGTTAAATTATTCTTCGAACTAAAGATATAGCCCTTTGAAAATGGCTTGCCATATCTTACATTCTCCTTTTGGTGTCGAAAGGTTTCGGTGCCAGAACGGTGTCGAAATGGTGCCGGAACAGCGGTGAATGTTTCCGATGCCGAAACGGCGCCGAATTATATTGGCTGTGTAGTCAGTGAGACTGAAATCATTAACAAATATATAATAATAAATATAAATAAACATGGGCATAAACATGACAAAATGTCAACACTTAGTGGCTAACAATATAATCAGTTCAATCAAGTCAGATTTGAATTTCTGGAAACTTGTAGATGATCTGAAAAAATGGTCAATTTGAAAACTTGTAGATGATTTTGAAAAAAAACTAAAGTCAGTCTTAACAGTATTTGTTAAGTTATTGGCGGTTTTAAGAATTTGTTACACTATTATTGTGTCTTATGTGTCCATATTTTTACCCAACATCCTATGTTCAAGTCTATGTGCAATATTCTGTTAAAGTTCTAAATGTCAATATCTTTCTTTTTCATATCTTCAAATTTAGTTTTAAATTAAATTAAATTTAATTAAAATAAACTTACGAAATGACTTCTAATTCTCCAGATACACTGTCTCCATATTCAAGTGACATAAGATGGCGCAATGTCTTACAGTCGTCTGGATTTCCTTGTATTTTGTGCTGAACAATTAAAGCCCACTTAATATCAATAAGTTGTTGAATGTCATACTTCAGCTTTATTGCATTAGATGGTGACTTAAGACTCTCCATATCGGTGTCTTGAGGATATGTAGTGGCTATTGCTGCCGAACATATTTCATCAAAATGTTAAGGTACAAGTAGATGTTCCAGACCACTTTCTGGTTTATTTAGTTTCTCTCTCAGTGCTTGTAGGAATTTTGCTGTCAGTCTAATTTTTTGGGACGTTATTTTTCCTCTTTTACTCTCGTTACCAACATTTTCCTGAGGGTTGCCTCACCAAACACCTTAATTAATATGTCATTTTGGGCAATTTCTGACACCTCATCCCGTTTCATAAACATATAAACATGCTTTACTAGTCCATTAGATGGTTCATACGGAATTCTTTTGGTAAGCAAGTCAGATTTCATTTTCTGAGCGTTCATTGATACTTTCTCATGTTTCGCTCCACTTTTGCATCTTGGAATATGCTTTCCTAATGCTGAGACCGTCATCCATTCCATACATTCAGGACACGGTCCAAAGTCTTTAACATTAAAAGTCTCTGTTTTGGGTCTCCTTCTAAGGAGAAGAAGACCTTCTTGTTTTGCTAAGATCCTTAGGTTGTGAAGATGATCCCCTTTTGCCCGTACATCACAGCTTAACTGTGTTAAACCTCTAAAAGCAAAGACATAATTTTCTCAAACCCAAGGAAATGTGAATATAACGTTCCTGACCTCAAAATTGGTAATGATGTTCTACCTCGAGTTGATCATCATAAACATTTAGGCCTCATACTAGACAAACACCTAACTTTTGACCAACACATCACAGAGCTCACCAAGAGGATTGATAAACTATTAAACCCACTTAAATCTCTAAGCAACAAATTAAATGGAAAACACATGGAATTAATTTTCAAATCTTTCATAATTCCAATTTTCGACTATTGCGATATTCTTTATGGTTGTGCAAATATAAGTAAATTAAAATCCATTGATCAATTATACTACAAAGCAGCCTGCATTTGCTCAGGTGTACTACATGGAACATCTTCACCAAAAGTCCTTAACTGCTTAAATTGGCCAAAGCTATCTGATAGAAGACAAATGCATAGACTTTTCCTAATGTACCGAGCTTACAACAATAAACTTCCATCCTACGTTTTGAGCATTTTAATCAATATCGTAGAAATCTTCCATCAATAACACAAAGAAGTCGTGACTACCAAATTCCCCTTAGGAAAAATGTTATGGGTATTACCCATAGTGTTATCCATAATAATGGTAATTCATTAGGTCATTTATGGTTTATATGTACATAACCCATAGTGTTACCCATAATGTTACCCATAACCAATAGTTATGGTTAAAACTTACATGTTATAACAATGATATACTCATAATTTTACATAAGTAGATGTTATGGGCTCAGCATGTGTAGGTTATTGGCAGATTATGTGTCCCCATAACATACACATAAATTCCAAATAACCTACTCATAACTTGCACATTACCAATACATAATGGCATAACGTAAAAGCATTATTTACCCATTATTACCCATTATAAGTCATTACCAAAAAACTTAGGTTGGATACAGCATCAATTACCCTTAAGTTATGGGTACTTGGTGGCTATGGGTAACAATATGGGTGGTTATGTGAAACCTATTGGTTACCCATAACATTTTTCCTAAGGGTCCAATCAAAACCTCGACATTTTCAAATAGATCATGTGTATTAAAATCCATCATTGACTGGGAGTCTCTCCCACCCGAAATAAAAGAATCACCAAATCTAAATATATTTAAATCGAATGTAAAGAAAAAATTAATGATTACTTATAACATTAATTCCTCTGAGATCTCCTTGACAAGGAGCCAAGAAATTTCTCTGAACAAGGTGCACTGTGATCTGATCTTCCAGTCCCATTTTTACGCCCACAATTTTACTAATGTACCATCCCCTACATGCAAATGTTGGTATAGCAATGAAACATCCATTCATGTCATGTTCTCTTGTAACCTTAGATCACAATATCTTAAAGATTTAGAGGATGCACTTACTCTTCTAAATTTTAATTACCCAGCATTTAAAAACCAGCAAGACAAATTATCATTATTTTTGTATGGAGACAGAAGTCTGCCAAAAGAAGTTAATATTGAAATTTTAAGGCTCACCTCAGCTTTTATTTAAAGGTGTGCAAGCGTGTAAGTATTTCTTCCACCACCAACTGTATAATTTTGTACACAATACTTCTTTTGTTTATTGCAAATCCATTGTCATACTTTCTTTTTTTAAATCTTGTTATTATTTAATTGTGGCTTATACTGCTTCATTGCAAAGCCGCAACATGTGTATGTAATAATTCTATTTTACTATGAAATAAATCACATATAAAAAAAAAAAGTCCTGTAGTTAATTAATCTTGGTTTTAAAACCAAAGCTTTGATTGTGGGCTGTTCTGCCCCACCCATGGGCCATTGTCCCCCAATCTCAACTTTATTTTCCACCACTCTGAAAAATCACAGAAAATGTGAAATACAATTCCTTGATAAAATGGAACATCAAAGTGAGCGATGATTGACAGATTAGAAAAACCTCTGCATAGATCAAATTATTATGAGGGCCGTTTTGCCCCATGCTCCTCCAAGAATTCCTGAATTAAGCAACCAGGGCGATATCTCACGTTAACACAAAGCACCCGAGAGGTTGGAGCGCTAAAATGTCGGACCCAATTGTTTCTGGACCCATCTCAAAGGGAGGGGACGGGCCAGTGCATCTACACAGAACACAGCCACTACTGATTACTACAATGTAGGTGAACTGCATAAAATAAAAACTCGAGGGAGTCACCAGGTAATTTAACTTGGAAACATGGAGAAAATGCCAAATTAAAAATTTTAGGAATCACATTCTCTAATTCATGCAAAGCTAGCAAAATTGATATGAACTGGAACCATAAAATAAATAGAATGAAAGAATTAATAAAGTTGTGGTCAAAAAGAAATATAAGCCTCATTGGAAAAGTCATTTTAATCAAATCTTTAATAGAATCCCAAATAACAAATATGCTGATGGTATTTAAAGCACCTCAAAAAATATTAGATACTATAGTATTAATCACATGTTATACCAATTTTTGTGGAGAAATAGTAAGGGGACAGGAGGGGAACGTATAAAAAGAAAAATTCTTTGGCAAAAATGTGTAAATGGGGGTATAAATATGATTGATATGAATGTAATCCAAAGCACAATGATCATGACCTGGGTAAAGAGATTTTCTCTTACACAACAACCAACTTGGCACAATTTGTTTAAGCATTTTTTGAAAGTATCTGGACATGGGTCACTTATATTTGAATACCAAACAAATTATCAGAATCTCAAAAGTAAATTAGAAATAGAGAAACTTCCAGAGTTCTATAGCTATTTAATTAAAGAATGGTTCAACAATAGAAACATCAAGGTAAAAAATAGAGTTTCAAAGCAAGATGTTTTTTGGAATAATATGAACATACAATTCAAAAGATCAATTGTGTATTTCAAAAAATGGATTGAGCAAGGTATTGTAAGAGTAGGAGATTTATTTAATCAGGATGGTAATATGAAAAAGTATGATGAAATTGTACAGATTTTTGGACAAACTCCTGCAATCTTACTACAGTACAATGTATTCAAGAATGCACTTTTGAATACCAATGTTGATATTCAAGACAAAGAAATATCATTCAAATATAATAAAATGTTTGTCAAAGATACCACAGCAAAACATTTTAGAAACATGATTTTGGAAAAAGAATTAGTTATTCCCAAAGTGGAAGAAAAATGGAACCAAATTTAATATTTAATATGGAACCAAAGTAAATATTGTATAACTATTTATTTTATTTTTTTTATTTATTTATTTGGAATTACACTTTTACAACAGTGGCACACTAAAATTAGGTGCATCCAGGTATAATATCCATTAAAATGGTTACATCTTTACTTTAAAAAAAAAGAACTATAAAAGACACATATGAACACTTCTTTGTCGATTGTAAAATGGTTAAAGGATTATGCAAAGTTGTAAAAGACAAGTTCAATGTAAATCATAACAAAATATTATGTTTGTCAACAAGGGAATCTTGTTTGGAACGGAAAATGATGTTATAAACAATTTGGTTTTGATAGCCAAAAATTGTATTAACAAATATAAATACGGCAACTATGCAAACCTAGAAATGTTATATGGAAATGAACTATATGTAAGAAAATTCTATGTAAAATGAACTGTATGCTAAATATTGTATGTTTAATAAATAATTAAATTAAAAAAAAAACTGCATAAAAGTAAACCTTGTAGTTTAAACTAGTGTAAAAAAAGAATTACTATATTATAGTCCACCCGTGTAGCTCAGCGGTAAGATATGTTGATTGGTCCATTGCCCCTTCAAATTATCATTATATATACTTTTCTTGAAGATAATGAATGGATCCAAAAGATACACCAATGTTCATGATCAGAAAATATTCATAATTCAAGTTAGAATCGTTTGAAATTGTTTGCGATAACCTACATGCTCCTTTACACCAAACAGGAAATGAAAAAACCATGTGGATTTTAGAATTGTTTGAACCAAGATAAAAGAGTTCTGCTTTAACATTCAATCAGTTTTACTACTCCCATATATTATTTACATGACCAGGATCATAATGGTCATTGTCAAAATGACCCTTACTATGCTGAAATAGCTTTTCCAGCCCTCTGAAATTGTGACTGAAAAAAAAAAAGTTAGAAGTTAGCACTTCCGAAAGGTCACTGAACTGAATATATTGAATTTTTCGGAAAATGTGCCCATTATATTATTCTGTTCACTGACCTAGAAACACAACAGTCACATTTTCAGAGGGCTGAAAAAGGCTATTTCTGCATGGTAAGGGTCATTTTGACCATGACCATTGTGATCCTGGCCATATAAACGATATATGGGAGGAGTACAACTGACTGAAGATCAAAGCAGAACTCTGTTATCTTACATCAAAAAATTCTAAAATCCACATTTTTTTCATTTCCTGTTTGGTGTCATATTTTTTATATTATTAGAAGGAATGGATCAGAACAAATAATGAACTGTTTCTGATGTACAAATTGATTACAATTTTCTATGTATGTAGATTTTGTCTTTTGGGCATCTAGTAAATTAAATGCTTGACATATGCATGCTTTTGAATATCCTTAATAACCAGAACCAGAAGGGGCCACACAGTGACAGCTTAAGTACATTCTTCTGAAGAAAGCTACATATACATCTGTTGAGAATATTGATAATTGAATACCTAAAGAGTTTGATGAATGGTGTAATGCCCAACAGCATGTAACAGTTTTCAAGTTTTGGTTTCTAGTCATTCAAATTGAACTCCTCTGCCTTAACTATTTTTTTTATACATATTGTATTTCTTTATTTCAAATTATTGCAATAAACACAAAAACATTAGCGGCTTTGTAAGGTACATCATATTAACTATGTGAGGGCTATCAGAAAACTTCCCCTTTACCTCCAATCAATAAGCAAGCTTCTCCCCTGTTTTTTCATTTTTGACCACTCCAACTATGCTCGATGGGTTCCAGTACATCTAAGGGATATGGTACAACTACAAGAAAAACACCTAGAGATTTATGAAGCCTTCCTGAAGGGCCACTTCACTGTGAGTAAATTGAGATGAAGCTTTTCTGCCATAGCAATCGATCAAGCTCATGAGCAGAAAAACAATCTTGTTCAATCAGATGGCAGAGCAGTGGGGCTCTTTGATAACCAGACAGCTCTACAGAACTGGTTGGTTGGAGGGCCTGAATTAGACAGACTGATCACCGAATTTGAGAATAATATATTTGATGATCAAGATGAGGACCTATCTAATCATGAACAAAGCAAAAGTATTCAACAAAAGTTCAAAGATGATCTAAAAACATTATCTGCAAACATCATTGAAGAAATGGAAAATCCTTTCCTGGAGACATCAACAGACTTGTACTCCTTAGACAACAAAGATGTTGTATCATCAACATCGTTATATGAAATGGAGCAAGCTGGCCAGGATTAGTACACATTGTACATTAAAGAACAATGACAGACAAACCCTTTAGCAGACACTATAAAGAGAAACAACTACAAAATATTTAAAGAACAGAAAAAAGATAATTGTAACCAAGGAAACATTAAAAAACGACTAGGCCTTTTTCTCAAAATGACAAATAAGTCTGACATTCTCAAACCTTTAGAGCAGCTACCCATTGGAAATCAACAAGTTGAGTGCCCACAGGTAGAAGCATTGCTCCTTGATGGTGCAGCCATTGTGCACCTTTTGAAACTCCAACAGGCCAAAATATTCCAACAGTACTCAGATCATGTGTTCAAGGATTAGAAAACTATATTTCTTCCCAGCTAGCAAAAGTGGAACGACTAGACATTGTTTGGGATCAGTACCTGGAAAACAGTTTAAAACTATCAATCAGCCAGAAAGGAGGAACAGGCAAACAACGCCTAATGGAACCAAATTCACAATCTCAAAGTATGGATAGCTTTTGGAAATGGGAAAAATTTTCCAACCCATGAAATGGCAGCTTCCCTTGGACTTAATAAGGCTACTTGTCTCCCCTTATATCATGCCCTGACTGGTTCAGACACCACATTTGGATTCCATGATAACTCCAAAACAACAGCATGGAAACAATGGAATGCTTATCCTGAATTGACAAACGCCTAATTTTGGCTGAAAATCCAAATAAGTTAGACGTAGTTATGCCAATCATTGAACCCCAATCATTGAACCTTTCATTGTTATTTTATACAATACAGCAAGCAACAAAACAACTATAAATGCTGCAAGACAAGAGAAATGTTTTTTTTTTTTTTTTTTTATTATTATTTATTTATTTCATTGATATAGTTTAAATACAATTACAATAACATCCCTAAATCGCCAGAGGGCATTATATAGGAATGGTGAGAGGCTGGGGGTGGCAGGCAGACAGGGTCCCGGACCGGAGCAGGTGTGACAGGACAACAGGATATCAGAAAGAGAGACATGAGGGAGGGAATTAGCTATTGTCTATAATGAAGTCAAGTATCAGTGAAATGGCTTTAGAGTTTACATCTATGCTTAAGTTTGGGCTTCCTGTTTTCAAAATGGATATAAAATCGTACTGGGGAAGATTATTATTGAGAGAAGGTTCTAATTCAGCAAGTTTATCCCAGAGATCCTGTCTTACTAAGGTTAAGCGATTGCACTGGAAAAGAATATGCTTTAAGGTTTGAGAGCTGCCACAAGCACAATTAGGGCTGTCAACAGAGTTAAAATTATGGGCATAAAATTGAGCTTTAAAAAATAAGTCAGCTCTTACTTTATTCACCACTATCTCATGCTGTCTAGAAAGATTGAGTTGACTTGTGGTCAAAATTTTAGAGGGGTTTTGGAGGAAAAGCCGTTGGTGTTTTTTGAAATTATGAAGAGTTTTCTTGGTTTTAATAGAAGGGGGGAGCTCTAGCCATTTTGAGATTGCAGAAGGTATTGCTGAGGATGAGAATCTAGCAGAGCATCTTATGGGCATTTTGAATGGATCAATGTATCTCAAGTTTCTATTCCTAACATTACTATACTTATCAAAAATGTCTGTGATATATGAGGGACTTGTACCATTGGCAACTTTGAACATAAAATTATTTGATTGTATTCTACGTCTAGATTCAAGTGTTGGCCAGTTTAGGAGACTTAGGACCTTTTCTGTACTGCTCCCTTGGATGCAGCCAGAACAATAGAGTGCCGCTGTGTAATATAGACTATCGAGTCTTCGCAAAAGAAATTTAGAAGCTGTGCCATATAAAATGGCACCATAATCAAAGTGAGGAAGAATGAATGATTTGAAGATTGTTTCTAGGTGCTTGCTCCCAAGCTTGAATTTGAGTTTCTTTAATGGGTTTAACATTTTTCTTATTTTGACTAGTAAATCACCAATATGCTTATCATAAGATAAACATGGGTCAAAAATGAGTCCTAAATGTTTGTGCTCGGTATCTCTTTTGATTTCTATATTGTTTAGTTTTGAAGTTGACACATTATCAGTTTTTGTTCTAGGTGAGTGAAAAATCATCTCGGAACTCTTCTCCGGTTTAAAATCAAGTTTCCAAGTGTTAGACCATTCTTCTACTTTAATTAGATTGGATTTTACCACTGCTTCTATTTGTTGTGGTTGTTTTGGGTCAAAAGGATGGTGTAATGAGGTATCATCTGCATAAATGTAGCAATGGCCATCCAGATTGTCTGGAAGGTCATTAATATATATTAGAAAAAGTATTGGCCCTAGTATTGAGCCCTGTGGGACACCGCAGTTTATAAAATTAGTTTCTGAGTAATTGGAGGTCTCACCAGAAATTTGAACAGCAATTTTCCTGTTGGTAAGATAAGATGTGATCATTTTAAGGATTTGACCTTGAAAACCATACGCCTTGAGTTTATGGAGGAGTAACGAGTGCGGAACCCGGTCAAAAGCGGCGGCTACGTCCAAAAATATTGTTTTGGAGGCTTGTCCTTGCTCAAAAGTAGTTTGAAGAAAATGCTCGATAGATAAAAGTTGATGAATGGTGCTATGACCAGGTAAAAATCCGGACTGATACTTAAAAAGAAGATCATTATCAAGTAAGTGTTTTCTGATTCTGTCAGCAAGAACCTTTTCAAAAACTTTGGATATGGAGCTTAGCAAGGTGATAGGTCTGTAGTTATTAACATTTGATTTATCATTTTTTTTAAAGATTGGACAAACATTGCCTATTTTCCAAATATCTGGATAAGTGCATTTAGTTAGAAGTTTATTAAATAATATGGTAAGAGGTTTTGAAATGGTATGAGCTGTAAGGTTCAACATTTTGTTAGTGATATTATCTGGCCCGCATGCTTTGGAGGTATCTAAGGAGAGAATTATTTTCATAATTTCAAATTGGTCAGTCTTAGCGGAAATGAGTAAAGAATTTGTCCTCATAGGGAATAGAGGCAAATGGTCAAAACAGGCATCTGTATGGTTTTTAGAAGCAAAATAGTTCATGAATTTGTTTGCAATATCAAGGTTATTTGAAAGTGCGTGTCCAGTAATTTCATCATAAATGCTAGATATGCTGTTTTTCGTCAAATTTGTGCCTAAAAATGATTTGATGATTCTCCAATAATTTTTATCGGACTTATTTAGCTGGTCAATTGATGATAAGGTTTTTTTTTCGTGATCTATTTTGGCTTGTTCAACAAGTTGGGCAACTTTAGTTGCCTGTTGGTCATATATTAATTTATTAAGTTGAGAGGGAGATTTGGAAAATTTCTTGTAAAGTGTTTTCTTCTTCGATAGTTCTTTTTTAAGTGTACTGGTGATCCATGGCTGATCATTTGACCGAACAGTTATAATTTTATTTGGAATTCTGGATTTGTATATATCCATGAGTTTATTCATAAAGTTAGAGGTAGCCAAATCTAAGTCTATATTCTCATTTAAAATATGTAACCAGTTTGTGTTCCTGATTGCGTTGTTCAGATTTTCTAAGTTGACTTCGTTGTATTTCCAAATAGTTTTTTTATAGGTTTGGATTTGGTTACTCCAATCTTTATTTGTGCAGTGATAGTGCTGTGGTCGGTCATGCCTATAGGGTCACATATTTCAAAATGGTCAAATGTATCAGGTGAGTTGGTCAAAATATGATCTATGCATGATTTGGAATGGTCAGTAATTCTAGTTGGTTCGTTAATAATTTGAACATAGTCATTAAGATCTAAGGTTTCCAAGAGTTTTGTCCCTGCAAGATTGGTATCTTGGTTGTCAAACCATATGGAATGTTTAGCGTTGAGGTCACCCATCAAAATAACATGATCAAAGGATGGTCGGTACCTTTCTATTTGTTCAAGTAAGTTGTTTAATGAAGAAAAATAATTACGCGTTTCAGTGGCATTCTGGCTCGGTGATCTATAGCATGAGCCAATAAGGATTCTTTTATGGTTCACAATGATAGTCAAAAGAAGGGCATCAATCCCATTTAAATTAAGATCACCAGGTTTAAATGCCTTGGTCACTATACTGTTATGGATATAAAGGACCAGACCCCTGCCAAGTTCACTAGAAAATGTATTGTAATCATTTAAGTCAAAGTCACCAGAATCCATCCTTATTTTTGAGATACCGGCCTCACAGAGGCCGACAACACTTGGGTTAATTTCATTTACCCTGAGTTTTAGGGATTCAAATCTTAAGCCGTTATTAGCTGTCAAGCTATTAATGTTTGAGAACAGAAATGTCAAATTATTTTGTCCTGGATTAGGATGAACATCCCCTGCTATGAGGAGTAACAGCATATTCATATTTGGAATAAAAGTTACAATACGCAATCCAGGTATCAAAAGGGATGTTAACAGGATTTTGGTAATCAGAATAATAGAATAGGTACTTATCATTGATTTAACGTGGGACCTAATAAGGTAAACAGTCACAAGCAGGGGAATAATGCAAGTTGTCATGAAGCCAATAAGATAGAAGAAGAGTAAAAACACTAAAGTCATGTATGGATATACGAAGGTCCAAAAGATATATAGACTCATGTATAGAGCCAGGGGAGGCATTATCTGTTCATAGATTTGGTAAAATGGTGGGACAGGAGATGTTGCTTCTCTGTTTGAGGTGCTGCAAGATAATTTGTGTCTCAAATTAAATAGACCAATAGTCACCCTCCACTGTTGGACGGGATCTATCCTACCCCCTGTCTTATCACCCCAGCCCCAGTCCCAAGCCCCGACCTGCCTGCCACTGCCCCAGTACAGTGATGGTGTCCCATGGAATTTTCCATGTACACGAAGTGTGGAGAGGGATATGAGAAGACATATGTTAAGTCAATATAAATAAGAGAGTATATAAATATATAAATAAAAGACAATCACTACTGTGTCAGATCAAACATACATAATTCCAAGCAATTAATCTGCTTTGACAAGTATATAGTGAAAATAATTATTTACAGACTGTTCACTGTTTACTGTTCACACATCCAATGATGCAAAACCAGGTCTGAAAATGTACTTTTATTTTATATCAATAAACTCCTTACCTAAACTGGTCAATTTTCCCTCAGTAGTAAATTATTAAAAGTTAAAAAAATTATTAAAATTAAAGTCAACCCTTTCTCACAAATGATATACATTTATACAGTTATCATGGTTGCATTTTATACAAGAGAAAGGGGCCACTAATACATCAAATCTCTAAACTCAATAGACTCTAAGTCATTCATGATCAAGTGTATCTATGGAGACGAATCAGAGTATATGTTTGAGGTATATTTAGCAATATTGTCCCATCTGGTTTACAAGGATAAGAATGCAGTAAGTTTAATGAGATACTATACTTTCAGTCATGTTATTTCATAGACTGTATTTGAGGGATCAAGTTTTGTTACCCTGAGATCAATAGCCACTTACAATTCCCTCTACCTAAGAGCGATGATTTGTGGTGTTGACCTGGCGGCGAAGGATACAGAGCCTCGCCGACATGTCTTACCATTTAGTAATAGCTCACAAGAGCAGCATCTCTGTTATAGACTCAAAAACTTTCTAAAATTTAAAAGTACAGTTACTAAATAAAGAGTGATAATCAGGTCGATGCCTCTATGGAAGGGTTGTAAGTGCTAGTGGTCTGTAATTGTGTGCAAATCATAAGCCAAACACATACTGTACAAATGAGTCGCTCCGAAACAACACATATAGCATATACGAGTCGACAAAGGAACAATAATCTTATTACTAACTATATACACGTACCTTGAATTCAAAACAGTCCTTTCAAACCAGACATTCAGTGATACGAACAAGCATTGCAGTTTGCAAGCGGGTTATGTTTCTGTACAGTCTGTATGACCGCGCGCATGCGCATTCGATGTAAACAATAAGTACAGTTAGGTTATCAAGATGTACACTTGTGTACATTCAATATTGCACCAAGATGGTACTTTTCAAACACAGTTTTTGATAAGTTTTAATTATCTATAAGTATGATATTCAATTTAGGTGTACTAACAGAGGTTCATACTCTATGTTCAAACCACAATTGAGACCATTCCCCCAACATTAGATGATTTAGAGCAGCATATGAAGTGTGTCATTTACCAGGCAGTATATGTATGGGGGCAGTCCACTATAGCCATCCCAGTCATTCCATCACCCTCACAATGGGTAGTTTAGAAAATACATCACCAAGGAAATGCATATTCTTTGATTTTGGGGCTCCCAGAGGGTAAATTAAAATTATGAATTTCACTTTTGGATATTTATGCAACAAATTGCCTTCATCATTATGTATGTTGTAATATTATACATTAATCAATAAGAGGTACTAAAGTATTACTACTACACATTTAATTGTTAAATGTTATTATCGAATTCAAATATAAATCAACTATTTTAACCTGTGAAGAATGATAGGTCCAATGAATGATTTCACTCACAGAGTGACAGGTGCTACTCTTCAAAATAGGAGATACATACAACATGGCTGTGGTGAGTTGAGAATTTTGTAAGATGAGGAAATACATTTAAACTCAAACTTAAATGAATCCATTCTTGTTTAATGTTTATGTAATGTAAAAAAATAATTGTAGTGGCATATGTTAGGTTAGATATATTTTACAAGTGGATCCAAGAGACCAAGTGGGCAAGTGGATCCAAGAGACCAAGTGGGCAAGTGGATCCAAGAGACCAAGTGGGCAAGTGGATCCAAGAGACCAAGTGGGCAAGTGGATCCAAGAGACCAAGTGGGCAAGTGGATCCAAGAGACCAAGTGGGCAAGTGGATCCAAGAGACCAAGTGGGCAAGTCCACTATTTTGCAGGGGTGGCAGGATATACACATATCAATTTCCACATACTCAAATTGCCTTATTAAAGAAAACCTTCTAAAAGTTTACTATAGTCAATAAATATCAGATCTGTAAATTCTGAAATCAGAAGCAAATTTAACAAAAACAAGATTAGAATGCACAAATACCGGATTTTAATGAGGGACCTGTTAAATGTTTCACCAATAGTCCATTTTCTCCACTTGGTCACTCTTAGATTGAGCCAAGTATTGGATGATTGGAGGCAGTTTTGATCAATTTTGCAAAGGGTTAATTTTATTCTCATCTGTCTCAACAAAACAGGAATATTCAGAATTTCAACTTCAAATTTCAACTCTACCTACATGGCCATTTTATATTTCATTGAACAAATTCGAAAATCAACTGATTTGGGGAAAACGAGCATTGGCATAACCTTAGATTTTTCCAAGGCCTTTGACACAATTAATCATGACATTTTGATACAAAAACTTGAATATTATGGCATCAGAGGAATAGCTAAGTCCTGGTTTGAAAGTTATTTAAAAGACCGCAAACAATATGTCACCATTAACAATTATGAATCTAAACAATCATCTCTAAATTGTGGTGTTCCGCAGGGCTCGGTACTTGGACCACTATTATTTATTCTTTACATAAATGATCTGCCTTTTGTTGCCCCTAATCTAAAATTTATTATTTTTGCTGATGACACCAATCTTCTTGATAGTGATTATGATTTAAATGAACTTATGACTAGAACTAATGCAAACTTGAATTCAATAGATGACTGGATAAAAGCAAACAAACTTTCACTTAATATTGGCAAAACCAATGCTATTCTATTTGGACCCCAAAAAAATCAAACAAATCTGAATCTTAAAATACGCAATGAGAACATAACTTTCCGGGAAAAAATTGAGTTTCTTGGAATTATTATTGATAAAAACTTGAAATTTAAAGAGCACATAAAATCTGTTGAAACAAAGATTTCTCGCGTCATTGGTTCTCTTTATCACATTAAACATCTACTTCAAATAGACAGTTTCAAAACAATTTACTACTCATTGATACACTCTCAATTAAATTATTGCAACATAATCTGGGGTAACACATTTAAATCATTTTATGATCGTCTACATAAACTGCAGAAACAATTCTTAAGGCTAGCTTTAAATAAGGATAGACTTTCTCACTCCGCTCCCCTATTTAAAGATCTTAGAATATTAAATATTTTTGATGTCAACAGATATTGTACTGGTCAGTTCATGTACAAAATCTTTAATAAGCACCCCAGTCTTCCAAAAAATCTATTTCAAGACTTGTTTGATATCAACATTAATATTCATCATCATTACACAAGACAATTGCATTATTTTCATATCCCTAAATGCTCTAAACTTTCCCTTCGCTATCTGGGTCCTAATCTTTGGAATGCTCTACCACATGATATTAAAAAATGCTCCACTCTAAATATTTTCAAATCTTCATATAAAAAACTACTCATCTATCGATAATGTATAATACCAATATCATACTATACTGTTGATTTTATACTGGTACCCGATTTTTGTAACATTTTTACATTGTACATCCTTAGATTAATTGTTAATACCATTTTTATATACCTACATGTAACATAATATAAGTGTTTTCTTTTATATGTAGTCTAGTTGTCATTTTAATGATTTCTGTTAAACCGCAACATATACCCACTAGGGTGTCTTGCGGCTTGTTTTTATAGTGTATATTATATAAGAATTATGAAATAAATAATTGAATTGAATATCCCAGAATTCATACAGTCACACTTCTCTTATGTAAACTATATCATTGATTGGCCAAGGGTTCATCTATAACCCTGGGAAATGACCTCTTCTGGATGTAAAGCTTGGGAACATCTGATATGACCAGTTCCCATGGTAGTGTGTCACCTGTCATTTCTCTGGAATGATGTACACTTTCCTTAAAAAGATTGGAAACGATTGTCGTACAGTAAAACTTGTATATCTGAACACTTGGCTAATCCAAACACCTCCCAATTTGAACATTTTTTGGTCCCGTTATCCTCCCATTGACTCAAATCTTAAAAAACCTTGAAATGTGAACACCTCCCAATTTGAAGTGAACAGCGTCATGTTTGAAAAATTAACCTATCTAATCTGAACACTTTTCATAAAATATCACATGTTCCATACAATATAGGGCTTTCTAGGATGACTTAATTCATTTGAATCGGATTTTCATGTCACTGTATTGACATAAAGCTATGTAGTCAAAAGAACTATAAATATTTATTGAGAATTTGTTCCTATTTCTTCAAAATCCAAAATCTTGCAAATGCAAAACTTCAAAATGTGAACACCTCCTAATCCGAACGCTTTTAGCTGGTCCCCTCTAAAAGTTACTGAAATCACTGGCTGGGAATTGGTGTTCGCTTACACAGGTGTTCAATAGAGTAGACTCATATGTTCGCTGGGCACAGATCTTCACTAAAGAGGTGTTCATTATGATATTTTTACTGTACTGAAATCACTGGCTGGGAATCGGTGTTCACTATACACAGGTGTTCAATAGAGTAGAGTCATGTGTTCACTGGGCACAGATCTTCACTAAAGAGGTGTTCATTATGACAGTTTTACTGTACTGAAATCAATCACTGGGAATTCACTATATACAAAAATGTGTGTATCATGCCACCCCTGCAAAATAATTGACTCGCCCACTTGGTCTCTTGGATCCACTTGCAAAATATATATAACCCGTATGTAAGAGTGTATTTCAAGGTCAAATAGTAGTAATTTTATTAATAACATTGCCAAACAAAATCCATGAAAATTTTCAGATTCTTTCAAGTTTCATTTTCAAAATCATGCCTAATTTCTTGTCAGCACCATAAATATAACAGAAATTTGTGATGTATAATCGCCAAGGGATCATCCCAATACCCTGAACTGACTATAGGCTGATAAGATGATATGTTTCTTTAGCCCATACCCCAATCTAGTCCAATGCCGGTCCATGGTCAATAATTGGTCTTGAGCCTCAAATTTTCTGAACTCAAGTTGACAACTTGAGTTCAGAAAAATTTCCAAGTAGCCTAGGAATTAATTTAATTAAGAATATTCATGTCCAGTTTTGTTTTCATGGCTGTTGCCGGATTTTCCTGTTCTTTCTGATATTAATCACACCCTATTTTGACCCTATACCGGGACCCTATATATCAGCTCCTCCCCCTGAAATGATCAGAGTGTGTATGGACAGAGAATTAGATCCCCCCTAGAATATTTATATGTGAACACACCCTTATTCATTAATTATTAGAATATATTCTGTTTTTACTATACAGCATTGCAAAAGATGCGAAGTTCGAATTGTGAAGTTAGAAAAGAGTTTCGAAAATCGGCAATCGAGCAGAACTTCTACTCCCATAGGGTATATGTGTCTACATGCATAAACTACAAAAAAAGCACTTGGTGAAAAATGTGTATACCCTCTGGGAGCCCCATCATGCATTTTCTTGGTGTTGTATCAACTACCCTCACAATGGGGTTGGGAATCAATCAACACCAAGACTGGAAAAATGATTTGGGTTCCAATGTGGAAGCAACAATGTTCAACTAAACGCTGCAAGTTTATTAAAGCCAATCTTCAATGTACCACCCTGCGTTTGTGTAATGGGGAATGTGAACATAACAACCACTTATTAATAATGACATATATAATACTTGAGTGCTTACGGGTACTTAACAAGGTAACTGATCAACTAGTCAGAGAGTACTTTCATTAAAACCTAACAGAATCAATTTATATTTGTGATTAACAAATATTATATCTTAATCACTAAAAGTGGGCGTGGCCAATAACAAGCCTTTAACAATAGAATTGTCTCTGTTATAGCATATATTATATAAATATCATTAACTGATTAAACCTTATCCATTCTGTTCAGCTATACTAGGTTACTTTCCTACTCATAATCGGAAGATTCACTAACTTGCACACTTAACTTGTTGATAATATGGGTGTCGCCCCCAGTCAGACTTTTACAATGGATATCCATGAGAAATGCTTATGTAATCTTAGTTATTATTTTGAGCATACTAAAAGCATACTAAAACTGCAATATGAGTATATTCAAACACATTTTTAAAAAGAAAAAAATTCTCTCACCCCCACCCCCAGGATTTGGTGGTAGGAGGGAATAATTGTAATTTTTTTTATCGTTCTAGTGGACCAAAAAAATGTCTCATGCAAAGTTTCACGCTTCGTTCCAAAAATGGTAGGCATTATTAGATTATACTAGATATAGTAATTAGCCTAAAGTTTACCTCCTAATAGCGATCAGTAACACAGCCACTCTTTATCCAGCAAAATTAACTCTCATATGTAGTCTAATTCAACAAATTAAAATGTGGACAACAAACAAAATAAAAACAATTATGGAAATTAAATACGTCGGAAGGCAAATCAAATATGGCAGGCAAAAAGTTCCAAGCCTTGATACGTATATGTCTCTACGCCGACTGCTAGTATGTAGTCCCGTTTAAAATGTTATTATTTTGTAAAAATTATCACAGAAGTATGTGCAAAATTACCTAAAATTGAAACGTTGTGTTCCTTGTTATTGTTATGTCAGGTGTATTGGAGTCATTAATGGAATTCTTCAAAAAACAGTGTCAAATCTGAAGAGAAAGTAGTTCTACGTCATATCCATACTCCGTTAACAAGTAAGTAGTTCTTCAAAGGTTTGTGGTTTTTGTTACGTTCCCATAATTTAAATAATTTTAAGCTTGAGGATCTTATTTTAGAACATATATGGGATATTTATCGAATTGATCAATTTATGTGACTGGCAATAGATGGCGATTTGTCCTGTACACAATTGTCAATTATTGTACCCCTCTAGTAACAATTGAAAAGCGCTCCAGACACTCAGACTTGTTGAGCAGACGAAATATATCAACTGATCAAGAATAATGTATGTTGCATTGTACTGGGTGAAAAGCAAAACCCACTCCGTGCTACCGGCAAGTTGTATTCTTACAAAGCCACCCATGGGATGAGAGTAGAAGCCGGAATCGAGTGGGAAAATCCAAAAAACTTACGATGCAGTTCTCCTGGATTATCACGGTAAGCGGCCATTTTTGTTTTCAGGCACAACTCACATTCAAACTAAGCTTAGCTCTAACAAAATATATACAGCGGAACTATCATTCTCGCCAGTTAGGTGACCCTACTCACTCCGATGGAAATGATAATTTATCTAGAAGTCAGTGCAAAAGTAATTATTCACGCCAACTCTAGCAATGACAAAAGAATCGTCAATGGCCTTCAAGGCATAGTACTGAAATGTAATGAAAAATGAGTTGTTAATTTTAATAAAAATGTTGGATCGGTTACATTTCATGAACAAAAAATCCGGCAGTTTGCACCAGAGGGACTTGCAAAGGTTTGCTGTAGAGCCCAAATGCCCCTTCAATTGGCATTTGCCCTTACAGTCCACAAGGCAAAAGGCATGACCCTTGATAGAGTAATAATTGACTGTAGGCATACAACATCCCCAGGTCAAATTGGTGTTGCAGTTGGGACAACTTCCTCCAAGAAAGGCCTTCAAATTACTAACTTCAACCGGGTGCTCCCTAAAGAATATGATCCAGAAGTACATGTTTATTATAACAAACCATATCTTCACAAAGAAGAACTGCTGGCATGTTGTCAGTCTGTATATGTAAAACCTGAAGAAGAAGAACATCATCAATGATGTAAATAATGAAGAAATGATGAAAATGATGCTAATGTAGGCCAAGGAAATGTGCAACATGAAGACGAAAAAATCAGCAGTATTATTATATCAATGAAAAAAAGAAAGTATTAGGTTGCAAATACCAATGAGAAATTAGAATTTAACAGTGCGATAGAATCAATCATCCATTCTCCACAAATTCCCGACTCACTCAGTTGCCTTATCAAAATATCCCATTGACATTTCAAAATGCAGTGACCTCTACAAAAGTCTATTATGTTTGATTGTGAAATTCTGAAAAACACATGAATTTGAGGCATGGCATTGCCTTTTTAGGCAATTAGAGATTTTACATTTTGGCATGCCAACCTAAGGTCCTTACCATGGCATGGGTGCACTAAGGTCTTATCACTTTTGGAAGAGTTTATTTTCATTCAAAAGGTAGTATAGGAGTCTATACATTTTATAAGCACAACATTTGAATACACACTCAGTGGAGTCAGTTACTTGAATAAAACCTAGACATTGCAAATCTATATAGTAATGTACAGTAAAACCTGAGTTAGTGAACACATCTCTTTAGTGAACACCTATCAACAGTGAACGTTTTTATTCGGCAAAATCTTTTTCTCCCATTGACTCCCATGTTAAAGTACAATCCTATAGTGGACACCTACCAACTATGAACAGTGAACACTAAATCTTGGCAAAATCAGTTGAATTATCCTGTCTCTAGTGAACATTGAATCAGATATAAGATTTCTCGAGGATTTTCTGCAACTGCCTTATCAGAGTTAGGCAGTTTATGTTTATATTACCTGCCAAAAATAATTAAAAGGTCAATTTGAGATTTTGATCTCTTCTATTGAAATAGGGGGATTTTCTGCAACTGCCTTATCAGAGTTAGGCAGTTTATGTTTATATTACCTGCCAAAAATAATTGAAAGGTCAATTTGAGATCTTGATCTCTTCTATTGAAATAGGTGTGACTAATTATAATTCTTAATAAGCTTTGTTTTTGTTACAAAGGATATGCGTCTGGGATTGATTGCTTGGAGATAATCTGGGGGTCATTAACAGAACTTTCGCAAAGTTACGAATTCGCAAGTCAATTGTTAATTTTACGAATTTTGTTAATGTGCATTAACAGAACTTTCGTAAAGTTACGAACGATTCGCAAAGTTACGAAAAAATGACGTCACGTATGCTTTCGTTCGTAACTTTAATAGCACCTTAGACCCTTTCATAACTTTGCGAATGGCATATTTCTTGTCCAGTTCTTATGTAAGGTATACAGGTTGGCAAAAATAGTTTGTTCTTTATATGCATGCTAAGTTTCAAGCTAAAATATCCACCTATTCTTACATGATAAGCAAATATGTTCCTGAGTTGGGAATCTTTGAAATCGCGGAGACGGGTTTAATCACAGCGCGCAATAATATCAAATTACATCATATTTCTATTTGTGCTAAATAATGATATAGGATGACGTCACAATTTGAAATTTGTTTACGAACGATAAAACTTATGAATGACTTACGAAAGTGTTCTGTTAATGGCCAATTCGTAACTTTACGAATTCGTAAGTCATTCGTAACTTTTTAAATATATACAAATTTCATGAAGTTACGAATTACGAATTCGTAACTTTGCGAAAGTTCTGTTAATGACCCCCTGGTTAACTATTATTACCTCTATCTGCTAAATCCCAACTAAATCTTTTTCTCATCCCGTAAATTTAAAAAAAAAGATTGGATTAAAATTATAAATCATGATCATTTCACTATTAACTGCATCTATCATTTCCTTTAACTAATTCAATAACGTCCTTTAAGTGACTCAAATGTCTCAAAGATTCCACTGTTTAAAGACCATCTTGATGAGATAAAAAGAATTATAAAGAGATTAAAATTTGACAATAAAAGGATGAACCATTCAGATGACAGTCAGTCTAAAATAAGTCAGTTTGTATATAACATGACAACAAATCAAATACTTAACGCTAGAGTGCCATGGGTTAATATGGGTTGAAAATACAAATTAAATTGATTATTCCCTCCTCTCTTTTAATAGCTGGTCTCTTTATATATACGGCAAAATGCCGCGAAATCAAATCATTGCTGATAGTGAACACCTACCAACAGTGAACATTTTTTCTTGGCAAAAAACTGTTCACTATACGCAGGTTTTACTGTATTAGTATAGTATATAATTTATCAATTGTGCAAAAGACCCCATGCAGAACAGTTCTAGTGATATAGACAATCTTCCCATTACAAACCAAAAGCTTTACCAAAATGCCCAAAAAATCACTATTGATTTTTCTATAATTGCAGACATTTATGGTTAGTTTATTGACTAAATTTCACAAACAGGCACAATTCTAAAAAATCTTACTTGGAAATGCAAATTAAAGTGCTATGGAAGTTAACAGGAAATGACAAAACAAAAAATGTCAAAACCATGCTGGATTTTGAACACTTTTTGAATCAAGATAACAGAGTTCTGTTTGGACCTCCACTCAGTTTAATTAGTTCCACATATCATTTACATGACTGGGAACACAAGGAAAATGGTCAGAATGACCATAAACATGATGAAATAACCTTTTCAGCCCTCTGAAAATGTGACTGAAAAATAACTAAGAGTAGGTGCCCAGGAAAGGTCACTGAAGAGAATCTGAAGTATGAACAAACGATATATATAATGTGTATGAAGAGACATTACGCTCTTTCTCCAGTATGGACATGAACCAACACGCCTGTGTATATACTTTCTCCAGTATGTATGAACAAATATCATGTACTCCATTGTTTATGAACACACATTTTGTATGAACAAATACTATGTACTTTCTCCAGTGTGTATGAACGTACAGAGTATTGGTTAAATAACTAGTGAAAGTACATAATATTTGCTCATACACACTGGAGAAAGTACATGATATTTGTCAATACACACAGTTAAAATTTATTGTTTCATATATACACTGGAAAAATATAAATAGTAGTCCATACACACATACACAGAAAGTAAATAAAACAATAAAATATTGGTTTAGGCACATGGGAAATTAACCTAGTTTCGATTCATACATACTGGGGAAAGTATACCAGAGGAGTGTGACTCAGAAAATGTGACTCAAAAACAGTTAAAAGTTGGACTTTTAGAAAGGTCACCAGACAGAATCTATTGCATTTTTGAGAAAGTGTGCCAAATATATTATTTGAATTTATAGAAGCTTTTGAAAATATGAATTCATTCCTAAAAATAGAAAAAATGAGAAACTGCTTTAGAAAGCAATCCATTCTCTTTTTATGATCACAATTTTTGTTTCAGACAACTTTTCAAAATTTCAAAGCTCCTATGACATGTATGATTAAGAGTAATATATTGGGCACATTTTCTGAGAAGTCTTTCACATGATGTTCAGGGTCATTCATTCATACAAACTAGAGAAAGTATGAGAATATTGATTAATCCAATCTGAGTAATATGATAAATAGTTGGTTCTTCAACTAGAGAGGTTTACTTAGATTTTGAATATCAAATAGATTTGGATCAAGTGTTGTAAAGAATCTGATCTTCTTAACTTAACTTTGAGCATGCAGATAAATATTCAATGGATTTACATAAAATGCAGAGTTCCTGTGACAATGACATTTATTTTTAATGATCAAGAAAGTACTTTGCACCCTCCCGCAAAATTAGGAAAAAGCCAGAGCTTTCATTCTGGTACACATCGCATCTAGAAACATGTCTGTGTCTATCATGTAACTTACAATGTAAGAGGGTCAAGGTATTCCATGATGGAGCATTTTGGAAACCCTTCTTAGAAATTGCTATGCTGAAAATGGGCTATTGGTATACAGTATACACTATTTACAAGTAATGCAGATTGCTCCGATTTTCACTTCGGCGCCATGCCGATTGAGTATTTTGTTCAAAATTGAATACAATATTGAACAAACGGAGCAAATGTGACCCAGGCATCAGTGTAGTATGAATTTATTTTGTTAGGATGCCAGTCAGAGCTCTTGATGTAAGTACCAAGTTTGCAAACATGCATGTCAAGCATGGCCAATTAGAAAAGTGCACCCCTTCTATATGATAATATAAACCCTTCCTACACCTTGGTTTAGCTTTGGATCACTATGCTATCACTATGTGGCAGAAATGCATTCTGATTGGATATAAATGATCACATGACTTAGTTCACCAAGGTATCAGGAGATGGCATGCCAAAATGTAAAATCTCTAATAGCAGGAAACATTGCACAGGAAAAAGCTTCACCCTTGATCAACAGTTTTCTAGATGATAAACGCAGTTTTCCCAACACCCCTTATGGGAAAGGCACCATAGCCTATGTGGGGGGTTGGTGTGTTTCTCAAATCAATTTGCTGGAAACTGTACAAGTAACCACCACAGAAGATGCCCATAATTATGTTCTTAAAAAAGAAGACAAAGGGACATTAGTTAAAATAAGTGTGACATGCCAATCATTTTTTGAAGAACTTGAGGCTTCTGTTAGAGCACTACAAACTCAGAGAAACATGTCACAAAATGGAGGAGATATTCTATTCAAAATTAAGAAAAAACTGAAAATGATGAAAACCTGAGATAATTCAAGGGTGGTTCCACTGATTCAGCATTAGCATTGTACAAAATGGTTTTCAAAAATACCTAAATATGTGTGCAAATCAATTTAGAAAAGAAATGTTGAGAGATTTTGATGTCAAGGGGGTGCACACAGGAAACAAATCAAAATGAGTCAGAAAAACATCCCCAATTTTACTTTCAAAAGTAAAGAGAAGGATGACAGCATAGGAAGAATGTCATCACACAAGAGGCTTCAATCCGAAGTTGAAAACGATGAGATATTCCTCATACAATTTAAAAGAAATCAAATAAATGCTCTGATAGAGGCATATGATGTCATAATACATAAGACCCTGCTGTCCAAACCACCATGGTTAATCCATGGTTTCTCAAATCAATACGCTGGAAACTTCAAGTAGCCGCCACAGAGGATGCCCACACCTTTGGGGAAAGGCACCATAGCCTATGTGGGGGTTTGGTGTGTTGGATTGGTTACAATGAGTTTGAGAACTACAAGTAAACAAAACCTGTATAAAGCATCTAAACAGCAAATCTATTTGCTGGAAACTGTACAAGTAGCCGCCACAGAGGATCCCCACACCTTTGGGAAATGCACCATAGCCTATGTGGGGGGTTGGTGTGTTGGATTGGTTACAATGAGTTTGAGAACTACAACTAAACAAAACCTGTATAAAGCATCTCAACAGCAATAGTGAGCACACCGGTTTCTCAAATCAATTGCTGGAAACTGTACAAGTAAACAAATCAAAATGAGTCAGAAAAAAATCCCCAGTTTCACTTTCAAAAGTAAAGAGAAGGATGACAGCATAGGAAAAATTGCATCACACAAGAGGCTTCCATTCAAAGTTGAAAACAATGAGATATTCCTCATATAATTTGAAAGAAATCAAATAAATACTCTGATAGAGGCATATGCTGTCATAATACCTAAGAGAATTCTAAACTGAAGGCAGCAAAGCAGTTGATGGAAAATATAAAAATTGCTGCAACAATATCAAAATCACAAGTAATTATATCATTTTTCAGTGCAATTTTACTCAAGAGTCCGGAATATAAAAAGAACATTCAAGTGGATATTATGCAAATATTTAATTCTATTGAGGTGATCAGGTGATGTACATTTTTCACAATTAATATTCCAAGAAGCCTGAATTATTTTGTGAAAGTGCCACAGGTATTCACTAAAAGTAGAACTAAATATTTGTTTTATTATTTGCTATTATATAATCCTCACTCACGGCAAGGGTTTACCCCCGAAAACAATATTTTTCTGTTTCTAAGTGTGATAGTGATATGTTTATATCTTTAATAGCTAAGTTCTCTTGGTGTAATGTAACACATTCATGCTAACCCATGGAAGTTGCTGTGTCAAAGCAGCAGAGTCCAGTCTATTTAAGATATACACGTATGCATTTTGGAGATCGGCAGGCATAACTCATTAAATTAAAAATGAAATATAAATAAAGACAAAGCCTATACAATAATATATAAACAATGTATTTTGATCAAATTGTGAATCAAGAAATTTGATTTCAAGATAACAATTGGATTATGATTTGTTTTCAAATGAAACAATCAATTAAATCGATTGCAATAGACTAGATGCGAGTAGAAAAAATCTTGATTTACGCCATTAAATATTCAAAATTCAGTCAAAGCAATGTTATATTTGAAATCTACATGTAAAAGAACATCAGTTCGAAAATTGTTTATCAAGTTTGAAAATTTAATTATTTTTGAAAGTGTGACTTCTAGTTCGGGTTGATTCTCCATAGAGCCCATGTTACAAAATCACAAAAAGTGAAATATCTTTTCTTGTATTGGTCAGATAACATTTTCATTTACTGGACATATTTTGATTAACATAACTATTAGATACATAAGAGTTATATGAAAATTGAACCAATAAAACAGATGTAATTTAAGTTAAAGGGAACTTTCTACTATACCCGCCATGCTATCTGACCCGAACGAGCCACCTGGTGGTGAAACTGGTAACTACCTACTCGCATCTGCGTTATTTGAATTGATTGATCTCTTTGATTTTGGGCCATCATATTGATTATTCTTCCCCATTGATTGTGAGGAACTTAAATGTTTATTTGTATTTCAGGAGAACTTTTCAAATATAGAGCTGAGGATGAAGGAACAATTACTGATAAGGACATTTCAACAAAAAAACTTTATTTAAAAGTCAGTGCAAAAATAATGGTTAGTTAATGCCAACTCTAAAATGACGAAAGAATTGTCAATGGCCTTCAAGGCATAGTACTGAAATGTAATGAAAAATCAGTTGTTAATTTTAAAAATGTTGGATCGGTTACATTTCATAAACAAAAAAGAACATGATCCAGAAGTACATGTTTATTATAACGAACCATATCTTCACAAAGAAGAACTGCTGGCATGTTGTCAGTCTTTATAGGTAAAACCTGAAGAAGAACAACAACATGAAAGAATCATCAATGATGAAAACAATGAAGAAGAAATGATTCCTGATATTGATGAAAATGATACTGATGAAAATGAGGCTAATGTAGGCCAAGGGAATGTGCAATATGACGAAGAAAAAATCAGCAGTATTATTATGTCAATAAAAAAAAGAATGAGGTTGTAAATACCATTGAGAAATTAGAATCTAACAGTGCAATAGAATCAATTATTCATTCTCCACAAATTCCTGACGTCATAAACTCACTCAGTAGCCTTATCTAAAAAAAAATATCCCATTGACATTTCAAAATTCAGTAAAAAATCATAAACATCAATCACCATATCTATTCCAACAGTCTTCCTGATGATGAACGCAGTTTTCTCAACACACCTTGGGGGAAAAGCACCATAGCCTATGTGGGGGTTGGTGTGTTGGATTGGTTACAATGAGTTTGAGAACTACAACTAAACAAAACCTGTATTAAGCATCTAAACAGCAAATCTATTTGCTGGAAACTGTACAAGTAGCCGCCAAAGAAGATGCCTACACCTTTGGGAAATGCACCATAGCCTATGTGGGGGGTTGGTGTGTTGGATTGGTTACAATGAGTTTGAGAACTACAACTAAACAAAACCTGTATAAAGCATCTCAACAGCAATAGTGAGCACACCGGTTTCTCAAATCAATTGCTGGAAACTGTACAAGTAAACAAATCAAAATGAGTCAGAAAAAAATCCCCAGTTTCACTTTCAAAAGTAAAGAGAAGGATGACAGCATAGGAAAAATTGCATCACACAAGAGGCTTCCATTCAAAGTTGAAAACAATGAGATATTCCTCATATAATTTGAAAGAAATCAAATAAATACTCTGATAGAGGCATATGCTGTCATAATACCTAAGAGAATTCTAAACTGAAGGCAGCAAAGCAGTTGATGGAAAATATAAAAATTGCTGCAACAATATCAAAATCACAAGTAATTATATCATTTTTCAGTGCAATTTTACTCAAGAGTCCGGAATATAAAAAGAACATTCAAGTGGATATTATGCAAATATTTAATTCTGTTGAGGTGATCAGGTGATGTACATTTTTCACAATTAATATTCCAAGAAGCCTGAATTATTTTGTGAAAGTGCCACAGGTATTCACTAAAAGTAGAACTAAATATTTGTTTTATTATTTGCTATTATATAATCCTCACTCACGGCAAGGGTTTACCCCCGAAAACAATATTTTTCTGTTTCTAAGTGTGATAGTGATATGTTTATATCTTTAATAGCTAAGTTCTCTTGGTGTAATGTAACACATTCATGCTAACCCATGGAAGTTGCTGTGTCAAAGCAGCAGAGTCCAGTCTATTTAAGATATACTCGTATGCATTTTGGAGATCGGCAGGCATAACTCATTAAATTAAAAATGAAATATAAATAAAGACAAAGCCTATACAATAATATATAAACAATGTATTTTGATCAAATTGTGAATCAAGAAATTTGATTTCAAGATAACAATTGGATTATGATTTGTTTTCAAATGAAACAATCAATTAAATCGATTGCAATAGACTAGATGCGAGTAGAAAAAATCTTGATTTACGCCATTAAATATTCAAAATTCAGTCAAAGCAATGTTATATTTGAAATCTACATGTAAAAGAACATCAGTTCGAAAATTGTTTATCAAGTTTGAAAATTTAATTATTTTTGAAAGTGTGACTTCTAGTTCGGGTTGATTCTCCATAGAGCCCATGTTACAAAATCACAAAAAGTGAAATATCTTTTCTTGTATTGGTCAGATAACATTTTCATTTACTGGACATATTTTGATTAACATAACTATTAGATACATAAGAGTTATATGAAAATTGAACCAATAAAACAGATGTAATTTAAGTTAAAGGGAACTTTCTACTATACCCGCCATGCTATCTGACCCGAACGAGCCACCTGGTGGTGAAACTGGTAACTACCTACTCGCATCTGCGTTATTTGAATTGATTGATCTCTTTGATTTTGGGCCATCATATTGATTATTCTTCCCCATTGATTGTGAGGAACTTAAATGTTTATTTGTATTTCAGGAGAACTTTTCAAATATAGAGCTGAGGATGAAGGAACAATTACTGATAAGGACATTTCAACAAAAAAACTTTATTTAAAAGATTCAAGATTCAAGATTTTATTGTGTTTCAAACCAAACACTTGGTTTCCTCACAAAATCAATTACAAGACATTTACATATAATTATACAGTTAAAAAAACAACATGCATTGTTTCACAAATACCATCATACAATCTTTCCTTTTTCAAATAGCTCCCGACGCTGATTAAAAAGTTTATTTATAAAATGTATCAATTCGTTAACAATTTCAAAATCATCAGAAGTCATCAAAAAGTTATATTTTTCTTTATCCGACATATTATCAAATGTGTCAATAAAACTTAGTTTATTAAAAAATTCAAATCTACATTTTTTATAGCCATCACACACAAGAAGAAAATGCTTTTCATCCTCTACTTCCCCCTTATTGCAAATCTGACAAATTCTTTCATTTATTTCAAGTCGATGCTGTTTAGTGCCATCTTTTTTCTTTTTCTCGTGTCTCCCTGTTTCAATTCTTAAATTATGGTTTGCTAATCTAAACCTGGCCATTTTAAAAATTAACATTTTGTTCACGCTTAATGTTAAATATCTTTCCAGATTGTAATCAATTTTCATATAATTTCCAAGTTTTCTATTTTCCCTTATAGCTCTATCATTAAGTTCTATATATTTTCTTTGCATTTCAAGTTTAATTGCTTTTAGTAATCGTTTTATTCCAAACGTACTCCCATTTTCAAAGACATGTTGAAAATGAAAGTACTTTAATATGCATTCCATATGTTTGACATATATGTTATTTTTATCCCGAAATGATATATTTATTAAGCTATCCGCGTTTGTTTGATGCACACATTTCAACCAATATTTTATGGAATATATAAGTGAGTCTATAGCTAATGGAAATCTTCCTAAATCTTTTTTAACGGCATAACTTGAAGTATATTTGTTAACCCCTAAAAGGAATTTGCAAAATTTATTGTGTATTTTTTCAGGAATAAAGTCTTCATAAGAACTCTCTAGTTTAAGGTCCCCTTGACTAATCCTTCTGTCAACTTTCAAGTGAAGCATTGACCAAAATTCACTTCCGTATAATAATATAGGCTTAACACACATGTCAAAGATTTTTGTGTGCAATTCTACATTGATAGTTGAAAACTTAAAATTTTGTCTCATCATAAAAATAACTTTCATCGCCTTCTTACTTAATTCTGATATGCCATGTTTCAAACTCCCAGAGCTTTTTAAAACAAATCCCAAATATTTATATTCATTTACTTTTTCTATATTTATACTTCCAAATTTAAAATGACTGTGTTTTATTATTTTTCCTGATTTATTAAAAATCACAACTTTCGTTTTTTCAATATTAATGTTTAATTTCCATTTTGAACAATATGTTTTTAGTTTATCAAGACAGTATTGTAGTCCCTCATTTGTTTCTGATATCAAGACCAGATCATCCGCATATAAGAGTACATTTATTAACGTTTCACCATTACTACCGATTTTGACAGGCTTACATTGGTCATCAAAAATATCTATTATGTCATTTATATATAAGTTGAAACATAAAGGACTGATTAAGCAGCCTTGTTTTAATCCTAATTTAGAGTGTATTGGACTTGTTAACCCGTTTTTAAGTTTTACTCTGTATATGACACTTGAGTACATGTTATCGATTATATCATATATTTTGCCTCCCATGCCTAGATTTTTTAATTTCTGCAATAAAAGTGGCCTGGGTATGCTATCATAGGCTTTTCTGAAATCTACAAAGCATGTATATAAATATTTCCCTACCGTCACGTGTTTATCAATTAGCTGTTTCAATATCAATAAGTGATCTGCAGTTCGGCAATTCTTTTTAAACCCGATTTGTTCTCTATGAATTATATTTTGCGACTCTATGAATTCTTCCATTCTTTTATTCAAAATATCCGCAAACAATTTACTCATTGCACTTGATAACGCAATCCCACGATAATTATTTGGTAATAAATAATCTCCACTTTTAAATAAAGGTTTAATTAGACTCTCTCTCCATTGAGTAGGGTAAATGTTATTGTCAAGGATATTATTAAAAAGATTTCTTATCACCTGTATCAACATGTCTGGACTATTTTTTAACATTTCATTTCTAATTGAATCTAAACCAACGGCTTTATTGCTCTTCAACTTATTTATACTTTTTTTAAGTTCTTTCATTGATATTCCACGATTAAAGTGTTCTATGTCAATAAAAGTATAATTATTATCCTTTTTGCTATCATATTTACCAACTTGTTCCATATTCTCTTTCATTAAATCTTTGAAATATCGAACCCATTTATCGGGAGCTATTTGATTACATTTATCATCCTTAACATCATGTTTACCATCTTTGAATTCCTCTATGGTTTTCCAAAATGCTTTCGGGTCATTTTTTTCTAGTTTCATTACACCTCTCACCAATTTATCCTTATATTCTCGTTTCTTTTTACGTATAACTGATTTATATATTTTTCTTAATCTATACAATTCTTTAATATTTCCATCTGTTGGGCATTGCCCTACTAGTACTCCAATATTTCTTATTCGTTTTTTCAAACATTTACAATCTGTATCAAACCATTTGTTCTTCACCTTCTTGTTTTTAGAATGACCCCTACTTACAATTGGCCTACATTTAATAGCAATTGTTGCATGCTTATAAATATCAACTATTTTTTTAACAATATCGTTCAGGTAATCTTTGTTGCTATTATACTCTCTAAGTTTTATTCCCATAACATGTTTTATTTCTTGTTCAACTCCAACTGAGCTCATGTGTACCTTAAACTTTTCAGCAATAATATCATTCCATTTAGGAGTCACGGGAATTGGTTCTAGATTCGTAATATCTTCGTTATCGTTCAACACTCTCACCATGTCTAATGCAACACATATTTGACAATGATCAGAAAACTCTGTTAAATCTTGAACCTTAAAAAACAATACTTTTTTTAATAACTCTACATCTACAATACAGAAGTCGATTGTCGAAGCACCGTTGTACTGATAACACGTCAATTTCCCCATACTATCACCCACTGTCCTACCATTTAGAATACGCATCTGACTTGAAATACATAACTCTAGCATTTCTTTGCCCCATGCATCAGTTTTTTCATATTTTTTTGAATTTCTGTCCCTCATAACATTATCTACTTGGTAATTTGCTGGTAGGAAATCATTAAGCTCGTCATTATCATCGTCCTGAATGAAATCTTTATCCATTTGGGCATTTACGTGGGCATTCATATCCCCCATTATCATAACATTCCCCATTTTTTTAAAATTAGCTACGTCCATCTCAATTTTTTCAAAAATTGATTCTTTATTATTTCTACTTATGTTATATTTTGAATTTTCTGAAGGTGGTCTATACACAAAACATATATAAATATCCGCCATCAACTTGAAACCTTTTTTTTCTAGTTTAATCCATACATAATCATAATCTCCACTTTTAACAAATTTTACAATATGTCTCAACTTTTCTTTCACATAAACTGCCATTCCTCCATGTATAGATTTACCTAACCTTGGTCGAATAAGTTTTTTCTTTAAACTGTACCCATTTATATCGATATTATCACTTTCCATTGCTTTAATTTCACTCAATGCAAAAATATCAGCTGTTATTTCGTTGATAAATGTATCGTCTTCTAGTTTCGACAATCGACTTCCATCCTCCCTTTTAAAGAGACCATGTACATTATATGATGCTACCTCAACGTTAGATATAACCATGTCTGTTCTATTATAAACTATGAATATATGTTATTATGTTCAGCTAACCAGAAAATCTACTCATGAAGTGTTTTTCAACTATACTTTTTCTTTCAAGTACAACTATACTTTTTTCTTTTCAAGTACACACTTGCAGTTTTCATGCAAATCAACTGTAATTATACTTAATAAAGGCATGCATCGAATATATCTTAATAAACCTTACAGCTATAGAAACAAAAACAAAAAATAAAAAATAACTATAACATGTTTGTCTTTCATGTCAGAACTGAATATCGTTCTTAACGTAGCACTGAATTATTGTATATTCAGCGCCTGTTCTGTACAACCTTATTTAGAGCTTCAATCAAGAGATCTAAACTACCCTGGCCTTGACACTCGTCGCGACTATCATATACGTGCTCGGTTCTATCAAACCTCTTGTCAGATCTATTTTCTCGATCGTTGGGCCATCTACCGTTTATCGTATCTCCTCTTCTATCTTCATTGGTGTTTCTCCCCCTATTTCGGTCTACCTCCCATCTGTGTGTGAAAGGTTGTATGTTTTTCGTGTCATTGTCCATGAACTGTCGCCTGTTTTGTGCACTATCCCTTTTAACTCTCGGGATACCCATCACATATTGTACTTTGTACTTGATGTTGCCGGCTAATAAGTATGTCCCTTCGTATTTATTCAAATGGCAGTGTGTTTTCCCGAATTCTTTGTATTGTCGGTTTAGAAAGCCATCTTTATCTCCAAATTCGTGGTTCATAATGAAATGTACTTTTTCAGTGTTCTTAAGTCCCTGGGTTATACGATCTTTAAATATTGCGATGTCCTCATTTAATCGTCTATCTTCCGTCGGGCATGGTAAAGATATAATGAGATTCTTGCAGTCTTTTGCCGTGTTTCTCGCCCATTCTATATATTCGTCTGCAGCCGTTTCTGGGCTTCCATGCTGTCTTATGTCGTTTATTCCCGTGTGGTTTACTATCGTTGTGTTAGTGGTAACTGTGGTACGGACATTTTCGAGTTTTTCTTTTGTACCCTGTAACGTATATGTAGCGTATTGTTTTACATTGTGAGAGTCCAGTCTCAGATCTTGAGCCCATCGTCTGATATCGAGATATTTGGCGATTGAATCATGTGTGAAAATGAAACTGGATTCCTCCCTGCTATCTCCCTCTTTCTTGTTCGCTGTATCATTGGCATACATATGTTCGTCTGTTTGTTTTTTTGTTTGTGCTGTTTTCCATTGCTCTCCATTTCTTTCATACTCCAGCTTCATATTTTCTAACCTGTCTTCTAATCTTATAATCATTTTCTCCTTTTCCTTGATTATAACATTTTTTTCGATGAGCGTCTTTTCCTTCGTTTGCAGGAGTTCTTCAATCTCATCTATACGAACACGAATTCTATCCTCTATTTCATCTTTGTTACGCTGTAAATCTCTGACCTCTTTATCTTTCTTCCTAAACTGTACTTGTAGTTCATCCATTTCTTTTTCCATGTTTTCTTTTGTAGATTCTAATATGTCGTATTCCATCTCTTTTTGTTTCAGCTTACCTTTCAAAGTTTCGTTTTCAATACTCAATTTTTCAAATTTGGATCTGTACGTTTCTATTTCCTTGTTTTTCTTCTCATTTTCTAGTACATCTTTTTTGATTATTGTCATACTTTTCAACGTTGGCAATATTTCATTTAACGATTTTTGTATTTCGTTCATTTGTCCTTTCATGTAACTAGTCTCCATATTGTTTACAACCATATTTGCCTCTAAAGTATTCATACGATTGATGCATTGTTCTTCGATATTCCCCTTGCAATTTTCTCCTTCATTCGGGCTTTCTCTTGAAATTTCTTTTGTATTTTCACGTTCAATAACTTTATTTACTTCATGTTTACTCCCTGTTGTCACATTCTTCTCATCATCCTTATTTACTATATCGTCACCACCTTGTTTTGCTTTATTTTCCACCTCAATTTCAATACATTCTTCATCCTCTGTATTCTCTACTTCAATTGTGATCGTATCTTCCTGCTTATTTTCACCCACATGGCCACGTAATCTAGCTTTATAACTAGTTTCGTGTTCTGATTCTACGGGATCAAACTCTTTATTTAGCTCACATCCTTTGATATCAAACGTTACTCCATTTATTTTCAAAAAGCCTATAGCTGCTCCAAAAGCATCCGGTCCAATAAAGGATTTGAATCTACAATCTTTGACTTTTTTCGTAAGTCTCTCTACAGTTGACCATTCTTCGAATATTCCTAATTTAAGGCCCCGTGCTACTGCGTATAATTTTTTCTTTCCTCCTGGCATGATCGTTCGTATATTTAACGTATTCCACTGGACGAAACGATTCGCACCGTCGATGGGCGATAATAAAGATCACTTGACTCGTCTTTTAACAAGTCCTACAAATGTACGTATAATGTCACTTACAGTTTATTTGTTCGTTTTAAAATATCCTTAATTTATTCACGTATCCTTCCGAATTCTTCTTATGATCTCAATATCTATCTAAACACACTAAATTTTCGATAATCTGGTTATTTTTTGGACAATTAAAAATTCAATGTCATTGCACCAATTTATGCACCAAAAGTCAGTGCATAAATAATGGTTAGTTAATGCCAACTCTAAAATGACGAAAGAATTGTCAATGGCCTTCAAGGCATAGTACTGAAATGTAATGAAAAATCAGTTGTTAATTTTAAAAATGTTGGATCGGTTACATTTCATAAACAAAAAAGAACATGATCCAGAAGTACATGTTTATTATAACGAACCATATCTTCACAAAGAAGAACTGCTGGCATGTTGTCAGTCTTTATAGGTAAAACCTGAAGAAGAACAACAACATGAAAGAATCATCAATGATGAAAACAATGAAGAAGAAATGATTCCTGATATTGATGAAAATGATACTGATGAAAATGAGGCTAATGTAGGCCAAGGGAATGTGCAATATGACGAAGAAAAAATCAGCAGTATTATTATGTCAATAAAAAAAAGAATGAGGTTGTAAATACCATTGAGAAATTAGAATCTAACAGTGCAATAGAATCAATTATTCATTCTCCACAAATTCCTGACGTCATAAACTCACTCAGTAGCCTTATCTAAAAAAAAATATCCCATTGACATTTCAAAATTCAGTAAAAAATCATAAACATCAATCACCATATCTATTCCAACAGTCTTCCTGATGATGAACGCAGTTTTCTCAACACACCTTGGGGGAAAAGCACCATAGCCTATGTGGGGGTTGGTGTGTTGGATTGGTTACAATGAGTTTGAGAACTACAACTAAACAAAACCTGTATTAAGCATCTAAACAGCAAATCTATTTGCTGGAAACTGTACAAGTAGCCACCAAAGAAGATGCCTACACCTTTGGGGAAAGGCACCATAGCCTATGTGGGGGGTTGGTGTGTTGGATTGGTTAAAATGATTTTAGGAACTACAACTAAATATAAATAAAAGCTGTATAAAGCATATAAACAGCAATAGTGAGCACAGCAGTTTGTCAAATCAATTTGCTGGAAACTGAACAAGTAGTCGCCACAGAAGATGCCCATAATTATGTTCTTAAAAAAGAGGACAAAGGGACGTCAGTTAAAATAAGTGTGACATGCCAATAATTTTTTGAAGAACTTAAGGCATCTGTTAGAGCACTACAAACTCAGAGATACATGTCACAAAATGGAGGAGATATTCTATTCAAAATGACAAAAACTTATAAGACAAGTGGTTGAGTTTATTGAAGTGTGGTTCCACTGATTCTGCATTAGCAATGTACAAAATGGTATTTAAAAATGTGTGCAAATCAATTTTGAAAAGAAACGTTGAGGGATTTTATGTCAAAAAGGAGGATGCACACAGGAAACAAATCAAATGAGTCAGAAAAATTCCCCAAATTTCACTTTCAAAAGTATAGAGAAGGATGACAGCATGGGAAAAATTGCATCACACAAGAGTCTTCCATCCAAAGTTGAAAACAACGAGAAAGCCAAGGGGATGTGCAATATGACGACAAAAAAATCAGCAGTATTATTATGTCAATGATAAAAGTATGAGGTTGCAAATACCATTGAGAAATTAGAATCTAACAGTGCAATCGAATCAATCATTTAATCTACATAAATTCATGACGTCATAAACTCACTCAGTAGCCTTATAAAATTATCCCATTGACATTTCAAAATTCAGTAACAAATTATCAACATCAATCACCATATATATTTTAAGAAGTGACCTCTAAAAAATTATATTGCGTTCGATTTTTGTACAAGTAGCCACCACAGAATATGCCCATGATTTTGTTCTTAAAAAAGGACAAAGGGACATTAGTTAAAATAAGTGTGACATGCCAATCATTTTTGAAGAACTTTGAAGATGACAAAAACTTAAAAGACAAGTGGTTGAGTTTATTCAAGAGTTTTTCCCCAAATTCTGCATTAACATTGTACAAAGTGATCTTTAAAAAATATCTAAATATGTTTGCAAATCAATCTAGGAAAGACATGATGAGGGATTTTGATGTAAAAAAGGAGGATGCACACAGGAAACAAATCAAAATGACTTGTTTTGCAAAAATCCCCAAATTTCACTTTCAAAAGTATAGAGGAGGATGACAGCATAGGAAGAATTGCATCACACAAGAGGCTTCAATCTGAAGTTGTAAACGGAGAAATTCATCATACAATTTAAAAGAAATCAGATAAACGCTCTGGCAGAGGCATAGATTAATGAACTTTATTACACATGCATACCCATAAAGGGTTAGGCATATGATGTCATAATACCTAAGAGAATGTCTAAACTGAAGGCAGCAAAGCAGTTGATGGAAAATATCAAAATTGCTAAAACAATTTTCAACCCACAAGTAATTATATCATTTTTCAATGCAACTTTACTCAAGAGTCAGGAATATAAAAAGAGCATTCAAGTGGATATTATGCAAACATTTAATTCTATTGAGGTGATCAGGTGATACGTTAATAATATGAATAGTTAAGTTCTCTTGGTGTAATGTAACACATTCGTGCTAACCCATGGAAGTTGCTGTGTCAAAGCAGCAGAGTCCAGTCTTTTTAAGATATACACATATGTATATTGGAGATCAGCGTTACTCATAAAATTAAAAAAATATAAATAAAGACAAAGCCAATACAAGAATATATTTTGATCAAATTGTGAATCAAGAAATTTGATTTCAAGATAACAATCTGTTTATGATTTGTTTTCAAATGTAATTATATTTGTGAATGATTGAATTGATTGTTTCAAGCAATGGTTGATTGCTCCCAATGGATGAATTGAATGATCTCTTTGATTTTGGGCCATCATATTGATTATTCTTCCCATCTATTGTGAGGAACTTAAATGTTAATTTGTATTTCAGGAGAACTTTTCAAATATAGAGCTGGGGATGAAGGAACAATTACGGATAAGGACATTTCAACAAAAGAACTTTATCTACCAAATAAGTAAAAAGTAAAAGTCGGTGCAAAAGTAATTGTTAATGCCAACTCTAGAAATGACAAAAGAATCGTCAATGGCCTTCAAGGCATAGTACTGAAATGAAATGGAAAATCAGTTGTTAATTTTAAAAATGTTGGATCGGTTACATTTCATGAACAAAAGTTCCGGCAGTTTGCACCAGAGGGACTTGCAGAGGTTTTCTGTAGAGCCCAAATACCCCTTCAATTGGCATTTGCCCTTACTGTCCACAAGGTACAAGGCATGACCCTTGATAGAGTAATAATTGACTGTAGGCATATGACGTCCCCAGGTCAGATTGGTGTTGCCGTTGGGAGAGTTTCCTCCAAGAAAGAAGTACATGTTTATAATAACGAACCATATTTTCATAAAGAAGAACTGCTGGCATAGTCTTTATATATAACCTGAAGAAGGACAACAACATGAAAGAATCATCAATGATGAAAATAATGAAGAAGAAATGCTTCCTCATATTGATGGAAATGAGGCTAATGTAGGCCAAGGGAATGTGCAATATGACGACGAAAAAATCAGCAGTAGTTATTATGTCAATGAAAAAAAGAAAGTATGAGGTTGCAAATACCATTGAGAAATTAGAATCTAACAGTGCAATAGAATCAATCATTCATTTTCCACAAATTCCTGACGTCAGTAGTTTTATATTATAAAAAATATCCCATTGACATTTCAAAATTCAGTAAAAAATTAATCACCATCAATCACCATATCTTTTCCAAGAAGTGACCTCTACAAAAGTCAAGTATTACATTCGATTATCTGAAAACGAAATTGGCATTGTCTTTTTAGGCAAATGGGTGGAAATAGTCCAAAGTAAAAAGCTTCACTATTGATCAACAGTCTTCCTGATGATGAACTCAGTTTTCTCGACACACCTTGGGGAAAGGCACCATAGCCTATGTGGGGGGTTGTTGTGTTGGATTGGTTACAATGATTTTGAGAACTACAACTAAACAAAACCTGTATAAAGCATCTAAACAGCAACAGTGAGCACAGCGGTTTCTCAAATCAATTTGCTGAAAACTGTACAAGAAGCCGTCACAGAAGATGCCCACACCTTTGGGAAAGGCACCATAGCCTATGTGGGGGGTTGGTGTGTTATGTGGGGGGTTGGTGTGTTTGATTGGTTAAAATGATTTTGAGAACTACAACTAAACAAAACCTGTATAAAGCATCTAAACAGCAACAGTGAGCACAGCGGTTTCTCAAATCAATTTGCTGAAAACTGTACAAGAAGCCGTCACAGAAGATGCCCACACCTTTGGGAAAGGCACCATAGCCTATGTGGGGGGTTGGTGTGTTATGTGGGGGGTTGGTGTGTTTGATTGGTTAAAATGATTTTGAGAACTACAACTAAACAAAACCTGTATAAAGCATCTAAGCAGCAATAGTGAGCACAGCAGTTTCTCAAATCAATTTGCTGTAAACTGTACAAGTAGCCGCCACAGAAGATGCCCATAATTATGTTCTTAAAAGAGGACAAAGGGATGTCAGTAAAAATAAGTGTGACATGCCAATCATTTTTTGAAGAACTTAAAGAGCACTACAAACTCAGAGAAACATGTCACAAAATGGAGAAGATATTCTATTCAAATGATTAAAACTTAAAAGACAAGTGGTTGAGTTTTTTGAAGAGTGGTTCCACTGATTCTGCATTAGCATTGTACAAAATGGTATTCAAAAATACCTAAATACATTATGTGTGCAAATCAATTTAGAAAAGAAATGTTGAGGGATTTTGATGTCGAAAAGGAGGATGCACACAGGAAACAAATCAAAATGAGTCAAAAAAATCCCCAATTTCACTTTCAAAAGTAAAGAGAAGGATGACATCATAGGAAAAATTGCATCACACAAGAGGCTTTCATCCAACGTTGAAAATGATGAGATATTCCTCATATAATTTAAAAGAAATCAGATAAACGCTCTGGCAGAGGCATATGATGTCATAATACCTAAGAGAATGTCTAAACTGAAGGCAGCAAAGCAGTTGATGGAAAATATCAAAATTGCTACAACAATTTTCAACCCACAAGTAATTATATCATTTTTCACTGCAACTTTACTCAAGAGTCAGGAATATTTAATTCTATTGAGGTGATCAGTACCCTGCGTGCAGAGTCTAGTTAAACTACACTCTGCCTAGTAGAGACCATATTACAGTTTAGTAGCCCCGCCTCCACAACGGGTACCGGTGACAGTTTGGGTAAATCACTTTTGACCTACGCGCTTACCTTCCACCAATCAGCGAGCTTGAAGAAACATGTGCCAAATGCGTTCTAATTAAATATGTGCATGTCACTGGTCAATTCCGGGCTCAACGATGACGTCAGAAGGAATGACCATATAAAGAACGTCGGTCAAATTTGGCCGACGAACACTGATTGGCGCGGTGAGTTCACAGGTTTATTTTAGTTTGAAAGAGTGAAGACGAAGCTCTCTTTTAAGAAGTGAAGTCAAACGAATGCAAAGGGTAGGTGATCAGGTAAAGAAATGTACATTTTTCACAATTAATATTCAAAGAAACCTGAATCATTTGTGAAAGTGCCACGGGTATTCACTAAAAATAGAACTAAATATTTGTTTTATTATTTGCTGTTACATGTATATAATCCTCATGTATATAAAACTCATGGCAAGGGTTTACCCCCCGAAAACAATATTTTTCTGTTTCTAAGTGTGATAGTGATATGTTTATATCTTGAATAGTTAAGTTCTCTTGGTGTAATGAAACACATTCATGCTAACCCATGGAAGTTGCTGTGTCAAAGCAGCAGAGTCCAGTCTTTTTAAGATATACACATATGCATATTGGAGATCAGTGTTACTCATAAAATTTAAAAAATATAAATAAAGACAAAGCCTATACAAGAATATATAAACAATGTATTTTGATCAAATTGTGAATCAAGAAATTTGATTTCAATTGTTACATGTATATAATCCTAACTCATGGCAAGGGTAAACAATATTTTTCTGTTTCTAAGTGTGATAGTGATATGTTTATATCTTGAATAGTTAAGTTCTCTTGGTGTAATGTAACACATTCATGCTAACCCATGGAAGTTGCTGTGTCAAAGCAGCAGAGTCCAGTCTTTTTAAGATATACACATATGCATATTGGAGATCAGCGTTACTCATAAAATTAAAAAAATATAAATAAAGACAAAGCCTATACAAGAATATATAAACAATGTATTTTGATCAAATTGTGAATCAAGAAATTTGATTTCAAGATAACAATCTGATTAGGATTTGTTTTCAAATGTAATTATATTTGTGAATGATTGAATCGATTGTTTCAAGCAATGGTTGATTGCTCCCAATGGATGAATTGATTGATATCTTTGATTTTGGGCCATCATATTGATTATTCTTCCCATCTATTGTGAGGAACTTAAATGTTAATTTGTATTTCAGGAGAACTTTTCAAATATACAGCCAAGGATGAAGGAACAATTACTGACAAGGACATTTCAACAAAAGAACTTTATTTAAAAGTCCTTGCAAAAGTAATGGTTAGTTAATGCCAACTCTAAAATGACAAAAGAATCGTCAATGGCCTTCAGGGCAATGTAATGAAAATGAGTTGTTAATTTTAACAATGTTGGATCGGTTACATTTCATAAACAAACAAAAAAGAACATGATCCAGAAGTACATGTTTATTATTATTTATATTATTACATGTTTATTATAACGAACCATATTTTCATAAAGAAGAACTGCTGGCATGTTGTCAAGTCTGTAAATGTAAAACCTGAAGAAGAACAACAACATGAAAGAATCATCAATGATGAAAATAATGAAGAAGAAATGCTTCCTCATATTGATGAAAATGAGGCTAATGTAGGCCAAGGGATTGTGCAATATGACGACGAAAAAAATCAGCAGTATTATTATGTCAATAAAAAAAAGTATGAGGTTGCAAATACCATTGAGAAATTAGAATCTAACAGTGCAATAGAATCAATCATTCATTCTCCACAAATTCCTGACGTCATTAACACACTCAGTAGCTTTATCTTATAAAAATATCCCATTGACATTTCAAAATTCAGTAAAAAATCATCAACATCAATCACCATATCTATTCCAAGAAGTGACCTCTACAAAAGTCAAGTATTACATTCGATTATCTGAAAACGAAATTGGCATTGCCTTTTTAGGCAAATAGCAGGACATATTGCACAGTAAAAAGCTTCACTATTGATCAACAGTCTTCCTGATGATGAACTCAGTTTTCTCGACACACCTTGGGGGAAAAGCACCATAGCCTATGTGGGGGGTTGTTGTGTTGGATTGGTTACAATGATTTTGAGAACTACAACTAAACAAAACCTGTATAAAGCATCTAAACAGCAACAGTGAGCACAGCGGTCTCTCAAATCAATTTGATGGAAACTGTACAAGTAGCCACCACAGAAGATGCCCACACCTTTGGGAAAGGCACCATAGCCTATGTGGGGGGTTGGTGTGTTTGATTGGTTAAAATGATTTTGATAACTAAAACTAAATAAAAGCTGTATAAAGCATCTAAACAGAAATAGTGAGCACAGCAGTTTCTCAAATCAATCTGCTGAAAACTGTACAAGTAGCTGCCACAGAAGATGCCCACACCTTTGGGAAAGGCACCATAGCCTATGTTGGGGTTGGTGTGTTGGATTGGTTACAATGATTTTGAGAACTACAACTAAACAAAACCTGTATGAAGCATCTAAACAGCAATAGTGAGCACAGCGGTTTCTCAAATCAATTTGCTGAAAACTGTACAAGTAGCCGTCACAGAAGATGCCCACACCTTTGGGAAAGGCACCATAGCCTATGTGGGGGGTTGGTGTGTTTGCTTGGTTAAAATGATTTTGAGAACTAAAACTAAATAAAAGCTGTATAAAGCATCTAAACAGCAATAGTGAGCACAGCGGTTTCTCAAATCAATTTGCTGAAAACTGTACAAGTAGCCGCCACAGAAGATGCCCACACCTTTGGGAAAGGCACCATAGCCTATGTGGGGGGTTGGTGTGTTTGCTTGGTTAAAATGATTTTGAGAACTAAAACTAAATAAAAGCTGTATAAAGCATCTAAACAGCAATAGTGAGCACACCGGTTTCTCAAATCAATTGCTGGAAACTGTACAAGTAGCCACCACAGAAGATGCCCATAATTATGTTCCTAAAAAAGAGGACAAAGGGATATTAGTTAAAATAAGTGTGACATGACAATCATTTTTTGAAGAACTTAAGACTTTGTTAGAGCACTACAAACTCAGAGAAACATAACACAAAATGGAGGAGATATTCTATTCAAAATGACTAAAACTTAAAAGACAAGTGGTTGTTGTTGAGTTTATTGAAGAGTGGTTCCACTGATTCTGCATTAGCATTGTACAAAATGGTATTTAAAAATACCTAAATACGTATGTGTGCAAATCAATTTAGAAAAGAAATGTTGAGCGATTTTGATGTCAAAAAGGAGAATGTACACAAGAAACACATCAAAAAATCCCCAAATTTCACTTTCAAAAGTATAGAGAAGGATGACAGCATTGGAAAAATTGCATCACACAAGAGGCTTCAATCCAAAGTTGAAAACGAGATATTCCTCATAGTGTAAGGGCCCAGTATTGAAATTGGGGCCATTCCTAAATAAGTTATTTATAAGTTTGGTGTTTATACTTACTTTTAAGCTTGGGTAAAACTCTGGCACAGCTTGTTATTTTAGTAAAATTAACTTATTTTTGGTCAATTTCAAATTTTCATATTTTTATTTTCTGCCATGTTTGTTTTGGTTTGAAATCTCTAACACGAGATTTCGTTTGTTCTGTTATGTTCACCTACTTACTCATATTTAATCTACATCACACAAGCCCACACACTTTGTCAATATCCACTTTAGTTTTCTTAATATCTTTCATCCTTATAGGGGTGGTTGTTATCCCTTATTTCTCAATGTCGCCAGTTTTGACTTCTATGTCAAAAGGTCTCTTCTTGCGAGATAATTGTGATTGTGAAACGTGTTGTTCTGATCAAGAAGATGGATTACTTTCACTCGTGCTTGTATCCAGTTGTTTCCGTATTAGGATTATTTCGTAAATGTATAACGTTTTGATACCATTTTTAGTGACTTTAGTGTGAAGAGCTAGGTGAATTTATAGCCTGATCTAGCATTGACCAGCCTTTTACAGCTATATCAGCTCTTTCTAGCTCCAAGTGACATCATTTCTAGCTAGTATCAGCTAAGCTCTCCTGCTAGCCTGTTACAGCCAATATATTGCAAAACTAGTGCCAGGGTATTCAGATAATAATTCTCCGACTGAAATCACATTTGTTTGGTGCTTGAAATTCTGACCGATTTTCAGCACCTAGCCAATCTAACCCTGATCGCAACACCATATTTGCCTGTTGTGGTATTTCTTTATTTTAGATCGTTTTTGTTCATCTTAGGTATGGCAGAGGCTGAAGTATCACTCAACATAGAGGACTTAAATATCACTCCTCCCCCTGAACAACCTCCACCCAAACTTTTCTTCCCAAAAAATGCGTTGGGGAAAAAAAGATCAATTGTATGGAAACATTTTGACATATCTAAAGACAAAAAGTCTACTAAGTGTCACCACTGCGAGAAAATGTGTCCTTATTCAGGTAACTCATCCATAATGCAGTCCGACCTGGAGCGGTATCATTATAGTATCATACATCCAACAGCTTGTGTTAGCACACCCCAGACTAGTGCTACACCTGCAAAGCAACTTACCCTACTTGATGTAGCTAAGCGCAAGGAAGCTAAAATGGACATTAAGTCAATGCGTAGTACAAGTATTACAAAAGTGGTGGCAGAATTCATTGTGCTGGATGGTCGGCCTATTAGTGTTGTAGAGGGATCTGGATTTAGAAGATTGATGGAAACAGTTGAACCACGCTACTCCGTGCCAAGTTCGAGCTATGTGTATGAAAAAATCATCCTACCTATGTTTTATGACACAAAGGCAAAGGTAGTAGGAGAATTGAAGAGGGCATTTCGACATGCAATAACAACAGATGCATGGCAATCTATTGCTACAGTTAGTTTCATCACTTAGACAGTTCACTTTATTGATGTAGAAACGTTCAAATTGGAAGCAAGGGTCCTTGAGACAGTAAGTTCCAGTGAAAGGCATACAGCTGAGAATCTCTCTGCTCATTTAGAAGCTACTATTTCTGAATGGCATCTTAAAGACCCCGTTTGTGTAACTGACAACGCCAAAAACATTGTAAAAGCTGTGTCAATAACTGATTTGTTGCACATCTGGTGTTTTGGGGGTCTGGGAGTCTGGGGGTGAGGGAGGTGTCTTTCCTCATTGGAAAATGTAGGAAAATTGTGGCAGTTTTTAAGCAATCTGCCCAGAAGACTACCAAGCTGCTTCAAGCAGAACAATAGTTGGAACTTGAGGTTTGTAATAAAGTGTATATTAGTCTGTCTATTACTTGTAAAATTGGTAAGCCTGAAAATATATTACACTATCAAAAATAATATTAGTCTAATTTATAATTTGAATAATTAGATCATGGTTTTGGGATACATAGGGTCTATTTTTCTTTTGACAGGTTTACACGTAGTTTGCTTTTATTGCTGGGTTTCTTTAACGTTTTTAGTCTTTTCCATTTGGTGCTTGTGCTTAGATATTTGAAACCGCGTTTCTAGGAGCTAAAGGTTCTACAAGATGTAAAAACACGCTGGAATTCAGCTTATTACATGATCAAGAGGCTTCTCAAAATATTTCCTGCAATCGTGTCTGTTCTGTATGAGTCGAAACTTCAACATGTTGTTCTCACTGAAACCGAAATCAAGAACTGTGAGGGATTGGTAACCCTACTTGGACCATTTGGCGACTGTGATGGTATCATCAGAGAAGTCCCCTACAATAAGTCTTATTCTCCCAATGTTGAAAGCGTTCTTAGGTAAGATTGGTTCCAATTATAGCCATATTACAATCTCTTATGAATGTAAGTTAGTTAGTATTATATTTTGTCACATCACCAATTCTATCATTTTTTAGATGTTTTCACACTGGCTAATGGTGATGACTCTGTCTTGATCGCAAATGCTTAGAAAGCTATCAGGGAAGACCTCTTGAAACGTTACAATGATGATAATCAACAACATGCACTGCAAATAAGTACATTCCTAGATCCCCGATTCAAATTGGACTATTGGGACTCAATTGATTCAAAACAAGATGTAAGAAAGAGAGTTGTAAATGAAGCTCTTGCAACAGTAGCCCAAGTCCAACCCCAAGTGCCAACAGTCAAATCAGAACCCCTCCCAACAGTTAAATTAGAAGTAGAACCCCTGCCACTTTCCCACACATCTTTGTCAGATGTGCTTTTTGTAAAGGCCATTAATCCACCACCCCCTGCAAACATCAGTCAAGAGGTTAGGATCAACAACGAAGTTGATAAATACTTGGCTGAAGATTCACCAAGACAGGATGACCATCCTCTTGACTGGTGGGGTGCAAGGAGGGTGTCTTACAAATACTTTCCAACTCTTGTATCACGTTACCTCTGGATCCCTGCAACCTCCGTTGCTAGTGAGAGGGTTTTCTCAACTGCTGGGAAATGTAATGAGTAAACGACATGCTAGCATAGACCCTGACACACTCAACCAATTAATCTTTCTCTACAAGAACTTTAAATGAAAAAGCTTATAATGTCCACAATAGAACATTAACTGTAATTAAATAAGTTTAATTGATATGTTAGTTAACGTATGTACCAGTATAATGTCCACAATATAACATTAACTGTATTGTAGTTAAATAGATATAATTTTTTGTGGAGATTTAATTCTGACAGTCGATACTGTCGTCGACCTTGGGCTTCGACATGTCGACATCAGATTCCATTGCCACTAGAGCTCTATGGTGAGCAGTCATCAGAATACATTAATCTGTTGACAACTCTTCTGTGGAGAATAAGGATGAAATTACAAATTTGCCACAAAATAATGATTTTTATAATAAATAATGTATTTCATCTAACAGGATTATTATTTAAACTTCAAACAGAATATAATCATTGAACCAATGCTAAAGCTAGTTAGAATTCTTGTTGTAACCCATCTAATGTTTGATATATTGGCTAATGTTAAGCTACCCCTACCCCATGTGGATAAATGTGGGTGCCACTTGCTCATCATTCAGTGAATGGCTCAATGTAGTTGGGGAAGGTGAGCAACCTACTATGGCAAGGTGTTACCATGGTCCTTAATGAACATTGCACAAAATGGTAATCGTGTATGGGAGTAAATTCATGGGGAATGTTTCATATTATGTCAACTTCAGGCAAAAACAAATTGTGGAAAGAAGTTACACACTGCCCTGATTAGGATTGGGACCTTATTCCCCATAGAAAGGTCAGATGTCTCATTGACAACTGCCCCTAAAGGATGGATTGCAGCACAAGGACATGGGTGTTACTATGGGATAGAGGAATTTTTCATTTTTATGACCTGATTGTTTAGCCTTTTTGATCTGCTTTACACTACAATTTGAACAGTGTTATTTTGAAAATGCCAAAATTCTTAAGACTACCCCTAGAATGTGTATATGAGGTGGAACTATGAAGTGTTGCATACGGTGCACATGTATTGCTATTCTGTGTTGTTGCAACTGTGTGCTAGACCTTCCAGACATCTCAAAGGCTTTGGGATATGTCAAAGTGAAGCTCTCTACTGACGAAGGCTAAGGGACAAGCTTGGGCAAGGCAAAGGAAAAAAAGCTTGATTTTTGGATTTAACATTTATCAGGTTTTGATTGTGTAGCTGCCCAACCGCAATATAACATCAAGTCATACAAGTGATTAGAGACTTATGATTAATGTGTATTTTTAGGATTGTAAAGGAAGGAGTGGTATACATTTCTAAGTGCTGTTAGGATGATTGACAATCACATACACATTTACAGCCATCCTACATGACAAAACGTGTAAAACAACAGCAGTATCAGATTCCAGTTTTAATCTGCTTGAGGATCTGATTGACATTCTAGGACAGTGAAGGATGTACATTTTATATTAACTTTTATTTTACATAGTTGATTGAAACAGGTTTTGAAACCAACTGACTTTAAAAAAGATATCCTAGCCTAGGGCCCAACTATGGCCAAATTTTCATTTTCAGAACATGCTGATATTATAAATGCTTTGATTATCAATAGACAATAAATGAATAAACACAAGGAGCAGACACGTCTCAAACTCTCAATCTCGTGGTTACGGCACCCAATCGCCTAGCTTGAACATGCTGGCACTCAATAGATGAGTAAAAAATGAAAAAAAAGGTTCTGTTTATTTTGTTATTCTTGTTCTCACCCTGTTAAGTTCCAGCCTCTGAATATATACCTTGTATCATTAAATTCATCTAAAAGTTGCCTTGAGTTAAATGACCTAAGATTTGAAACTTGACCTTTGGCTGACCTTCAAATTGTCAAAGTGTCTACGGTGCCTCCGTAAGATAATTTTGCCAGTTCTGAGTCTTAGACGGAAGATAATTCTTCTTTTGATTCTGAATCAGATGTAGAAACAGGTCCCCAAAATGAAGCTGAAGCAGGTCGAGAGAGTATTGCGCAATCAATAGATGAGTAAAAAATGAAAAAAAGGTTCTGTTTATTTTGTTATTCTTGTTCTCACCCTGTTAAGTTCCAGCCTCTGAATATATACCTTGTATCATTAAATTCATCTAAAAGTTGCCTTGAGTTAAATGACCTAAGATTTGAAACTTGACCTTTGGCTGACCTTCAAATTGTCAAAGTGTCTACGGGGCCGCCGTAAGATAATTTTGCCAGTTCTGACTCTTAGACGGAAGATAATTCTTCTTTTGATTCTGAATCAGATGTAGAAACAGGTCCCCAAAATGAAGCTGAAGCAGGTCGAGAGAGTATTGCGCAATCAATAGATGAGTAAAAAATGAAAAAAAGGTTCTGTTTATTTTGTTATTCTTGTTCTCACCCTGTTAAGTTCCAGCCTCTGAATATATACCTTGTATCATTAAATTCATCTAAAAGTTGCCTTGAGTTAAATGACCTAAGATTTGAAACTTGACCTTTGGCTGACCTTCAAATTGTCAAAGTGTCTACGGGGCCTCCGTAAGATAATTTTGGCAGTTCTGCCTCTTAGACGGAAGATAATTCTTCTTTTGATTCTGAATCAGATGTAGAAACAGGTCCCCAAAATGAAGCTGAAGCAGGTCGAGAGAGTATTGCGCAATCAATAGATGAGTAAAAAATGAAAAAAAAGTTCTGTTTATTTTGTTATTCTTGTTCTCACCCTGCTAAGTTCCAACACCTGAATATATACCTTGTATCATTAAATTCACCTAAAATTGGCCTGGAGTTAAAATGAACTAAGATTTGAAACTTGACCTTTGGCTGACCTTCAAATTGTCAAAAGTGTCTTCATGGCCTCTGAAAGATTGCTCAGAATTGTTAAGTCTAGTATTAGATGCAAGGGTAAATATTCCAAAAAGACGATGGCAAACTCCTGTGACCATGTCATAAAAGAAGAAAAACTTTATTAGCAACAAAATGGATAAATAGAAAAGTACAATGAGCCCATTATAATTAATTTTGGCAGTTGTGACTCTTACACGGATCTTAGACAGAAGATAATTCTTCTTTTGACAGGTCCACAAAATGAAGCTGAGGCAGGTGGAGAGAGTATTGCGCAATATGCAACAGTGGAACAGGTGACTACCAAGAGAAATAGATATATCAATAGATGAGTAAAAAAATGAAAAAAAGGTTCTGTTTATTTTGTTATTCTTGTTCTCACCCTGTTAAGTTCCAGCACCTGGATATATACCTTGTTTCATTAAATTCATCTAAAAGTTGCCTGAAGTTAAATGACCTAAGATTTGAAACTTGACCTTTTGCTGACCTTCAAATTGTCAAAAGTGTCTACGGGGCCTCCTTAAGATTGCTCAGAATTGTATTCTAAGTCTAGTTATTTCAGTTTCATCTCATATATATACAACACCTATATATTTGTATATATTAGATGCAAGGGTAAATATTCCAGATAGTCGATGGCAAACTCCTGTGACCATGTCATAAAGGAAGAAAACTTAATTAGCAACAAAATGGATAAATAGAAAAGTACAATGAGCCCATTATAATTAATTTTGGCAGTTGTGACTCTTACACGGATCTTAGACAGAAGATAATTCTTCTTTTGACAGGTCCACAAAATGAAGCTGAGGCAGGTGGAGAGAGTATTGCGCAATATGCAACAGTGGAACAGGTGACTACCAAGAGAAATAGATATATCAATAGATAAGTAAAAAATGAAACAGTGACCATGTCCTAAAGGAAGAAAAACTTAATTAGCAACAAGATGGATAATAAATAGAGAAGTACAATGAGCCCATTATAATTAATTTTGGCAGTTCTGACTCTTAAACGGATCTTAGACAGAAGATAATCCTTCTTTTGATTCTGAATCCGATGGAAACAGGTCCCCAAAATGATGCTGAAGCAGGTCTTATTGTGAATGAGAGAGTGTTGTGCAATATGCAACATTGCCACAGGTGACTACCAAGAGGGAGTAGGATGTAACAGGGCCAAGTGCCAGATATGGTACAATGTGAAGGTATGATTCAAAGTATGATTCAAAGTATGGATCATATCATCACTGATTGAAATATACTGAAGGTATAGTAAGCCTTTCCATTATTGCATTATGTATAGGCACTCCTAAAATAACAAAAAATGTAGATATTTCTTGACAGGGCACAATATTTACAAAAAGTTTGGTCAATATAGAAATCCTGCTACTAAAATTTTAAGACATGTGTAGATTTTGCACTCGAGGACCATCTTTTCAAATAACTTCATTGGAAGTGGTTCACAAAAAAAACACATTCTTATTTCATGTATCATATGTTTCAATCTGATAAAATGATAAATTGAAAAATGATAAATTGTTTTAACAAAGCTAATTGTTTGATGCTATCCTTATTTCAATGTTCAACCATACAAGTCAAAATCAGTTTTTTTAAATAATTTGCCTTTTGAGTTGCAAAGGGATTTAATTGACATCTGTATTTCAATGTGCAACCATACCAGACAAAATCAGATTTTTAAAATGATTTGCCTTTTCAGTTGCAAAGGGATTTAATTGACATCTGTGTTTCAATGTTCAACCATACAAGACAAAATCAGATTTTTTAAATTATTTGCCTTAATTATTTCATGAAATTCATTGGTACTGCCCAAGAAAGGAGTTATTAAATCAGAACTTTTAATCCATGTTGATATTTTGTATATGAGCTGTGGTAGCGTATTTTCATAAACCATTTGCAGCAGGCCCAAACTCACAAGCTCATAATGGACATAAGTACAAGGTTGGATAGCACCTTAGTAATTTTTGAAAGAATGCTGGAGTAAAAAGCACATGTTCAAGCAACTATCACTGATAAGTTAATGAAAAAGTTAAAAAGTAACTATCACAGATCTATTCAAGTGGACTTGATCTTTGAGTTAATAATATTGTAGTATTTGTGGGGACCATTTAATGGGTATTCTCTTCCCCGCCCTCCTCCCGTCACTTACCTCATTTCGCTGGAAATCAACGAATATATTTCATTTTGCTAATTTTCAGGTCAATTTTATAATTTAAAGTCTCCACTGTTGTTTTCAATGCCTGTCAATTTTGTGTTACATTCTTTATCTATCTGCACTGTTTTCTTGTGTATTCCATAAAATTTCAAATATTTACATGTTCACATGGGGGCTGCCATATTGGGCTTGCGTGAGGCAGCAGTTTGTTAAAAGGATAAATTCATACATTAGCTTTGCAGAAACTTGAGATTGATTATATATGTAGGCATGTGCAAGGCAGGAACTTATGACCTCGTATTGAGCTTTGTGGGAAATTTAAAATAGTGTTTTCATTTAAAGGCAAGGTACAAAAGCAGTTAGCACAGAAATCTGATGCTGTGGCAGTAACTGTGGATCTTCATACTTTGGTGGTAAAACTCCTCCATCACTGTTGCACACCTAGATGAGTCGTACTACAGTTAGTATCATTCAAGATGAACTAAGGATTTCAGCTAAGATGTGTCGGGTTCCAAATGTAAAAGGAAAATAACAAGACAATAACATGCAAAATGTCAAGAACTGCTATTTGCTACAGATGCCAGATTCCAAACAAGTGCTGACTTCAAAACACTAACCTCTAAACACCAATCACAAAGAAGTTGGAGACTTTAACATTATGCATAATAATAATAAAAAAGAACTAACGATTTCAGCTAAGATGTGTTGGATTCCTAATATAAAAGGAAAACAAGACATTAACATGCAAAATGTCAAGTACTGCTATTTGCTACAGACGCCGGATGCCAAACAAATGCTGACTGCAAAACACCAACCTCTAAACACCATTCACAAAAAAGTTGGAGACTATAACATTATGCATAATAAAAATAATAAAAAAGAACTAACAATTTTCAGATAAGATGCGTTGGATTCCAAATGTAAAAGGAAAACAAGACATTAACATGCAAAATGTCAAGAACTGCTATTTGCTGCAAACGCCTGATGCCAAACAAGTGCTGACTGCAAAACACTAACCTCTAAACACCAGTCACAAAAAAGTTGGAGACTATAACATTATGCATGATAATATAATAAAAAAGAACTAACAATTTAAGCTAAGATGCGTTGGATTCCTTATATAAAAGGAAAACAAGACATTAACATGCAAAATGTCAAGTACTGCTATTTGCTACAAACGCCTGATGCCAAACAAGTGCTGACTGCAAAACACTAACCTCTAAACACCAGTCACAAAAAAGTTGGAGACTATAACATTATGCATAATAATAATAAAAAAAGAAGTAACGATTTCAGCTAAGATGCGTTGGATTCCAAATGTAAAAGGTAAACAAGTCATTAACATGTAAAAGGTAAACAAGACATTAACATGCAAAATGTCAAGAACTGCTATTTGCTACAGACGCCTGATGCCAAACAAATGCTGACTGCAAAACACCAACCTCTAAACACAATTCACAAAAAAGTTGGAGACTATAACATTATGCATTATAATAAATTAAAAAGAATGATTTCAGCTAAGATGCGTTGATTCCTTATATAAAAGGAAAACAAGACATTAACATGCAAAATGTCAAGTACTGCTATTTGCTACAGATGCTGGATGCCAAACAAGTGGTGACTGCAAAACACCAACCTAAACACCATTCACCAACCTAAACACCATTCACAAAAAAAGATGGAGACTATAACAATATGCATAATAATAATGAAAGAACTTTTTTAAATGGTTAAAGAAACAGTAAATGAAACAACTATGACCACAACTAGACAGAATAGATTTAGGGCAAGTATAAAATGTCCAAGGGATGGTCTTACCTTGTCGAAATCTGAGTTCCAGAAAATGGCACTATTCTAGAACAATTGGAACTATTCTAGAACAGTTCCATATAGATACCAAAATGTGTCATAAGTGGTGTTCCATAAAAATTCAAACTTTTTAGTTCTAGAATGGTTCCAATAAAAATCTAAGTAAAGTATGGAACCTGTTTGGAATCATTTTGTTCTAAAGGAGTAAGATAATAATTCTAGAACATTTATGGAGTTACAGATGAATATTCTATGTTTCAACATTTTCTATCTAGTTCCTTAAAAGTTCCAAAATAATTCTTTCAATTTATTTTAACTTGTATGGAATGATTACATGTTTCAATCAATCCCAATATTCTTCCACATCAATTCAGTTTATTTAAGTGATATATCATGGAACAATTATGGAATTACCCACAATAAGAATAATTCAACATAATTCAACATTGGTTCTAGAACAAAACCCGTATTTATGTAGAACTTTTGATATTTTTCTAAGCTTTAATGTTTAACTGACCTTTTATGGAATTCAAATTTTATGTTTACTTAACAAAAATGGAAAAACATATATTCAATCTTAGTCATAAAAAATCCACATTGGTTCTAGAACAAATAAAGAATCCATGAAGAACTGATGATCTATTTCTTGTCTTATTGTTACTGAACTTTTACGGAATCCCATTAGAACCAAATTATTAATATTTTACCTTTAACAAATGGTGAGAACATTGAACAAAAATGGAACTATATATGAAATCCAACCAATAAAAAATCAACATTGGTTTTCGAGCAAATAAAGAATTCATGAAGAACTGCGGTGATCTATTAAGTTGTATTGTTACGGAACTTTTATGGAATTCAAAATTTATATTTTACTTTAAAATTATGAGAACAGAGTTGGGGTATTAGTTATATCATAATCATCATCATCATCAGACAATTCATCACTAAAATCACTCTCATCATCTGTTGTTGAGAATTCTGAAGCAGTGTCAAATTCATCACTGGAATCGTCTTCAGAATGATCATCATCTGTACTCTCAGCAACAGTATTGTAATCATGATTTTCTCTCATACCTTCCATTATAGAAGCACCTAAAATATTTATGGATTATGTCAATCACATGGAAACACATTCACCAGATTGATAAATGCATGAGGAAAAATTGAGGTCTGATATTATGTTATCTAATTGGATAGTTCAGTTTTTAACAGGAATTCATAGAAACACCCTATTATAGCCCATTTTTCACAAATCCCTGGGGATTTAGTCATTTGAGACATCTCCTTCAGGATAATTCGGTAAACACTGTGCATTTATTAGAGAGAATGGCACTGAACCCACGAACCCTCGCTCAATATAAGTGCAATAGTATAAATCAACTTGACCTCACTCAGCTATGGAACATTACACATCATGCCCATGGTGGACAGACCCATTTTTTCTCTCAACTTGTACCATTTTGCTTGTGCAATATAGACATACCTGGATTTTGCTGGGGCTCAACAAATGTTGTTCCATCTTTCCTGAATACACTGAACACATGACTTTCCCATTCAGAGTCATCAATAGTTTCAGTAGATTCAACAGAAACATTATTTTCACTATTTAAGCCCTCTGCATCCTCAGCTAGAAATGTAAGAACAAATGTTTATTAAAGTTCATGTAAATTGGGAAAATGATTTCATTTCTTTATCAAAGCACTTTATGTTTAAAGATATTGGATTATTTGATAGAATTAGTTAAATTATTTGCAATAGCCACAATCTTACAATATCAATTCAATACCAGATCATTGAACCAGAACAATTGGGTTAAATTTGGGATAATATATTCTGAATATCAGATCAATTTGAGTGATATCATTTTTTATCTATCAATTGATATCAACATGAGTGAGCAAAGTAAGCGATCACTTAGTTAGTGAAAAAATTTTCTGAATTTTCTAACTGAATTTTCTCATTTTTTATACATTTTATCAAAAAAATCTTCTCTACAGTCTTTTCTAAATACATTAGTGCACTCCTTGTGCAAAACTCAAAGATGCAGACAATGTTGGGAAGGCGTGATCGATATTTGAAAAATAACATGTGGCTCTATGGAGGATTGCAACAAAATTTCTATCATACAGAGTTACCTTAACCTTATTCGAGAAACCCTAAAGTTTGACATTCAAAGTTCTAATTGCATTACAGTTTCCAATCAACCATTAACATAAATTGATTCGTCCAATCATAACCATCGATCAGTGGCAGCGTTGCCAATGCATCTGAATCTGTCATAAGAGAAAGACATGCACCTGGAATGACTATGTTTCCCCTCTAATAGTAATAGCGCAAAGATGATTGGAAGTCGTTACATGGAGCGCTAAGAAAGTATTTCACCTATTATCGCCCAACAAAAAAATAAAGTAGAGCTTACTTAGCTATAGTATTGACAGAGAATTACATACAGACTGTTATAATGATCAAACCCTTGAACTAGATGACTCTCTCCTTCGGCTCTAAGTGTCTGGAGCCTAAAACAATTTTTGGAGGCTTGTCGTCTTGACCGGAAGTCGGTTTTAAAAAATTCAGGTTCATATTTAAATGACAAATAATGAAATAAATTTGTCTACTTACATGCCCCGTGTATATCTACAAGATGCAACTGGACATTTCGTTTGGATGAAAGCTCTTTTTGACAGATTAGGCACACAAATTTACCACTTTCCTTACGTTGAAAGCAGTCCGATTTTGCACGCCCATCCATTTTTGTGTTGGCGATAAATCGTAGTCTGGAGATGTTACATGTATTCGTTCAGTGCTTGATGTATTAATCTGAACAGTACACTATGTTTTGATTATTCCCCGGGAATATTACCTCGGTGAGTTATCAGACTACGATATGCCACCGACTTAATTCAGTTATCAATACGCACGACTTCTAAAGTAAAAGAAACATTTTCGTTCAATATACTTCTGGAAATCTAATTTAAATTCAGTTATCGATGATTACACAATAATTAATACATTATTTACACTGCAATTGATTGAAAAAGTATTGAGACAAGGGATATTTGTGTTGGAATTACATTCTTATGGGCAATATTTTTATGGCGTGAACTCTTGGCGGGAAGTTTAATAAGGGGTGGTAACATTTAAATTTTAACAATTTTTCTTTTCAACAGTCAACAATATTATTTGTTCATGTTGTCATGTATATATTAGTGATATTAAAAACATGCATTGCCTTTCGATGCGACTTATTGCGAATATTTACATTAATATATCAATGAAACATCGCAAAAGTAGTGCTATCACCCCCGATAATCAATATGGACGAGTTCAATACTGACGTTGTTCAACACAGACACAAGTTTGAAACGCGCCATTTTCAATTTCGTAGCAGCAGGTTTACAGGTTTATGCGAATTTGATTTAAATTTTGAATCATGTTTTACATTATTCTGTGGAAAGAGACTAGAGAATTATCAATCATCAGTCATATAAGTTTAGTTAGAATATGCGACGAAAGCATTAGGAGGGAAGGGCCCTTAAGCTTACAAGAAGGAACAATACTCAATCTGAAACATGATAAAAAACTGTTCCAAGCAGTCGTCATCAAAATCGTGAAAAGTAAGTTAATTCTGAATTTCTTGTCTCAACTCACTGTGTTCAATATGGGGTGTGTTATTGTGAAAAATCACTAGTTTCACACGATATATAGTGTTATCTGAGGTTGTCTGTAACTAGACGTCTAACTGAAAGCAGAGTCACTCATCTCCAAATGCAGATATGTCTCTGCTGAAATTGAACTGTTGTGTCACTGTTCTGGATCTGTAACGGAATAGTTTTAAAGTTGATGGAACTGATATTGAATTCACAATTTCCAGAGATTCATTCCACAAAATTTGAACTGAAAGCATGTCTTTAGTTGCAACATGTGCTTTTTGTTAGACTAACTTTAATTTTGATCAATGTATGTTTTATTCTATTCATAATACTAATAGGCCTAATGATGTATATTTTTCTTATATTTCAGAAAAGAAAGATGCAGAAGACATTTGCAATGAGAAACTCAGAAAGAGTGCTCTAGCAACCTATATGACAGATACAGACAGGCAAGACAGCACAGACACGGGTGCAGACACCACAGATGATGATGATGATCGCCGTGAGACGCCCAAGAAATCCACAGATGATGATCATCATGAAGATCCTGAGACACCCCAGCACTCCAAGGAGACCAAAAAATCCAGCACTAAGGATAGGTATGGTATTATCTATAACATTAAATTTTTTATTCCACTTATTAGTCTATGTTCTTTAAACTACTAGTATTTCAATCCTTCCCCCTAAAAATAACATACTTATTAGTACCCAATTTCACCCGACTGTTTATTTATTTCCATTTTTATTTTATTTTATCAAAGAAAATAGCTCCAATATTTGATATTACTAGTGATGACGAATTCACTAATACTTTTTATGATTTGGGGATCAAAATTGGCATAATTCATTAGGATTTTGATGTGATAAATAATGAAAAGGTAATGTGAATTTTCATGAGCTAAAAAACAAGGGGAGGGGGTATAACGGATTCATAAACTTTATTAAAGAGTACTTAGCAAATAATTGTTTTTTTATTCCAGGGTAGCAGTGCTTGAAAAGTGTTACCAATCACTTAAAAGAAAACTAAACGCTTTGGAAGACAGGTTATTGGATATGAAAGAAAAACCTCGAGAACAAAATGATGCTGAATCCAACTTGATAGAAAAGGTGAAACACCTTCAATCTACCGATGTTCAAGACGTAATCGTAACATTGAACATTTTAACATTAAAATTTAAGTGGTTAAAGTAATAAAGATGCTTTAAAGTTCTATTTGATTACTACTAGTAATAAAGTTATCACTTTCTTTGCAATACTCTTGTTTTGTATTAAATTAGCTCAAAAATTGCACAAATATGAAAATTAACTTCTACATTCTAATTCCATATTAGTTCCAATGCTAAGGAAAAAATTAATGATAGAACTGTTATAGAATCGTTTTTATTTTGTGTATTTCTGAATTTGAAAACATTGAGTTAAAGAACAATTCTAGAATTTAGATTAAAGAAACGTGTCATTACAGTTCTATAGCTAAACCATAAAAGGGTTCTTTAAATATTCCACCTGAATTCTAATAGCCCTAAAAGAAAAATATTAGAATCATTCTTTCATGTTTTCCAATTTGTTGTAAATAGAGCTAAAGAACAGTTCTAGAATTAAAATGAAAGAAATATGTCATTACAGTTCTATAACTAAAGCTAAAATTGTTCTTCTGATATTCCACTTGAGTTCAAATGCCCATAAAAGGGAATTATAGAACTATTACAGAATTATTCTTTCATTTTGTCCAGTTTGTTGTTAATATGGCTAAAGAACAATTCTAAAACCCAAATGACAGATTAATGACATTACAGTTCTATAACAGAAACAATTAAATGTTCTTTATATATTCTACCAGAATTCCAATGCTCATAGGTTAAAATTACAGAACTATTACAGAATAAGTATTTCATTTTGTCCAATCTGTTGTAAATAGGGCTAAAGAACAGTTCTAGAATATCAAAATCAGTTGGATGAACACTTATGGAACTGTTCAGTTTTCCATTCTGTAACATTTCAAGAACAGTTCTTGAACAATTCCATTCTTTTTCACCAAGGTAATTTACAGACTACTGGCACACTATTCAAAAGTACCATAAGTATAGGTCTACATTGAAAGAGTTTTATCAAATCAGGTGCATTTTGAAAGAGTACTAACAAATCAGGTGTATTTTGACAGAGTACTATCAAATCAGGTGTACTTTGACAGAGTACTATCAAATCAGGTCTACTTTGACAGGGTACAATCAAATCAGGTGTACTTTGACAGAGTAATATCAAACCAGGTCTACTTTGACAGATTTATTTATGAGAGCGTATTCCACACTAACTTGTTTTTTTCAGATTTAGCATTAAATACTGCACAGAAAAAAGATAAGTTCTGATTTAAAGCATCTCTCAATAAAGCTCTCTGTCATTGTTATAGGTTTGTAATATTTTAATGGAACAATCAACTTAACTTAAACTCAAGTTATTTTGGTTGTGTAAAAATCAATCAAAACATATTCATCATCATTGAAATTCTTGAAGTGCTAAGTTCAAGCCCGACAAAATTCCAATACTTTTTATTATTTGTAAGACATTTAAACCCAGATATTCTTAATGATTCCCTCAAACAAATCTCTTTAAAGGCAAATAGAAAAGGGAATGTTCAAAATGAAGCATCAAAATAACCCTTTTGCGAGCTGTGTATAAATTCACATAAAAAAGAAAGAATTTCAGGTGTTTGCATTATTTGCAAGTGTTTGATCAGCACTTAACACAACAAAGCGACAAGGCATACCCCACATCCATGCATCTCCAGGAGATGTTCATATAGTAGATCATCAGGCTTTAGGGTGATGCGTTTTGTATAAAGGTTGATCGTTACCAGGGTTTTGCAGCAATTGCACCGGATGATGAATTGCAAGCCCTCAGACAGTTGTAAATAATATTTTGATGGAGCTTTTAAGATCTCTCCAGCGACCAAATGAACAATTTCCACATTCGCTTCTACATCGACCAAGATAGCCCATATATCAAGGTTTCCATGGCCAAAAGAAGAGTCGCCAGCAGTATTTGGTCCTCAAACAAAAAATGGACAGACAAGACATGGGAAAAATATTGCCAATCCTAAAGTTAATTTTTTATTTTGATCAGACTCTGAAGATGGCTGTTGAGTCAGAACTTGACACAAATGTCAAAACTTGTGGAGGCGGCACCAAGCTTGTAAATTAAATAATGCCTACAGGGAGAAGATGTAATTGGGGTCCACCTGTTGAAGGTCATGCCCATAGAATTCTTACCAGTGACCCTAATTTGGGATAATTAACTGTTGGTAAAATTATCAAGACAAACAGAATCTTTTTAGGAGGCAGCCTCACCTGCAGGATAAGCTCACTTACCTTGAACGAAATTACATCTGGGTTTGTCTAAAATGCTCCCTGTAGCAACAACAAAAATATTGTGTGGTGATAAGGACAGGGAGTTGGCCTTTGATTTGGCTTGGCAAAACATATGAGAATAAAGCATCTGTCAGATAGTGTAGCAGAAGCACAATTTTTATAATTAGTTGAATCAATTCCACGTTGATCTCCTACATGTTTTATAACAAATTTAGTATCATTAAAAAGAGCAGAGTGTCATCTTATATTTTAAAGTAAAGGGACAAGTGTACATAGAGATTGATTTTGTGTTTTCAAGGCACTTGCCATAATTATTGTCAGGCTATAAATCTATTGATAATTTTCTCAAATCTTTGTCTGGGGCTTTGACATTTTGAAATCTGACCCTCCACTAACATATCACATAATGGATAATTAAGTTTTTGTAAATTTTTGATGTTCTGGTTTGGGAAAGTAAGTCTTGTTTGGAAAAAGATTTCCACCATTTTCCTGTAGACTATGCTGCCACCTATATGTAAGCTTATGGAGAAAAGATGAAACTATAAAAATACTCGCTATAGCTAATCACCCACAATGGATGTTTCAGAAGTATAAGAATGTATTGGAGTCATATCAACTTCTCCAAAAGATCTGAAGCCTCAACAGACTGCAATACTACAGTCTTTAATCACTAACCATATATCAGACAGACATATTGATGTCCTGGGAGTTTTCCCAACAGGTTTTGGCAAATCTGACATGTATCCAATATTCCCTCTTCTGCTAGACATTGTAAGAAAAATTGGCAATTTATTTTATTTTTTAGAGACATCATTTTTATTATTATATTTCAATTATTTACCTATATCAAAATGCTTCTCTAATTGTGTTTTACACAGTTTTGAATTAATATAACTTTGATTCAGTGTGCCTGATTCGACATGTATTCTAATTGCAAAAGATTAACCACACATTTATGTATCAGTTTAAGATGTAAAAGATATCGGTGCTCTTGGATATTGGAAATCTATTAATAATACAAGGGAGCAAGATTCCCTAGCAACAAAATGGCCAACAAAAATAGGCAGGGAATTTTTTAAATATCTCAAGATGCAGATTCGGACCATGATGAATGATAATGAGATTCGAAGCTGATAATGATCTTGATGAAGAAAATATCGGATTGGCAGATTATTGGACAGAATATCTACCAATTTCACCACAGCTACAAATTTTAAAGGAGAAAAAAGGGAACATACCAATCAGCAGTGACTTATCCCGAAAGGCTATTGTTGATTATTTCTTGGCAGAGGAAATGTTCAATATTATTGTTAGAGAAACTAACAGGTACGCTGCTAACTATAGTCAGATGAATGTGAATCTTCCTGAAAACAGTAGATATAAGAAGTGGTATCCTGTGACTCTTACTGAAATAAAATGCTTCATCGCCATGATTATAATAACTATGGGGATCACCATTCAAGATAATGTCAAGGACTATTGGTGCAAAGATCCCATTCTCGCCACTCCATTTTATCCACTGTTTCATCTTGTAAATAATAATGATTTTGAGGGGAATGTGGGAGGCACTGCAACCTACAAGCCAAGGGCAAAACAGGTTTCAAGAGTGCTATATTGTTCACCATGTGTCTTATTTTGTACATGCGATTACACAGACCTCAATGAGCTGAAAGAGCACACCCAGGAGGAGGCAAGCATGCCCAAAGTTAATTACCACTGAGAGAATGCATACCCTACAAGCAAAAGTGGTATGTAAAATAAAACGATCAATTCACGAATTTAGATAGTAGGCCTGGCATGAAAACTAGTGGTCGGACCAACCAAGGTTTTTAGGAGATTAGATTGCTGAGTTTCCTGTATGAAAAGGAGTATATTATATGTTACATTAAAGAACAACAAAACATTTAGCTCTTTAAAGTATCAGTGAAATGCTATTTTGCTAGCAGATATGTATCATACTGCCTAATAGATTTTGTGGCTTTTTGAATGAAAAACAGTTAAGTGTTGTTTGAAACAACTTTTCCTTATAATGGATATGATATGGTAGATGTGATATATTATTGAGAAAAAAGACAAATTTAGGGTTTACAATCATGATGAATAAATGCATTTTCTAGAAATTTCTGAGTGATGGGGATGATGTGGCTATTGGGTATACAACATTTGACACCAATACTTGTGTACCAACTACTTGGTTAGTGGAGGTAACGAAGAAATGCCAAGGTAAAGGTGGTTTCTTTCTGCTAACCAAGTTATTGGAAGGTTTGATCCATCTGTATGATCTAGCTGGTAGGACTCAGAAATCCTTTGATGGAAGCGCTGCTGTCATCATCACTGCAATCAAGAGTGATTAGAAATGTGTAGGGAAATGTTAATAAATAAGCCCAAGAATAGGGTAAGGCAGTATGGGTGATCTATAAGGTGTTCCATGATATTTTATCTGATACAAAAATCATAGAAAAACTTCTACATTTTACCACAGCATGCACATATTCATTCATAGATTTATTCATAAACTTTGATTCTCCTAAAAAAAAAATCATGAAGACTTCCAAAAATCAGCCTGTTTCCCACTTAACTAATTTGGCCTCTTACTAGAGATGAATATTTCACTATACAAGATTTTAGTACTGTTATATTTTAGGTTTAATTTATTTCATTTATATAAAAGACTACCTAATTAACAAAGAGCAGTATCGAAATGTGTCATCATTTTTTGGGAAAGCCATAGGCAACAAGTCTCGAAGTGCAGTTAATGTTATACTGAAAACCCCCTCCCTGTTCCCAGAAAACGATAGAAAGAGAACATTTGAACTAATAAAAACAATGAAAAAACACGGATTAGTATGAAAATTAAATGAAAGAGAAGTCAGGGAATGGATCAAATTAAATTGGCAGTAAATTCACAATAAACATACAGTAAAACCTGTCTATTTGAACGCCTAGATTGGAACAGCTTAAAGAGTTCATGTTAATCCAGTATTATATCATAATCACATATTATTAGATCAGATAATTTTTTTCTCGTCAGAAAATAGTATTTTAACCTTTAGCGTGCTACTGGCGAATGCGTCCGCCGAGACTAAAATGTCTCTCACAACTGCCGGCGGACCCGTACACCAATTTCAAACTTTTAAAAACTTTACTTTTTCGCGCCATTCGTATTGTTCAATTAGATTGCCCGATTTATTCAGTGCCTAACATGACTTCCTGTTGACCTAAAAATGGCAATATTTCGAAAAATAATTCTCAATTCAACAATTTAAACAGTGTTTTAGTCGTTTTAAGTGAACAAATCGTACAAAATGGCGGACAAATACAATCACAACGAAAATGTGGAGGAAATGGACTACGATTTCGAGCTCTTTAGGCTCTTGGAAGCCGATAATGGTCATCGAAAATAGAAACTAGAATATTTTCTGAATTGAAAAATTGAACATTCGATCACTGCAAATTCAGATTTGAATTCTGACCAGACGAAGGGGCTGAGCGGCGGATTTCGGAGGAGTATTCATGGTATATTTATATTCATAAGAACATTTTTTTCATGAGCCAGGCCACTGTATCTTCCCTTTGGGAAAATTTTATCCAGATTCATTCAGTAGTTATTGAGATATTAATTATTTAGTCCAGGCATATCATTTTTTGCACTCTTTGAAAAAGAAGCCAGATGCATGGGATATATTTGCTGAAATAAGGCAGCATGGTAAAGGTTAAATACTGTATTGATCTTTAATTTGCAGATTTGGCAGACTTTGTGTATTTGGGCCCATTGGTGACCATTTAATTTGGTTTTCCAAGTGTCCCCAACATCCTACTGTCTACTTTAATTCAAGATACTCATTGTCAATATGTTGTTGATGAACAATTTTTTCAATTCTATTTCTTGTTATTTATATGAATTTCTTCAAATATATTTCTTGTAAATGGTGCGGTCAAGGTACAAGGCTGGCATACTGATCAGTTTTTACATACAGACATACAGTATATAGTCAAAAAGTTTTTATTTTTGTAGACTTGTTCATGCAACTTGGATGGTATTAATTTTCTAATACAGGATAGGAATGAGGGAAATCTATAGCTTGCTCCCATTAGCGAGCACCTTGATAAGCATGCAATAATGAGTTATTTAAGATGTCTCATATTGTCAAAGATTGTTGAGGAAAAAAAGATTCATTATTTAACAATTTTTAGTTCATATGTTTTGTAACTTTCAGATAAGCCTAGACCCCCCATTATTATAATTACATATTGGAAGTATTTTTAAAATGATAGATCTTGAGTAAAGCTTGAATTTGATATGTCATTTGTATTGGTAAGAGAAGGATTGCCATCTATAAGATTGCTGCTGTATTGTGAGTCATTTTTATCAAAATTAGGTAATAGGGGACTCCATCATACCTAACATCTCATCTTACAGAGTTTAACCAATACCTGACTATATATGTAAACAGATTGATCAAGCTCATCCAAGGACTTGATAGGTCTTTCAAAATATTTAAAATATCTGATTATATCCAGTTAAACAAATAGAGCCTAATGGAGTCCGCTATGAAAAAAATGCTGAATGATTTGGAATAGGTTGTTCCTTTTTTTGTCTTCATCGGAAATTTCTTGTTTAAATCTGAGAATTGATACTTTCATGGAAACAGAGGTATTTGTTTGAAAATAAACTAAACTAAGAGGTAATATTTCATCATTCCCGACATGACTCCATAAGATGTTCTAATGGACTTGAAAACCCTGAAAAATATATTTCACCATACAGTGTTCAACGTCCCTGATTAATTTAACAAGGTCTCAAGAAATCATCAAATTAATTTTCTCTTATATGGTGACGAGACATTATCCTTAGCAGAACTAAGTAAACTTCTTATCATTGTCAGCAATTTTCTCCATGACAACAAGACATAGCAAAGAGGTCTCATCTAAGCCCTGGAGAACTCATAATATATTTATTTTGTTTTTTACACATCTACTTGGCACAAACCCCTCTGGTCCCTAGGATACCCTTCGATGCACAGTCGTCCTCAAACAGCTAAATACTATACTTAATTTTTTACATGTAAGTGATGGCCAACCTATAATGCCAATATGGCGATTGGTGGCCGAAAATGTATTGACTTCATCTCAATAAAGTTTATACTATAAAAAAAAAAAAAAAAGTGTTCAACCAAATAATACTAGACTATTTATGTTAACAGATAATTGCTTTTGCATGGTGCCTGTATCAATATCGATATGTATAGAACATTACAGTGTTAACATTAACGAGCGGACCGGCGGTCAGGGACCAGTTGATTGTCCTCCGGTCTGGCAAAAGTTGCACAGGTGCTGGACCTTTGGACCAGCTTGTTTTTATGATACCTACATACCTCTAGAATATGTGTCAGCAATTTTACTCTATTGTTTGTGGTCTTCTTGATCGATATTTACCTTGACATGAGCGTATTCAGCAGATATCTGGTTCATTTTTCAAAACTTCCTTTTTCACGGAGGAAGTAGAACATCTAATTCTCGCTAGAATCGATTCGCTAAACCGAGTATTACATACAATAACCGAACGACTAGCTTTTTTATGGGCTTTTCTTATGGGCATTCGGTAATTGTATGTAATACTCGGTTAAGCGAATCGATTTTAGCGAGAATTAATTGTTCTACTTCCTCTGTGAAAATGTGGCCAATTTTCAAAAAGTCGAGTGAAAAAGAAACAACAAAAAAGTGAAATATGACAAAGAGTACAAGAAAGATAAACCAGAAAGGTCATTTTCACCTGCCAACAGTTGAAGGGGTAGAGGCTCCTGTGGTTGTCAGTTTGAGAGTTTTTGGTTTCAAGAGCTATGTTCCATGCTTGATACTGTTAAGACTCGTACGACCCCATACCATCCCCAGTTGGATGGTATGGTGGAGCGTTCCAATCAAACCGTCGAAGCGATGTTGTCCAAAGTTGTCTCTACCGATCACCGAAATTGGGATTTACATCTACCTTTCATCGCCGCGGCATACTGCAGCGCAAGACATGAAACCACTTGTTATTCGCCTGCCTTTCTAATGTTTGGCCGGCATCCAAAGCTCATATCCGACCTAGTTTTTGTCCCGCCTCCTGAAATGTCAGAAGAAAATCATTCCTATACCCAGTATTGTGAAACACTCCGTCAAAAACTTTTGACCACGTTTGAGGCCGCTCGAACTAACATCAACATCAGTTCAGAACATCAAAAGCGCATGTATGACGTTAAATCAAGTTCCAGTTGTCAAGACAGGTCAAACCCCAAAATTTCTGAATCCATGGACGGGGCCATACAAGGTTACAGATAAACTATCTGATTCAACATTTCAAATTTTGGAAAAAACAAGCCAAAGGTCGTTCATGAAAATAGGTTGAAAAAATTTCAAGGGGAAATGTCAGAGTCAGAAGAAGAACTCAAAACTCCTGTCAGTGACAATGTAGAGCCTGCTCTAAACGAGTGTATTGTAGATAATCCTGATGAAATGCATCAAGTCGAAAATCCACCTCAGCAGGAGACTGCTGGGACTGCTCCAGCCAGACAATGAAGAAAACCCGCCTGGTTGAAAGATTACCAACTTTGAAATTGTATACTTAATCGATCTTTGTACTTTCCAGTTTGTATGCTTCAAATACAAGAAACATGGACTAAAGTGTCAACTCAGCTTTCCCACATTAGATGAACTGAACCAGCAAATTGTCATGTATCACGAGTACCTGCGCTGTGATGTAATGAATTGCAATGTCAAAGTGCCTAAACACCTGCCACAGAAATTCCTGAGGCACCAGACCAATTGTCGTGCGAGAGCGGCAGCCGATATGGTGGGTAACCTGTTCTCCCCTGATGTAAATGTCAAACCTTGGGATGACAAGAAGATACCGTCCACTTGTCCCAAGGACATGTTTGATTCAGATGCCGAAACTGTGATCTATGATCCTCTCAAAGACATGTCGTTTGACCAAATGTCAAGTGAGGTCAAAGAAATAAATAATAACAAATATGTATATGCATTAAAAGACGCTATAGCATGCAAACTGCCAAGTACTACCTCTAATATATCAAGCGAGCCAGAATCAAGTTCAGTTTCTCCTGAGCCGACTCAGAAGGCTGAGTCTGTTGTAACTAAGGATGATGCAGCAACGTCTAGAAAAACTGAAACAGACTCAACAAAAACGTCAACTACAGAAGAGAATCTGAACAAATATATCAAGACATTTGACCAAATTTTCGGGCAGGACAAGCCCATTGGTAAAAACCTAAAAACGGACACCCGCAAAGTTCTCATCACCAAAAAATCAAAAACTGTGAACTTTCCGACCAAAAAGTCAATCAAAGAATCTTCCAAAACTGCTAATGCATCTAAATCATCAAAAACTGTTGATATGTCCCCTAAAAGGTTGTCCAAAGCATCATCTAAAAATGTTGATGTATCATCTGAAACTTATCAAAACTAAAAAATAAACCTACTGAACAATCATCTTCAAAGAAGCGCTCCAGGAAAAGGCAACAACCTCTTCCCGCTCATAGGCCGGTAAAAAAGGTCGCGTTGGCAAATGGGTTGGACTTGACCATGCCAGCACCAAAATTGGTGGCCGAGGTAACCATAGAACCAAAGACAGTGGCAGAGGCAACCGTAACTTCAAAGTCAAAGGCAGAAGCAACTGTGACTTCAAATTCAACAGATATTGCTCAAGTGAAATCTTGTAAATGCAAGGACATTTTAGCTCAGATAATCATATCTTGTCCACATCAGGATCATATCTATAAGTTAACTTGCTGCTAAGACTGTATATTATATTAATAATTAAGTTCTACTTGATCTCCTTCACTAAGTCATTAACCATGTCCATGGAAGGACAATTTTTCTCGGGGGGGGATGATGTGGCGACCAGCCAAGTCAGTTCTTTTTTCTGTTGAGTTACATATAACATGTCACTTACTTTGGCTGGTTGGGTGGATGTCTCATTATTCTCTCTATGGTCCGCCTCAATTATTTTTAGTATTTATCACATAGTTAGTGCATACACATTGATTTCCTTCGGGAAAATTTTATTAGCTTTTATTCTTGAGGGCCGCCATATTTGTTTTGGTATTATGTGAATGAATGTGAGTGAATGAGATCAGGTGAAAAACTGTGCTGAGAAAATTACATTAGTGAGTATTACATGTTTTGAAGGTTTATATGTACATTGATATTTTTTGTAACAAGTCATTATCTATTCAATTTGTTTTTTACTATGTCTGATAAGACTAGTTATGTAAGTTTAATGACGTCACTGAAAGTCTGACCAATCACAGTGCTCCATTCTCATAATTCAGAATATTTAATTTCCTTTGTTATACTTGTAGAATCGGAGACTGAGCAGAAGGCTGTTTAGAATTTTCGCTCTTATTTTCCCAATTTCTTGACGCAAAGCTATCCATTTCGATGTAATGCATCACAACAATTTTACCCACAAAACCAGGGGTAAGTTTTGAATAGTGTTTTGGGCCATAAACTGAAAATATCTGTCAGTAAATGAGGTTTGAAAGTTGAGATATTTTCTGCTCAATTTTCTTGCAAAATCTATGGACAAGTTCCATTTTTACTTTTGAATAATCCATATGCGAATGGTCTTTCATAGGTAACCTTTTAACCCAACATATTTGGATGTAGTTTGCGCCTTTCATTTGGTTATCAGATTCAAGTTGGTCGTGATATTTCCAAGTTAAAGACTTGGAAAAAACCACGTGAATTTCTACATACGTCATTTAAGATTTAAAACTTTTGAAGATACTTTAGCATTGTTTTTATGAGATATCTGGTCAATTGTTAGCCAATTTAGTTTGGAATGTTATAAATTGTGTCTTTACTCTCAGAATCTGGGAAAGATACCAACATTTTCACTGAATATTTTCGGTGACCTAGATTCAATATTTTGCTCATTCAGTGATAACCAGCATTGTGAATTGGAGATTGGGAACTTCAATCTTAGTTAAATCATTTAGTCATGATTTAGTCAGGACATCCAAGAAGGTGTCCATATTTTGCAATTGAGTGTGTTTCACAGAACATGTGTTTTTAACCAAACTGACTTTTACTTTGTGGAAACAAGCCGCATTGAGAAGTTATCGTAAGATATTATTTTACATTTCACAGAATTTGTGGAAAGTTTTTAACTTAGATACCGGTGCTAGTTTTAGTGTAAATACATAGATTTTAGTCATATATTTGTCTGTTAATGACAGATAGCAGTTAAGCCCAATGCTCAAAGTCACCCAAGTTAGGTGCAATAATTGACATGTGATCAGTGTAAATACAGTGATAATTTATAAATATTTTATGTAGCGATTCTGATTAGTTAACCCTTTTACTGCCATAGGGCCGATTGGGCCGATGGCAAAAACAATGGCGCTATATTGCCAAGAAATCGGCCCAAAACTGTTGTTTTGTAGGTCAGAAATATCCTAACGAAATTCAGTTTCATGAAAAAACGTTTTCACTATTAGGTCTTGTAAGTAACAGACGATGGTGCATCTGGTTTGTAACTCTAATTTTTCACGCACATCCGAGACGCTGGTACCGTCTTATACACAAGAAAAACACATTAAACCAAGTCCAATATGAAATCGGCCCAATATCGGCAAAAACTAATTTTTTGTAAACATAATAAAAGTGAATAAATTTGAGCGAGACACTATTGATATACAAACTTTTTGTCACTGTTAGTTTAAAAGTTGATTTCCAATATCAAAGCAGCGTTTCCGAGACGCTGACTAATATGTTAATGCATAGATAAATAATAGAATAACTCATTAAAATATGCCAAAAATACATGTATAAATTAACAGAAAACAAAAGAAAATAATTATGCGATCTTTTTGTACTTAGATTGAAATCGTAAAGTAATATCAATGCGTATGCTTTTACCTTAACCTACTACGTTATGAAGACGTTGTTATTTTTCGGAAAATGAATGTAAGGAGGAACATTACGCGTTTCCCTTAAAACATATCTGCGTTCAGAAAATGATGCTTACTTATCTGTTATCATTTACTTAATTAAACCCATTGCGCATATTTCAAAAAACTGTAAATAGACAACATTTAGGCCCACATGGTATTATTTCGTGAATAGGAGGTTCGATTAGGATTCCTGTCATAAATGATTGAAATACACGATATTTGATTTTCTATACCAGTGCAGTGTGAGACGTTGTATGTAAAGCCTGGGTCACAACTGACCGTACAAGCTCGTATGGGTGGTTTACGGGCAGAAAAATGGGAAAACTTGGAAAAAATGCACGCACTCGTGCGAAATTTCGAGTTTGCAGACAGCACTTTAAAGCCGTAGGCCGAATGGATTTTTATAATGCCTATAGTTTACAGTTGCGGACATTTTTTAAAGAGACAGTCCAACTGCTGTACACAATGTTCAGATGATACAGCGATGAACAGGATCATACACTATACATTGTATGTTAATTCATAGTCAACTTATTGTATACGATTTTACAAATAAAATGTTTCTTTTGTATGTGTTGTTTTATAGAGTTTACCGAAAGGAAATGAAAGTTCTTAAAACTTTTAATTTTCACATAAAACACAAAACGATATATTTTATTAGAAATTTGTTCAGTGCAGAAAACGAAGCCCTTTGAGTATAGTCTGATAGTATATATGTAGTTTGACTACTCCCGAGCTGTAAAATCTGAAAAACTGACGTTGAAGTAGAAAGTGGCAACTAATCTGATTGTTTTATCTACCTTTTATCTTCGTATTTGTTACTTGAAATTGAACCAAATGAAGAACAAAAAGTAGAGAACTTAGGGACTATAGGACCCAGCGTTCAATATAGGTCTTATATGTCTCAAAAGTATATTAGTATTGAAATAATACCCTGCTGCCAACCATTTATTTCGTGCCCTTACACTCTTTGTCCATTCTTTCTTTGGCATAGCCGAGTTCCATAACCCCGGGGAAATGTTTCGTTCGGTGCAGATTATTAATTGCCTGTCCAATTTAAAGGTCCTTGTCTGGGTCCTGTTAGTGGGTTTATTTGTGAAACAAATAATACTGAGAATGTGGAAGTAATTGGTGCGTAAAGGTGAAAACTTTCTTCAACGGGCATTTAATATTTCTGTTTGTCTATGTCTATTTTGCATGCATATTTTACACTAAATAATTTAAAATTAGTTTCAAACTTTTCAAACTTTTCGCGGCTTTTTTCCACTAAAAAGTGACGTCATACAGGGCAACGCCCTCACTTCCCAGAATTCATTTTGAAAAACAAGATGGATCTTATAGAATATTTAGATCTTGGCGAAGATATACGGGATGAAGATGAGGTTGCAGATGACAATGAAAGTGGTATCAGCGATATCGAGGAAGAGCATAGCATAGATTCTGGATCTGAAAATGGTGATGATGACGATGATGATGTTGATGTTGATGATGATGACGATGATGAAAATGAGGAGGAAGAATGGATGCGTGTGGAGCATGAACCAGGGCCCCCAGTCAGGCAGGGGCGTTTTCAAGAAAATGTAGGGGTGATTCCACCTGTAGAAGGGTTAAAGGATCCTATAGACTTCTTCAACCTGTTTTTCACATTAGAATTCTGGAATCTGTTGGTTACTGAAACAAACAGGTATGCAAAGACCTACACTTAGGCTTAAAGGGTTACGATGAGTTTCCCGTACAAAATCAATATGGTGGCTCCAGACGAGTTAACTGGATCAGTCCATTTTTAAGAAATAAGGGGAGTTTTTTAAATTTCAGTTTATTATGGAGATAAAATAATCCGTTTACAATGATTTTGTCAACATTGACATCGTGAATTATGCAACATAAACAGGCAGAGGCGTTTACACAACGCTCTCAAACCTGACTACTACCCTTGAGTATTAGTTCGGGATAAGGCTATTTATACTAAACGGTGAGCAACACCAGAAACGAGCGTTCGATTTGCTAAACGATATGCGTTACGCTTTAAGTCCCCAGTCTTAATCTCAATCTGGATATGACAACTTTGTATTGAGCTAGATCAAATTTGTATTCCCCTCGTATCGATATTAGTGAGGTTAAGCTAGCACATAAAATCGAAACGCAAACCTAAACGTATGGCCAATCGCCCATACAAATGCATCGCTTAAATAACTTACGTTCGCGTTTAGGTTGTGAAAAATAATGCTAGCTTAACCTCACTAATCTTTTGTACCAAGCACACGTAATTGCAATATAATTTTTGTCTTGATATTTTAGGTACGCTCATCAACTGATTTCAAGGATGGATCAAACAGGATCCTTAACACCGTTTTGCCGTATGGGTAAGTGGATAGACCTGACCATACCCGAGATGAAATGTTTCATTGGGATCCACATGAATATGGGAGTAACATCGCTACCGGACATGACCTATTATTGGAGCAAAAAATCCTTGATTGGAACATCGTGGTTCGGAAGAATTATGAGCAGAAATAGGTATATGATTTTTACTCTTGTAATCTAGTGCAGTTTTAACCATTTCTAATCCTGAAACACACATCGCTTTAATTTATCGAGATACTGTACTCACCTTAAGCCCCGACTTTGATCTTGTTTTTATGTTAAACCTCAGTCTGTGCTCAAATCATTCAATTCACATTCTATTTCAAAGGAACTTTTAGCAGATGCGATTTCATTTTCAAAAGCTTTTGATTGATTTGTTACTATAATTTTGGTCAATAAAGCATGCACTACACATATGAACACTGAAAATGCTTTCAGATTCCAGGCGATCCTTCGCTGCTTCCACGTTGTAGACAATTCCACTTTGCCTGTCCGACAAAGTCCAGACTACATGCCAGATGCAAGGTTCAGACCATTGGTGCGTCACTTCAACCGTATATCTACCAGTCTTTACAAACCACACAAGTACCTTAGTGTAGACGAATCTCTTGTTGGCACGAGAGTTAATAGTGCTATCAAGCAGTATATGCCGCAGAAGAGACACAGTCGTTTTGGAGTCAAGTTCTGGTCTATATGTGATTCCGTGAATTTTTACTGCCTAGCAATACATTGTTACTTAGGAAAGAGATTTGAAGGTAAATATCATCCCGGGTGTATGTTTCTATTTTGACACAAATTTGTGCTCTGCTGTTAATCGGAACAAACTAACCCGTAAGAATTTTATGCCCTGGTCAACGACGATACGTAGACTGCTTGTTATGCTATTTTATATAATTATCGAAATTAAATCGTATAATTCGAGTTAAATGATATTTTTGCCCCTGGACCTTGATATTGTACTGAATGTCAAATGTTTAAAATTTGTTTCAGGAAACTATGTTCCATTTGGCCTAGGAGGCTGGGTGGTGGACAAGATGCTCCAACTCGCCGGGCTATTCGGAAAATGGTACCACGTATGTGCGGACAACCTCTTCCCGTCACCTACACTAGCTGACCATCTCTCACGGCGACGCGTATTTTTGACAGGAACCCTTAGGAGGAAAGCAGATGTACCTAAAGAGCTGAAAACATGTAAACTTAATGTAAGTCTTGCTTCCTAAATGTAAAAATACTTTGGATGACTAATCGTGCAATATTTACTGTGAACCTCAAGTGTCTAATAATTTTTAAAGTTTTATGAAAACTGAAGTGTCAAAATGTAAGTTCCTGATGTAAAATATGTATAGTAGCCTTGAGATAGTTTGTTTGATAATCATTGAAACATTTGTATCAGGCACTACAGATATAAAAGTCCGGATAAACTGAAGAAAATTTATGTCACAGAAAATGGAAGTCAGAATTTAGCAAACTTGTCTAAGGAGAGAACCGCCTTCGTTACAAATCTATGTATATATTACCCCCTTTGTTTTAGAATAATGTTTCTCAATATGCTATGTTTCCTACTTAGGTGAACGAGGAGATTTATTTTCGTCGTGAAGGAACGTTGCTCCTTGGCTTTAAACCGACAAAATCAAAGAAAAGGCCAGTGCTGATGTTGTCTAACTTTGCTGTTGCGCGGGACGTGGCGTACAAGGGAGGGCAAAAACAGGAAATGGGAGCAATTTACAATAAGTTAGTAATGAACACATGCTAAATATTACTGATAAAAGTGCATAACCATAGGGCCTACGCATGCAAAAACGGATAAGAATTCAAACCATTGCCGGTGTAAAAGGGTAGGAGGTCCTATCAAATTATGGTCCTACTCTCCATTGATTTATGTGGTGACCTAATTACAACTCTTTCCCTTATTATCTTATACACAATCAGGGCCAGTAAGGGCCGTTAGGAAAGGGGACCATAATCCCTGAGGGACCATAATTTCTTTCACACCAGTTGTGTCCTTGTCATCAAACGTTCCGTTCAATTACAAGTACAGAATCCATCTTTTCTGAAATAAGTAATGTTGCACTCCATGTTAGCTAATAAAGACGTGGAAAATCGAGATCAGCGATGGTAGAAATTACTAAAATAACATCTCCAGTTTCACCCCTGATATATTTCCACACATTACAAAGGGTGAATATTACCAAGGATATATCAATAGAAACAACATACATGATTCACATTTATGTCTTACAGGTACAAAGGAGGGATCGACGAAAACGACGCGATGCTTTATAGATATTTAGATGAACGACGTAACCTGAGGTCGTGGAAGAAGATTGCCTTCAACATCTTGCAACGCATGGTTTTAAATGCCTACGTGCTGTACAAGGAGAATGCCGATGAAACACCGATGTCAAGATTAGACTTCCATTTGTCCGTCATAGCTTCGTTGACTGCCGAAACACAGGACCGGGATATGGTATTGAGAAAGCTACCGGGAAGGAGAAAGATTGCGCTGTCTGTTCAAATAGGGAGGCGGGAAGGAGGCGAAGGTCTAGGACAGTTTGCTCAGTTTGCCATAAAGGCCTGCATGAGGACTGCAGAAGATATCATAATTGTTGAAATAAGAAATCTTAGCAAAACGTAATTGAACTTGTATACGGAGTAACAACGGCCGCGTTTCCCACGGTAGCCTGAAACGGGACTGTCGTGACTACCTTGAACATAGTGTAAACAGGGTGTATTGTTCCTTACATTTATCTCAGCATGAAAAAATATATAAATTATTTTGCAAACATCCGGGATCAGACATAATAAAATAGTTTCTAGGTAATGATTCTCTGGTTTCTATTCTTTCTCTTTCTGTTGCGTTGTCTCTGGAAAAGAAGGTGTATAAATGTAAGTGTTTTTGTATTTATACAAACGCATGGCTGAAGGAATGATTCGGTTTTTCATGTTGACATATATTTCACTGCATGCTGAGCATAAGTAAAACCCTGAGAATAGTCTGCTGCATAGACACAGCTAATTATTGACAATAATTTCACCGTGCATTATTTCACCATACTATACCTTGCATTTGGTGTCCATGAGCAACCCATTTGGCTTTTCAGTAATGATTATGTAATTTGTTTTTATGTGACTGTTCCTTATGAATGGTTTATCGGATGACTGTTAGATGTTAATAAGGTACTTTCAAAAATATACTAAACAATCCAATTAGACAAACAAAGTGTCTTATGCATTTCTAAGGGTTAGGTATAGGAGTGTGTATTTATAGCTCGGAAAGTGTAGCATGGTTATATGATAATGACGTCAAGTGGACCAATTGTTCACCCGTGGCAATGTAACGTCATAAATTGTCAAAGCCCGATGGCAGTTAAAGGGTTAATTACCGCTTGTTAACCAACCAAATACCGGTCAGGTCGTTACACTACAATAGAGATGTTGAAACAGTGTTAAGTTCTTAAAACAATCATGAATTTATTGACCAGTGAGACTTTATACGGACCAGCACCTTTTTTGAAATGCTGGTCATTTTGACAAGCACATCCTGTTACGGACCACTTAATTTTGATGGGGAACGGGTCTGTTTGACCAGGCTGTTTTTGCTCCTTAATGACAACACTGGAACATTAGCCCACAGAAGTACACAGAACCTTTAAATTGTAAAACCTTTCATGATGATCATGTGGTTCCAGAAAGCAGTGCCATCTCTAAAGGCCAATATACAGATTGATGGCCATGACAAAATGGTGCCATTCAAAGATGAATACATGAATGCTTTCAGCAATAATTTTGCCAAGAGAGAGCCAAGATCATCTGATAAGATAATAACTATAATGCTGGCAATACCAAATATTTTGGCAAAACTGATTCATCATATTATTCATCCCATATTGTATTGTTTCCTTTAGAGCTTGAATAAGACTTGCATGCAAAATCTTGAAATACATGAATTAAATTGCTATGTATATTTAATAAATTGTTATGTATATTATATTTCGCATTAACACTTAATAGAGGGTCTGTAAATTAAATAATTGTCTGAGGCATGGCTCTGCTAGAGACCTATTCTAGACAATAAAATATTTACCCAAAGCAGGTTCATCAACTTTATCTAACAAATTTATCTGACAAGAAATTGAATCTCACGAGATCAAGTCAGCTTGGGAACATCAGAAGGTGAAACAATTTTCACCAACAGTAAACCTTGATGGAGGATTAATGATGATCGGTAAAAAACAAATCCATGTATTCTTTAACAATGACACATTTGAGCTTGTTGAGACTTGTAAAGGGTATGTAAAGGGAAGACCTTTATTGAAGTTTGGTGTCAACACGAAAAAGGCCTGTCTAGTAATGCCAGTGGCATAATGGGTAAGTTAAATCTAACTCATTGCACATTTCAACTGAGACTTTAATTCAATGAACACAAAGATGATAACAGGTGTAAAGGTGCACTGGCCATTTTGTCACACATACCAAACAAAAGAAGCAATCTGATTCTAAATACAGCAAGGGTGCCGCAAACCAACTGACCCAGATCCAGTCAATCAGTCAATTAACCAGTTCTTGGATAAAAGGACACTGGTCTGTTGTCCATCTCTCGTTTCAAACCTATACCAATATACCTTTACAAAATATAGTATACAGACCAATAAAACTCATATTACTAATCAATAAGTATTTGATTTAATGATGAAATTCTGTGTAATGTCAACACTGTGGCCGAGGTACTAAATGGCCTGGCCAGGTTGTGTAACAAAGTAACTAGAGATGATACATGAGTTCATCAAGACATGCTTTAGGTACTACAACCATTGAACATTGATACAGTCAACCAGTTAATAGATATGACACATGGGGTCTATGATAAACACTACTAATGCTGGAAATCTACGCTCAAGTGCCAAAGGGAGATATTTGTGATATCACAATTTCACCTCATAATTTTGTTCAAACATAATTTCCCTATAGTTTTTTAGATACAAAGCATTGAAACATCAGATGAAATGTAAAAAAACATGGCGTAACATATAATTTTAGGATTAAGTGATAAGAGGGAAACATAGCAAGAAAAGAGATGGGTCATGAGGTTACCAAAGGTATGCTCATGTTCAAGGTACTGAAGTTTGTAAATCAGTTAATGTCAAACAAAACAGAGCACTCATGAGAGCATTAGGAGACACTGCTTCGGTAAACAAAGAATCTCTTGTTAACATCCTTGTAAAGGATGATCCAAACCAATCTTGAAACTTCAATCTTAAACTTTTTGACAAGGTGCAGGTATTCATTGATTTTACTCGTTTTGTGTAACCACTTACTTTTACATGTACTAAACATTATATTTGTATTATGATCCCTAGAGAGATAAAGAAGTTATAATAACTGTGACTCTCTAGGTTAAATGAAATAATTTATAAAAAAACAGAGATGGTAACACAGCCAATATAATTTAGCGGCGTATCAGCATCGAAAAAAATTTGGCGCTGTTCTGGCATTCATTTCGACACTGTTCCGGCCCGGAAACCTTTTGACACCGAAATTTGCCACCGGAGTAGTCAGTCCATTTGCTGCAGAAACGGCACCGAAAGGACGGGTGTCATTAAGGGCCCTTTTTAGCCCCCGAAGATATCTAATAATAATGCATATCATATTGAAGAAAAATCATTTGTTCTTTATAAAAATACAATTTCAGCGAATTTTGACCTTTGATGTTCACACAACAGTCATTTAAAGATCATATACCATTTTTGGTGTTTTTACAAAAAATTCTTTATTTATTGTTGTCTAAGTAAATAGTATATAAATATTAACCAATTTAAATATATTAAAATGTAATATATGAAATACTGAAGAAAAGATACGATTAAAATTATTTTCATGGAAAAGCACATAGGGCAATATTGACAAAATGCAAATGCTATTTTGGTAGGTTCTGGGCTAGCAATGTGTACATTTCAACTGTGACTGTAATGGATTACTATTGACTTTTATCAACATCACAGGGCAACATTTAAGCAACTTAAATACAAGGAAAATCAAAGATTTCCTCTCATTTCTAAAACGAGGAACAAAAGCATGAATTCAAGGAAAATAAATGATGGCCTGTGCCAAAATATATAACATATGAGAAAGTTGTAGCACAGTAAAGGATATGTATAGGATATCATATGATTTTAAATGATTTTATCTTTATCTCCGAGTTGATATCAATATCTTGCCAAGTTAGCATAGCGAATTAGCGCAGATATTGATATCAATGAGTTGGATTAACACAATATCACGAAAATTCATAGGATGTTCTATTTTTCCCATAGTTCACCTCTTAAACTAAACAAAGCATATCAAAACAACATCCATTCATTCATTCATCCCCGTGATGTCATGAAATCACTATGTAACAAAACACATCATATTGGTGGTAGTTTTCAAATCCCTGCCAAAAGGTAATATCTGTGAAATATTTTCCGTATTCCACAGATATCACTTTTTCCACGCATTTACAAAATATCATGAATATGTTTTCATGTTACCTAACAGAGTGGAACAGAGTTCAACTATGGGATAACGAATAAAAATAGGTACATAATTGAATTACCACTCCAAAAATATTAAATATGAGGGTTTAAAGAAAGAATATTGAATATGAGATTCAAAAAGACAAATGGCCTCATGTCTCACATTACCCAAACCCCAGATCCTCGATGTCATATATACTTGTTTATCCCATACTTGGACGTGTTACGGGTACATAAAGCCGGTTTGTAAAAACTTATATTTTCATTAGCGGGCAGATATAGCTTTACGTCCCGCTCCGAGCGGGCAGATATAGTATATCTGCCCGCTACGTCATAATCGCTGTTCCCGTATTGGTCCTTTTTTTGTAACGTTCGCATACTGTAAACGACAATGGAGAAAAACGCAGACAATCGCGATCTGTTATATGCTTTAAAGAAGGGAAGGAGCAGTATGCCCCGTTTATAATCAAAGATTTGAACAGGAAAATCCGGCTACGGACAAAAATACAAAACTGGACATGAATATTTTAAAATAATTCCACGGTTTGTTGCTAAGTTTCTGAACTTTGGCCAATTGAACAATGTGATTGGAATGGGATAAACAGATCATCCTATAGTCGGTTCAGGATATTTGGATTATCCCTTGGCCAATATAACATATCTTCCCTCGGGACCTACGGCCCTCGGGCAGATATATTACATTGGCCTCGGGATAATCCCAATATCCTGAACCTCATATAGGATAATCTCTATATACTGTATATCAATGTTATTTACTGGGAGGATTAAATATGGAGTGTATATAGCAATGGTCAATATGATATTTCCAGATGGATATTTTTTCCCTAGAAGCGGAACCCAAACTCAGTCATGACATAGAAGCTAACTTTTGCAATTAATAGAAACTTGTTTTTTATTATATTTTTGTGTTCTATATTTGAGATGAAATAATATGAGATTCATTTGCATATTGAACTATACTCCTTTTCTGAATAAACAGAACAACATTTTATCCAAGCCAATTAAGAAAACCAAGGCCAATGAGTGTAATTTATGCCCAGTTAAACTAACACAATAACAACTTTTTGTCTGGACTCACTTATTATGTAAGAATGAATTGTATTACTGTTTACTGCATTAAATGTCAACTATACTATCTGTATTTAATTTCAAATGCCTATCTCACTTATCGAAGGTATACAAGAAATGTTATTTTGAAACAAATTCAGCACAACCAAAACCTGTCCACATAATATGACAAATCCAAGATGGCTGCCACAATTTTAGATCCATGTACATGTGAAGAAGTTAGAAATACACATGGTCCACAAGTTCCATCCCCAATAAAATGTGAAGTTTAAGGTTTTCATACATATCAACTCTATTCCTATATACTTTATATTTGTGGTAAGGCTTGTGATCTAGGTAAACTTAGCATGTTCATGTACCTCCTATCCTCTGAAGCTAAAAACAGAAATAGTGACTTCAATTGAGAAAAATGAATCTTATGGGCTCCATATACATTCTGAGTGGCTGTCCGGCTTAAGTTAGATACTACTGATAATCTGAGATTGAAAATTATGTCAAGTTTAGTCCTCAGCCTCTCATAACGGATAACTTCGAGGTAATTGTGTTGTTACTGCAAAAAACTCTATTTCTTCATCACAAATCTACCATCTTTTGCATCTGTCAAAACCCTTCATTTCATGTTAATTTTCAGACCTTTGCTTGTGCCATCATTAAATATATATATTCAACTTGTTATTCAGAATATTTTAAGAACTTTTCATGAATTTTTTTATTTTGACACTTTTGAAAAATGACTAAGTCAGAGAATGGCCTCTTAATGGCATGTCCCCTTTGGCACCGAAACGGCGGCGAAAATCAGATTGCATTTTAGGGGTGTAGATAGCTCATACCTAGGTACTGGCATTTTTGAATAAATGATTACATTAAGTCATCAGAGATGGTACGTTGGTTGGTAAATTACCACTCAGCCTAGGTACTGAGATGCATAGTGCCAAAAACTAGTTACTGATTAACTGTATGATGAAACTTAATGTAACAGAAAGTATAAATCTGATCGGGAAAGGACACATTTGTAGTAACTTCATGGTCAACAGAAGTAAAAAAAACTGTTCTGTATATTTGTCGAGAACAGTATGGCAGGCTAGCTGTATGCTGTATGTATGATTGAAAGTATCGCTCACAACAAAAATTTGAAAAATCCATGACAGATGTGAAGTTTTTTTCCATCTTGTGTGAGGGATCTTCCAACTCCTCAGTGGTGGAAAATGAGATTCAGTACTCGCTGCATTCTCTACATGGTGTCTACATCTGCCAAGGTACAGACCAGAGAGTATGACAATATGAGGGACATTTCCAGGAGAGTGATGGAATTTCTTTTCTTTCCAATTATCTGATGATTTTTTGTATATTCTATAAGGAAACCTTTCAAAATGACTTTGGGCATTGAATAGAAAGGATGTAAAAGATTTGTTTGTTCATGAGCAAATAGCTCATCCCCAGTATATTGGAATTTTCCTGCTTTTTACGTAAAAACACCTTACGTGGGTCATCAAGGAAGAAGGTCATTTGTGGGAAGGTAAATATTTTTCGAAATGTGCTGCATGCTCGAAACCATGAAAATGTTCAGGAACTGTCTGAAGTTACACTTTTACATGATAGAGCACCATGCATGAAGGCTCTTGAGACACAGCAACTCTTAAAGTCATCAAATAACAACTTTTTTCGGAAATGAAAAAAAATACTCCGCGAAAAGTCCAGACCACAAGGGAGTCTAGCATATAGCAGCTATCCTTAAAGGCAGTGTAGATATCCTAGAACAAAACCTGATTGAAGTACGTTTCCAAGAGCAAAGCTCTTAAAATGTATTTGACGCAACAGATATTCTGAAATCCGACCCTGCACAAATTGACACTATACATACCTTTAAAAGAAATGCGAAAAAAGTTTTTTTTATTTAGGTATGGACGAGAAACTTGTTACACTCTAAAAACTAATTATTCTTAAATAAAACTATATAAATTTGCAAAATATTTCATACTTTTGAAAACAAAGGGGTAGAGCACATTTATTTGACACCCTGTATATAATCTTGTCATTTGTTTCATACTTTTTTTTATTTGATCAATCTCCATTTATATGTGGGTCATCAAGGGAGAAGGTCATTTGTGGACAAACGCAACAGATATTTTGAAATCTTACCTTGCACGAATTGCCACTATACATACGCTCTAACAACTAATTATTCTCAAATAAAAAAAAACTATATAAACTTGAACAATATTTCATACTTTTGAAAATAAAGGGGTAGAGCACATTTATTTGAAGCTATTTAAGATAGTCTGATATGTTTTCTCAAACGCAAAAACGTGATAATTTTTATCTTAAGTGAGGGAGGAAGTATTCTGAGATAAACCAACATAAATAACCTAGACCTATTGACAGATTTTGGTGCAATAGAGCCAGAATTTGGGTAATTTGTCTTAACGTCAGCTAAGATGTGCCCATCATTTTTTTCTTTTGTTCATTTGGCCATTCAGCGACCAAAGAGGCTTCAGTTTAGGCTTTTATACCATTCATTGTAATTATTTTAGTTTTCCCACTTTTGCAGTGATTAACGTTTTATGTTCTTTATTAGGCAGATTTAAAAGTCTGATAGCTCAGTCTAGCTTACCATGTGAAGGACAATTCAGTACACAATTAGACTAGAAGGGGTTTTCTCCTAATGTCTCTATTCATATCTCCTAAAATGACACCTACAGCCACAGATGGCACAGCTTCAACAAAACATTATTCCCCTTGTGTCCATTCCAGTCCATCCACTTACTCCATCTAAAACCCTAGTGAATGTGGATGTAGTCGGCCATTATTTCATATCCAGGATTACAAAAGGGGATAAGGCAGAAAAAATATACTTAAGCCCAGCATATGTTATTTTTTAGCACGCAGCCCATCTAGAATAGATTTTGTAATTTATGTGTATCAGATAAGTTGGGAGATGAATACCATTTATTATGGAATGTTCATCTTTTCAGCATTTAAGAATTAAATTTTTGCCTAAATATTTCTGTAATAAAAGTTTGGTCAACTACTGAGTACCATTTTTTCATCCTTAATGATTGAATATCACTTTGAAATGGAGAAAAGATTGAACAAAAAATAAAAATCTAAATTTACCAGAATTTGTTTATTCCGCCATCTTGATGTGAAGTTTACGCGAGAAATAAAATTAAACAACTTGTGGTCTTGCGCAAAATAGAACTGATTGAAGAATAACACACACTTACCTGGATGTAACCTTGCGCAGATTTATTTTCGTTACAATAATAAGATAAGTGAGAATCAATTCGGTTGTGCATACACAATTCCCATTTGATATTTTTGCGCAAAATTTACGAGACTATTTATAGTCTCGATCCAGGAATCATTTCAAACTCGTAATCGTCTGAAAACTTAAACTGTTTATCTCTTTTTCTCATTCTTAGTCTATATATCATACAGCTGATATCATATATCTAATTTATTATTGTTTGTACATTCCTGTCATGCAGAGAGGAGTGAGACGATTTGACAAGAAATACTGTAAGTCGTAAGCTTAGATTAGATCTATAAACACAAAATAGTACCCCACACAAGTTTTTGATAATAACTTTGACCCGTGATTTGAACACTCTATCCTTGACTATTTGTTATTAAATTTAGCACACATAAACTAGAGGGAATTTCCAACATTGGAAATTTTTTGTTTTTATTTTACTTCAATAACAATAAAATTACAAGTAATCAAATCAAGGGTGTCATTAATGGGTTTTCACTAAATTGACGTCATAAAATCATTCTATGAATTGTTCATTTTAACAATTTATTGACTTTTATCTCATTATCTTATTAATATTCATCTTATTGAATATCATCTTAAAGCAGTCCTGTATTTATGGTACTTATGAATAGTATATGTTTTACTTGGGTTAGCCTCACCACTTGCAATCCTTTCATTTCTGTATGCATTGAAGACTGAAATAAAGATGTTTTATTCCAACTAATAAGTGATATTGTGTTAATGCTTATGTTTGAATGATTTTGTGAAGAGCGAGCGAGCACCAAATTTTTTGAGTTTTTTTTAGGTTAACAAAATTTTGTTGGGAAAAAATCTTGGGGAGAACACTGAGATTGGTTATTATTGTGATGAAAATTTCAAAATTATGATACTAATGTGATATAAGGTAATTTGCACTTGAGACTCGGATACCCTTAACTGGGTGAAGAGGAATAAATAAATCTAAATAAATAAATCTAAATCTATATAAGGAACCCAAATTAAATGAACATAAAAATTAGTGACTCAGATACAACACATTATATTCATTCAAAGACATGTATATCTTTTAAATTAAAATATGGTTTCATTTTTTTACCGGTTATAATTGCCTACTTAAATCAGAATGATACAGGAAAAAGGCCAAATCAATTAGATCTCAATTCTTTCAACCTGAGAAATTGGAGATGTAAACATATTACATCTGTCAAAGTGAGGTTTTAAGATGAAGACATAAGCGAAATGCATATAAAACTCCCCAAATTCATTCAACACAAAACTCACCATCCTTTGGGATGTTGTGATGCCTATACCACTGTATCCGATGTCTTATTGTTTCCTATTAAGTTTAATAAAAAACATGGCTTGCATGTCATTATGACTATATGTCATCATTGTTTGTACAAGATAAAATTAAAAAAACATGTTACACAATAGATTAAAATAACAATTGAATGGGTTTTCTAAATACGGCAAATAATGAATAATCAATTTGTTATCAGCTGTTGCTGCAATTTCATTTGAAATGATTTATTTTTGGCAAAATAAATATATTTATAGGTATTAATGAAACAGATGGATGACGTCTCTCAAGTATACACTCACTAAAATAAAAAGAGTATTAGTAACCATCTAAAGGTGAAACATTTGTTGAGCAAGTTTATTAGCAACAGTATGTGATAGATATTACCATATTCACCAACGAGTTGCCTTTTATTTAGAAACAAAACTTTCACTAAGAATATTTCCTGGAGCAGATGTTGGTCAAGGGAGTTTTAAAATTTGTTTACACGTGTACAATCTAGAGAACCTAAACCCTTGTCAGATTATCAACATTATTAAACTGTTCTCAGATGAAATCAATAGAGACTATTGTTTCCTATATTTCTCTACCTCCTTTGAGAAGCACATGGCAGTTACTGCTGTATATTTTGTAACACTACAAAAAATGCACACGAAGTGCCAAGCTTCCAAAGATATATTCAATTTTGGACTCCAAAAGAACTTTAAATTAAATAAAAAAGACTGAAAACTTTATTAAGAAAGGCAAAGGGCAACTTTATAACTTTCCAATCATTTGAACAATGTAATTTGAAAAACCCCTATGAAATATTCCTTTTGATCAAGTTTTGTCCCATACTACTTGAACATACCACTTGGCAAAATGATTTACCAGGGTTAGTGTCATGTCATGTTATCAACAAAAGGATAGCTAATGATTTGACCAACAAATTAGGAAAAGAGAAACTCTGGGAGTTTGTGAAGAAATTAAGAACCTACAGGGTTGCAGTGGCCAAAAGAAGTCAAAAGATGAACTTGGCCAAGCTGAAAATCACAATGACAAAAGGTAGATTTCTCAGGAGATAAGGACCCTAAACACAGCCCTTAAAGCCAACCAAGGTGATGGATGATGGTTTCTTTAATTAATTACCATCATTCAGAATCCTATTGAGCACCTCTTCGTTCAATAAAATGTTTCAGTAATCAGTTATAGGCTACAGAGACAGACAATTCTGGGACAATACACTCATACATACTGGACACACCAATCTTAGATTGGATTATTTCCATAAAATAATTTCATAAATACCCATGAATATACTGGAATGGAAAGAAATCCTATTCATCCAAATTCTTTGAAATTCACAGCATCTCAAAAATTCACACAACAGCATGAATGCCCATGAATATACTTAAGGTTTAATATCAATTTATATTTGGTGATATAATTTCAGTGTAAAGAAGCTAAAGAAAAGAATAAAAGAACTAGAACATAAGATGATCACTTGGATAGTGTCTTTTGACTCTGATGAGGCGAATAACCTTATAAAGCACACATCTAAGGACCCCCACACTGCTGTGAAAACATTGGCTTACCACTTCTTTACGGAACAGGAGTTGATAGATAAAAGCGTGTCGGGCAAAAAATCAAGTCGTAGTTCTATGTCAAGGCCACCGCTGGACCAAAGAAAGGTCTCCTTGATCATAGGATCTGTGGAGCGACATTGCATGATAAAACCAAGCGATGCTAAAGCGAAGCTACAAAACATAGTGTAGTGTTTGTGGGAATTCATAATTTATATTTAAACATCGTTTCTACATTTCTTTCCTTCACTTACCTTCGTTTCCGTTCAGAAATATTTCTAGCAATTTTCAGTGCGATAATTTAGTAACCATTTCAACTGTTAGCGATCTTTTTAATCACCGTTTTTAGAATATTTCTTTATTTTAAAGCTTCCTTTATCTCTATGCATGTATAATCTTACGCAATATTGAGTATTTTGTAGGTATTTCATGGTGATTGTCATATTTTCAAACTTTTGTTAACTTTTCATGGGCGCCGCCATTAATGACGTCAGATAAAACTATGAAGCATGCGCAAAGCCAGCTCTTGCCCAATAAGGATTTGACGCATGCACAAGGCCGGATCTTGTAAGATAAAAAAGTTTTTGTGCCAGGAAAATTTGAATAAGACGTTTTTGTAATAGCTCAGAGATTGTGATAAAATGTAAGAGAAAATTTGTCAACTATGGGGGAGGGATGTAAATAACATTTGAATACATGTATATATGTTGATATAAATTCATTTTATGTACTTTTCTGTGAGAATCAAGGAGATAAACTAAAATGTGAAAATATTATTTCTCCCGCCTCCCGGGGAAAGAATATTTTCTCCTGGGTCCAAATTATTATGCCCTCAATAGCCAATATTTTGGGCATATCTCTATATCTAAGAATATAAACTGTGGTATTTCCCCACTATGCAGCATAATTTAATTCATGAAGTGGTTTTTCCCCACTTTTATAACTGGTGACGTAATTTTCATCAGACTTCAGTGAGTAGTTGTAAATATGAGTATTTTAACCCAGTATTCTCCAAAGGAAGGTCTCAAACAGGCCCGTCCCAGCTGGAAACTCATTCCCCTTGAGAGAAAATCTCCACTCAAGCCTGGGAGCAGTTTTTACTGGACCCACGGCTTTTTGGCCTCCTTCCAACCTCCGAGCCTGTAAATACTATGAAAGCCAAAGAAATGGCCAATCTGAGAAGAAAAGCCAGATCTCAGCCAGACCGCAAGGTCAATATCATTCCAGGGGTGAGGAGAGAGGAGAGTGTAACATTTCAAGAAGGCAAATGTGACATTTCGTGGCGGATGTCACATACCCTTATCCCCGAAAGAATCGCCAGTAGAGACACCCCAGATACAAGGGGTAAGGGAATACAGTGCAACATGCTTGAAGTCAGGGCAAAATAGATACTGGACCAAGCATTTGGAACCCTATCCGACAAATGAGGACAACAAACCAACAAATTCCAACAATGATGAGACAAAATTTAGGTAGTAACAAGTAAAGAGCAATTAAATTCAGGACAAAGTATTTTTTTATGGGGGGAGTAGTGTAGTGTTTGTGGGAATTCATAATTTATATTTAAACATCGTTTCTACATTTCTTTCCTTCACTTACCTTCGTTTCCGTTCAGAAATATTTCTAGCAATTTTCAATGCGATAATTTAGTTGCCATTTCAACTGTTAGCGATCTTTTTAATCACCGTTTTTAGAATATTTCTTTATTTTAAAGCTTCCTTTATCTCTATGCATGTATAATCTTACGCAATATTGAGTATTTTGTAGGTATTTCATGGTGATTGTCATATTTTCAAAGTTTTGTCAACTTTTCATGGGCGCCGCCATTAATGACGTCAGATAAAACTATGAAGCACGCGCAAAATCAGCTCTTGCCTAATAAGGATTTGACGCATGCGCAAGGCCGGATCTTGTAAGGTAAAAGTTTTTGTGCCGAGAAAATTTGAATAAGACATTTTTGTTATAGCTCAGAGATTGTGATAAAATGTAAGAGAAAATTTGTCAACTATGGGGGAGGGATGTAAATAACAATTGAATACATGTATATATGTTGATATAAATTCATTTTATGTACTTTTCTGTGAGAATCAAGGAGATAAACTAAAATGTGAAAATATTTTTTCTCCCGGCTCCCGGGGAAAGAATATTTTCTCCCGGGTCCAAATTATTATGCCCTCAATAGCCAATATTTTGGGCATATCTCTATATCTAAGAATATAATCTGTGGTATTTCCCCACTATGCAGCATAATTTAATTCATGAAGTGGTTTTTCCCCACTTTTATAACTGGTGACGTAATTTTCATCAGACTCCAGTGAGTAGATGTAAATATGAGTATTTTAACCCAGTATTTTCCAACTTTCATAATTATTCAGACCCCATGCATATGATTTGTATGCTGCACATGCCTATGTGTGTACATTTTGATGCGGTCGTTTGCCTGCCTAGGGGTTTTTAAAATGCCAGAGTACTCATACTTTACTTATGTGAGCCTTGAGTGCTGTCATTTGTACTCAACTTACATCCATGTGTTTCCCATGTGTCATGTTAATTCTACAAGCCTCTGCTATTTTCAGTAAGCTATATTTAAACAATTTCATTTCACCCCACTTCCTTGGAAAGTGCTTTTCTATTGTCATTTTACTATATGGCTAATTTTGCAGTCCTGATGGAGATGGCGCCACCTATTGCAGGGCCCAGCGATATGATGGTAATTCATCCATCAGCAGAACATAATTTCAAGCTGTATTTCAATGCCGAAAGTCAATCTGAAAAACACTATTTAGCCTCTTAAATATTTTCATAAACTTCAAACTAACTAAAGGAAACAAAACACAGGGGTAACAATACACAGGGGTAACAATACACAGGGGTCAACTTCAAGTTAATACACACATTACACTTTCACTTGCACCTCCCGGCAATGCTATACTAGCAAAGCCTCTCAGGGCCAAACTTGGCCGGGAGTCACACCATGTTTAAACATGTCTAAAACCTCAAAAAGTAATAGATATGACTATATGTTGTATAAAAAGAGATTTTTAAAAAAAATTGTGTCTGAGAGATATATAAAAAAGAAAAAAAAACTTAGTCTCGACCGGGAATCGAACCACCGACAGCTGGATTCAATCATCAAAACCTTAGTACTGCGCCTTTCTCCATTAGGCCAGACTGGCATGATGAAATATCACTGTAATTCTAAAGCTATGTTATAAATCTTAAAAGACAGTCGAATCACTGCATAAGATTAATAAAAAAAATAGCCAATAATCATTTTAATAATATTTAAATATCTATTTCGGTAAATTTTTAAGTCAAAACCAGGATTGATGATGTAAATTCAGTTTTCATTTAGATAATCTATTTCCTGTTATGAGTCGTAAAAAAAACATGGCTCCGAAAAAATATTTCTTGCATCCAAATTTCAAAATGATATATATCCATGGATCAGTTATTTTTGGCACCTGAACCCATCCTAATAGAAAGGTAAGACTATTTTCTTGACTCATATTGCTTAAATTGTCGAAATTCGGCCTTGAACTTTAACTTTAACCATGATACCATGGTTATTATACCTTATACTTCTTTATTGCCAAAAGAAAGTAGCACCATTGCAAACTATGTTATGTTCTGTAGCTTTGCTTTGGCATCACTTGGTGTTTCATTTGTTGTTCAAAACAAATAAATGAATATTCATGAACACTTAATGACTGACTATTCTACACATGAAGAATACAAAAATGACATATAATGCTTGATAATTCTCAATTTTTGTTGGTTCACAATGAGTAATATTCAGGAACAGTGAAATTAAAATGTTGTTTGATGGTACTTGACCATAAAATACTGTAAATATTACATGTTAATAAAGATGAAATACTGTCTCATTATTATTCAGTAAAATGATGAATATATAAGTGGGCTTTACATGGGGATTATTGCTCTCAAAAATAATGAGGAATAAGAATATTCCAGAACATTCTTCATATCAAAGTTCAGAATAATGATGAATAACATAAGTTGTTTCAATTGTTGTTCATATCAAATACATGATTATTCGTGAATAATTATACTTCATTATACCCGTTCAAAGCATATTCATGTATTTCTAACCATGAATATTTGTGTTAAAAACATGAATATTCAGTTATTATTCACCATCATTTCACTGAGGTAAGGTGCAGGAAGTGCAAAGTATTCAATGTCTATGAGGTTGGATGACATGAGTGAAGAGCCTGTTCTTCAGCATCCTGATTCTAATTTTCTCAAAATATTTTTGGAAGACAGAAAAAACGCTTGGTTGAAAAATTATGATCTGGATTAACTTGTTTGATACATGCTTTATATACTTGCAGAAGTATATATGTGATTGTTTTCGACTACACGGGCATCGTTGTTGTACCACCTTTCCAATAGTGGATCAGTTCAAAAACATTGTGAGATGTTTCACTCATAAATTGCCTGTGAAGTAGATGGGTGTAAAATGTGAATCTTAAAATCAAACTCAGAGAAAATCAAGAGGCATTGTTATAACTGTGCCAAACAAATTCCTGCTGAAAACACTATAACCATCAATATAGCGTCTCAATCAACTTCACCTCTCCCTGCACAGCGCCTTACTGCCATGGACAAAAGACAATTTACCTAATGAAATGTCCCACAGACTACTAACCAAACACCATGAATTATAATGATAAACTTGAAATGAAAGCGTTTGTATTAGAATTTATTGAACGACCCATAACTAGAATTTGCATCATCAACAATCAAAGTAAACTGAAGAATATTCAGAAAATTAAAACTGATTTCTAATTATTTTTAAAGAACAATATAAGGGTTATGTACTGGGAGGTTTTGGATACAGGTTTTATCCCAAGGGAAATATGTGTATATCCCGAGGGACCGCAGGGACCGAGGGATATACACATATTTCCCGAGGGATAAACCCTGTAACCAAAACCGACCGTACATAACAGATGTATTTCATACCTACTGATGTTCTAGGTACGTCATATACCTTATAAAGTTCCAAAATTCAAAAATATACTGAAGATACGCATTTTCTTGGTGTTATAAAATGTTTTTTTAAGTTTCTGAGAAATTTCAAACTCATATAACTCATATTTTGAAAAATAAAATTTGAAAAAAAAATTGAAAAAAATGTGAAAAAAAATTTTTGAAAAAGGATGGTGAAAAAAAATTTGAAAAAATGGGAACATTTTTTTGGAAAAAAAAAATTGAAAAAAATTCAAAAAAAAAATTTGAAAAAAATGTGAAAAAGAAAATTTCAGGAGCGGGACCGGGATGGATACAGCGTGTATCCATCCCGCCCCGGGCCTTGGCTAGATACAGTATATATTCCCGCTCGTTATGTACCTAGAACCTCAGTAGGTATGGAATACAAGCTTGTATTTGCTAGTACAAATAACGGAGGGCAACTGACAATTTAATTGTTATTTTATGGCCAATCCATTAAAAGATGAAAAGGACCTGCTGTGCATATCGACAGTCGCTATCTATCGGCTCAGACCCGGTCGCTGACCTAAATAAGGCTTTAATGTGTTTACTTAAGTGACAACCGACAACGACTTTCGATGTGTTTGGTATTTCAGCTAGCGGAAGTACATTACGCGCATGCGCATAAGCAAACTTTTCTCACGTTTTTCCGGGAAAAAATCAAACAAATTTATCTACATTTTATGAAGTATAACAAACCAAATATGGAGGCTAGTTCGTCAAAAGGTATGTCTTTCTTATACGCCATTGTACACCCAATCAATTTGAATTCAGACTGTCGAAATAATTCTGTATAATCGAGAGCCTGGAAGCATGTTTGTGAGAATTTTCAACAAACTTTTCAAGTCAACTTTTCAGAATCAGAAACCAGTCTTCACGAAGAGACGTTCGTGTATTTGTTAAGCTTACTAGACAATTAAGCTATTAATATTTTTTGAATTTGATGATCGTGAACATTCAATATATTAACACAATTGATCGTGATCCAGAATTTAGGTTGGAAGGATGAGTAGACTAGGGGTTTGTGTAAAAAACCGGGTAACAGGGTGGCCGGGTGACATGTACATCACGCACTATGTACTTCTATACTCCAGGAAAGAGTGTTGTAGGAAATACACCACCAACATATACACAATATGTTTTATGAATACTGAAATAAGCAATAATTTCATTATTTAATTTAATAAAGTTACATTTTCTATTAGAATTGTGTTTAAGGACAGTAAGCAAAGTGTGTTGTGTAGGGAAAGTCCGTAGTGCGACATCCCGTGTGTTAATTCATTGATGTACCAAGTGCCATGTTTTGTCTCAAATTATTTGGATCGAAGAACACACCCACTTAACTGGTCTAAACTGACTTACAACATGCAGTTGTTTTAGTAATAGTAAATTGAAATATTTATTGTTCTATTTATTTCCAGTACAACTCAAGTCAACCAGAAACAGCAACCAAACACTTTCATAAGGTAAATTATTATTAATGAAAAAGCTCTAGTGCTGTATGATCATATAGTATGGGCCTCATTTAATATAAACATATTTCATTATGCAACTGATATACCAAATCTGCCAGTGCTCTATATTTCAGTTTTATCCAAAACATTTATCAACATTCAATTAAACTAAAGAATAGATCTTCTAAATATTATCTTAACTGGCTTGCAACATGTAGTTGTTTTAATATTAATGAATTGTAATGAAATGTTTATTTTCCTATTTGTTTTCAGTACACCTCAAGTCAACCAGCAGCAGCAACCAAACACTTTCATAAGGTAAATTATTATTAATGAAAAAATTGTAGTGCTGTATGGTGTATAAACATTAAAAAAAGCAACAAAGATTAATGTGTAATACAATATCTGAATTATAAGCCATGGCATATACATATTTGATATAGCATATATAACATATAGTATGAGCCTCATTTACTATAAGTATACTTCATTATACAACTGATATACCAACTGATATACTTTAACTAGTAGTACAATATACTACCCAAACGCCATGAATTATAATGATAAACATGAAATGAAAGCGTTTGTATAAGAATTCATTGAACTGGAATTTGCATCATCCACAATTAAAGACTGAAGAATATTCAGAAAATTATAACTGATTTCTAATTATTTTGAAAAAAGAATAAGATGGGTATTCTTCCATCCACTATTTTTGGTGTTCTAACCTAGGTATTGACCGTTGAAGTGAAATGAAGTTATTAATATTGAAGTTTAACATGTATCATGTGAGAATAAATTAAGAAATGTATAATATATTATATGAGAAATGAAAATAATATAAAATAATAACAATAAAATATTATAGGATACCAAAAAAACTAGTAGTACAATAAAGACAAGTAATAGTAATTAAGATAAACTTCCTTAGTAACCATCTAATGATGCAATTATACATCCTAAGATTGCTTATGTGCACTACTGAAGAAGAGAACAATGAGTGAAAACTGCTCCAACAGCAGGTGATGATGACGTCACTAGTGTGCTGACCTTAAATCTCTGAGAATAAAGTAGTTCATCTAAATTCTAATGTTATATTGTCTATTACGAACCTTAAATACATAACAATATACATCGTAAAGTGCTATTACCAATAACATAGTATCTTAAGCATAAATACTGTATATACATTTTGAATTGGACAAAGTGTCGCAAATCGCACTACCTTTTTTGACGTAGCTCATTAAATGTAAAAATAATGTGTTTTTTCCCCTCACTATAACTAAAAGCTATAGTGCTATTTTAAGGGCATCTTAAGGTTAATTATTATCCCATGCTATTATCTTTTAGTTCCAAAATAAATTATAAAATACTCAATGGGAAGTGAGGCTGAAGAAATTTACCAAGAATTTACATGGTTTGCCCAGCACCAGTCGAAGAGGGAGCAGCTGATCCTGAAGATGATCCTAGTAATGTATGTGATAAGGTCATTGGGAAATTAGATGCTTACTTTGTGCCAAGAAGGATTTCTCATATTTAAAAGATTCAAATTCTACAAAAAGACACAAACCCATGGCAACTCTGTGGAACACTATATCAGGGGACTATATGATCAAGGCACTAAATTGCATTTTAAAGACAATGATGAAAGAATCATGATGAGAATCATCGTAGGCATCAATGATGAGAAATTATCTATAAAGTTAAAGGAACCAAGTGAGTGCTTTGCCTCCAGTACATGGGTTGGATGCAAAAGCGTTTTCATAGATGGTGACAATGTTTTCTTGTGTTTCTTATATGTTCCTACTAAACCAACTGATTTATACAGGAAAATCAACATTTCCAACAGACAATGCTACACCAAAATCATATCATCTACATGGACCGCACCCATATTAGTTAGTGACTGCAGGTCAGAACACTTTTGCCTGTGGTACAGTCAAAGCAAATAGGCTGCAAATGCCAGTTGGAATAAAAAAGAAAATCTAAGACTGAAGAAGGGAGACGATCCAAAATTCATGCACAGGGAAAACTTTGTTGCTGTCAACATAGTACAGAAATAAAATCCTTATTTCTGGTATAATGTATATGGTCTTATTGCTGTACCTTTGGTGTAATTTATGTATTCAATCTGTCTTTTGTTGATTTCAGAAAATGGACATAGCCGTTTTGGATGAAACCGTGATTGGGATCGCACTAGCTCACCAGCAACACCTTTTAGGCTATGGAGAATATAATGCAAACGACGCGGATGCCGACATATCTAGGGCCTACCAGTATGGGGCATATAGACAATTTGTTCTTTGGGAATACAGCCGATTGGGGAAGGGGGTACGAGCCGTTATCCCAAGTTGTTGTGTAATCAGGATAAGGTCCAGATACCCAGATCCCTTCAACCAGTATGTGGGTTTTAAAATTGCCGATGCCAGACTTGGTGCCTAACAATGCCATTTCTACATCATCACTTGGTGAATTATTAATGAAGAACATAAGTGGAAAATAATTACAATTCATACTTTTATTAATTTCCTTTTTTCTTGCAGACATATAATAAATATGTGTAAAAATGTGCAAAAGACAAAGGTCCTCATTGTACATATTACACTTCAATGTAATTAAAAGACATCTGATGTAAACTTAAATGAAAAAGATTGTTATTTGAGGAATTAGTCATTTATTGTAGTAGTATTGGGGATTGGTGCACATGGCATAGGGAACTAAAAAAGTCCTCATTGAACATGATGCTTTAAATCATTGTTTCACTTTGCAGAGTCAGCTGTCATCATAGTACAGAAATGAAATCCTTATTGTTTGTATAATGTATATGGTCGTATTGCTGTACCTTTGGTGTAATTTATGTATTCAATCTGTCTTTTGTTGATTTCAGAAAATGGATATAGCCATTTTGGATGAAACCGTGATTGGGATCGCGTTAGCTCACCAGCAATACCTTTTAGGCTATGGAGAATATAATGCAGTGACGCGGATGCCGACATATCTAGGGCCTACCACTATGATGCATACAGACAGTTTATTCTTTGGAATACGGCAGATTGGGGAAGGGCGTACGAGCCGTTATCCCAAGTTGTTGTGTAATCAGGATAAGGTCCAGATACCCAGATCCCTTCAACCAGTATGTGGGTTTTAAAATTGCCGATGCCAGACTTGGTGCCCAACAATGACATTTCTACATCATCACTTGGTGAATTATTAATGAAGAACATGGGCGGCAAATAATTACAATTCATACATTTATTACTTTTATTTTTTTCTTGCACACATATATAATAAATATGTGTAAAAATGTTGGCTACATAGTTCATCTTCTAATGCCTTTTATGTACAGGGTGACACATAGAAACATTACCTACTTATATTTTGAATAAATTTATCAAATATAGCTCACCAGCAATACCTTTAAGGCTATGGAGAATATAATGCAGATGACGCGGATGCCGACATATCTAGGGCCTACCACTATGATGCATACAGACAGTTTATTCTTTGGAATACGGCAGATTGGGGAAGGGCGTACGAGCCGTTATCCCAAGTTGTTGTGTAATCAGGATAAGGTCCAGATACCCAGATCCCTTCAACCAGTATGTGGGTTTTAAAATTGCCGATGCCAGACTTGGTGCCCAACAATGACATTTCTACATCATCACTTGGTGAATTATTAATGAAGAACATGGGTGGCAAATAATTACAATTCATACATTTATTACTTTTATTTTTTTCTTGCACACATATATAATAAATATGTGTAAAAATGTTGGCTACATAGTTCATCTTCTAATGCCTTTTATGTACAGGGTGACACATAGAAACATTACCTACTTATATTTTGAATAAATTTATCAAATATAATGAAATCTTCGTGATTTTACTTGCATATATAGTGGATGCAATAAGGATGCAACAGAAAGATACATTTTTATAAGGAAAGATCATCAAACAAGGTAAATCCATTTCTACAGAGACAAATCATTGATCTTTGGGGTCATAGCCACTACAACCTGTAAATGTAACATAGGTTTTAATAAAAAATAATAAAAAAACAAAGGCGAGGAAATGTAGATTATTAAGGACTATAGCTGGTTACTTCAGACAATTATACTTGCAGATTAAAACAATACACATAAAGCAATTGTGTGAAGAAAAAATAATGTGTTCTCTCTGTCATAAAAAAATGTAAAAGCCATGGAGAAGGAGAAAAGACAAATTATCAAACACATGAAAATAAAATGTTGAAAAACAGATTAAATAATGAAGGTATCTGAGTAAGGGCAAGCCACAACGACGAATTGTTGGACATCACTACTTAAATATGAAGAAAGTATGCTAAAACATCATGAAAAAGGCCCCCTTCATCTCATGTTCACTTAACAGCTAAAGTATTCAAAGTTAAAGTCAGCCATACAATTAAAACCAAAAGCAGGACATGATGTTCGCTGGTCCATGCAAAAACATAATGCATCACCTGCTGCCTTTAAATTCATCCATCAGTCCTCATATCTTCACAGTCTAAGTAAACAAGCCATGCAAAAATATACCAATTCATCTACAACCACACCTAGTGTGGACCCAGACAATATAACCTGCCTTCTCGCGGCAGTAAAGGCAGAGACATTAAAACCATTTGAAAGGAATATCTCCATACTATGTGACGAGGCCAAGATCAAATCCGATATTATTAAATCAAAACATAGTGGCCAGACTATATGTTATGTAAATAATTGGGATTTTAACAAAGAACTCCAAGCCTTTGCCAAAAAGAAATTGAATTTTATAAAGAACCTGACAATGCAGCTCCTCCTTTAGCAACCTATGTCCTTCTTACAATGGAACAAAACATGTTTGCTGGGTGGTATTTCCCATTCAGATATTATCCTTGTGCACAGTTTAAGGCAGAAACCCTATTCCCTGTAATCCGGGCAAATGTTCTAGTTTTAGAAAGTCTTACTGTCTGTAATGGTGCAAAACCAAACAGAAAATTGTATCACATTCATCGACACCCAGACCTCCCCAAAGATGCCATTATCCACAAAACACCAAACCCCTATGCTGATGACAAGTGGGACTTATTTGTATTTGATGTGCCCTATCTAGTTGTTGGGAGAACAGGGGAGCAAATAAAAAGAGATTGTCACATGCATCATTTAGACTGCACTCATTGGCTACATCATTTTTTCAAATGCATCTCACCTAATTTAGATGAATCATTTATTTCTGATATTATGACCAGAGTGGTCTTAATTTATGAGAGATCACTTACCTTGAAACAATATTGAATTCAGTGAATTGGTTTCAAACTAGATCACCGTAAACTACTTCCGTTAGGAAGATTTAACCTTAGGCCTATGGCTACAACAGAACTCAACAGGAGTGGCATTGTATGTTGGACTGCCTCAGGAGGCTGCCAATAGTGAACCATCACCAGTACAGTTGAATCAACAGATGAAGGAAATTTGCAAATCCCATTATATTTGAAAATAATTGTGCAAAATTCAATTGATTTTAAAACTATATGAAAAAATAAGGGGTCTTTATTTGGAGTTAGTGGAAGGAGTAATCTAGCAGCAGTTTAAACATGTGCTAAAAGCAAAGCATAAATAAATTAACAGTGAATTTAAAAATCCTTTTTTACACTGAAATGCAGTTTTGCACCATGGTAAAGCAGGCAACAAACAAGCAGTCCTCACCTAAATTGAAGGAAGGATATGGTACGTTGATGGATAACTTTGTATAAGCATGGGAAGCGAGCAGGAAAATCCTATGAAAAATGTATTTAAACGTGGCACTTCACACAAAAATACGGTCAGGAAAAGTTTTGAAGAGTACACAGCTGTTAATGCTCTTCATGCTTAATATGAAAAAATATGAAAAATAGTTTAAAGGTGAATCTACAAAATTTGATAATTGGAAAAAGGATATACCGCATATTACAAGAGGTCAATTGATGGCAAGATTACGGAAGGAGCAAGGCGGGATGTAATTACATATAAATTAAATTAATTCCATTGTGTTGAGTACATGACATTATGAAGATCCTAAAGAAAATCAAGAACCATTTGAACATGCAAAATTTACCTGGTGAAATGCTTGAAAGAAATTCATTCCATATTTCAAGTGATTCGCCAAGTGAGGGTTTGGTTTGTCCTCTGTCAGACTCTAGAAAAAATTGATTTATGTGTGTGCAGGATGTCCCACACTCTAAATACCCAGCGAAGCACCTGTGCTGTATCTCAGTGATCTCCCCAGCCACTTTTCACCAGGCGGCAAGCCCAGTTGACCCTTTAAGTGCATCACATAATGAAATGCCCCAAGTTGAAATCAATTGTCCAGTCCATGTGGACTGTGCTTTGCATGTAGTACCAACAAAACAAAAAGTATTAAAAAGCAAGCCCAATGTCCTGTTTAAGAACCCCTATTCTAACTATTGAAAATGGATTCTAGCAATACTCACATAAATCTACTTGTTGAGATTCAATCAACTTTAGTTCTTCTGAGAAAATGAGGATTACAGTATGGGTGTAATTGAATTCACACGAGGATGCGATTGATTTCATCCTGCATATGTATGTTTGCAGGCAACACTTCTTACTACAATTAACAGAGCTTAAATCCAGGTGAATACTACAAGTCGTTTCTAGCATTTAATATTTCCTCCTTACCATATACGGATCTGGAAATCATGTGATGACATAACCTATGAGTGATTCGTCATAACAAATTGATCCAGGGATGTGCGCAACTGATTTGCAAAGCTAGATTCGCGTGTTAACTACAAGCACGAGATAACAAACTGACGAAAGTAATTTAGGCCAAAAGCTAAAAGCATATTCTATTAAGTTCAAATTAAAAGAAATTGATTACGCACAGATTCACAACAATTCAGCTGCAAGCAAAGAATTTGGAGTGAACAGAAGATGAGTGATTGAATGGCATCAGCAGGAGAAAAAACTTCAAGATTTGGAGACTTTGTCTGGAGGGGGCTCCAGAAAGTGTCTACCTGGAGCTGGAAGGACAATACAATATCCTGAAATTGAAAATAAAATTGTGAATGAAATAGAAAGGAGACGGGAAAAGGGTGGGCCAGTGACAGGGAAGATCATCCGAAAGATCGCTGTGAGGTTCCAGGACCTTCAGGAGGTCAACTCACATTGCCCAAAAGAGTGTAGAGGAGATCGATGATAGGATCTTTTCATTTCTAAGATTTGTCAACAGACTAAGGAGGACCAGAGACTATCCTCTTAGTAACATAGCTAACATGGGTGAGACTCCTGTATGGATCGACATGCCAGGAGATTATACTGTGGACAATATTGGTGCTAAAACAGTTACTGTGAAAACAACAGGTCATGAAAAATCTAGGATTTCAGTGTTGTGTGGGGCATATGGAGATGGCACAAAAATACCACCCGTTGTCCTGCTCAAAGGTGTTCGCCCTCCCAAAGCTGAAGACATCCCAAGAGGCATGTATATAATGATGACAAAGCAGTCGTGGTGCAATGAAGATGAAAGAAAATGAAGATGAAAGAAAACTTTACAGATGCATTTTAAAAAAAACACGGAGAAGAAATGAAAATATTCCAATCCCCAAACCTATAAAGAAGGATATAATAGGTACGTTGATTTCCAAAACTCAATGCATGTTTGTTCTGTGGGGGTAGGGGTAGAGGGCTCTGATTGAAGTTAGGTGATAGTGATCAAGTGCTACACATTTTTGATGGGGGGGGGGTAAGGCTCTTAGGCCGTATGATTATATTTCTCAAAAAGCTCATTTCCCAATATTTGCATGCTCCTAGCATGTGAGATGACATCGCATATATTTATAAAAATATATTAAGAACAAATTGTTAAAATAAGATTAATAAAATAAGATTAATTAATGAAACACAGAATGAAATCCTGTTCTTTTCTATTTCCAGGCCAGCGTCCAGCAATTGATTTCAATTTTTCAAGAGCACAGGCTGGTGACATCCTGAAGTCATCGTTTGTGCAGTAAGCAAATGTGGCTTATTGACTACATTTCCTCCAGATTCAAGTGGAGGTCGAGCCAATGGGACTACATCTAAGATTTCCAGTGCCTCAGCTGATCCAGGATATGACGAAATGTTTGGTGGAAAATTTTATGATGTCATGAGTGAGGTCATTGCTAGTGGGGCAACAAAAAGATATGCTACAGAATTTTCACCAAACACAAATTGACAGTGAACTCAACAAAGACTTCAAGAAAACTCAACAAAGACTTCAAGAAATGTCTGTGTAAATTATGTGGGCAAACTGCTGAGTGCAAATGTGATATGGTCTTACTTTATTGTAATTCGTAACATAAATACTACTTACAATGTCATATTTCCATGCTCAATATACCACTGTTTCTATCGCCCTGCTAAGCCAAACTATATGCTAAGAAATAAATAGAGTCATAAAATGAAATTCTTTCTGGGCAAAATTTTCACATGACTTTATTCCTTTCCGCCATATTTCTTATGCAGCAATTGGTAAGTTCCGGAAATTGATATGAATATTCACTAACCACGCAGGGGTCGACTTTAGTGCAAGTCATACCCATTCATCCATAGCGATAGCATATATGTCGGGTGAAGATCACTGCAATGCTCAATTGTACCTCAGAAGCAGTCCTAGGGGTGCCCCTCAGATGTACTTTTAAAGATTATCAGTTCACATTTATCATAGTTTTACAACAATTTTTGTTTACACTAGTATAATAAATTTTTTCTACAATAAAATTTTATATTAACCCCAAATTTCGACCAGTGGAACATGTCCTTTCAGTTTTTTTGTCACATAAGTATCATAAATTATAATGAACACATAACAGCGCAATGATTCTCAGGTCTAAATCAAATAATGAACGGCAAGGTAAAACAAAACAAAAACAGTGGAACTAAGTAAACATGCAAGGCCAAACAGATACTCAGCCCCAGGATCAACCAGTGCAGAGCTTTGTTGGACCTCAGATGTTTCAAGCTACAGGACAAAGCCATTTCAATCCAAAACAGAACCACCCATGTGTATAAAAAGGTAGATTAGATCAAGGACACCCTTGATTAGATCTACTTCTTGTTAAGTGTTAAAAAAGGCAAGACTTAACTTCGACATATAAGTGTTACCTGATGAATGGGATCCTCACGTGCCTTCTAATTTATAGTAAACAAACTCCAAGGTAACTACATCAGCTTATTTCTGTCCATATGAGAAGGTGAGTAGAGTAATCAATAGAAATGAACGCGAAATTAGTTCAGAAACGTTTCAATGTTTCCATTTTACATATTTTTGCGCACATGGTGACATTACCCCTATCACGAAATTCATCTGATTGGGTCGTTTGAGTCACAACTTTTTTTGTTGATGTGGCGACTGAGCAGCAACCAAGCATGTCGGATACAAAAATCACCAAATAATTAAAAAAATGTTATACGTTCGTTTGCGGACGAATATAGGACGGGCGACAGACAAGTGGCAGCTTCTAGGATACAAGAGAGGGCTGCAGCAGCCACAGGCTATAGTTTATCCCATGTGAGTCCTAGGGGTGGGACGATGACCCGATGAGTCGATTCCCCGCCGGTTGAGGCCTTCAGGTTGACCCGAATCGACTCCTCTATTTGAGGAGTCGACTCGTTCGGGTTGAAAATGATATTAAACTCCGGTTTATAATTCCAGGCAATTTTTGGTATCTAAACTGTAGATTTCAAGGCTTTCTTTCATGATCTAGCCCATCTTTGTGTTTATATTAGATATTAGAAATGTCCTGAGTATTATTAATGTAATAACATTACTTGTTTGTATGTAATGATTGGAATAAAATAGAAATTATAAACTTACGTTAGACTTGTTTTGTTTTCTTTTTGGTGATTAATTTACGAACGAAAATAAAATGACGTTTGTTATTTTATCTTTATTATTAATGTATGTTGTCATTCCCTGTGAGAAATTTTCTATGTTTTATGAGTAAACAATTGTTTATTATCCCCCCCTGAATACAAATATATGACAGGTAAAACGATAATAATGGGAACAAACTCCCGACTTTTTTGTTCTGTTACGAAAATTCTACACGTTCGTTAAATGTCTAATATACGAACGACCACAGGCTTTTGTGTTCGGTATTTGTTTTTAGATCTTAAATAAAAGTTGTTGAAATTTGTGCTTTTTATCAGATTATATCCGAATTCTTTTCAACTCAAATACTTTAGAGTGTTTCTAGTATGAAAACTATGAGATAAATCACTGATTTATTGATAATCGTAAGTGTTGGGTGTGTTGTTGCAAACGCGCCGGTCGTTCGTAGATATATGCCTGTTCAGCAAAAAAGAACATGTCTAAATCGCTTCTCCTAAAAAATCCTCCAGCCTCTCTCAAGGCACCAATTTGGCTGCATTTCGGGTTCCATCCCATCAAAAAGGACCATGTCGTTTGCCGGATGTGTCATCGGGAGTACGGCTATAAGCATGGTAAGCATGAAAATGCTAAAATGAAAACCAATTTTATTTTTTTTGAAGATTTTTAATTTTTGCCTAGGTTAGGCCTATATAACCCGACCCGAGTCGGAACTCGAATCGGATTTCTCTGGCCCGACCCGACCCGGACCCGAATCGTGCCATTTCGACCCGTCCCACTCCTACATGTGACACATTTAAAAAGCAGAGATAGAGGTAAGATGACTTTTGACATAAAACCCCAAGGAACACTGGGGATTAGAATAATTGAGAATTAAATGTCTCACATTTATTTTTTATCCACTTTAAATGAAACATTTCACTTGAAGCAACTCAATCTCACGAGATAAGTGATGTAACATGGAATAATAGATATTTTAGATCAAACAGATGCATAAAAGCACTATTAAAGAAATTTGACACATGCGTTCCAATCTGATTGGCTCACTGGATTTACTTCCTTGGTAACACATGTTTCGTATGCTCAAATAAAAGCTCATCAAGACTTGTCAAGGCTGCCAGACTCAAACAAGTAGCTCAACAGACAGCGTGCTTGACATGCGCACAAGACCAGTGGGTCGATTCCCAATTCTCTTCAACAATCCCTTACTTTTATTGGGATATTTTTTCAACTCATTTTTTATCATTCTTGACCACATATTCAAGGATTTGAGATTAAGGTAAAAATAAAGAATGGAAGAACAAGCCTTTCACAGCACCCTATGCAGACAGAGCCTGTGGGAAATATTGGGTGCGGCGCAAATGAGCGGAGGGTGCGGAGCTAACGGTCATTTTTGAATTTAAAATTGGGGTATTTCTGAAACTAAGCCGTTTTGGGACTTCAAATATACCAAGATATGTGTATTTGACACCAAATATCAATGAAATTGTGAAAATAGTAGTGCAATTCATTTTATAGCGACGCAGTATGCCTTAAACATTTCCCAGACCTATATATTTTGAGACTATCCTTTTAAAACTTCGTCCCCAGCATTCATAAAAAATGGTGTTCAAGATACACTACCCATGCAAATTATTTTTGCATCTTGGAAGCCAGGCAGTATCTGTGTGATTTTATAAAAATTCGGAAATGTTCTTCAGATATGAGCCCCTCTAAATATTGGGTGCGGAGCTACGTTTATGGAGCTGCTCCGCACCCAATATTTAGAGGGGCTCATATCTGAAAAACATTTCCGAATTTTTATAAAATCACACTGATACTGCCTGGCTTCCAAGATGCAAAAATAATTTGTATAGATAGTGTACCTTGAACACCATTTTTTATGAATGCTGGGGACTCAGTATTAAAAGGATAATTTCAAAATATATAGGTCTGGGAAAGGTTTAAGGCACACTGCGTCGCTATAGAATGAATTGCGCTACTATTTTCACAATTGTATTGATATTTGGTGTCAAATACACATATCTTGGTATATTTGAAGTCCCAAAACGGCTTAGTTCCAGAAATATCCCAAATTTAAATTCAAAAATGACCGTTAGCTCCGCACCCTCCGCTCATTTGCTCCCCACCCAATATTTCCCACAGGCTCTGTCTGCATAGGGTGCACAGTATGAAGAATATGTAAACAACAGACCCAGTTATCTGAAGATTTTTTCAGCTTTTGGGAGATTCATTTGGTCTTCTTAATTTTTTTAAAAGGTTTTTTAAAAGTTCAACAAATAATGAACGGGAAGGTAAAACAAAAAAACATTGGAGCTAAGGAATATAATATACTGGAATTCAAAGGGTTTGGTCCACAATTTTCTGGAGCTCCTAGGAGAAGGTTGTCACTTTAACGATAATGGTCTGAAGAACTGGAAGAAAGCTGTTTCATCGGCAATTCTGACGGCGCTTGGCAGATCAAGTAAGTATTGTTTAAATATAGTCATATTTTACTAAAAGTATGATATAAAATAGATAATATAACTAAAACAATGGGCAATATGGGCCCCGAAAGTAAGTTCCAAGAAGCTTTAGGTTAAGGAAGCGCGAAGATTAATCAAGCAGTTATCTTGCTTCATACTACATGTTGCTTTCAGTTTAAAATATGTGGCAAAGCAGCAGCCAAAAATCCTTGCAGGCAGCTTTCCCAGGGACAGTACAGTTAACCCATGAGGGACATGTGGTTTGTTGTTAGAGGGCGAATTTTTTCCTCCCTGCTGGCTAATTTATATTCCACAAGTGATTCACCCACAAGGGGAAGTATTGTGGGATGCTAGGACATAGTTCACAGTTTTTCCTGCCTCCTATTAGTTGATAGCTACAGTTGACAGGTGTTGTTATGACACCATAACGGAACGAGAGGAAGTAGAACAATAGTTGATCAGTAGTTTCTTTTCCTTTTAAGAAACCTGAAACTTTAATTTAAGAGGCCAGGATATAGTTAACACAGTTTTTCCAGCCTCCTTTAAGTTTGCATGTATCTAAAGCAGTTTACCCAGAAATTGAAATCTACATGGATTAATTAGAAAACAGTGATTGGACTATAAATAATAAATTAAAAATGAAAATGTGTTTATGGAAAAATGAAATGAACAGTTGATTACAACACAGAAATTCAGTGACTATAATGCAATGGAATATTTATGAATTAAAATAATGGAATTATTGTAAACATGGATTGTGACAATTATGCCAATTGTGGCACTACTTTTTTGCCCAAAATTATCAAACAGAAACAGATTGGATTAAAAGGATTCTCATTAGAAGCAAAACTCAAAGGAACAAGCCTTGTGACAAGAGAAATTTTGGAGTATTCGTTTCATATAAATCTCACTCCCATTAGGAAGAGAAGCACCAAGAGATACATTTTTTCAGAATGCAATATTATGGTGGCTTTACTGAAGAAACTTCTCATGTTTCCAATTTCCTCAGAATATTTCAATTTTGAAGACTGCTGCTTGATTACGCCAAAGGTTAAATCTGATTGGTTAAAAGCTTTCAAAAAAGTTCGGGAAAAGTAATCCCATGGTGTTTTTGATTGTTTCAAAAGTTGGAAAAAAGATTCATCATGAGTTTTTGTGAGTATTTACGTTTGTTTGACATTCAATCCTCAGAATTACCATCTCAGCAGTATGAGGATGAACTGGAGCCAGGTTTCATTGACCCAGGCGTTGAAGTGCAGCCAAGCGAGACATGGATTCATAGGCATAACTGGCCCCAACTTGGGACATTTAGGCGCAATGAAGTACCCGACGTTCTTCAGATGGGTGTCATGCAAAGGTCTGCAAGCTGCCCTGACCTTACCCCATATCCACCAGATAACGAGTGCCCGCCATCCTTCGATTCAATGTACTATGGCTTTGATTTGCGGGGAAAGTTTTACCATCATGTACCCTACCGTAACACACTCGCCTATCGCTCTTTTAGAAGAGCCGAGACAACCCCCTTCTCTGGACTACAGCAGTATACAACCAGGCCATCCCCGACACACGTAGGCAGTGCTTGTGAAGTCCCATCTGTTACAGTATTATATTCTATTATATTCACATTAAGTTTAGTTTATCAATATGCATATTAACTAAACTTAATGTGAATATAATATAATACTGTAACACATCCATTGACATTGTGAATGAGTGGCCGGAACAGAGGGTTGGCCCTGATCGCCCAATAAACAAGCAACAATCAAAATTGTACCTCAAAATAATGTTCCTCCTCATAGGACAGGCTTTACGCTGACTGATGTGGGAAATTTACAATGTGTCTTATTTGGTGGGGTTACAAGTGACCTCGTGGAATCACCGTACTTTGTAGAGAACAGGTATAGATGTGTCCCAGCAGATGGATTGTTCCAAAAACTTAATTGTACAAATATGTCGTGGGTCACTGTAGAGGTACCATCCCTTGAACCCAGGGCATACCATACATGCACCTTAATTTCAAAGGAGACTATTACACTTGCAATCATTGGGGGTACTGTTTTTAAAGGTCACATTGCATTCATGCGCCTCTGGGCCTTTATTAACGAGATTAAAGATAAATATTAAATATATATCTTGTATATATCTGAGATTTGTCATGGCTCCAGAGGCGTATCACCAAGCATTTAAAAACCCAGGCAAGTTGAGATTCTGAAAAACAACGGATCTGTTGTTTTTGCTTTTTCTCGGAGCTCCTTACCTTAATCTTTAAAATTTTTGGACCACTATGTAGCGACGTTGTTTGTCTTCAAATTGACCCTAGTTGTAATCATGTTTATCCTGCAAATTATATCAAGAAGTGTCTTTGTATTTTTCAGGTGAGAGAAAGTCGAATTCTCAAAATTGTAGTTGACCTACATAATTTATGCGCATGCGTGCTGTCACAAGTCACGTGACTAAAATTTGGGAAAACCGGAAAAGGAACATCAAAACTGAAAATTGTTTAGACTTTCTATCACTAAAAACGTATTCATTGAAAAATAGGTGTTAAATTAATTGGATTACATCGTCATATAATAAAACTGTATAGCATATTGACAGAGTGAGGTATATGTTCGATGTTGGAGCTGCTGTACATGATGGATGGAGTTGAATTTAATTTATTCTATCTAAATGAAATTAAAATGGAATAAAATTAAGAAAGCAGTGATTTAAATTGAACTAAATAGTATACAATGAATGACCACCAAATTAAACATAATTAGCCTTGACAATGAAATGACTTTTTATGTAAATTAAAATGGATTGTGACAATTAATTGAATATTTTAAAATGGCACTTGTTCAAATTGTGGCATTGCATTCAAGCCAAAAATGATAAAGGAACGGCAAGTTGGATTAAAAAGATTTTTATTAGACGCTAAATTGAGGGGCACTAGTGAGGCCATAAGGAAACTTTGGAGAAAACATTAAACATAAACCTAACACCTACGGCCAAGAGTAAAGTAAAAAGATTTATATGTGTTGATTGCAACTCTATCGCTGGGCATATTGCCCGATATTCAAATCATTTAAAGATTCATATCAAAAGCTTTAAGGAAAGGGCAAAAAGACTAAACGTGCAAGGTTCACAAAGCACACCTTATCTGGAAAGGAAACGTAAGGCCCTTACAACCCCATCATCAGCAAGCAGGAAACGTATGAAGGTGGATGCATCAACTTCACCTCTTCAAAATCAACAAAGAAGATATTCAGTATGATAACTACATAACAATGAAATGAATGTAAATGATACATAGTACTTGTAAATGATTCAATATATACATGTACTTACATGTTATTCATAGCTAAATTAAATAAATTCTGATTGACAATTATAATATGTAATATAATATGAAGTACATTTTGCAACTTTTATTTTGGCATCTTCATGGATACTGACACAACTGATTAAAAGTTACATTTACATTATGAATACTTATAATTATAAAATCATCTAGCAAATGACTTACACTGTATTGTTTTTAATATTTTCAGGTATCAAGAGGAAACGTCGAGAAAATTGTAAAATATGCAAGAAACCACGACTACAGATACCTTGTGACACTCATTGCAAATAAAACAAATGTTGGGTTGGAGGTCATCCGTTTATTAATATGCTGGCAAGTAATACTGTAAATAGAAATTAATAGTAATCTTGTTAATAGTATGATGACCAAGTTTTCTTAACCAGGTAAACAATGAAGTCATCCTGTTTAGATGTCAACAGATGCAACAAGATCTAACTGAGGAAACATCAAAGAAATTTTCATGGGCAGATATGGCAGGGGACATGAAGGAACAGATGCCACTCCTCTACATCAAGCTTATTGAAAAAAAGTTAATGTAGCATTACCAAGTCTCAATCACATGTGCCTCATCAACAGCTATGACTTTCACTGCATCCTGGTACATTGGAGATTTCTGAAGAAATTTCTGCGCCCCTTCCAACATCTCTGGCGACAGAAATATGTGCGTGTACTGACCTTGTTGAATTCCTGGAAAATTTAAAAAAATTTACTAGATGAAGCAGTTTTCAATATGGATGGACACAGCTGGATGGCCAATATTATGAATTATCAGAGACATATATTATATGTTTCTGGAATGATGTACAATACAAAGACTACAAATATGGATGTAATATAAAAAGTTGAGATGGAGATACTCTACACCTGAAGCTCAGATGACATCACAGTCTTTATGATGTTGGGACAAATATATTTAAAAAAAACAAATGGGGCAACCACATCTCTAGTGACCTTATCAAAACTCCGATAGTCAAATAAGTCACTAGAGCCGTGGATCCACATCTAGGGCATACCATACATGCACCTTAATTTCAAAGGAAACTATTACACTTGCAATCATCACGGGTACTGGTTTTAAAGGTCACGTTGCCTGCAAGAGATTTCCAATTAATCAAATCTGCATTTTAAAAGAAGATACAACCAATAGAATTATACCATGGGACGTTTGCTAGTGCTCCTCTAAATGATGGCTTATAATGTGCAAATACAGGAAGAAAAGGCCATTTCAATTCTCAACAGAACCACAATGTGTATAAATAAATTCTATGAAATAGAAAACTTTATGTGTCAAGAAGGTTGTTGCTCACTTACCGGTTAAGGAAGGGATAATCCAGAGTAACCTAGCGGGTTGTAGATATAATGGCTTAAGTGGAAATGAATTTCTAATCCTAATTTAAGTTTTACAGAGCATCCCCGAAGAAGTGATGCATGATGGGAAGTCTAACTTCCGTTCATGCTTCTTCCATTAGGACCGAAATCACAGAGCGAATTTTCAGAGGCAAAAAACTAAAAAGTACAGAAGTAGTAAGTGGGCAGCAAATCAAAAATAGGTATGTTAATTCTATCATGATTTAGTAAGGTGCTAGAAAATTTTAGTTCATGGAAACACTTCCAGGTTTAGAATTAATTGAGGTTTTAAATAATCTCACGTGGTCGGAACAATGGAAGAACCGCCATGGAAAAATTATTTCAAATGAATAGCAAGCCAACAGCAACTTAGCTAGTTAATTTAGGACAATGAATTGTCATTGATTGCAAGAAAGTTCAATCCAGATAAAGAAAAATTGGTTTGATCTCTTGATTAAAGAACGGAAACAACAATAAATTTAATTTAAAGCTGTAACGTTTAGAATGAGCCACAGTAAGCTTACAAGCCCGAAGTTATATTTACAATATTTCAAGTTAGCCTAGTACTATAACAACTTTACATAAATACATACAAGAGACCAAGACAATTTAATTTCCTTTTCTATCTGAAGCAAATCAGCAAGCTAGCAACGATATATTAGCAACCAAGCAAGCAAGTGGCCATGTGCCTCTAAAAAATCGTAGTTTAAAAATGTTAGTAGCATGTTACCTGTAGATTTTAGATCCCGAGTAACAATGAGGTGCAACTAAAAGACAAGCATGTGGTAAGTTTTCACCATTATGTTTTGTTTGTTTCAGTAACATGAGTAAACAACATGACATGAGGGCATGGATCGAAGGGAGCTCTCACATTGGGCATATAGAGAAGCATCTCAAGGGCAAACATAATCCTTGGGGGTTTAATCCCCATGAGGGTTTCCAAGTCGACTTTCTTCCCGTCAATGGGGGGATAACAAAGGGAATAACGAAACAAGTGGTAGATTGGGGCCCGATGGCATATGATGTCTGCTTTATACAGGCAGGCGGTAATGACATAGCGGATAAAACTTTTTCTCAAAAAACTGATTTGAAATCGGTAGTAAAAGTGGTAGCAGAAGAATTATGGACTTTAGCTTTAAAATGCAAAATTCATGTGAAACCAAATTGCTTAGTGATCATTGGCAAATTAATCCAGAGATGGATCACCCCCAGGCATTTAAAAAAGGGGATAAAATTTGAAGGGCATGCCAAGCGTCACAATCAGGTGACACATATGGTGAATAATTTATTAAATCAAAGGTCAAAAGCACATCCTCCCATCATTTTATACAGGACGAGTGGAATAGAAATGGGCTTTAGGGAAAAACTCAAAGATGGGACACATTTTAAGGATGCATTTATGCCCCAGTACAAACAAGGGGTTAAGGACGCCCTATTCCTTGGCATAGCAAGGAAGAGTGAGTATTTCTTAATCCAAATAGTCTTTTAACATAGTTATGGCATGGTACTATAACTAAGGAAGCAAGGCTTAGTAAGTAGGCCAAGTAAAAAATTTTGCATGATACTAATGACACATACGTCCATGTTATTATTTAGCTAGCTAGTATCCAAGGACTATACTCTCATCTAAATATTCACAGAATTGGACGAGTTAGTCAAACATGTACATTTTATGTACATGTGCATTGATGATAGGTATATGATACGGTCATGTTCATGAATAATATGTATCCAGAATGTATGAAATTAAATATATTAGGTACATTGAAAATAACGGGGATTGAAGGAATTTTCATCCAAATTAATTAGGTAATGACGATTACGTAACAGCAAACCATAGAATAGGGAGTAAAGGGGGGTCATACATTATGTTCAATATGGCACTTAGGTAATTGAATTGCAGGAACGCATTTCATTTGCCCAAGGAGTCGCTCAGAGTATTTAAGTGCTATAGTGTACTATCACATTTCAGAATATGGGAAAAGAAAAAACAACAAAACGAAGGTGGAAAGTGCCAGTCACCCAAACTAAAAAACTAAATAAAAAGAAGCAAAAAACAATGTATAGTCTAAACTCAGACAGCACCCTACCATACCCTTTATATCCAGAGAGGGACCCTGTAGTAAATGTGTCAAGAAATAACATTGGTAATGATACCTCTTCAGAAGAGGAAACAGGTTGGGACATACCCATCATAACGTCAACTTTTCAGAGGGAAGTAAAACAAAGTAAAGTCAATTGTGTCAATCCTAATCCAAATCCACAAACAGGTCATGAAAAGAGTTTAGAAGGCTCAACCATTATTACATCGGTAAAAATAGGGAAATTAGCAAGTTATTTGGAAGGCTATGATGAAGGTTTAAAAAAACAATTGATTGAGGGTTTCACTTGTGGCTTTAGAATCCCATTCCAGGGAACAATTCACGTGTTACAGTATAACCGCAGTTGTCTGATATAACCGTATGCATGGTACACGATATGACCGCCGTTGACAGACTATTACCGGCGACTCTTGCAGTTAATCTGATCCGCTGACGAAGAAAAATCAAAAAAATCGAAGACTAAAACACCTCAAATCTGCCCATATTCAAGCTCTTCTTGACATGCGCATGGTATAAAGGAAACAGAATGTTGGATAGAACGTTAGGTGAAAACGGGGCTGGAATCCAATGACAATATAACCGGGAAATCATTAAAAGGTACGTGAGCAAGTTTTTTCTCTTGATGTCGGGAGAAGATTCCCGGGAATTTAGGATGATAGTGATTGTGAATATCGGCAGAAATTAGGTACGTTCTGGGGTTTTCTTTGTAGCTAATGAAAATAGATGTTAGCCTTGATGAAATATTCTAAATTCGATATATTTTGACACCAGAACCATGATCGTTGGATATGTCTGCGCTATTTATTCAACCTTTAATATTCGAATACCACAAAATGCCATTCGAATATCACCTCAGACCTATTTGCAACCGAATACTCGAGTATTCGTTTCACCCCTATTTCCTACCTGTTTGCTTAGGTTGTCTAGTAGTAGGTTAAGTGAGCAACTCCTTCATGGCACATTAGCAGTTATAAGACAACCTTTGGAAAACATACTCTCATCAACGTACTGGGAAATTGAGTTGTTTGATAACGGTAATCTGTACAATTTGAAGAGAATTTAAATTTGCCAAAAGAATTGTAAGTTGGTATTACATACATATCAACGTAAGGTGAGTAGCAAGTTAGTTATTATATAAAGGACAATTTTTATGTTGAGTCCACGGAAACAGTAAGGGTTATATAAACCCGAGTAAAGCATTTATAGGCCTTATAAGTTAATGACACAAGTTTTTGGCAAGTCGATCTTCAAGATAAGATTAGCGTAAGATTAAACTGTTTCCAGTAAGGGAACAATAGATGTTAGTAATCATAATAGTTAAAGCTGTGTTTCCCATTATGTGCTCCAGGGAATTTAGCTTCGTTTGATTGAGATGGGTGTTCCAGTCCTCTTCATAGGACATAGTTTCATTAGAGGCCTAAAATCTTATTTGTCAGACAATCCCCTGAAAGTAAAACCTCCAGGATTTAGTTTGAAATTCAGGTATAAAAGCGGGGTACCACAGAGGACGTTAAAAATATTATAGAAAACTTACCCAGAAAATATTCCATGATATATATACAAGTTGAAGGGAATGAAGCCTCAAACCTCATTAAATGTCCATCATCAGAAAAAGAGTTACAGGACATGGCGGTCGAGTTGCGTGACAAGATCTGGGGGGTAGCCGAAAAGGCAGGAGATTATTTATTTCGTCAGGGGAGAGTCATAATTGGAAAAATCCCATGTAGATGGGTGACCCCAATAACAAAAAAAAGTCATATAAAATCCATTGAGCATGCCAAAAGATGTAATACCCTCATTTCAAACCTAAACAAATATATGAACGATAAAGGGAAACAGAAACCAGTGGAACTAAGTAGTATAATCTACTGGAATTCGAAAGGTTTAGTCCACAACTTTCGGGAGCTGCTGGAAGACGATTGTCATTTCAATGACAAAGGTTTGAAAAAGTGGAAGAAGGCTGTCACATTGGCAATACTGACTGGGCTTGGCAGATCTCGTAAGTTATAGTTTTAATATAGTTGTGTTTACTAAGGTAGAATATAAAATAGATATTATAATTAACACAGTAGTATAATATGGGCATAAGCCCACGGAAGCGCAATGTGAAAAAACAGATATCTTGCTTCCTACTAGTTAAGTTGTAATTGATGGCTAAACAGGAGCCCTAAATCCTTGAAGGCAACTTTCCCGGTGGGTGGTATAGTTTACCCATTGAGAAAGGCAGTTTGTTGCTAAGGGGCATGGATGCAGTTACATAGTTTTTTCCTCCCCCTTCGCCTAGTTATTATGCCGCAAGTGTTTTACTCGCATGAATAGTATTGTAAGATGCCAGGGCATAGCTAACACAGTTTCCCGCCATCTTATTAGTTGATTCTACTGGTGTCAGTTGTAGTTATGAACACCAGAATAGATTATATAAATAAGGAATATAGTACAGTTTTCTAAAGGAAATAGAACAAGAGTTAATCAGTACCGTATTCTCTGTAATTACCGCCCACTCTCTAATAAGCGCCCACCCCGCTTCACAAAGTTCAAGAAACATCGAGGAATCAACAAGAATTGAAGAATATATCAGGAAAAAAATATTTCTCAAAATCCAGGAGCGGGCGATAATAGAGTACTTACCCTAAAACTGCTGTAAACACGACGCGTTTTGTAATTCTATGCATCCTCTCGATACATATCTATCGATGGGTGCTTCCCACACCATACCATGCTAATATTGTCTCCAAATAGTCCATAATGAATGAAGGAATTGTTCTTTATCGGCATTCAGAAATTTCAAAAGCTACTGCGCAGATGTTCTGCGCATGTCAAGGTCGTGAACTTTCTGGTTTCTTTTTAATGTTTCTCGACTTTTACTCGACTTTTGCACGAATAATGATGATCTCTCATCAAATTAGAAATAATGTATAACTTTAGATCGATATCCAGCAGTCTCTAGTGGAAATATTGAAGGTAATCGGCGATAATGACAAAGTGGGCGTGCCGGAAATAAATTAGACATAGACAGGTCTTCAACCACTGTCAATATTGTCTAAGCGATCTTTACCGTATTCTCTCCAATAACAGCACTTGTCATATTATTATAAAAATATGTTGAAGAAAATGCATTCTTGTCAAGAAAAATTGCCATACATGAAATTCCTCGGGATTTCTGATTTCTTTCATACATGGGCGCTTATTAGAATGGTCTAAATAATGTATTTTCAATTTTCTAAACGCCCTGGGCGCTAATTACAGAGAATACGGTAATTTCTTTTCCTTTTAGTACGCACCAGGAATAGTTGACAGGACACGGCCCTTATATGACCGTTGCCTAGATAAAAGGTGCCCTTTGATTACAAAAACGTTATTTGGGGAGGCTAGGACATAGTTAACACAGTTGTTGTTTCCTGCCTCTGGCTAGTTGCATGTATCAAAACATAGTTTACCTAAAGAGGTAATGTAGTATTATTAATAATTGGTTAACTACAGGAAAGACCAGCTTCCGTATGTAAACTACTTAAAGAAGTAAGTACCGTGGAGGAGAAGGTAACGGTCCAGTTGGAGAGATGAGGTTTGAGTTCAGCTGGAAAGGGTTTATCCAAGGGGAATCAAAGGAGGAAGGGCTTAGACATGAGAATGATTGGTAATTGCAAAAGCTTTTGCCCATGGAGTCGCGCCATAACAAACATAAATCATTCTAGGTCAAGGCCTTTCGTCTTATGAATAAAGGGGCTTAGGGGATGGGAACGAGGGTTCTAGCTTTGGGTTTAAAATTTGGTTCAATTTTAGGGCACCATGGAAAAAGAGGAAAAAAGCGCAAGCTCACCCAGAAGGGGAAAAACCACAAACTAGTAAAGGTACGCAGAGGTCAGAAAACAAAAAGATCTAAAGCAGCTAAGAAAACCCCCTCAGTTGAGACTCTGCCGTACGGGGGTAGTGATTTTGGTGGTCCAAAAAGGCAAGGTCAAACAAATCCTCAGCCCCAGGGTCAACCAGGGCAGAGCTTTGTTGGGCCGCAAATGTTTCAGGCTACAGGGCAAAACCTTTTCACTCCGCAACAAAACTTGATGAGTCCTCAATAACTCCACACTGTTGGACAGAGCCAAGCTAGTCCTTTGCCCCAGGGTCAACCAGGGCAGAGACTAAATGCCCCTCAACCACAGATAGGCCAACAGAGTCAGCTAGGTCCCCGAGCACAGGATCAAAGTTATAACTTCCAAGGTCAGATGGTTAACCAGCCCCAGGGTCAACCAGGGCTAGGTTATACCAGAACCAAAAGTGTTCCAGACGCTACAGGATGGGGATGGCCAACATTACCAGATAGACAGGTGTATCAGCCATCTGCGACATATACGCCAATGGCACAGGCAATGGCCCCACCCCAAGCTCCAATGGGACAATCACTGGCCCCACAGCATGGTTTACATCGTAATGAGACCCTACCAACCCAAAACTACATTCTAGACCAGGGTATAACAGGTATTGATGACATGAGGGTAAAGGGGAACATATATGCCTCATCTCCCATGTTAAATTATGGCGCAGCCTTGGGTATGTAAGTCCCTAGAAGACTAAGAGAAAAAATTTGCAAACATGAATTTGTTGAATTGAGCAAATTGTTGAATGGTGAGGATGATAGTGAAGATGATGATGAAGTTAAAGTTACAAACGTACATGGGGAGGGGAGGCATGTATTTCTGCCAGGAAAGAATCAAAAAATAGTAAAATATCTGCCCCATATGGAATGGCAAAGGGCCTTTCTCATTTATTCAAAAATTTATCTTGAAGCATATCCAATGGAAGCAGGGGACATACTCTCTTACATCATTCAGGCCATGAAGGCAGAAGGGAGTAACTGGGGAAAGTATGACAGGTAATTTAGAAAGGGTAGGGCTAGTAGATGGTGTGCCTGGGGGGTGTTAGACCAAGTAGTATACCACAAATCATTTAACCTTCCAAGGGGTGTAGTGGACATTGATCACGAACAAAATAAGAAAAAAGGTGGAAAATACAAGGGAACAGGGGATTGGAAAGTTTCTGACAAAGTTAAGGGGAAGGATGAAGAACCCGACAGAAATTCTGGTGGAACAAAGACAAAGATGCCCTATATACCTCGGGGTTATTGTTTTGTGTACCACAAAGGGGATAATTGCCCAGGGGGAAGTAACTGCAAAGGGGCTCACTCATGTCCAGGTTGTAAATCAAAAATACATCAGGCCATCCACTGTGAAGTAGCACTCAAATCTCCTTTTCGAGGCTCTAAGTTCCAGGGAAACAAAGAAAAGTAAGAACCCAAAAGTAACTCGGCCCCAGGGTCAACCAGGACACGAGGAAACCGATACCCTAATAATGGAAGAAGATATCAATGTGAAGGTTAACCAATTCCCACAGCTCATACATCAAGATAAAAATGATGAGAGTAGTGTTCAAACAAAGGTAGAAGTAAATGTCCATAAAGTTGTGTATCAGAAACAGCAAGAAGGAAACTGTCCTATAAATTTTGAAAAGTATCCAATTTATACGCCTGTTCAGATAAGTAAGTTAGAACCATATTTAGAAGATTACGACTCGGATTTGACAGTGGCTTTAGTGAAAGGATTTACAGAAGGTTTTGAAGTCCCATTTAATGGGAGAGTTTCAGAAATTGACCCTCAGAATTTAAAATCAGCAAGAATACACGAGGACATACTGGCCGACAAATTAAGTAAAGAGGTTCAGAAAGGTATATTGCTGGGTCCATGGGATGAACGCCCAAAAAACTTAATTTTATCATCGGTGGGAATAGTTCCTAAGAAAACACCAGGGGAATTTAGGCGTATTCATCATCTGTCAGCTCCCAAAGGGTCATCCATAAATGAGGGCATAGAAAAAGAACTGGCGTCTGTTAGATATCATACGGTTCAGAATGTCGTTCAAATCTTGAAAAGTAAGAATCATCCGATGTATATGGCCAAATGTTATGTCCGTTCAGCTTTTAAAATAGTACCTATACATCCAAAGTATAGACATTTGTTAGGCTTCCAGTTTCGGAATCAGTATTATCTAGACCTGACGTTGCCAATGAGGTTGTCTATATCATGTAAAACCTTTGAGTTGGTAAGCACCGCATTAAATTGGAATGCAATTAATAAGTTGGGCATAGGGTCGATGTTTCTTGTGTTAGATGATTTTATCATTCTGGAAGATTCCTTTAAAAAATGTCAAGCAAGCCTGTCAAAATTTCAAGAGTTGTGCCAAGGAGTAGGTGTACCATTAGCCCCTGACAAAACGGAAGGTCCTGAGAGAGTTTTAACTTTCTTAGGTATTGAAATTGATTCTATAAACAAACAGATCTGCCTACCCAAGAATAAATTGCATAAGGTTAAATTGAAAATCCAGGAATTAGAAACCAAAGCCAAAGTTACAAAGAAACAATTGCAAAGTATAGTAGGGCTTTTACAGCATTGCACCATTGTTATTCCATTTGGGGTAACGTTCATAAGAAGGCTCATAAATTTAAGCATGCAGCTACAACAAAGATATTGGCATGTCAGAGTCATGCCAGAGGTCAAAATGGATCTGTCAATTTAGAAAAGTTTCTTGTGCAACTTTAACGGGAAGAGTTTCTTTTTAGACGAGGAATGGGAAAAGCGAAATAAATGTTCGCTAATATCAGATGCTTCCACATGGGGTTATGGGGTGATGAACGACAAAGAATATAGTTATGGGGAATGGCCAGAAAGTTGGAAAGGGGAGAATATAGCCCTCTTAGAACTGTATCCGATTGTGGTTGCCATCCTGATGTGGGGCACATGTTTTGCCAATAAAAGCATGACTATTAGGTCAGATAACGAAGCAGTGTGTCACATTATAAATAAGGGGGTTACCAGGGACAAGAAAATGATGTTGCTATTACGCAAAATGGTAATACAATGTCTGGAACATAATATTTTTGTTAAAGCTAAGCATATCCCAGGGGTAGAAAATGTTGCAGTGGACGCTTTATCAAGGAACATGTTTCAGAGTTTCTTAGAGGTCAAGCCCCACAAAGACATGAATTACAGAGGTGCCGGACAATCTAAAACCGGAGAGCTGGAATTTATCTTCCGTCAACTAGTTTCAAGGGCTCAGGCACCTGGAACCAGAGACTTATATCAGCGGACCTGGAATGAATTAGTACACTTTGGCCAAAAAATGAACTGTTCAATTTTTCCCCTATCAGAAGTAAATCTCAGTCTATTTATAGCGGAAATGCATCAATTACATTATGCTCCCTCCTCAATTCGTATTTTTGTTTCTGCTATAGCTTATGTTCATAAAATGGGAGGACTAAAAGACCCATCAAGTCTTTTTTATTCAACAAGGGCTAAAAGGTTTAACAAAACCACGGGGAGCTGTCGATGTCAGACAACCTATTTCTATTGCATTATTGGAGAAAATGGTACTGGCCTTACCAGAAGTGCTTAATGATGAGGGAGCTGTAGTTTTGTACACAGCAATGTTCACTCTGGCATTCTTTGGGTTGCTTAGAGTAGGGGAGATGACTGGTTTTACCCACAATTTAAAAATCAATAGCCTAGAGAAACTTTCCCATAAAGGCCTAGTTCTGTGTTTTCAAACTTTTAAGCACAGCACTCGACCTTGTTAAATCAATATATACCCTGCAGTTAAGAGTACCATATGCCCAATTGTTGCAATGCGTACTTATTTAAGATCAAGAGGGTGGCACGATGGCCCACTATTTTTACATAAAAGAGAAGCAGTAAGTACCACACAGTTCAGAAATGTAATGAAAGCAGTGTTGACAAAATTAGGGTGTTCAATAGGGTTATTTAAAGCGCATAGCTTTCGTATCGGGGGTGCAACATTTCTAGCCCAGTCTGGCTTTTCTGATATTCAGATCATGAAAATGGGCAGATGGACTTTACTGCTTTCTTAAAGTATATTAGGTAATAAAAGTAGAGTAAGCAATCATCCTCGGCAATTGGTAAGTAAGGTGGGTAGAGTCAGACATTTCCGCTGAAGATAAACATGTAGAATATAAGTTTAAATGGATATATAAAATGGGGAAGTCGAGTTAAGAAGAAAAATGTCTCCAGCGAAGCCCCATGGTCAACTAAGGCTACGTTCTTTGACATTTTAAGTGAGATTGGATAAATAAGGATGTCACTTGCAGAGGCTTCGAGGTCAACTAGAGCCACGTAATGAGTTTAATGGATAAATGCTGTAAGGTTTTATTGCATACTAGTCAAGGAAAATAAAAAATAAAATCTGTCAGTTAAATCAATTTGTTATTACATGTGTCAAAAATCTACCAATACAAAGATACTAGGTGCTGAGTGGCATCCCTAGCGTTTGGTGGCGGCACTTTAGGTCGCAGGGCCCTAAAGTAGTGGCAGTGTAGGCCTCTCACTCAAACACTAGGAATGACATAACTTCAAATAATAAGGTAAATAAGGTATGTTCGTTATAACCTTCAAACTATATACACCTAATGTCCTAACAGGTGTACAAAGGTACTGTGAGCCCTGTATGGGGTGGAACACCTCTGACTGTTTAAAATGTTCCTCTAACAGAAGTGTTCCTCTAACAGAAATGTTCCACTTTAGAGGTGTTCCACTTGGTAGGTTTCACTGTGACTTCTAATAAAGTTGTATTTAGTAGACAAGCGACTCTGTAAGGCACAATCAAATAACAGTTATAGAAGTTGCAGTAAGTCAGTTAGGAATAGTCGACGAATTCCCAGAGGTCGGTGAATCCCCAGAGCTCGGGAATTTACCTGCCTTATATCGTAGAATTCAACGAGCTTGACCTTTTCACACGGGCCTGTAACCCATAGCAAGCAAAATATAAGGTCAGCAAATTTTATATCGATTTTCAAAGAATACAACCATTTTCAATTATTTTCACCAGCATTTACAAAAATCTACAGTAAAATAAATTAATAGTGGACAGAATAGGTTGTTGAGAACTGTGAATATCGCTAGCTTACCTGCTTTTTTTAACTGATTTCAGTTTCACTTTTTTGAATCAAGCTTCTCGCCGCCATTGTAAATTTTCAAAGTCGTTCGAAATGTCTAGCCTACGAGGGTTGATCGAATATTGACGGCTAGGAGGGAGGGGAAGGCAAGAACGGATGCCTATGGGACAAGGGGCCATACGATGGTGAGGAATGCTAGGGACTTGCATTTAATTACAGGATGTCATGTCAAGCTGAATGTGATGCCAAACTGGAATCGTGGGAAGACGTGAGTGAAATATTATTTTATCAATTAATGCATGCATTTCCATTGTGAAACACATCGGTTATGAATGATCAAACTATGTCTTTATTATATCATATATTTCATTTTCTATTTTCAATGCAGATTTAGTTGGACATCACCAGGATACCCAGAGGAAGACCAAGAAAGCAAGGAGCCTACAGCAGAAGAAACAGCCCAAACACCACTACCTAGCGTGTTACCTACAACCCCCACTAAGGAGCATACAATTGCTACAGTTGCCAAGTCCACAAAGGTTGAGCGGTGCCCCGTGTGTGGGATTTCTTGGGGCAGCAGGGAGGATAAGGAAATGGGAATGTGGGGTTCATGTGGGAGGAAAGGGTGTAGGTGGTATGCACATTTGAAGTGCTGCCACCTGTACTTTGATAATGCATCTCAGTTTAGAAAGTGGGCACCGATCCACTTCTTTTGCCCCAAGGATTACCCAGTTGATAGTGACTAGAATGGTTACATGAATATAATGAATCTCAAATAAATAGAGAGGAGAGTATAGAATTAAAATCTTTTCATTTTCATTATTATTACATCTCATTCAAGTCTTTAACAGTTTAATGCTGCATTCATACACAAGAGTAATCATATCAGGTATAGTTAGTTTTACCAGGAATAATCAATCATGATCCCTTTTACTTACCAGGTTAACAATGGAATGATTACAGTATCCCAGGATAAATTCCCAATAAGCATCCTTCCTACAAAAAAAGAAAAAAACATTTTGTACATCCCTCAACTTATATTTTTTGATGAAATTTTTAGGTCAAGCAGACAAGTTTAATTTTGTCACAAAAACTTCTTTTAATGATCAATGCAGACTTAAAATCAGAGAAAAAAATCAAGCCTTTACAAGCGTAATCATATCAGATATAGCTAATTGTACCAGAAATAACCAATCGTGATCCTCAATACTATCCCTTATACTTACCAGGTTAACAATGGAATGATGATTACTGTATCCAAGGGTTAATTCCCAATAAGCATCCTTCCTAAAAAAAAGAAAAAACATTTTGCACACCACTCAACTTATTTTATTTTTGGTGAGATTTTTAGGTCAAGCAGACAGGTTTAATTTTGTCACAAAAAAACTTCTTTTAATGATTATTGCAGACTTAAAATCAGAGAATGGTTTAAATGTTGACACACATGAAGGATTTATGGCGGCACTTTGCTATGCAAAGTTATGGCACGAAATTAGCCTCCAAAAAAGATATTTAGATGATAATAGGAGTAATATTACGTATAATTATGATATAAGGTGATATAATGTTATGCAATATTATGTAATATTACATAAATGATGTGTTTTAAGTAATTGAGCGACTCCTTACGGCCACACATGAAGTTAATATAAGTTAAGCGATGAAAGAACTTTTAAGGAAAAATATAAATAAATTATATAGCACTATATAATGTTTTATGTGGCCTTAAAGAGTACTCATTTACTTACGACAATAGAGAGATTCGAGATCTTAAAGAGGACTGCTCGACACGTCCGACTAACACTATTTTGAGCAATTTCAGAAAAAACGTATGGACCGGAAGTACTTCGCGAGACAACACGAGAGAAGACGAGAGTTATCGTTCTCCTGTCCCGCCATCTTTGCTACACTACACGTGAGAATTGGAAAGTTTGTTTAAAGTTTGTTTACATTGTAAACCCCGAGTTGGTAAGTCACTTTATTCTCTTTTCCTTTCAGCGGGTAGTTGTGGGAGCTAGTTTTCCCTTAGAGAGTAAGTAAGTACGGAATGTGTATGAAAATTTTGCCCACCTCCTTCCCCTATCACCTACCTTCACGAAATTAGCCTCCAAAAAAGATATTTAGATGATAATAGGAGTAATATTACATATAATTATGATATAAGGTGATATAATGTTATGCAATATTATGTAATATTACATAAATGATGTGTTTTAAGTAATTGAGCGACTCCTTACGGCCACACTAACCAAACCCGTCTGTCCCAGTTATCTACTCCTGACGTCGTAGATCTGGGCCAGACAATGTCCAATGCAAAAAAGAGGGGATTTACTCAGAAAAAAACATGTCGCTGAATCATCACTTATTATTCATTCCCTATTAGCCATCCAACCAAAACATCGGGCTACATGTAAACCCAAGTATTTATTTGAAATAAAGACAACATAACTTACGCGTAAATGTGGTGTTTTGTTTGTTATATTGATGTTGAAATGGGCACAACATTTCGTCAATATTTCGTCAGTTCTCCGCACCGAATAAAGTCACTTGATGTGACATAACACGAGTGTGACGCAATAATTTTTAAACTTTCATGGAACGAAAATACATTTCCCGGGAATCAATACATTCCAAATATTACGATTTGTTCAGCAGATTTGTTATCAAAAGGTAGATTACTTTATAAAACAGACGTGTCTGTGTTGTATTTAAACTGGAAAGAAATATGGTGGACATTAAATACGATTTTTCAATTTGTTTAACTGACGGAATGTAGTACTGAACGAAATAAGCAGCCGAGACTTCTCGATATTCTACGAGATCACAAACAGATTGCAGAAGATTTTTTCTTTTTGCTGCGTTTAGACGTTTCGTTCTTATTTATTAGCCGTCATCCAGCGATGGAAACCTAATATAAATACAAAGTTTGATACAAGGAACAAACACATAAGTGATTTTTATGATGTTTATTCATTTATCAGCACGTATTATACATTGAAAAACCAGTGTGTTTTTTCCGGAGTAAATACCCCATTTTTTGCATTGGATCGAGTCTGGCCCAGATCTAGGATATCAGAGTAGATAACTGGGCCAGACAGGTTTGGTTACGGCCACACATGAAGTTAATATAAGTTAAGCGATGAAAGAACAGAGCTGTCAAGTGTCCCGCGAATGGCGGGATTTTCCCGCTAATTTGATCAAAATTAGGCTAATTCGCGTGTCCCGCAATGTCCTGCTAAGTCCCGCAAATGTTGGATTTGACCTCCGCAAATTTCCAAAATTGTTGCAATCAATTCCCTAGGCTGTGATTATCTTGTGATATAAGAAACTAAAGTTTTTCGCACTTTTGAGAATTAAAGTTTACCTAATTTGAAAAGTGCTGCCCAACTCCCAGAGATCAGCGAAGCCGACTTTTGGAAAGAGCTCTTGCTTTTGGCGTTTGGAGGAATTATAAATACTGATCGTTTTTCGTTCAGTGCCCTACACAATAATTGATGATGTAGTACCGCATAACCTAGCTTAAGCATGGTTTTTGTTTTTGATAAACAATAAACGGTATGTATTTTTCTCTTAAATCACATGTTCAATCGTGTGTTAAACATTAGTATGATATAGCTTTTGATCTACTTAACACAAGGGCAGTTGTAGTAAAAAATTATGAGCCAGGGAAATTAATTTGAAATAATTTTAGTCTGCATTCTGAATTTTGCTGCAATTTTCAATTGAGTCACATGTTATTTTTCAAATAAGAATCTGAATTACTCCTTCCTAATATTCTCTACATCTTACAGTTTTGCACAAAGTTATGCTTTTGTGCTTAAAAACTGTGAGGGAATTTTTTTGTAAAATATACATGTTTAAAATTGGTAAAAGGTAAGCTTATAGATCTAAAAAACGAAAAAATTCGAGACCCTATCTGCTGCAACACTGCCTCGCACAACCGTATAGACCATATCCTAGCGTGACATGCCCTTAGCTAGGATTTACCAGTGGGGGAGCGGTTTTGCCAAGGGGGAAGCTTTTGCCAAGGGGGGTGATCTTTTTGACAGTTTTTGGCAAAAATTCATGGGATAAATGCTCGGAATTGTGATAAACTGCATGATTTTTATAGAATATCTGGGGGGGTGACAAAATTAACATTACAGTATTCAGGCTAGGCCCGTGCGAGTGGCTGCTCCCTCTGTCTTCCCCTTAGCTACGGGCCTGAATACTGGAATACCGCAATGAAAAATGTCATTAAGTTTTTCACCATTCTTATTTCATTTTTTCAAGGTATTTTGGCCCAATGTTGTGAAATTTGGACCCCCCCCTGAAATCTTTGTAAAATGAAAGTCCCTTTGGCCTTGGCAAATACTAACTACTGGTAAAGCAACCTATTCATGTATAAAGGAAAACTGTTTCACAAATGGGACTGTCCACCCATGCATTGATGTACTAAAATATAGTCTTGTTTAACTTAGATAGATTTGTCTTCTTTGTTTTAGGGACTGTTTGAGTGATACCAAATATTGTATGCTGCTCGCAATATAATGGCTTCTATAAAAGGTAAATATTATGCTCTTGAATTTTTTTTCAAGGTGCCTGCTGGTCTCAAAATGGCAGCCATTTTTCTTCAGATATTTCTTAAACTTATGTTTTGCTAAATTTTCATTTTTAAAACAAAAACAATTTCACCACCATTTTTAAAGCTTTTTCTTCTGAATGATAACTTGAATACCATTAGACGGATTATCTCACATTTTCATGACTCACAGTGTTTCACCTCATGATAATCATACATCTGGTCAAGGATATATACAAGATTGGTTTTGATTTCCAGATTTGAGAGATATGAAGGAGTCAATAGAGAGACATGATATACGATATATCGAAGAGTTACAGAGAAAACTTAAGAGTAAAATTCCTAAGACTATGACAGCATCCATTAAAGATCTATCTTGCACAAAAGATGTATTGGCTGTACAGCTAACGCCCAGTTCAACCCCAACTGACCTCACACCAGTCAAATGCATAGGAAATGGCAACTGCCTGTACAATGCAGCATCAGTTTTTCTGTCTGGTAAATGCAATTTTTGTATAATTTGTAAAGTCAATTCATGCATATTTTATAGGATTTCCTACTCTTTAAGGTTGGAGGTATTCTTGTTATGCCTACTTAATATTTCACCTTGTATTGGCGCTCTAGTTTGATAAGGTTTTTGAAAGCACCCATCAGTTTGGTTTTCGCTAAAAAAGGACCAGGAGCAGGTAAATGATTTTAGATGGTTATATCTTTCCCCATGAGAACTTTCTGGTCATAAATACAGTGATTCTTATTAGATATGTTTTCTTTTAAGTGAAGTAACTCGATAAAAATGTTATTGATTTATTATGACCCAACCTTGTCACTTTTTAAAAAATTTGAGGCTTATTGTATTAAGGTACAGCTGGAAAATAACATTTTGGTAAAAAATTGCTATACCTGCACATGTTATTTTCTAGTACAAAATAAAGTATGAAGGCATGTGTTAACTTCCTTGCTTTTTTCGGTGCTAATTTCAGTGGCATTGTTTTCATTGTTTTTCTGATTTGCGCCTCTGAAAATTCAAAGTGACTGACTAGAGCAGAAATTTGCCATTACTTAGAGTTATCTTGAAAGTAGGGTTACATGATACTACAATGATTTAAAATATTTATTGAAGGTAAGAGTAGATGGTAAATATTATATTGTAATTGTACAGATTGATGATTTATATAGTGTTTGTTGGGATTTGCTTCTCCGTGGGGTTGCCATTTTCTAGTTCAAAGAGTTGTTGGGCATAAAATATTCATTTGTCCATTTATAGTTTTTCTTAATTCATGAAATTATTACTGTATAATTGATCCAATGTCTATGAACATGTGAGTATGGCATAGTACTGCATTCCATGTTAAAACTTAATTTTATGATTTCAGGCACAACAAGCTGAGATCAAGCTGGCAATGGCTGTTGCTCGGAACGATCTACCATTTTCCTTCGTTGACACGCTCATACCCTTGCTAAACACTATATTCCCAGACTCGAAAATTTTAAAACATGTTACTTTAGGAAAAATCAAAGCTACTTGCATCATCAATCTCGCAGTTACTCCTGAACTGTTAAGTGAAATAGTTGAACTTATGAAAAGGCTTCCATTCTCCATTGCGACAGATGCCACAAATGATACGGGTATAAAGAAAATGAACCCTTTAACAGTTAGGATATATAATGCCATAACAGTGCGACAACTCTTTGTCGATAGTTGTATGACAGACTCAGGCAGGGCTAGTGAGATTTTTAACCAAATAGACACATTCTTTCAAGATAAAGAAATCCCTTGGAGGAACTGCTGTGGACGGAGTCTCGATAACTGCAATGTTAATCTCGGCCAAAAAAATTCAGTTAAACAAAGAGCGTTAGAGAAAAACTGAGAAATTTACGTGCAGGGCTGTATTGTGCACATTCTGCACAACACAGCCAAAAAGGGTGCTACTGGGTTTAAAGAGGTTAGTATGATAATTTACAAAATTGAATAGAATTGTATGGGTTATATGGAGCTCCAGCATTATCAGGCCTGTTGCCAGGATTTTCCAGGGGGGTTCACTTTTTGAAAAATTCCAGGGGGACTCATTTTGACATCTTTGGACAAAAATGGACAAAATCACTTAAGTGCTCAGAATGGTGAAAAACTGCAATATTTTAAAACAATATTTTTAACCATGGGGAACCCTCTGACCCCCCCCCCCCCCCCTGGCTAAGGGCCTTTATATTGCTATTTTTTTGCTATTTGGATATTTGATTCAAATCAGATTTCCTATAAACTGGAAGAAGTGAAATAAATCATAAATCTCTCCCTAAATCTCATAAATCTTTGGTTTTAGGGGATCCCCTTTACTTTCCCTCCATAGTCCCACAAGCCGCATTGGATCTATCACATGACATCACATGTTTTTATCTAACAAAGATTAGCTGTTATGTTTCCAGATATCTGACTTTGATCTTGATGAATTTCTGATAGATCTCTATCATTGGTTCGACAAAAGTTCATGTAGGAAACACTCATTGAAAGGTAGATTGGGCTAGCAAAAGAAGTTGTATTTCATTGTTTAATTGTTATGTGTTTGATTTTAGTATAAGGCATGTGGTATTTATTATATTAAGGCATGTGATATTTATGATAGCGGACCATGAAAGCTATAGATTCACTGTTTTCATTCAAATCCTCACAGGTTCTCAGGGGTTTGGTAGACAAATCACATTAAAACTCAACTATTACCAACAACCTTTTATACATGTACAAGTATGATGGACTGCAGAGGATGTACGAAAATCATTGCTATTGGTTGGATGGAAGCATATACCATGCAGATTAATCAACAATAGACTTGTTTCTGCTGAGCTTTTTTATTCATGTAAATATCGTTTTTCGTGAGATTTTAAGAGCTTTGCAGATTGGACCTCTGATAAAATGAATTAACTTACATTTTCCTATTTTTGATGGCATATTTGAATCTAGTAATTTTTTGCAAAAATGACTTTGGTTTATATAGTTGTGATGTGAAAATCAATTTTCCTCAACTTCTTCAAAAAACCCGGGCCAAACCTACATTGTGAGATTCTCTTAAAAGCTTGGTTTATTAGTCTAACAACCAAGATTTTAATGATTAATCACAATGTACAATAGTATTCATTCTGTTCACGTTCCAAGAGTCGGGCCCAAATTTAAGACAAGTATGCCATCTTTTATCCAGCTTATGAAGCCATTTAGAAACAAGTTTATCGTTCTAGAGCCATTCTGTCATCCCAAGATCATGTATATTGATTAATGCTGTACAGTAAAATCTGTAAAGCAGAACACCTCTGTAAGTGGAACATTTTTCAGAGTCCTTAGACCTACCACCTCCCATGGAGGTAGGAAAGGTGTTCCATTTAGACAGGTTTTAATGTACTTTAAATTTTACATTTTTACAGGTCTAGTGTAACAAAGGACACATATGTGTACTTTGGTAAAGAAATGTTGTAATCAGCCTTGAACATGCTTGATTTGATTTCTGATTCCAATTTTTTAAACCATTTTATTGCAGAGTTCTGTGAATTCATGGACACCGAATTTCAGCCCCTCCTTCTCCATGCACGAACAAGATGGTTGTCAGCTGGACGCTGTTTGGCGAGGGTGCTGAAACTATTTGAGGGTCTGAAGAGCTATTTCCTCTCTGTTGGTTAGTGTCATTTCCTGTCATATTTCTCAGCTATCAATCCCATTAAGTTAGAAAATGAGTTAGAGAATCAGTTAAAAATGTTGATTTCCTTAATACTTTAGGTTGAAAAGAAGAATATATTTTGTTTTAAATATTATTGTATTATTGTTTATTATCAGAATTCTAATTTAAGAAACATTGTCTCGGAACTACTTCCATGCATAGAGGAGTTTATTTCTTGCTTATTTATCAACTAATTTTCTAATTGTGAGGATGAATGCTATTGGTGTGAATTATAGCTTATTAAAGTTTTTCAAACAGAAAATGCTTCAAGACCCATCTGAATTTTGATGAAGTAAAACTACTATATATAAGCCAAAGTGGTTTAAACGTTATATGGGGCCTTTACTACTACAATTCCTCTCAGAGGGATAGCTTAGTTCAATCAATTAACCAATTAATTTTGATATCAAATGATACATGTTTTAGGAGGACATAAGCTGCTAGGCATGAATGAAATGTCTTGGCTCAATGTCTAAGTCGAGATGGATCCATAGTTCTTGATTGTGCATCATGTGACCATACGTTTATATGGCTCCCTGGTTTTAATTTGCAGATGGCTTCACAGAAAGATTCTGCAGGCTAAAGGCTCTTTTCCGAAACCCACTTTTGGAAGTCTACCTTACACACTTTTATTCCTGCACAGCCGTGTTCGACCCTATTGTCAAAATGTTGCAGAGAGCGGAACCAGCTATTCATGTGCTAGAACGTCAGGTAAATGAAATGCATCATTATTGTTGTGGGCAATTGTTATTATGTTAGATTATTGGTTTTTCAATTACTAGGATTGAATTGAAAGGTCATCTGGTAATAGAAAAATTTGTTATTGGTACAAGAAAGATGAAAAAGAGAAGAATCATTTCTTCAAGAAACAAGAACTCTGTACTTGTCCAAATGTATTCATCGGTTAGGTAAAGATAATTAATTTGTATTCCTTTCCTCAAATCACTAACCAAAATAACTTACTTTTTCGAGCTTTCGGTAGCAGCTACTACCTTTGTCAAGATGATATATTGGCGGGAAATGGGCTGACCCTTGACCTTGTTTGGGTTTTACTCCTGTGTAGTTCCAACAGTCCCGGGGAAACCTTAAATCCAGAGTCCCTGTTAAGTTGTGGCTTGCTTGTATGAATATGAAGTGCTTCCTTTACTTTCCGTTTAAAGTAATGGGGTTCTCTATCTAGAATTTTGTACTCCCAGTTAATCCTATGCGCTTTGGAAACTATATGTTCAGCGATGGCGGATTTATTGGGATTGTTCAGTCTAAAAGCGTCCTTGTGTTCCTTAACTCTTGTATCAATCGCTCTACCGGTTTCCCCTATGTAGAGTTCACTACAGTCCTTACATTCAATTTGGTATATTAATCCTGAGGTCTCACCTGTGGGGGTGGGATCTTTGGGTGATACTAACATTTGACGTAAGGTTTGAACAGACTTAAAACTAGTCTTAACTCCTGCTTCTTGAAAGATGCGTTGAAGTTTGGGAGCAATAGTACTAATATAAGGTAACACTACACTAATTTCCCTATCTACACTGTCACTAGGAGGTCTATCTCTAGGCGTAGCTGGTGCTTGGTTTAGAAGCCAAGATGGGTAGCCACAACGAGAGAGAGCTTGAGTGATATGGGCCTGCTCATCCTTAAGCTTAGTAGGGTTAGACACTATCTCTGTGGCTCGTTTATTTAACGTCCTAACTACCCCTCTTTTTGTTGTCAAGGGGTGATGGGAATCAAATCGTAAGTAAAGGTCCGTATGTGTTGGCTTACGATACACACTTATATCTAAAAATCTGTCTACACTATCCTTACATTTCACTAACTCTGTAACAGTGTCTAGAAAAGGCAACTTGTCGTCCTTAAGACTTTCACTGGTGAATTTGATATCGGGATCAATCTGGTTAATGAAATCAGTGAATTCATCTACATAGTCCTTGTCTAACAAAACCCACGTGTCGTACACGTATCTTTTCCAGATGCGAGGGGGATGGGGTGCTAATCTAAGAATTCTAACTTCCAAATCCTCGATGTAAATGTTGGCGATAATGGGAGACACCGGGGATCCCATTGCAGCTCCATGGCACTGACTGTACAATTGGCTATCGAACGAGAAATATGTAGTGTTTAATGTAATCTTCAAAAGATCACCTATATGTTCTGGTGTGAGCTTAGTCCTACTTGAGAGAGTCCTATCTGCTTTTAGCCTATCTACTACAATTGGGATCACTTTGGAAGTAGGCACGCTTGTAAAAAGCGCTGTGACATCATAACTGATGATAGTCTCGGATGGGATAAGCTTAACGTCCTTGACTGCTGATACGAAGTCCTGTGTATTAATCACATGATGTGCCGACTGGCCTACAATAGGTTGTAGGATGGAGGCTAAGAATTGTGCTAAATTATATGTCACAGATCCTATTGATGAAACAATTGGTCTGAGCGGAACAAGTAATCAGGATTAATATACCAAATTGAATGTAAGGACTGTAGTGAACTCTACATAGGGGAAACCGGTAGAGCGATTGATACAAGAGTTAAGGAACACAAGGACGCTTTTAGACTGAACAATCCCAATAAATCCGCCATCGCTGAACATATAGTTTCCAAAGCGCATAGGATTAACTGGGAGTACAAAATTCTAGATAGAGAACCCCATTACTTTAAACGGAAAGTAAAGGAAGCACTTCATATTCATACAAGCAAGCCACAACTTAACAGGGACTCTGGATTTAAGGTTTCCCCGGGACTGTTGGAACTACACAGGAGTAAAACCCAAACAAGGTCAAGGGTCAGCCCATTTCCCGCCAATATATCATCTTGACAAAGGTAGTAGCTGCTACCGAAAGCTCGAAAAAGTAAGTTATTTTGGTTAGTGATTTGAGGAAAGGAATACAAATTAACTCTGTACTTATTGTACAGTTAACATAATTTGTTTTGTAGATCAAACTGTTCCTCAGGAATATGCTGGGTCGTTTCGTGAAGCCAAATATTGTTGCAGAAGCTCAGGACTATGCAGAGATAGACTTTGAAAATGAAAACAATCTCATTGCAGGTATTTATTAGTCTTCACATGAATTGATTATTTTGTATTTGCCATACTTAAAAGTGATTGTATTTAGAACTATTTTGTGGCCCCTTACATTCCTCACCTGGACACCTTTTTACAGAGGTGATGGTGAAAAGCTAAAATTTTATAAAAATTTGTCTAAAAGACACTTGTATCTGGACTCCAAACCAGATGGTGCCACTAAGTAAGCACAAAGTTCTGGGACTGTTTACCTAATGAAGGCTTTATGTGATGATCATGAAACTAATATCTAATATGATAGTAAAACATCTGACTCTGTTCTAGATATGATTAGATTTTCCCCTTATGGTTCCACCTTGTGCTGAAAGTGGTGGCAAAATATGAACTTATTTAAATTGAATGATATATTGTGCTATATTTATTAGGAGGCCCCAATAGCTTTTATAGATATTATTATCAAGGTCATCAAACTAAATCACAAACTGCGTTCTTAAAAAGGTAAAAAAAAGCCTATGGGGCCTCCCTAAGATTGTTTGCAATCTTTGACATCTAGTTGTTTATTTATTGTGCAATAATTAGTTTATATAGACCGCTTTATTATAATCCATTTTTCTAGTTATTATGACATCATTCATCTTAGAAGAATGATCTATATAAAGAGTTACCAATTACTAGTATGGGATAATATTTTACACGTTTGACTTAAGTATTGGTGGCATATTCTCAATTGTAGATCCTGTCTGATAACATATGTCTCAAAAGCCATTGCACATTTATTTTACAGTGGAGAGAATGAACGCAACACTGATCAATGGCGTTTCCGTTAGAATTTTCCTTGAACACGCACTACAAGAGGGAGATGTGACTGAAAATGACATTGACACCTTTCATCGATCTGTGAGAAAGTTTTTCATTGAGGCCACTCGTTATGCCTTGCAGAAGCTCCCACTGAATGATGAAATAATAAATAGTGCAAGCTGTTTTGACCCTTACCTAAGAACAGATAGCACCTTTGAGCAAGTGCTAGTCTTCAAAAATCATTTTACTGAGCTGCTGTCAGACATCGAGATCGCACCATTACAAAATGAGTTTGTCTTATGGCAGACTTTGCCTGAAAGAGAACTGCCCAATTCAACAAGTATAGATGCACTCTGGCATAAACTCGAGGGTAAATTCCCCTTGTTGTCGAAAGATGGTAAATTGGCCTTGGTTTTGCCCCATTCAAATGCGGGTTCTGAAAGGGTGTTCAGCGAAGTAAGAAGAACAAGAACGGACCAAAGGGCATCACTTGGGGAGGTTTCATTGTCGAGTATATTGACCATAAAACATGCAGTCCCGGATGTCCTTTGCTATGAAACAACACCTCACTTGCTAGCCTTGGCAAAAAGTGCAACACATCGCTACAATAAGGAGCATAGTAAATAAATATACAACATTTCACATTTGCCTTTATGTACAAAATATGACTTATGTAGGAACACTGCATATATGGCATCTGTCTTTCAGTATGACCACTTTGTATGGATTGTATTAGATCTGTGGTTAATTTAAAGCATTTAATACAAGGCCATTCAATATGGTTAGAATCAGCACACTTGACAGAATGTCCAGACAAATGTGCTCACCTTCTGATTGTGCGTTGTACAGACATTCTGTCCAACGAGAATGTCTGACATGATACTTTGTATACATCACATTGTTATGATTCGGTCAGTACGTAATTATATTTAATTATATATAATTACTTTATTATTTATTTATTATCCAATATAAAATACCATTTATATTCAGCATATTCAAACATTGTAAAGATCTTGCTGCTTTCTTATGATTAATGACTATTTAGACCTCAGTTTGCTTTAGTGCAGGGGAATCCCTACGCTACTATATTCAGCCAAAACGAAGATATATCAATGAATTCTGACAAGTTAAAACTTCCAACAACCAATCACAACTCAGAATTATGATTTGAATCTTGCTTACATAAGCATGAAATCAGCAATATTCTTACTTATATTTGCACAATTTTGACAGGTAAAATAATGTATTTTACCTAGTATATAAAGAAGCCAGCAAGATCTGCTTATTCAGTAAGTTTTACTCACTCACAACAATGCTAAACACTCGATGAAAGAGGAAACAACAACTAGCCTACTGAAGTTCTGCTGGCCGGATCAATCTCAAGAAGAATTGGAATTTGAAATAAAATTAAGAAACAAAACAAAGGAGTCGTGTTCAATTAGGTAGTCAGGAACCCTGCGAATACCGAAGGACCACAAGATCCCGAAGCGACAGTTACGAAACATAACAACATGTTAGAACACTTTGAAAATATCTCATTCCCTTTATGCATGAACACTTGACAAAAATTGATCTGTGGTGAATTGTCAAATATATGGCATTTGCATTTATGTTAGAAGACTTTGAAAATATTGCATTCCCTTTATGTATGAACACTTTGCAAAGATTGATCTGTGTTGAATTGTCACATATATGGCATTTGCATTTATGTTAGAAGACTTTGAAAATATTGCATTTCCTTTATGTATGAACACTTTGCAAAGATTGATCCGTGGTGAATTGTCACATATATGGCATTTGCATTTATAACAGAAGACTTTGAAAATATTGCATTCCCTTTTTGTATGAACACTTTGCAAAGATTGATCTGTGGTGAATTGTCACATATATGGTATTTGCATTTATGTTAGAACACTTTGAAAATATCTCATTCCCTTTATGTAACACTGCAATTGTTGCATCTCCCTTTATGTACGAACACTTGAAAAAGATTGATCTGTTGGGGATTGTTACATATGGCATTTGCCTTACTGTAAGAACTCCTCGCAAATATTTTAGTTCAAGCAGACATTTTGCATGTATGTTTGCCTTTATTTAAGAACATTTCGAAAATATCGCATCTCCCTTTATGTAAGAACACTTTTGCAAAGATTGATCTGTGGGGAATTGAATTATGCCATTTGCCTTTATATAAGAACAATTCGCATGGCATCGTGAGCAATAAAATAAAACTGAAATATAACATTTTATAGTTTTAAGAACATCATTGCCCGGCAATATGAAAAACCAAGGTACTATGAAATAAATTTTTACTGAGTTTCAGTTGCTAAAGTTTCATAAAAAAATATATTATATTTCAATTTTATCATGAGCTCGTTGCTCGCGAAGTCAACTGAAACTGGTTTGCATATACCTGTATACTGGACCTTGATACTCTCTGTGTATGCTTCATATGTCACATACAATAAATATTCGACTAAACCTTTAAACATAATTTTCTGTTTTTTTCTCAATGTTCACTTTTTTGTTAAAGGTGCAACAATTAGTGAAGGGGGGGGGGCATCCAGCGATCATCGACCAGTGTCAAAATATATTTAAGTTTGGATATTTTATCAAGACTAACATATATTTCTATTATCTTCAAAGAAACCCCCTGGATGAACATCGTTTCAACTGAAATTCCTCTTGAAACTGGTGGATCTAAAAAATCTGAGTGGGACTCCCTCTATAGAAGCTTTGAACTGAATTTACACTTCTCAATGCTGAAAGTGATAGTTTGTTTTTTTAAGAGAAAAGTATGTCACAGAAAATTTCAAGCCGAATATTGACCCGATAGCATTACAGCGCATAAAAGGATACAAACAAACAAACCAGTCTCTCAAAACTTCATCTAAAAGTATTACAAAAGTTATGTGCGTTACACTGAATTCCGTAAACACTGTCTAATTTGTTATTCAAACCTGTATGCGTTACTCTTCCCCGTGCTTTCATTTTTCCTGAAGTTAACCATCTTGACTGACGTTAACTGCAGTTAGAGTCATCCAGGTGTGGAACATTGTTAATGTAAGCGAGACTAGAGACCTGAGACGAGAGAACACAAGATGATCGTTACAATGGTGTGACAAGATATAACAGAAAATACGTAATAATATCCCTATGCGTATTAAGTGCCTATATTTAATCAGTGTCTAAAACGGTTTGATTTGAGTACTTTTACAGTCCAAATCACGCAAATCCCTTGAATGTCCCGCTAAATCACGCGAAGTTAGTGAATGTCCCGCATAATCCCGAAGGTATTTGATCAAAATTTGGCCTATTAGCGCAATCAGGCAAATCCCTCTAATGTCCCGCGAAATCCCGCCAATTTAGGTGGATGTCCCGCGAATTTTGGGCACTGGGTCTAAAAAACTGTCCCGCGCGAAAATTTTCGGGGGTTGACAGTACTGGAACTTTTAAGGGAAAATATAAAGGATTTTTAGAGTTTCAGACAAGGAATTGAGCACAATGGCAAAATTACCTGAAAAGACGTGTTGCTAATGGTAATTTTGTACTTCATTTTGATCTCTATATACTGCTATATCTTGTGTTCAGCTAGCTCCTTTTATTCCTGTGTTGTTTTACTATGTTATTCCTGTTTTTGTGCGATAAACTTTCAACGATTTCTCATCAAGGTCATCACGCATCTGTGATTGTAAGCTTTCATTTCATTGGTGCAAAGTTTTTCACATGCTTTATAGTACATGAGCGTTGATTGGTTGGATTTTCTGGCGGCTATTTTAAAAGTTGCTTTAGGTAAGGAAAGCAATTAAGGCATAGATATTACACAAGGTTTAATATCTACTTCTCAATCTCAATGTACAACATTTTGACAATCTTTTCTTAATATGTTTAACTTCAAAAATAAATCAATATTGATTATCTAACTAGGTTAAAAGGAAGAACATATTATGTTTTAGATATTATTGTACCATTTTGGTACAAGAACTAAAATTTCGAAATGCATTTTTCTTTGAACCATGTTCATGCATTGATGAGTTCATTTCTCGCTTGTTTATGAACCGATTTGCTATGCATTGCTATGAATTATCGCTTCCTAAATGGCGTAGAATAATGGAAATAGCGTCATGAATCCCGGGACAATGAATCTTGGATCCAAGTACGTCATTAATGGTCGAAAATCAAAATATTGACAAATTTATACCCTAAAAGGCCGAAAGATTATGCGGCAAATATTGAAACGGGGGTTGTCAACATATTGTATTAGCTTTGATCTCTTAGAATCCGTTGAATCCTAAGCGATTGGAGTTGTTTACATCACTTAACGAATGATATGAAATGATGAGGATTTGGGTTTTTTCAAAGTCTATAATGTCGGCCAATGGGGGATTTTAGCAAAATATCCCGAAAATTAAATCATTAAAAGGCCGAAAGATCTGTGGATGGATTTTGCTGTTTTATATATCAAAATGAAAACTTCGTTGGGTCTAACAAGGATCCGCTGAATCCTAAGAAAATAAATTATTTGCTAAAAAGTTATTAAGATTTTAAATTTTGATGAAGACTGCTCTCCATTGAAATCTTTGGACCATGAAATGTCGATTTACGCGCATGCGTTGTGACGTTATTTCCATTATTCTACGCCAAGGAGGATTGGCTCCCAGGATCGAAACTCGATATTTTCCAACAATGAAAACGTCGAAATGTCGTTATTTTCTGAAATTAAAACCGACTATAAATTCAAAATAAACAGTTCAAAAGATTCGAACCAATATCTCGATCGTTTCTTGTGAGTTTTGGAATTTTTCGTTTGGAAATAAGACCAAAATTCACGATTTAAATGTTGAAGTGAACAAAATGGCGGCTGTTTGAATTCGAATTTTGTATTACGACATACCCATATATGGGACAGAATATCGGTGGTGCACTCTGGGAGCCAATCCTCCTTGATTCTACGCCATATTAGAAGATAAGCGTGACCTCTAAAAATGAGTTTTAGATAAATTCATGATTTTTCGAAAAAGGGTCCTTCAAAAACCACCTTTTGAAATTAAAAGAAAAAGTTTTACTTATCACACTTTGATAAACTCCCCTTCATAAGTCTAAATAACAATTCAAACTTAAAGAGGCTTTAACACGTTGTTCAATGGGGAGCTAAGATTGCCAAACAATCGATAACGATAACTAAAAATGGCGGCTGGAAAGACCAAGGACACAAATGAACACGCGTCTTTACACCCTGTTATAGTATGACGTTTACGCCACCTCTGAAAACGAGGTTGAACGGCTACGTTCACTGATTTATCCAAAACAATGGCCGCAAATAAAACGTCGTCGACAAGATCTTATAGGAAGGTCATGCCGTGGTCACATTTGCTCCGATTTTTACTACGGCATCCGGCCGATGAGATCCGGCAGATGTGACCACGGCATTAGATGCGCCCTTTGCGCGCTGTATAGATGTCGCTGCTGGCGTGTTGGCTCTAATCACACGTTTTGCAGCAGCATGTCCAAACACGTGACCCATTGGATGCTCTGTTGAATCTCACAAAACGATGAATTAAGATCTTAGCCAAAATGAAAAATTGGCATTGATTAATGATTAGGGTAATTGTATGTTTAACGAAAAACGACAATCGATACAAGTTATTTGGAATACGTGTACGCAAACCTGTACTTGTACAACTCAGGCATACCGTTGGGGAGGAAACGAAGATCGGGTACTCTCATCCTTCAAATCACAACAAAATATTGCGAGTTCCATTTTCCAAATATGATAACAAGTTAAAAATTAATTCTGCCATTGCTTGGTTACTCACAAATCAATTCCTTCGATGTTCAGGAAACGAGGATTTTTTTCTCATGAAATGTACTTTCGTGGTTTCTTTGAGAAACCTTCCTCCCCAGAAGTGTTAACGGCGTTTATAAGTTTGGCTAAAACATTTATTGAAAACTACCAATTATGGAAGGTAAAGTTGTCGCCACTTCAGTGAATTAGTTTAATACAGGAGTAACACACGATCTGAATAATATCAATGGCATTAAATTTGGCTGGTAAGGTCACTAATATCCTGTATTCCAAGTCACGGGGTGCCATCGCAAGATTTGCCCAACATGGAAGAGCGTGCTATTCCCATGAAAACACAAAGGAAACTTTACAATTTATTTTTTTAACTCGAGAATTACCCACTCCCTTCACTTCTGTTTCACTTTTTAATGGCACAATGTTGTGAAATGATATTTACATATGTTTTAATATTACTCTGAAGGTATTAATCAGATCTAGATATTTTAGGTGCATTTTTATAAAAAATATTTTTAAATTTATTTTCCACCGTGGATGAGCAGTTTCAAATGTGAAATACATTAAGATGCGTAATATGTCCTTTACAACTACGCTTCAGAGGAGACGAGGTGTTAAACCCCTTTCCCGGCCTCTCTTGACACGACCTCTCCTCTTAAAATGTAGGAAGGGATCTCAATGTATTTCACATGTGAAACTTATTATCATCTTTTTAAACAGCAAGTTATAGTTGATAAGAAGTCAGTAGTTGTCTCAAACAGACACTCCTATTTTTGCTTAGTTATAACTTTTTTAAATGCTGTATAGATAAAGAATTAAATTATTTGACATTTTATTCAGATTTATATTTTTTATTTATACGTTAACAAAGACGATTTCAGCATTCAGCATGTCCAACCATAACGCATCCTGTCAATCAAGGGGCAGGCATGTTACCTAAAAAGCAAATGAACAGTGAAATGCTTTCCACGAATCAACAGATCGGTAAATCACGCGGTACTAACTTCGACCGTTATTTTGAATGTTTGACCTACCGGATGTTTCAAAGCATAACAAAAATCCTTTTCTGTTCGTACATTATTCTCTTAAACAGAGTCCCTACTTCCAGCGGCATTTTGGTCCCCAGCTGTAAGTAGGCCTTCTAACAGGTGGGGACCAAAACGCTGCTAGAAAGAGGGACTCTTTACAATAAAGTAATGCACCGACAGAAAGGCAATTTTGTTTTGCTTTTAATGGTAGAAGTTTGAAGAAAAACGATGCAGTATGAGACTCGCAATCCTTGATTTTCGAGCATCTGCAGGTCAAAAAATTCAAATTAACGGTCGAAGTTAGGACCGCGAATAAATACGTGAATAATATCTCACCAGATATGACGATTTTGTATCACGTGAACATCGATTTAATAACAAAAACTACATTCATGTCATAATCTATTTATATTTTCTATAATCATATTCACGTTGAAGGCAACCAACGTGTACGGCTTAGTCTTTAATTAGAATAATAGTTACACGAATTTGAGAGAACGTGAACGTAAAAATGTAAAATTGTGACCCACATGTAAATTGTTTTCTACCTCTTAATTTGTTTACACTGACCTTATTACAACTGATTTTCCTCACATCTTCATATTTAATGGGGCAAATAAAGCCCAATGAGATGAAAATAATCCATAGGAGACCATCGTTTTGCACGTTTAACGTACACGTTCTGATCTTTAAATAGTGCAATCACAACCTCCCTACTGATGGATTGTTTTACTTTCAAACCGAATACCCCTTTAAACCCTCTTTCCAATGGTACAGCTCTTTTAAAATCTTAGGCAACATTCAACAGTCACCATTTTATTCAATTTAGTCAGTCGTCGAATTAATTGTCTCTTATTTAATAGATCACAAATATATGTCCTCGCGGAGGAAATGAATAACTCACAGTAAGATGTTTCTCCGGTCGCCATGTTCCTCAAGTTCATGACCCATTGTCCAGAAGACTGGCGGTAGATGTTAACCTCAACGTTTGGGTTGTCGATACAGTTGACGTAGAGTTTACAGTTCCTGTTGTTCCATGTTACAAGGAGATCTCTGGGGAGGCAGGAATCGCAATTGTGCCTGTCCTTTTTATTTGAAAGCGCCCTGCCTTTTAACAGAAAAGCATATCTACATGTACATCCAAATATAAACTAACATGATCACAGGTGTTACATACCTTTCCTATAATGACGCCTTTCACTACTTTACAGCCAGCAAATTTTACGGTTAAAACATAAAAAGCAAATCTTTCGATGATTTCGTTGTTTTAAATTTTCAAATTGATTCTTGAATAGCGTTAAAGACATAGTTTCTTTGCGCATTAGGAGCATATTTTGTTTTCTTTATGATGAGTTGCGCTTTTTATGTTTCCTTTCTAATTACATAACAACAACATATTGTTCTGATCTCCAACTTTTTTGTTTACATAGTTCGGCGATTGGTATTCGGCGTTTGGCCGTTGGCGACTGTTACAAATGGCAGGCGGTGACATTTTGCATGCCTTGTTTTATTTTGCAATCCCTTTTGATCTTTCTCCTTTGGCCCTTATGCTTACGCATCTTTATATCTGGTGCCGGTAACTGGTCAACTCGTACCCAAGACAAGTCGTACCCAAGACAACTGGTACCCAAGACAACTCGTACCCAAGTATATATTTTGTTTTGAATCAAGCATTGGACTGGTAATGTGAATAGATATACATATTATAATTGTAACATACTGTTCAGAATAGTTTAAAGTTTGAAGAAGAATTTTCAGAAGAAATTGATTTAATTTTGTGACAATTTATACTGACTAATATTTTATATTGGTCACATATTCAGGATGTTCGAGTGAAGAGACCTATGTTTATTCCACATATTCTTAATCATTTTTCAAAATATTGTATGTTTATGAATGTTTGGAACAAGTGTCAGATCTAATGTTGTAATTATATTTATTTATTATATATGTTTGACAAAAAATGTTGAGAACAAGCACTTCAAGCACTTCTTTTATTTAATAAAAAATGCTTTACTGATCCATTGAGAAAAAATGTCGTCTAAATTCAAAAAAATATTGAGGCTTATTTGATTCACATCGTAACATGAAAGCATTACAAACTCAATTTTTTCCCTAATATCCACCCATAATACTGAAAATAATCTTGGGTACGAGTTGTCTTGGGTACGAGTTGTCTTGGGTACGAGATGTCTTGGGTACGAGTTGACTAGGAAGCCTGGTGCCACTAGTTTTTCTATTTCGTTAATCTTACCGTGCCAATTTGTCCAAGCAAATGTCAATTGCCAACCAACGTTAAACGTGCTTTTATTGTCAACCGTAACGCTACATGCTTCACTACACACAAATAGTGCTAGAAATAAACATGGTCAAACGGTCAGTTTAATATCATTGAATTAAAGGACAACAGAAGTACAGCGTCTTTTTGCGATTGTTTTATTATATGCCATTGTTCTAAGTATAACGATAACATTCGATAACTAACTAGCTATTTTATGATAAATGGCTTGTAAAATATGGTATTATTTTATATTAACTAATGTCTTATAATATTTAGATGACCTAATTATGAAATCATCAATATATAATATGTATTATAAGATATTTACCAAGTCCAAGAAACAAAGAAGCGGCGATTTTCATCTTGAATAACCTAAAACATTGAATCGTATTTTTTAAAGGCCCCATATAAAGTTTGATATTCTTAATATTTGAATGATCAAACTATATTTTCAAACTTTGCACAGGGCCTTTAATATTCATAAGTCGAACATAGAAGGCACCATATATAAACATTTCAATATTCATTTCGATTTTCAGGGGTATACTTTAATACATTGTTATTAGATCATTGAAACTATAACTTTAGTCTAAGGAATAGAAAATGTAACTAAGTATAATGACACACCAATCGGATAATCTTCATCATCATCACCATCATCTTTATCAAACAATTCGGCCAAAACAATGCTGAAACTTCAATCCGTTAAAATGTAATATTGAAAGTACACTCAAGCCACGTATTCCTTTCATTATAACGAATTTTATGTAACATGACTATTTGTTTTTATTCCGCTATTTAATATTCGCTCTACCATGAGTATTTGGTATCAAATTAAACGTCTCTTAATCCTGCAAAATATCATTTAGTTTTTATCTCAGGGTTATAAAAGCTGAACGCATTACCAATCGTCGAACATTCCAAACTATCATTTTTCGCCTTGTAACCGATCACCCTTATGTTGATTGACAGTAACTTTTTTATATTCTGAAACGTATTTTGTTATAATAATTGACTATTCCATTACAAAGACTGCATCGTGTCTATTGTACGTTAGCTGGAATTAATTTATTTGCTAATTTACTATTGGAAAATCGACATTAAGTATGTGTAACCCTCGAAGGCACCATCATCGACACCATGCTTGAAATCAACAGTGTCGAGAAGCCTCTGCACTATTCATGGTAATCCCCCATTTACTTCTTTGAAATATAAATTGCCTTATTAACGTATGTAAAACATTTTCACAATACATTTGAATATAACATATTTAGCTTGTTACGAATTTTTCGACGTAAATTACTATTTTTCAAAATCATCATCGACTCTACAAGTACGTTGTCTCTGCACTCTCCTTTCAATCAAAATCAGGTTTCAATGTTAAGTAATGGTGTTGACGGTTTGTCTCAATATATATTGATAATATAAAAATACGCTTTATTGATGTTATTCTTTGACCACTTAAAGATTGAGATATTTACGACCATCAACGACTCCACCACATACGACTCCAAAATACTATCCACATATTAAGTAGGCCACATGCATATTCGAACGCTATATATTTGTTGAACGAACCTACATTCATTAAATGACTATTTTGTGGTATGTGTAGCATTTTACAGTGATACCGAGCTAAGGATTTAGAGTACATTGTTCATTGTGACTACAACGTATAGTGATAAGTAAAATTGAATCTATTAAGCAGATCATGTTATTTACTTATGATGCATATTCTGTTTGTCTTGAAATGCTAAGGTAATGTGGCACAAGAATTGGGATGATTGAGCAGTTCATAGTTTTATAAAATCACTGACAAATATAGATGCACATTCCCCGATATTTCTTAATTCATAAACGTTTCGTTCAGTGTACCACTAGACGAAATGTATTTCTTGCCATTATTGTAAAACAATAAATATTTCATTGGGATAATCAGTTTTGTGACATTTTATTAATGTGCATAACTTCCCACACTCTCATTAGTATATCTGTCTTACTTATCAGACCTTTCTGATAATATAAGAATATGGCACTCACCAACGCCGAGAAGTGCCGTCGTTCCCTACAGACTACAGTACAGGGAGAGAAAGAAAAAGAAAGATACCAAAGGCTACTTAGAGCAAGAACGTATACACCGAGAAATAACCTGTCTGCTGAAGCTCTTCAACAGATCGGAGAAAAGAACAACAAGGCATGCATCCCGGGAATACAGGGCACGCATACGCCAAGTCGGGCGCCAAGTGTATATAGAAACAATGAAAACACGCCAGACTGAAGGGAACGCTCAGAGTCTAAAAGTGAAACTGCCAGGACACAAATGAAAATCCCAGAAATCCCAGAACGCATTATTAAAACATTGAAGATAAGGCGACTGGACTTAAACCAGTACCAGGTACCTTTCGAATCAATGCTGTGAGAGGGGTTTCCGATAATATTGTTGAAACGCGAGAATTATCGTGCTATTGTGACGCATGCTGAACAGATACGTCATCCTCACCCTGTGGTTGGCAAAGGAACAACCTTATAACCGTTAGGAAGACCCAGCACTAGCAGGCAGATAAGGTGGTCACCGAGCAACCATCTTTAAAACCAAAACGGACCACACGACGAGCACAGCCGACACCCAGTACGCCAAGTAAAGCATCGACGCCCTCCGACGTTTCCAATCTTTCAACCACATTGAAGCGTCGGCCTTTATACCCCATCTACAAGTTCTTCAGACACAATTGTTTCCGCGAAGAAAAGGAGATGCCCGATAAAAAGAACAGACACTGTAAATATTTGCAAGGCATGCGGTGTCAACTATTATTCGTATTTACAATCGCAACTCGAATGGATCAAGTGCTCTAAATGCCACGACTGGTTTCATGATTCCGGGAAATGTTCTCGTGTAAAGGGAATACTCATTGGAGAAATATTTACATGCTTTAATTGCAATAAAATACGACCTTAAATGTGTAAATTATGTAAACGTTATTGTTTAAAAACCTAAGCGACCATCAGCGACACTGTTAAATAACACTTAATATCACAAGGAGGAGTGATTGACCTATTCGTAACAATGTTGTATTTTGATGTAAGAAGACATGTGTGTCTAATTTGTACATTCATTTTGTCGATCGACGAATTGACTTGGCATATTATTTAGCTTAGAAAACAAAGTCTTGAAATTAATTATCTTTAGGGAAACTCAAAACAATGTATTTCAATGATTATCTTAATAAAATTCTCTTGTTAAGATAAACAACAACTATTGCAATTTATTTTTGTTCATGTGATTAAATAATTCAAACTTAATACATTAGTTTATCTGTAAACTCAAAATTAATTTTGAAACATGAATCAATGTAAGCCTATGTATGCACCATCATCGACACCAGCAATTTAAGAGTATATTTACGTTTTGATGCACAATCAAGTAATTGTTTAAAGGGTAATAAAAATATTTTGAGAAACGCTTCTTAAACCCCATGGCTAATGGTATATGCATTTATATCTTAATCTAAAATTTCATTTTTTCAACTTTTATATTGATCAAATGTGAAAGAGATTCGTGGCTTGACTGAGTAATGACTATATTTTGATTATTGAATATCTTACTAACCTTGTCAGTATTACGTAAAATTATCGTTGTATCTGTAAGAACAAGCGTCGGTACCAAGGCAACAGTTCATATGTAGATAAGTGAAAATAGAAATTAGTTTCAATATATAGCTGGTTTACTTATCTATATTTATCTGCATTGGGTACGCGCAGATTAGCAGATAGGTAGATATTACTTATGTCAACAATAAGATGCACGATCCGAGATACTGGAGTCTGCATTTGGAATGAAACAACAGCCCCAGCCCCTGGTCGTAAATTCTATAACTGATCAACCAACAAGCAAGTTATTGATAGGCTAAACTAAAATACCGGTTCCAATAATCGAGGTTTTAAAAGTGACTATTTTATTTTTAATTTATATTTTGCGAATGTAAACAAAGGAGGCTACCTCATCAGGGCTTTTTAACTCTTATACACAGGTATTCAATTGTTGTCTGTACAAAGTACTGTAATGACCTTCGATAGCAAGTCGCTACTACAGTCTCAGCTGTAGTGGTTAGTCTTTATGGCTCAGGGGTAGAGCGTCTGACTCGAGAGCGGGAGGTCTTAGGCAAGTATCAAACAAACTCGGAAAATGTAAAGCACAAACTATTAAAGTAGAACATCAACGTGAACGTAAAAAGAGCGCTTGTACATTTGGGAGAACTTGAACGTGAACGTAAATTATTAGGACTATGTCTAATCGCCTAAGAGCGCTTGTACATTTGGGAGAACTTGAACGTGAACGTAAAATATTAGGACCATGTCTCATCGGCTTGTACATTTGGGAGAACTTAAACGTGAACGTAATTTTAGGACTATGTCTAATCGCCTAAGAGCGCTTGTACATTTGGGAAAACTTGAACGTGAACGTAAAATATTAGGACTATGTCTCGTTTTAGACTGATTTGATATCATTTTATTGAATTGCTGGATTATACACAAGGTCGCCATATATCGAGATTCTGCGTCATTCTTAAACATATAAAACATAACAATGGTGAACTGTGTCCAGCATGCAAAATGATATGAGGGAGAATTCCAACAGTTGCCGAGCCATAAAATGAATGCAGTCATTGGACTTCAATACCACTTTTATACCATATGCATATCTATAAATTAATTACAACTTTATACTAGATATAGTACTCATACACTGTTTAAAATACAATTTTTGTGAGTGTCACATCTTTGGCCAACCCTGTATATAGTTGTACTTGTAATGACCCCGATAGTAATTTGAGATGGTAGCGAGCCAAAATATCAGAGTCTTACAGATAAAAGAGAAAACTTGAAATATTGAATCTCTTACTATGGATATAACTAATGTACAATACTTGGGTTTATAATATTTTATTGAAGATTAATATAATGTGTGTGGATTGGTTAGAGTCTCCTATAGAGGCTGTATGTCGCAACTCTGCGACATAAAACGTACCACTAATTAAACAGACAATGTGATGTAACTTTAAAATATAAACAGAAAAAACTACTTTATTGCTTTCTTTTACAAAAAATAAGTATTTGGTATCAAAAGTTGTAAATTACTTTTATTTACATGATTATGAAATTGAGCTTTAGAGACTAGGCTGTATGATGATCACTGTATATTTACACAATTATATTATGCACCTGAAGTTTTGACTATTAATTACTCTACACTTAATGCTGTATTACCCTGACTAAGTTGGCAAGACATGTTTGTATTTACACTACAATTACCTGATATATACACTTGATTGGGAAATTATATACCAGACTTATGATATGAAGCACCAATTGGTTTGAGCTTAAGTGATTATATGCAAATGTATATGTTGTTTAAGTTTCTAAACTGTTCTACTGCCTTAATAATCTAATGTAGTAGATATATTGTCCAATACAATATATCTAACACAAGAAATTACTCGCGAAGGCACAAAGTGAAAAATATCACCCTGAGATTCTGTTAAACTGAGATTCGAAGCAGTATCAAATTATGTTAATATCAAAATATCACCTAAAAGTAGCTTATTACATGTGAAAACTACACTGCTAAATGCAGTATATTCCCCACATGAAATATCAACTGAGCTACAGTAACACAAAGTGAAATAGTATCACCTTGGAAATATGAATATAAAACTCAATGTATGAAAATAATATGTACAATAAGCACTAGAGATATTTCAATGTACCAGACTGTTAGTTACATGTGGCAGACATAAAGCATGAAACAGTATGTCTATCACATGTCAACCAAATAACTACAATAAAAACAGTCAAATACACAATAGAAATACAGTATCTCTTCCAAACTCACAATATTAGTCACGATAAAGTATCGCAACAAAAGGAACTACTCAAAATGAAATTATGGCAAGCTTTTGGCAATTTAACCTGTACGACAAAGTGTCGAACAGACAAAAATCCAAAATAAGATCAAAATGTGTTTTATAACACTATGACTTGATTATACTTATGTAAAGGTGTGAATCTATATCACACTAGTATAAGCAAGCTCAAATATTACTCAAATATATAAAACTATCAAAAATTGTGAGTTTATGAAATCATGTGCTCAAGTCAATGAGAATTCTATGAAAAATGACAAAGATACAGCTTCGAAAAAGTAACTTCAAAAATGAAAATCAGTCGGCCTTACTTTCTCAAAAGTTAAATGAAATACTCAAGATCAATTAAATAAGCAAAATACCAATGCAACTCTCGACACTGAGATGAATTAAGGCATCAAAATTTGGAATCTGCATGAGATGCAAAAAATGGCCGCCCAAAATTCAACAAGTGTGAATCGGCCGTTTCCAAAAACTGATATCTCACTTCAAAAAGTGTAATTGGCTGAATGCCTACGATCCCTGGGTCTGGTGTTAGTTCGACAATTAAGTAAAACTATATCTTACACCGGGAAAGTAATTGGGAAGCATACAAATCAACCAAATATTTAGAGCATACCTATCTGTCCTTTGTTGTTTACGAATATTGACGAAGATGTGAATTGAATGTGAGAGAGAAGGCCTCTGATTGGCTGAAAATATCACGTGACTTTGAAATTGCCGATTTACTGCAAAAGTACGTAACATTACTTGAATAAAAACTTACCATATTGATCTTTAAATCAATATTGATCATATCATGTTGCATTTACATCGAAAAAACTATGCAAAAGTGGTAAAATATGATGTAATTAAATAAAATGAATCGTAATCCAAAACGAGGCTGTGACCCCGGAAGCTCACATAAACACAAAAATAATTTCGGGGAGCAGTAAAATCTCCAAATAAAGTTAAATTTCACCACCTTTACAGAAATCTACTCAGTCACCACTTATGGCGGAAGCAAGGTAAGACAATGTGACACCGTCTAGCGTACTAAGAACAAAATGACACTATCTAGAACTATTGCTAGACGGTCGTCACACTATCCCCCCTTTTGAAAAAATGTTCGCCCTCGAACAGGAATGATGATTATAAAATGAGCACAAACTTATCGTAAAATGCCGTATATAAAAAATGTCCATCAGCAAAAGTGCTGATTTATTAACACTATAGTTGGGGACATCGCTGTGTCCAGCTGCTCCCGTCTGACATCTGCGTTTAACACTTGAATATATAAATTGGACTGTTTTCTAGATGGTTCAGAAATGTCAATAAATAAAACACATGGCCCCTATGGTATTCTTGGAAGAAGCAGGGGCTCAAATACACAATACAGTTACTTGCCAATGTTAATAGTTATGTATTGAATAGATTTTCCACAATGACACGGTTGTTTATAACTGACTTTGGTTTTCTTCTGTGGTGTTGGTCGTTTCATAGACAAATCCAGTGGTTTAGATTGTATTATAATGTCCATATTTGGAGATTCAGGTCTGAATACTTCTGGAGATGATGGTGGCATATGGTCCTGGACACTTTCAGTTACTGAGAGTACTCCCGATGGCTGTTCTGTGGCAGGTGTTGACGATTCATTGTCCAATTTACATGATTCTGTGTCTGAGCTAGGGGATCGCACAGGTGAAGCGTTGGGTGACTCCACCTGCTCCCCTTTCTTCTCAGTATCAGAGTCAGAGCCAGTGTCTGAGTCAGACGATGATATCTCCCTCAATTTCCGCTTGTACGTTGTTGAACTTTTGGCTCTGATGGCCGTAATCCTTCCCCGGAGTTCACCTAAACTCATCTGGTCATGTTCATAAATCTCTGTTTCTTGATCAGAGTCCAAGATCTTATCAGGACAAGTAATGGGCAGAGTGCTCTTTGTCCAAGGGGACACAGAGGTGAAATTCTTGGACACTGATGTTGTGGAGGCAGAGATTTGGGGTGGAACGGTTATAGCCATCAATGGTTTTGGCAGTTGTTTTAGAGTAACTAAAGGTGATTGGATATCTTTATGTCCATTTGGAAAGTGTTTCCTCTTCTCCGCATGATTGCGCTCATGCCTGTCCATCCTTTGGCGTGTCTTTGTGGTGCGTCCTCTTAACATAAATTTGCAGTATTTAAACTGACAATACACATATTGATGTTGGTTGATATCATGTTGGTCAAGTTCCTCTTTAGTAGGAAATTCCGCCCCACAAACGAGTCCCTTGGTTTTGTATTTGGCGCAGACTACCATCCTGAAAAGAAGCAAAACAAGCAATGTGTTAAACATTTGGCGATTATTCCAAATCATAATCTTTTAACCACTTGGGTGGTTTTCGCGGCCTTCCAGACCGGGTTGGATGGACATCTTCTACAACAGAAGGAGAATTAATTTGGGCCTCTTCTGTGTCATCAGGGGTACCTGCAAGTGGATCAGGGGACTGTTCTGGCCTGTCAATGGGATCTCCGATATACTGTTTAAGTCGGTTTTCATGGACGACTTTCGGAGTTCCTTTAACATCCAGTTCAAAAACAGTATCCGACAACTTTGAGGTCACTTTGTATGGGCCAGTCCAGGGATTAAGAAATTTTGGACTGTGACCTACAGCTGTAACAGGCACATGTAACCATACGGTGTCGCCAGGGGATATAGATTGTGAATTTGCTTTCAAATCATAATATTTTTTCTGAGTATCAGAACTGATCTGAATATGACCCCGGGCGGCATCGTATGTCTGAACTAATTTGGCTTGCAGTTCTTGACAAAATTTAGTGTAATATGTTTCATCAAGATCTTCACACAATATTTGTGGAGGAGGACCCACTACCAGCTCAGACGCGAGGCGGGGCTGACGACCGAACATGAGGTATGCTGGCGAAAAGCCGGTTGTTTCGTGACGGGCACTACGATATGCTGCCGCAATAAAGGGAAGATGTTCGTCCCAGTCACGATGATGCGGAGAAACAACTTTCGCAAGCATAGCCTCAATCGTCCGATTTGACCGCTCCACCATGCCATCTGACTGAGGATGGTAAGGGGTAGTCCTTGTCTTATCAATCTGTAACATGTCACACAACTCTTGGAAAAGGTTACTTTCAAACTGCCGACCTTGGTCAGAGTGGACAATTAATGGCGCTCCATACCGGCATATGAACTCATTTAGGAAAGCTGTGGCAACTGTAGAGGCTTCTTGATTTTTCATGGCCACTAGTTCCATGAATTTCGTGAAGTAGTCCTCTATTACTACCACATACTTATTACCTGACAAAGTTTCCGGCAGGGGACCCAATATGTCGAGAGCAACCCGTTCCAAAGGTGCGCCCACATTATACGTTTTCATGGGGGCTTTTGGTTTTCTATTTGGCGGTTTTCTCTTTTGACATACAATACATTCTGCCACCCATCGAGCAATATCGGCTTTGTAGCCTAACCAGTAATACCGATTCCTTACTCGATGGATGGTTTTGGTAACACCTAAGTGTCCTGCATCTCTTTGATTGTGCATGCCATGGAGAATGTCAAGTTGCAGGGATGAAGGTACAACAATTTGCCAATTTTCTTGGTTTTCATTTAACCACTTTCGTTCCAAAATCCCTTGACGCAAACGAAGGCGATCCCATTGAGACCACATACGCTTGAGATCAGTGGACCTGGGAGCTACTTCTGACCATGGAGGACGATGACCAATCTCCATCCATTTTTTGATGGGAGCCAACAAGGGATCTTGGTCAACGGCCTCGTTATACTGGGTTTGTGTGACTCCTGGCAACCAATTACAGCCAGTAATTGGATCAGAATCATTTGGTTTACTTGGACCTTGAACGGTACGGACTTCAAATCTAGGTGTTAGACTGAAAGTGAACCTCACCGAAGGAATTTCAGTGACAGGATCAGATTCATCTACGGGGACACCTGATTTCACTGGGTCATCAGCGGAAGATGACACAGGAGTTGGTGATACCCTGCCCCACTCCTCCTGTCGATTGCAGTGCGAACAATCGACACAAGGTCTGCGGGACAAAGCATCGGCATTTCCGTGTTTTGTACCAGGACGGACTTCAATGGTGAAGTCATAAGTCCCAAGCACTTGTAGCCATCGGGCCAGCTGGCCCTCTGGTTCCTTAAAACGCATGAGCCAGGCCAATGCACCGTGATCGGTGCGAATGGTGAAATGGTTACCATAGAGAAAATGGTGATAGTGTTTCACGGATTTCACAATAGCCAACAATTCTCTGCGAGTAGTGCAGTATTGACGTTCTGCCTTACTCAAGGTAGCAGAGTAGAAGTCAACCGGGCGTTCTTCTTCGGACTGAATCTGGGACAGGACACCCCCCAACCCACAGGAACTAGCATCAGTATCCAAAATGAAGGGCAGGGACATGTCGGGAAATGCCAGAATTTCAGTGTTACGGAAATGAGTCTTTAGTTGAGAAAAGGCTTCTTCACATTCCTCGGCCCATACAAATTTTTGATTTTTCTCAGAAAGGCGGCTAAGGGGCCGTGCTTCACTGGAGAAGTTTTTCACAAATCTACGATAGTATGAACACAAACCGAGGAATGCTTGAGTATCACGTAACTTCTTTGGTTGGGGCCAGGATTGGATGAGTTCCAATTTTTCAGGATTTGGAGCTACACCTTCCTCGGACACTACGTGACCAAGAAAGGTAACTTTGGATTGGAACAAGTTACACTTTTTGGGTGAGAGTTTCAAACCCGCGGATTTTAGACGATCAAAGACCTCATTCAGTCTTTCGAGATGATTTTCCACGGAGGAACTGAACACGATGATGTCGTCAAGATATACCAAACAAGACTCATATCGGAGTCCGGCAAGCACACACTCCATTAGGCGTTCAAAAGTAGCCGGAGCATTACACAACCCGAAGGGCATAACGGTGAATTCAAATAACCCTTGGTGTGTAGTAAATGCAGTCTTGGCAGCATCATCATCTTCCATTGAAACTTGCCAGTACCCCGAAGCCAAGTCAAGGGTACTGAACACTTTCGCGCCAGATAACGAATCGATGGTGTCATCGATGCGTGGTAGCGGATACGCGTCTTTGTATGTTATCTCATTTAGTTGTCGGTAGTCTACGCAAAAGCGCTGGGACCCATCCTTTTTGGGGACTAGTACAATTGGGGAGGCCCAGGGACTTTTGGAGGGACGTATAATACCTAAATCTAGCATATCTTGAATTGCTTTTTCCCCTTCAGCTTTTTTAGCTGGAGGAATACGTCTGGGAGCTTGTTTTCTAGGATGAGAGTCACCCGTATTTATCTTGTGAGTTATCTCGTCCGTCCTACCGAGATCAAGTTTACTTTTAGCAAAGAGATTTTGATTTCGGAGAAGGAAGTCAACAACTTTTTCTGTGTCTTCTGAGTCAACATTTTCAGTACTTCTTTCACAGAGATCTATTAAGTGCTCAGGGATATCTGCGAGAGAAGGCTCAGGATTACTTGAGTTTTTTAATGAACAAACATTTGAACTTTGTGCATTACCAGGGGCTTTAAGAGCACCACTATCTTCAGAAGGATCCCCCCCTTTGGAAAGTGGGTCATCATCCAGAAATTCACCATGTGCTATCAAGGTATTTTTATATACTGTTACTGGCTCTGGATGAACGTTAGTTATGAGAACAGGAATCTCTTGTGAAGATGGATTAACAAGGGCGCGCGCTACCATAAGATTCTGTTCCAACACTTGAGTATTCATTTCAATGAGCATGGATGCAGCTGTATTTTCACTTTCAAAATCACCCAGCAGCTGCCCCCTTACCACCATTTCTGAATATGGAGGCACAGTGACAGTTTCTGCATTGGCGATGTTATATAGTACAGGCAATTGACTCTCAAGAGTGCAGGGAAATTGCCTGCCATGCATGAGCAAAAGTTGATCTTTTACATTGAGAACAGCTGAATTCATGACCATGAAATCATAACCAAGAACCAGATCAGCATTGAGGTTTGCAACCATTAATTGTTGATGGACTCTAATACCTTGACCTAAGTTGAGCAGAGTGGCAAGTTGACCAAGAGCTTTGATTTCTCGACCATCTGCCATCTGAATACCGGGCCCGGTTTCCCATTTTGAAGCATCAATGGCTGGATTTGATTTTTCAATCTTTTTCACAATTTCTGGGCTAACAATACTGAGGGTTGCCCCGGTATCAATGAGACAATAAACAATAATTCCCCCAAAATTCACAGGCAAATAAAGGGCATTGTTAACTCCAGTGGAAGGAACATACGGTCCAAAATATTCTACAGCGTCACCTGGACCGTTTGGTGACGCCTTTTCTAGTTTTTTGAGTTTTGACTTTTCTGGGGTGGTTCAATGCCATTTTTCTCATCATACTGTCTCTTACGACACTCAAATTTTTTGTGCCCCTTTTTCTCACAGTACCAACATTCCCCTTGAAATCTATAGGGCCTTTGGGAGCTCTTTCCCTCTTTTAACCTTTTAATTTCTTCGGTCAAGCGAGCATTCTCTGCCATGGTGGCTGCCACGTCAGAGGACAACAAATTCACTTTTTCAGAAATGATAACCTCAGGCGTAACATCCGGCAAGACAGTGGTACTTCGCAAAGAGAGATTAGGTTGGGTACGATTAGCATGGAATGTATCATACTTGAGGGCAATTTGTAAAGCTTCATTGAGGGTTGTAGGGTCTTTGTTTTTAACTGCCCACTCAAAGTTTACATCATTTAGAGCTTTACGAAACGAGTCAATGGCCATGACTTCGCGAATCTGTGCATTGGCTTCTGGATAAGCCTTTTTTACCAAACGTCTGATATCATGTGCTAATTCAGTCACACTTTCTTTTGGTTTACGAATTCTATCGTGCAATTTATCCCTGAAGTTCCCGGCCTGATGAGGAGGGTCAAAGCGCATATTTAGCGCTTCAATGATTTTTTCGTAACTACGCTCATCAGAGTCAAGATCAGTCAGGGTAGAAAGTGCATCTTTTCTTAATAATGCAATAAGTTGCACAGCTTTAGTAGAACTAGACCAATTGTTTATGGATGCAATGATTTCAAACTGCGTCCGGAAGTCAGGCCAATGAGACGTACCATCATATGGGGACAATTTTGGAAAATTTGGTATGTTTTCAACAGAATGAGCTCGAGTCTGCGGTGGAACCGTTGAAGGTGCTACAGGTGTAGTCAACGGATGCACCGGGACTGGAGATTGAACCAAATGTGAACCGTATGGAACCATAACATTGGAGTTATTTGCTATCGGCACAAAGGGACTGGCTACCCGAGATGCAACTCTAGGTAATGGGTAAGGGCCAGGCACCATTGTTTGATTTTCACTCATGAACGGATTGGTGATATGTTTGGAGGGATCATTATTTACGTCACTGCCTCTTTGTGAAGCAGGCCTTGAAGTTTGGAAAGCACCATGAAATCCCTGTATAAATGGAACACTTTGCCCCTCTTGAGAATACATTTGACCTGGTATGGGCATATGAGCATGATTTACCCCCTCTAAAGTGTTTACATTTGGATAAACCTGAGGCAATGGATACCCTTGTCCGTACATGTACGGCAAATATGGATTAGGCCATACTGGTGGAGCCATTGAATAAGAGGATGTAACACCAGTATGCGACGTAGGCGGACCATAGAGCGTTACAGTAGGAGACGCGCGCCGAACACCCGACGAAGTCGTGCGTGCGCGGTAATATGATGCACTGGGCGATTCAACAACAGTTGATTTGATGTTTGTTACAACAACCTGTGTGGACTTTGGATCGTGATATATCCTATTAGCTGGAAACAAAGATCCATCTGTTTGACCACCTGATTGAAAAGATCTGAAGGGATTGGTATCAACAGATGTAATGGGTGTTTGCCTTTTAACAGGTGGTGGAAGGCTTAAATCTACATTTGAATCATGACCCGGGGACCTCTCTGGCCAGTTAGAAGCACCCGCACCATAATCTTTTTGATTATCACCATAAACAGACAAAGGTGTCTCCCGGAATGGAAGTTCTGAGAATGCCAATTTTGTCTTAACAACATCATGTGGTCTGGGTGTCATTCGGGGTTGAATTTTAGGACGTGCCCCACCCTGTGCATATGCCCCCGATAAATTTTCAACTTCTATGTCAACCTTTCCTTGAGTGGATAATTCACCTGATTTACCATATTTTACCTCAGGAGCAGATAACTCACCCGTGGTTAATGTATTCATACCACTGTCACCCTTAGTGGTGACATTGTCAGAAGGGTATTTCATGGATACTTCCCCGTCACTATACCTGACAATTTTGACGGTGTCTTCCATTTGAGAGGAAAGAAACCGGACATCTTCCGCAACATTTGAGGACTCTCTAACAGGCGTAGAAGCCATAGTTACTTTAATATAAAGCGTTTGATATGGTATGCAATGCGTGTGTGTTCTGTGTAGCTAATATAGCCAATAATGTACAATTGCGTTGAATGTATATGTGCCTGTTTGCATGTAATCAGTATCTTGTTGGCATCTACCTAACTTGAATATCTACTTATCCTTAGCCTGAGCCTTTTGTTGGGCAATTATAATACTTGGACAATTATGAGGTTCTCCAGGGTAACTTACATATGCAAAGCAATCGCTACAACAGTTTGGGTCTAACTTCCATGAATCAATGCAGGCATGACAGGCTTCAATTTCTTGCTCAGGGTAATACACAGTGTCGTTGAACTTGAGGTAATTTTCACATGTGTTACATATGTAGTGCCAACAGCCTATCTTTCTCAATGGAACATTTGAATGACTGCAGTGAAAACAATGAACGAAATTTTGAACAGTCATTATAGTGGTCGTTCGCAGAGTAAATTGACAAATGTAGCACAACACACACACAAAATATGAATTTCAATCCCAACGCTGCCAGCCAGTTTCTGTAATGACCCCGATAGTAATTTGAGATGGTAGCGAGCCAAAATATCAGAGTCTTACAGATAAAAGAGAAAACTTGAAATATTGAATCTCTTACTATGGATATAACTAATGTACAATACTTGGGTTTATAATATTTTATTGAAGATTAATATAATGTGTGTGGATTGGTTAGAGTCTCCTATAGAGGCTGTATGTCGCAACTCTGCGACATAAAACGTACCACTAATTAAACAGACAATGTGATGTAACTTTAAAATATAAACAGAAAAAACTACTTTATTGCTTTCTTTTACAAAAAATAAGTATTTGGTATCAAAAGTTGTAAATTACTTTTATTTACATGATTATGAAATTGAGCTTTAGAGACTAGGCTGTATGATGATCACTGTATATTTACACAATTATATTATGCACCTGAAGTTTTGACTATTAATTACTCTACACTTAATGCTGTATTACCCTGACTAAGTTGGCAAGACATGTTTGTATTTACACTACAATTACCTGATATATACACTTGATTGGGAAATTATATACCAGACTTATGATATGAAGCACCAATTGGTTTGAGCTTAAGTGATTATATGCAAATGTATATGTTGTTTAAGTTTCTAAACTGTTCTACTGCCTTAATAATCTAATGTAGTAGATATATTGTCCAATACAATATATCTAACACAAGAAATTACTCGCGAAGGCACAAAGTGAAAAATATCACCCTGAGATTCTGTTAAACTGAGATTCGAAGCAGTATCAAATTATGTTAATATCAAAATATCACCTAAAAGTAGCTTATTACATGTGAAAACTACACTGCTAAATGCAGTATATTCCCCACATGAAATATCAACTGAGCTACAGTAACACAAAGTGAAATAGTATCACCTTGGAAATATGAATATAAAACTCAATGTATGAAAATAATATGTACAATAAGCACTAGAGATATTTCAATGTACCAGACTGTTAGTTACATGTGGCAGACATAAAGCATGAAACAGTATGTCTATCACATGTCAACCAAATAACTACAATAAAAACAGTCAAATACACAATAGAAATACAGTATCTCTTCCAAACTCACAATATTAGTCACGATAAAGTATCGCAACAAAAGGAACTACTCAAAATGAAATTATGGCAAGCTTTTGGCAATTTAACCTGTACGACAAAGTGTCGAACAGACAAAAATCCAAAATAAGATCAAAATGTGTTTTATAACACTATGACTTGATTATACTTATGTAAAGGTGTGAATCTATATCACACTAGTATAAGCAAGCTCAAATATTACTCAAATATATAAAACTATCAAAAATTGTGAGTTTATGAAATCATGTGCTCAAGTCAATGAGAATTCTATGAAAAATGACAAAGATACAGCTTCGAAAAAGTAACTTCAAAAATGAAAATCAGTCGGCCTTACTTTCTCAAAAGTTAAATGAAATACTCAAGATCAATTAAATAAGCAAAATACCAATGCAACTCTCGACACTGAGATGAATTAAGGCATCAAAATTTGGAATCTGCATGAGATGCAAAAAATGGCCGCCCAAAATTCAACAAGTGTGAATCGGCCGTTTCCAAAAACTGATATCTCACTTCAAAAAGTGTAATTGGCTGAATGCCTACGATCCCTGGGTCTGGTGTTAGTTCGACAATTAAGTAAAACTATATCTTACACCGGGAAAGTAATTGGGAAGCATACAAATCAACCAAATATTTAGAGCATACCTATCTGTCCTTTGTTGTTTACGAATATTGACGAAGATGTGAATTGAATGTGAGAGAGAAGGCCTCTGATTGGCTGAAAATATCACGTGACTTTGAAATTGCCGATTTACTGCAAAAGTACGTAACATTACTTGAATAAAAACTTACCATATTGATCTTTAAATCAATATTGATCATATCATGTTGCATTTACATCGAAAAAACTATGCAAAAGTGGTAAAATATGATGTAATTAAATAAAATGAATCGTAATCCAAAACGAGGCTGTGACCCCGGAAGCTCACATAAACACAAAAATAATTTCGGGGAGCAGTAAAATCTCCAAATAAAGTTAAATTTCACCACCTTTACAGAAATCTACTCAGTCACCACTTATGGCGGAAGCAAGGTAAGACAATGTGACACCGTCTAGCGTACTAAGAACAAAATGACACTATCTAGAACTATTGCTAGACGGTCGTCACATACTTATTGGTGCATTTTCTATTTGTGAAGACGTTATTAGGCCTATTTGTATAAAGATATATAGTCTGACGCTGTAATAATACACAGGGTGATAGTCAACCACTCGAAGTCTTATTTGTCACCTGGACTATTTCGTCTTGTAGCACATAGCTTGTATCTTGGGATTGATAGTGTGAATCCGAGATTCATCTTTAAAGATGGTAATTTCTCACCAGGGGGCACTGTGAACGTGTATCGCTGTAGTAACGAAGTGAATGTGAGAAACAGTTCCATCTTGGCGAGAGCTTCTCCCGGACACACTCTTTTGCCTATGATTAAAAAACAAAGCACATGCTAGGAACTGTAGTTAGAACATCGTGTAGAGAACATCGTTAACTTGCACAGATAAAGTTGTATTAAAATATTGTACTATTTTTTTCTCCATATCACGAAAGTAATATTAACATGTACATTACTTCAAATTTTGTTTATTCACTGAGAACAGTATTCTCCTTTATAGTAAAATATCTTTATTTTTGCATTGGGTTATCTTAACCCTAGAGTTCTTAAGGGGGGGGGGAGTCATTAGGAACTCCCGCCGCAAGTGCAATTAGCTTAGGAACTCGAGGGTTAAAGCTAGGCAAAATTAATGTGGCTTACCTATGTTTTTAGCACTTGCTGTTATGATATTATGTGAAATAAGAGAATAATGATATTCGGCCCGATGTCTTACCCATTGAGAAGGGAATCACGAAAGCAGATTTGACTTTGTCGATCTGCCCATCCACATCGATAAATCTTTCAGGGTTGAAATCAAATGGATCTTTCCAATGTTTTTCATCATGATGTGCTGCATGTATATTTGGCATTACCATAGTACCGGCAGGAATCTGGTAGCCATTTATTGTGTCGTCATGGAGATTAGTATGAGGCATAGCCAATGGAAGAGCAGGATGACAGCGTAGTACTTCTAGAATTGTAGCCTCAGCAAGGACTATTTTCTTGCGATCTTCAATTGTAGGGACCTGTGTCTCTCCAATGTGTTCATCAATGCTTGCTTGAATCTAGAATATTTAAACACAACATAGTTGCTCATATTATGTATCATTTAATTACTCATAATTAACATACATAACAACATAAAAGCCCCGCGATTATTTAGAAATCTCAAGCAAATTACCGCTGAAAACGCGATTAAGAAAATGAAAAGGGTTATCACGAGCTGTCGATATTGGACTCACATTTGAGAATGAAAAACGCTATATAACGTTGTTGCCATGCGTGTTGAAATAACCATAGTAATATGAAATAATGTTGTATTGAGTTTCACAGAAAAGTTCATATATCAATTTCATCATTTCCCACTTTTGTATTTTTGTTGTTCAATTTGATGAACACGTTAATTTTTGATAGTCTACCCAATAACCGTAAATACAACTGTAGTGATACAGTAAATTATGTTACGTTGTAACTGATAGCGAGGGATAATTACTTTGTCATCCAACTAAGTGTGGTGAAATATACTCACTTTGGCCTGTACAGCGTTATTGTACACTTTATTATGTTACGTTGTAACAGATAGTGCGGGATAATTACTTTGTCATCCAACTAAGTGTGGTAATTATACTCACTTTGGCCTGTACAGCGTTATTGTACACTTTATTATGTTACGTTGTAACAGATAGTGCGGGATAGTTACTTTGTCATCCAACTAAGTGTGGTGAAATATACTCACTTTGGCCTGTACAAGTCTATTGTACACTTTATTATGTTACGTTGTAACAGATAGTGCGGGATAATTACTTTGTCATCCAACTAAGTGTGGTGAAATATACTCACTTTGGCCTGTACAACGTTATTGTACACTTTATTATGTTACGTTGTAACAGATAGTGCGGGATAATTACTTTGTCATCCAACTAGGTGTGGTAATTATACTCACTTGTATTATGTTACGTTGTTACATAAAGTGCAGGATAATTACTTTGTCATCCAACTAAGTGTGGTGAAATATACTCACTTATTGTACACTATATTATGTTACGTTCTAACAGATATACATATAGTGCAGGATAATTACCTTGTCTTCTAACTAAGTGTGGTGAAATATACTCACTTATTGTACACTATATTATGTTACGTTCTAACAGATATACATATAGTGCAGGATAATTACTTTGTCTTCTAATTAAGTGCGGTGAAATATACTCACTTTGGCCTGTAGCTGAGGATAGCGCAACATATATGCCAGGGTGATGTACATGACACCTTTGGATGTCTCTGTTCCCCCAGAAAACAAGTCGTTCATAACCAGTCTCATTTGTACCTCTTGAAAATGATGAGGATTGTTTTAAAAAAGAATCATCACATACGAAATAATCACATTGAAACGCCACTTCTTAGCAAAATGATACATGCACGTTATTTTTGATTCATAGCTGGTCGAAACTGGCATATTTTGGTTATACACTTTCCTTAAAGACTCCGAGAAAAGCTTTGACAAAACTAACATCCACCAGCTGCGAGTTAATTTTGTGTGGGTCTTGTTCTGGCAATGGTTAAAATGCCCCATTGGAAGTTATGGAAAATATGTTTTTATCAATTACTATTTTTCACGACTAAAATTTATTTTTATGTATTTCGAAAATAACCATTTTCAAATAAAATTTGAAATTCATCAAATCATCCATTAATGTCAAATATTCAACGATGAAATGCAAACACATTATCATTTTGACATAATTGCATTAAGATCCAACAACGAACACACTATTTCAAAAATGTCATATCTATTGTGCCACTTAAATGTTTTAACATTAACATAAATTGAACCCTGATTTAGGAAGCAAAACGATAAAAGTTCAAAATTAGCCTATGTTGAATGTCTAACCAGGTTAAAAATAATTTATTATGTTCAAAATATTTTTACCATTGATCATTATGAAAACTAAAATTTTAAAATGCATTTCCCCTGAACCACTTCCATGCATGATTTAGTTCATTACTTGCTTATTCATTAAACTAACTTTCCTGTTTTTTCGACAAAAACACTCAAGGATGAATGCCATGCATCTCTCTGAATTGTGTCTTATTAAAATGTGTGTATAACTTCTAAATTTTAGTCTAAGATATTCACTTTCTGAAATTTCTGAAAAAAGTTTCACATTTCAAATGTTGATAACATTGTATTTGACTACAATATAAACCAAAAAGGTGTTTACTTTAAATGGGGTCTTTAAGACAAAAAAAATCATCCTTAAAATTGCAAATTACAGTCATCGAAGACTGGAAATTATAAATATTCTGATATGACATTATGTTTGAAAGATTTGATGCTGAAACAGTTAACTTTAAATATCTGAAGCCAAGCGTAATCTTACTATTGAACACAGATTCTGGATCTGAAGAAGTCTTCTCGTTCATTTTATCGAGCCATGCCTGCATGAAACTGTCCCGAACATCTTCATATCCAGCTGCGTGTCTCTGCAACGTCTGTTCCATAATCTCCTTCTGGCGAACTTTCCGCATGGCCATGTTATCAATTATATGTTTTTTCCATGGCATATGTCTGGCCCAGGGGAAGATGTTTATAATTTGACCATCAACAATGTCGATGCACGTCTGTTCCAGTCCTCAATTGAAAAACAAATTCATTTTTGAAACTTTAGATAATGCAACCAATATACAGGGTGTCCCAAAAAAAGGAAACCAGCAATAGATTGCTTATATCTCAAATATGAATAATGATAGGAAAATCTCACAGCTATCATCTGATAGATTATGATGTCTTCTTTCTTCTGATACCAAAGTTGTCTATTTTCCTTCACGGATGACTGAGTTATAAGGGATTTAAGTGACCATGTCAGAAATGAGTTTGTACCACTTTCAGCCAAGTCAATTTCACCATCATAACAAAGTGATAAGTAACACCAAACATCAGGATATCACTCTTTTACTCATTTATTCCAATTAGAATTACACATATCATATTTAACGCCCCTTTTAAATCCCAATGTCCATTCAAAGTTGTTTTAACCCCTGTGTCCTTCAACATGACCCCCATTTCTTTCAATGCAAATGTCTGCCCTTGATCTCATCGCACGTACTGCATCCCTGATCATGTCTCTCTGTCCCCTTAGATCCTCCACTGCTGCGACAATCCTGGCCCTTAGATCATCAACGTCTCTTGGTGGTGTTGTGAACTGGACTTTACCCTTGATTGAGACTTGTTCCTTCTCTCTGATACTTCTTGATATTCTTCCAGATTGTTGACTTAGCAGGTACATTTCTATTTGAGAAGCGTACTCTAAACTGATCAGCAACCTGCTGAAGGCTCCCACTTCTGAGCCACTCACTTACTACGAATACTCTTTGATCTTGGGTCAGCTGCATGAACTTGCTATGTTGAATGTTTGTTGAGAAATGTGTATTTGGAATAGGAAATGGTCTTGCATAGCCATTTTAATCCCTCATTGATCAGCCATTCATGACTGAAAAAGTGGCACAAACCAATTTCTGACATGGTCACTTAAATCTCGTAGAACTCAGTCATCCGTGAAGAAAAATAAACACCTTTGGTATCATAAGAAAGAAGACATCATAACCTATCAGATGGTAGTTGTGAAATTTTCCTATTATTATTCATATTTGAGAAATAAGCAATCTATTGCTGGTTTCCTTTTTTGGGACACACTGTATAAGAAGAATAACGACTAAGGTGCATGAAAGAAATAAACAGTCTACTTCTATCATAACTGGCTCTCCAAGGTATACTGTATTAACGGATGTAGTGAAACAACCAAGCCAAATAAAAGCCACCATTGAAAAGGCTCTGGAGAAAAGTCTTCTTTGATAAAGATTCATTGGGTGCGTTACTCCATGTAGGGTTAAATATATTGTTAACACGAGCTAATGCAGGAAAGGAAAAGTAGAGTTCAAAAATGGCAGAAAATATAAACAGCCATATTCGACCAAAAGGTGATTAATATACAATATAATTATAAGATGAAGTTTTTTGAATCATTAACCAGTAAAATTGCCACAATTGAAAGAACAAATTGCCTCACTGTACCAACCTGTGAAATATTACCTCTGACAAAGCGATTTTACATACCGGTAATGTTCCATGCATTTCGATGGATTTTGGAAAAGTATACATTGACATATAGTTTTTTAAAGCCTAAAAAAGGTCACTGGCATATAATGTCAACTCTGAACGGATGTAATACCCACGCCCAGTGCCCCATGCCGGATGACATCTCCTCAAACCCAACAAACTAAAGATGCCTCAAAAAGTGTTTTACCTCGGCAATAACAGTCATAAATGATGCTTTTGAGCAATGAAAACTTAATGAAATATGCTGAAAAATTGTTGGTTATGTACAAGCTCTAGATCAACCACTTGGTCCACTCAACTAAATTTTAGAAAATATGCAATTTAGTATTTAGAGACTTGGTTTCATGTTGATGAAGTCAATGTTTTAATGCTCGTTACATAATAATTTGAAGAATTGGGTACATACATATATATATACATTGGGGACATATTTCTAATGGTAGTTATAGGACAATTCCATGCTCTTCATTAATGTAAACAAACATGACATGACAGTATTACACATGATGATAATGCTCCGGGAGTTTGATTCTGCAACTGATTTAAAATAATTTCAACTTCGGAACAAATTAATTTTCTACTGAAACATGATGCTTACTCTGGCGAAGTTCCAAGAAGAGTGTATCAGTGTATTCCATCCTCTTGCCATAAAGTACAATATTCATCATATTTGACATGCTCATCCCAAGCAGGTCTAGTGTGTCGAAGGGCTTTCCTTCATTCTTGTCCATCTCTGCAAACATGACTTGAAGTTCATCTATGATTTTATCTTGAAAATTTCTAGTACCCATTCCAAACTGGCGAATCAACACCTTTCTTGTGAAGTGACGTATAGTCTTGTGTTCACTCCCCGATGAGCTTGCGAACGAATCTTTGCCTGCAATGTTTGATGTTATGAGTATTGGCAATCAATTTTTTCAATTTTTCTTCAACATGTATGAATGAGATGTCCCTTGGTGTTCTGGTCCTGAATTGTGATATTTGTTCTCGATTGGAGGGGGAGGGGTGTTAGACATTGTTCTGTTCACGTTAGATCATGGTTTTGGGATATATAGGGTCTCCTTTTCTTATGGCAGATTTACACTTACAGTTTGCTTTTCTTGTTGGGTTTCTTTAAAGTTTTTTGTCACCCTTCCCTTTGGCATTTGTGCTTATATTTTCAGAAATTATCTCATGTGTTCTAATGCAAATTCTTGATGAATGGTGAACAATAATTTTATCAATGTACTTTTTAAAAATGATTGGATGGTTTTCTTTTTAATTTCTCTGTCAATTTTAGGCCTTTTTTAATTCACAAATAACGATCTTGGTGGTAAGTTTGAAAGGACATGAACATGCTTTCCATTACCTGCCGTATTCGTGACTTTTCAATGCATCTGCATGGAAAATACAATATTATCGACATAATTGCAGTGGATAACATAATAACTGATTCATTTTACGTTCACAGATCAATGGCAGAACATGATTGAGCTATATACTATTAAACAATACCGGGCTTAAATAACAACCCTGTCTTGCACCTACAATGGAAAAATGTTCTGTAAAACCTACATTTTGGCTTGGCCTCACACACAGCGTTTGTGTACATAATATAAAAATATGTATTTAGCTTTTGAATCGCATAGGAGTTGGCTGTGTTACTTGATGAAAACCAAATATATGACAATAGTCAAGAATTTATTGACTTATAACGTACAAATAATTGTAGCATACTAATAGTACTCAAGAACTAGATGGGTAAGAAATACTCAGAATGAGATAGAATAGATGATGATGTAAAATATTTGAATAAAGAAATTATAGATAATCTAAACATCGTTCCATTCGCCACCTCTGCCTCAAATTTGAATGTGAACTTCAATAAAACAAGCATCGAGATTGTATTAAAGTTTTCAACCCAGGAGCAATGAATTTTAAATTCCAGGGATCACTTTGTATCGAGACTTGTATTATAGCGACAATCCCAATTTAAAGTTCAAAATCATCTCCGTTGACAAATCACAAAATGGCCCATTAACATGCGGCCTTTGATTGATCTGTACAAAGTACGATCAATTCTGCTCTAGACTTGGCGCTGTAATATCGCCCTATGGCCAGGCAAGATGGTATTAATCAACTATAACCACCTTGCTGGGCCAGTTCTAGGGGTTTTCGTGCTAGTTTAGAAGGCATTCATTTTACTATATCGACATGAGCAATATGTGACGTCATAGTGGCAGTCCATAATGGCGATCAATAATGCAATTAATGATCGGCAATTTTCCCCGGGAATTTAGATATCGTTCAGTGTGTAAGCTTTTCTTGCTATTTCAGCCCTGGTCATTAACGTTGGCAATAATACTAATAACGCCATGAAATGACGTTATTGTACTAATCATAAAAACGTAATTCCATTTTGCATATAGATTTTCAGGCTTTTGTGAAACAATTTACACAATATGCTAATTAGTTTTTTAAAAAAAAAGAAATCACAATATTGTCACATTTTCATTCTTACAATAAGGAATTATGTCTAGGATACAGATAAAAATGATACTTTGGTGAGAAATAATTGCATTTTTACGAAGTGGCATGTCACATTTTTGCTTAAAGAAAAATTGCATTGTTTGATTTGAAATTACATTCTTGCACAGACATAATCAAACTTTATACTCCCCGATAGAGAAGTTTCTATATAGCTTTGAAATTTCGCTAATTCTCAGTTTTCATGAGATTTTAAGAGATTTACACATTAAACCTCCAATGACTTACTTTTTATTTGCATTTTTAAATTTAAGTGAGAAGGTTTCTAAAAGATGTACATTGATAGGGGATCCCATAAGCCTATTTGAGTTTCAGACAGATTCAACCAACAATATGTGATTTTCATGAAGCCTCATTGAAATATACAACAGTCAACTATTCATTACGTCACTTCCTTCTTTTTACTTCAATTTTTATATGAGTGAGAAGGTTTCTACAAGATGCACATTGATAGGCCTAGTATGTAATTAAGGTTTCAAACAGATTCAACTCACAATAAGTGATTTTCGTGAAGCCTCATTGAAGCTGAGACTAACATAACATAAAAAAAGTTAGTCTCAGATTGAAGTATACAGCAGTCAAGCTTGTCATTACACAGCCTCGAACTATTCATGACGTAACTTTTGTTACTTTTGTTATGCCATGCTCAAACTCTCTAATAAAAGCACAACCTACCTTCATCTCTTAGGGCTTCAGTTAGCAGGTAGAAATATGGTCTTTGCATAAAGTTTTCCCCTTTTTGTACAAGGACCTCTTTTATACTTTCATAGCTATTCAGGTAGATAACTGGTCTGTTTGCCATATATACCGTGAACACATCTCCGAACCTCTTCTTCAAATGAAGGAAAGACCCGAGAAGATCATTTGCATCAAGAAGTGGTAGGCTACCTAATATGGGTAGTCGCGGCAAACCTGGAGGTAATCCAGATTTAGGCTTAAGCAGTACATACCACCATCCAAGAAATAATAGCACCCCGATGATTGTGATCATAAGTATATCCATGTTTTATTTATGCAAGTTTGTACACAATTTAGAACTTGTTTCCCTTCAATGATTATGATGTAGAGTCCATTTCACTGCTTCATTTCGTCAGTAGAACGGCAAATATAAGAAATTGGGAGACCATTGTGCAATAATATATGGAAAAGTATATTCATAATGTACATGAATGACATTTGTATATCTTGGATTGCTTCTAGTTTGGCTTATGAAGTGTGTGGCCTCTTATATTTGGATGTTTCTCTGCCATGTTATTTTCAATAAGATTAACATGGCTGAAATTCTTCAAATTACAAGACGGCACAACCTTATTGCACAAAAAACTAAAATATCTGAAATATACAAATGTCATTCATGTACATTATGAATATACTTTTCCATATTTTATTGCACATTGGTCTCCCAATTTCTTATTTTTGCCTTTCTACTGACGAAATGAAGCAATGAAATGGACTCTAGTATCAGTGTACGTGTATTGGTGCAGCTGTATTGGCAGGCAAATTTGTTTTCTTTGTCATACTGTCACTCTACTGTACCTTGCATTTGGCTTATAATAATGATTTTGTTATTTGTTTTTACTTGTCTGTTCCTTATTAATGTTTATTGGATGACTTATAAAATGTTAATAAGGCACTTTCAAAAATATACTTTACAATACAATTAGACATACAGAGTATCTTATGCATTTCTAGGGGTTAGGTATAGTAGCGTAGTATACTAATAAATAATCACAATAACCCTATGGACGTTTTTCAGCGCTTTAAGGTAGTTCACACGTTGACTTTAAAATTAACCAGTGATAAAATATTTATTAATATTTGTTAAAATGTTTCGTAAGTATGTTTCTAATAGGATAGTTACTAAATAGCAGAAAAATCAATGAAATCTCGTGCTGCCATCTTTTATTCAGCTTTTAACTTGGGCTAGAGCTCCATTCACTTACATGCTAAAATCTTTGAAAAGTGGCTTAATTTCATGATTTATCAAAGTGTGTTTGTTGAATCTGTATAAAACTTGAATGATATACCACATAATGACCCTGTTTATGTGCATGTTGTGATTAAACATGCAAATGTTGATTGACATACAAATAATCCACGGTTTTAAAGAATTTTAGCATTGCATCTATGGACATTTGGCCCAAGTTTTTTTAAATTGTCATAGAAAATTATTCAAATTACATAACTGTGTAAATCAAAGCTATTTTAGGAGAAACCATCTCACTGAATTCAAATATACCATTTAAAAGAAGGTAATGTAAGTCATTAGAGGTCTAATATGCAAATCTCTTAAAATCTCACGAAAAACGAGATTTAGTGAGATTTCAAAAGCTATATGGAAACTATACTATTGGATAAAAGAGGTGTTGTAACGTATGGGTAAATAAGTGCAAGAAGAGGATCAAAAAGGCAATTCTCTAAATTAATTCATATTTAGTCGCTAGTTTGAATAAAATAAAACGAGAATAACAGGACATTGACTGATGGTTCTTCAAAGGAAGACATTTGAGTTTGTATTCGCGAATGCAAATAACGGCCAGCGGCTAGTGGATTGTTTGCAATAAGGTACATGCAGTTTCTATTTAACTGTATGAAGCTGATATAATTGAAGTCACACTTTCTGTCTTGTTTTTCTATGTTTTTGTTGGGCAAGACAGTCATAGACTTCCATTTTATAATCTTGCAATAGTCACTTGATTTCCTGATTTATTAAAGTGTGTTGGTTGAATCTGTCTGAAACTCAATTGGTACACAATGGGATGACCCTGTCACTGAACATATTTCCCGGGGAAAATTGCCGGTCGTTAATGCATTATTGACCGGCAATATGGCCCGCCACTATGACGTCATATATGTATACTGCTCAGGTCGATATAGCAAAATAAATGCCTTCTAAACTAGCACTAATACCCCTAGAACAGGCCCGGTAAAGTGGTAATAATGACCTATAATCTGTTCGCTTTGTCAGGTAAGTGGCGTTATTATAATTGATCGTTAGCATGAAAATCATGCGATCCCTGATCACTGTTCGCCCAATAACGGGTTGTTCGTTAGATCAACTTCAAAATGACGGGTTAATTTATGGAAATTATTAGATTAACCTGGTAGCTGGAAGCCGTTATTTGCATTCGCGAATGCAAGCTCAGCTCTATGTACCTAAGTGGGACAAAACTATGATGGGAATACTATTACTGAGCATAATTATTTTGCAGTTATGTAAGCTCGGGAACTTTAGGCCTGACGCTGAATATAACATACTCGTCAGATCATCGCTCATATACTTAGTAATTGAGTCATGTATTTACAGTGTATTCCTTCCTTAAACTACTAGGCTATTTGGACGTTTGAGGTTATTTTGACTATTTACTGATGTAATTCAAGCTTCATTTGCATGGGTGTACGCATAGTTTGCCAGTATTCCAGGCGACACCTAGTTGGCACGCCATCTATAAGTACTGGTTTGATAAGTGTACCATTGCTGGGTTACCTCAAACAATGCAGTGGCGTAGCTACGTGTACGCCAAGTACGCCCAGGCGTACTCTCAAATTTTAAGGAAAAATAAAATTTACCTGATTAATTGTGATGAAAAATAAATACTTTACCAAGAGATAGAAATCGATAGGAGATCTATGAAGACTCGTGTTAATAAATAAAAAAGTTCTCGATTATTTCATTTTCTTTGTTTTGAATCAGTGTAGCTACTGATAATTAGAGAATTTTATTTCGTTTCGGTTGAGTTGACATTGTAGTTGTGTATTCTTCAATGGCGGCCCCAGCAAGAGCTCCCGGCGTTGATCCATGGTGGAGCCATAAATGGCAACAAGTTGCTCAAGGGAACATCCCAGCAAATCTTATTGACACTATTCAACAGACCCCCCAGCCTCTTTACCCCGATGTCTACACGTGTTTGGTCCAGCTGCTAACATTGACAGTATCCACTTGCGTGGCTGAACAAAGCTTTAGCAGTTTGAAACGCATTAAGTCATACTTGCGTTCCACAATGAACGAGGACTTGGCCACTTCCTTGAACTTCCTTGGCCATGATACATATCCATAGGGAACAGGATATAAACATTGATACTGTTATTGACATGTTCGCAAATGCAAAAACAGAAAGATAGAATTTATTCTATAGAATCACGTACAGATTGTTAAGATCCGAAATGGAGTTGAGACGGTCGTGTAACTGTTCTTTTATTGTTAATCATCTTGTGAGCTAGATAAAAACAAACACAGAAAAAATAATAATATTTCATGGAGAATGGCCACAATGAGCCTCATACATACAGTTTTAGGTAGCCTAAAAATAAAATCGCCTTGATAGACGGCTTCGATCGCCGATGGCATGATTATATAGAATCTGTCTATTTTGTTTCCTGAATATTGTCTGTTAATACAGTTAATTCAATCCCTTTAAAAAGCTATGTCAAAATGATCAAACAATACATATTTCCTTCATTGAATTAAGAGTGTTTAGTGTGTCCCCTAATCTATCTTCTGAACACCCGGGATCTTCCTATTTTATGGAACCATCGTTTTATTTTGATAAAACCGGGAAATCATACGGGCGTACACTCGCAAAATGGGCTAGCTACGCCTCTGCAATGTATAGACAGACAGGCTATCCACCGGTCGAAGTACTTACTTATGCAATACTCGTAGGCTTGAGACAGGTTTGAATACCGAAGAAAATATTTCACAAAGGTCATCAGGAAAAAACCTCGACTTGTTTTTGACTTATTAGTAAATCGATAACAAATTACTTGAATTGGTTAACCATTGAACGAAATGACTGCATATTTTAAGATTTTGAACTGAATACAAACAAACATATGTCATAAAACAATGAAACTAACAAACTTCATTTCAACATGCTTTAACGAGGTTGAAATGTATTAATTTTATTGTGCTTTCATATCAAGTTGAGTATCTCAAATGTAGACGCATTGGTTAAGTGAAAAGAAATGATGATGTAATATTTTCAGCAGATTGTTCACTGTATTTCTGTAAACTGTACGTTATTTGCATTATGAAATGCAAAAATACACAGTCAGCGGAAATCGGGGTTTTATTCATTGAGTATCAGAAAAATGTAATTTTGATACAGTACTACTATAGGAATGTAATTCAAAGTTGAAAAAATTGAAAGGATAAAAACAGTATTTTAAGCTCAATGAAGCCGAACTGAAGTATTTTTTCAAAATTGAGCATTGATGCCGGTAATGACGAAATCAAAGTAACTCATAGCTGATGATACGACTGTTTCTAGACGATGCTAGATCAGTTGAGAACAATTTACAGATTTTAGAAATTTTGGAAATGTTATAAAGTAGTTAATAGTGTAGTTTAACAAAGAATTTTAGTATGAAAATGTGATAAAGTTAAGAGTACATAATTGACTCGAAATAATCAGTCTAAAGACAAATGTATCCTGCAAGAAAGTTTACTTCAAAAGACATCTGTTACTCAAGATATTTTTAATCATGAAAATAATCTCATATCTTTGACTGATCAAAATCTAAACACTATTTATTGCACTTCAGAGTATAACATTTTAAAAGGAGCACTCAATAAAAAGCCTTATTGTTCTAAATGCAATATCAAGAGCAACACACGCCACATCGATAACGACGGAATGAGCTCTAAATTCGTTCAACATGTTTACAGTATTGGCGCCATCCGAAGCAATAGCGAGTACATACAATAACTCAGCGAAAATGACAACACTACGAGACGATGGGAGCATTCTACCAGTATTAGGAAAGCCGGGAGTTTGGTTTTGGATAATACACATAGGAGGAGCTTCTAGTCTCTTTATCAGCATTTGCTTCAGTTTTGGTTTGATTGCTTATCTCGGTGTAATGGGGAAACGTCAGAATCGGCCATTTTGGACATGGAAGTTACCAGAACGCTTGGTTATGTACCTCGCCCTTTGTGATCTTCTTTGGAGTATCGCCCATAGCATTGACCACTACATAATGATTGCCCTTTATGACCATGTTCCCGACCTACCATGCATCATCCTAGGGTTCCTTCTCAATGAGTTCATATTCATTCAGGCCATTATCGTGATGTTCATCGCCATAGGTGCGTTTGTAATGGTCGTGAAGAATAAGCGGATACCACTTGGAAGGTATGATTGGAGATTGTTGGTCGTGTCTATTGGCTTTTCAACTGTGACTGGAATTGTCATGGTATGCTTTGATTTGTTCGGGCCGAGTGGAGCATGGTGAGTTTTCTCCAGAAAACATTTTGGAACAGCGATCAATTTCGATTATTAACAGGTTTTGGTTCTTTGACATCCCATGAAAATCATGGGAGGGGTTATTCATATTAGTGGGAAGTGTCGGTTATGTAGCCGGGAGGGATCATACATCATCGTATATATAAATGGGAGGCGTCATTTGTGTAAATTGGAGGGGTCATTTATGTTAATGGGAGGGGTCATTTATGTAAATGGGACGAGTTTTTATATTCATTGGAGGGTTAATTTATGCCAATGGGAGGGACCATTTATGTCAATGAGATAAGTCATTTATATAAATTGAAGGGTTCATTTATTGCAATGTTAATAGTAGAGGGTCATTTATGAAAATGGGAAGAATCATTTATATAAATTCGAGGGGTCATAAAGGGAGGGGCCATTTCTATAAATGAAAGGGGTCATTTAGATTGATCAAAGAGTCGTTTATTGCAATGGGAGGAGTTATTTATATAAATTTTAGGTGTGATTTATGGTAATGGGAGGGGTGATTTATGGTAATGGGAGGGGTGATTTATGGTAATGGGAGGGGTGATTTATGGTAATGGGAGGGTGATTTATGGTAATGGAAGGGGTCATTTATGGGAATGGGAGGGGTCATTTATGGTAATGGGAGGGGTCATTTATGGTAATGGGAGGGGTCATTTATGGGAATGGATGTGCTAATTTGTCATTTATGTCAAAGGGAGGGGTTATTTAAAAAGACAGCTTTGCTTTGGAAAGAAGTACATTCACGAATTTAAAATATGGAATACTGGGAGGAGTCATTTAAATTAATTGAAGGGGTCATTTATTAACTGAAACGGGTCATTTATTGAAATGGGCCGGGAGAGGTTCACACCCATCCACAACGCTAACGTCATCTTTATGAAATACAATACAATAATTCACAAGAAACCATACATTCAACAATTTCGACTTTTTTCATTTTTATTAAGGTGTTTCCTAGATGGACGAAATCCTCTATATGGGGTCCTGATGTCGATAATCTCCATTGCCATGATATTTACGTCCCTTTTTAATCTCGTATGTTATGCTTCGGTTGTCTTTACCGTTTGGAGGATTAGAAAAAGGATGGCCGACTTCAATGATAACGAAACTGCAAATAAAAACCAGTGCATCGAAACCGCTAAAACTTTGGTGATATTCGTAATTGCCTACGTTGGCCAGTGGTGGGCGAATGTGTTATATTCATTCTGGGCTTTTACAGAACTTCCGCCTCTATGGCTGACGTTATTAGTCTCTACGTTTTCAAATATGGGAGGCGTGTTTAATTTCTTCGCCTACAGAAGTTTTAGAAAGTCTCTCGTGAGCAGGGGGAGAAACAGCCCCGATACTATTTCGGCGCCAGGATGTGCGTCTACCGAACCGATATGTACAAGCATGACTGACGTTAACTCAACGATTTGCAATACCAAAATATAACTGATTGACGATATGGATGCATTTTAAGCCCATTTTGTTAGAAAACTGGAATTTACATGTCATATTAAATTCCATACCGTAACAACTGGTTGGGAGAAAAACTGCATCTAGGGGTTCTATAGGAAATGTTGTTTAACATTTTTCTGCACATGTTTATGTCAAGTATATGTACATTATATCAGTTGCGTTAAAGAATCATTCTGATAATGATCAGTTTAATCATAACACCAATGATATTCACACCTTTTACACTGCCAAAATAGCTCCATGCTAATTCAGCGCCAATCTTTTTCGCGTTAATTTAGGGCCAATTTAGTACGGAATTTGTACAAATAATGTTTTTGCGGAATTAGCGCTAATAAATCAGTACCAAATCAGTACAAACCTCAGTTAGTGCGAAATCGGCACTGCTAATTTAATGCTTAGTTGGAATGGTGGTGATTCAGCACAAACAAAACCTACATTTTTCTAACTATTATTACCTAACAGTATCATTGATTGATTTGAGCAATATTGATATTTGACTTAAATGGACAATTTGATGTTGAATTATTGATAGAAGTTACGTATACAGTACTGGCAACGGTTATGCTCCATCAGCAGTTTTGAAACTCCACCAACATATAAACAAAAAATATTCAAATTTAATCAATATATTTTTGTTTATTTACAGGTGTCAATAAACTATATACTTTATATATTATTCATTTTATAGACATTAAATAGCCTAAATAAAATCTTCATACTTTTTATAATTTTAAATACGGACTTGGGATGCATTCCTTCATCAGACCATTTTGAAACGGAATTTACTTATAATTTTTGATTTGCTTAAAAAATAGAAAAAATAGAAACCACCATAAAAGGACAGGAAATCAAGATAAAGGATCTCGAAGAGGCAAACACAACCAAATCGGATGACATTACCCAGCTTCAAACCGAAAACGAATCTATGAAACAAAAGTTGAATGAGAGATTTTTGCCTGTGAAATGCATTTTAATTCGAGCCATTGTGCATTAAATGATTCTTAATCAACTTGATGTCAGACGATATCGTAAATCTTTGTTTGATGGAGACTTTCCATATATATATGATTCAGAACAAAGTGCATAAAGGACGATAAATGGGGTTTCAATTACGATACAGGGACCATGTGGGCAGCTAGAGGTTGCAGAGGCAAGTTTTAAGAACTCTTCAAGGAAGTTGAATAAACACGTCCCGAACACTGATCACCATCTTCACGAGTATACTGCTCTGAGCATGTGAATTAATATTTCAAGATATCAAATTGTATTGGCACCAGAACGACACAACATTATATTTACATTAAAACTAATTTGAGACAGGAACAGGTCTCTGTACAAATGACCTGCAAAACTAATCTATGGTCACTGACAAATTGATAATTAACTAGAATCGTTTATCTTTAACCATTTATATGGCTATACAGTCGCTATGCGCATGCGTAATTATGAACATCAGACGTCTTTAGATGCACTCGCGCCACCTTTACTTCCTTTGCCCGATGCTTTCTTCCCTGGAAGTTTAAAGCATGCGCATCCTGACGGCACCTCATGGTAATTCCAGCTTATACCACCGTTGCAGAAGACCGGCAGCCAGTTTTTAACATACTGTTGTACACAGTAAGAATGTGTGTTCTTGTTGCAACCTTTACACATTGACATCGGTGCCCTAAAATATATACAAGTACAAGAGTGTAGGTGTTAAATTGTTAAAATCGGTTTTGTATGAATAGGTAGCTGAAGTTTACCGATAAGGATATTTATTTAAATGACCCTTATTTTTGCATGGTTGCTATTAAATCTGTTTATTTATATCATCAAAATGAACATCGATTTCTTTCTCATTTTGAGTTAGTAAAATGCGAAACTGACGAAACTGAAAGAGCCATGGAATCCCTGGTATCAGAATGATTTTACAGGAATTGAAATACTATAAATCATTGTGAGTAGTCTAGAGTCTGACTCCTAGGTGAGTATATCCCATCAGAGACATATAATATAAGATGTTTCAGTGTCTCTTGAATATAGAAAATTAAGTTACGCTCAAGTTTAAGGTCTCTTCCATTATGAAATAACATAACTTACTTGCATTTGATCTGTTGGACTGTGAAGAGGGCAGTGCAGTGTTCAGCGACCTTCACATTTGGAATATAAGGCGACATCTCACTAGCGCAAGACTCTTCGCCGTCAGTTTTTAAACTCTGTAATAACTCACTCATCTCACTTCCCCTGGAGTGTAAATACATATTTAAAATATCACCTATATGAAATCTCATCAATTCGAATCCTATATTATCTCGTAGATTATACAAGCATATGTCTAGAGAGCCCGCTAGAGAGACATAATATGATTATACCAGACTACTGTAAACTGCCATTAGGGCTAGATCAAAACAGATTGTAGCGGAAGCATCTCAAACAGATATAAGATCTTGCGCATTATGACAGACTTTTACTAGATTAATGCTATTTTGATATTATAACAGACTTCTTCTAGATCAAGCTAGACTGTTGTGACTTCTACTAGATCGAACAAAACTATTTTGATATTATAACAGACTTCTACTAGATCGAACAAAACTATTTTGATATTATAACAGACTTCTACTAGATTAAACAAAACTATTTTGATATTTTAACAGACTTCTACTAGATTAAACAAAACTATTTTGATATTTTAACAGACTTCTACTAGATTAAACAAGACTACCATGATACAATGACATACTAAGCTCCTACCTTGCGAAAAATTCGTAAAATGTAATTTGATTGTTTAGAAGACATCTTCTGGTGTTTCTTGAACAATGGTGATGATGCCCAAAAGTTGTAAGAAATATTTTATTTTTTATTTTTAAAGTAGGGCTCCCTTTGTAATTTAAGGAATGTACGGTTGTTATAAAAATTATTTATTTTAAATACCATTTCGTAATATGTAATTTGATTGTCCACTAGACATATTTTAGTGTTTCCTGAACAATGGTGATGATGCCCAAAAGTTGTAAGAAATATTTAATTTTTAATTTTTAAAGTAGCTCTCCCTTTGTTATTTAAGGAATGTACGGTTGTTATAAAAAGTATTTATTTTAAATATCATTTCGTAATATCATTTCGTAATATGTAATTTGATTGTCCAGTAGACATATTTTAGTGTTTCCTGAACAATGGTGATGATGCCCAAAAGTTGTAAGAAATATTTAATTTTTAATTTTTAAAGTAGCTCTCCCTTTGTTATTTAAGGAATGTACGGTTGTTATAAAAAGTATTTATTTTAAATATCATTTCGTAATATCATTTCGTAATATGTAATTTGATTGTCCAGTAGACATATTTTAGTGTTTCCTGAACAATGGTAATGATGCCCAAAAGTTGTAAGAAATATTTAATTTTTAATTTTTAAAGTAGCTCTCCCTTTGTTATTTAAGGAATGTACGGTTGTTATAAAAAGTATTTATTTTAAATATCATTTCGTAATATCATTTCGTAATATGTAATTTGATTGTCCAGTAGACATATTTTAGTGTTTCTTGAACAATGGTGATGATGCCCAAAAGTTGTAAGAAATATTTAATTTTTAATTTTTAAAGTAGCTCTCCCTTTGCTATTTAAGGAATGTGCGCTTGTTATAAAAATTATTGATTTTAAATATCATTTGTTGTCAATAGTTTCACCTATTGCGACATGTTAAAAAGTTTAAACATACTACTTGAGCTTCCTAAATCTAAAGGTCAATGCAGCCTTGCTGAAATCCTTGTTTTCTCAGGAGAACTCATATTGGTCGAATCTCAACAAGTACATTGGTGTCGGATAGTATTGCTAGAATCCATTTTCATTAATAAGAATAGAGGTTTTTGAACAGGACATTAACGCTAAACTAAGGCCTTTTGAATTTTTAATTAGTACTATAAATACAGAATGTGCGAGATTGACATTTATTTGCCAATTTCGTTTGCCAAGTGTTGATCTCTGGGGTCGAGAATGCGCATTCTCTAAGATTTAATCCGGATAAATTTCGTCATTGGTGATGATGCATTGTTGGATTAATCTTAGAATTCATCCTGGTGAATTCAAGTAGGCCACAGCTTGACCAGGTCCGCATCGGGATTATGGCTAAACTAACAAAGGTAGTCATTGTTTTAAAGCATTTCTTCTAGACTCATTATTAACTTACTGTACACCCCGTAGACTGTCTCGTGCATGCCATAGGAAAGGGGGTGGATCTTCTGTTCCCCCACACTTGCCGAGGCGTATCAGCTGGGCGAGCATACAAAAAGCAATCTGGATTCAGAAAATCAGCATTTTACTTTACCCCCTTATCACACCAAACTAGTTCTCAATCATTCTTTCCAGTCTTACAAAAAGGTCGTAAAACGGGCCAAATCTGGCTGTGGTCGGATATATATCGAAAATAATTAGCTATTTCGTTCATAAACAGTCTCCAATACGTCTTAATCACAGTTCAGCATGTCGGTGTGCATACGTACTGCAGTTGATTTCGGATTTCACAACGTCGTTAACGCGTTCCCAGTAGGGTCAAAGTTTGGCAATTACGTCCACTGCACAATCTAGTAGGTCATCTCGTTTGAAGAATATTGTCAAACGATTTAATGACAGCTAGAACGGTATCGGTATGGATTTTGAAGTGCTTTAATATTCTAAATCACATTCGAGAACACAGTGATGAGAACTAGTTTGGTGTGATAGGGGGTTAAGAGTGTTTGTATAATCAGCTCTAGTTTTGAAAAAACACAATGTTCTAGAGTACGTACAGAAAATATAAAAATTAACTTACCAAAAACATTTTCCTTCAAAATGAAAAAAGTGTTGTTTTTAAATCAGCGATAATCCAAGTGCGTCTCTGGTTTCCGTAGCAACTGTAAATCTTTCCCTTTCTGATACCCTTTCAACTCTTAATCTCTATAAATTTCTACTCATAAACTTATGTTTTATCCTCATATACTTTCTAATTTGAATAATTTGAAGTTACATGCATTCTCAACCTATATAGATGTCTAAGTTCCGACGAAATACCAATATGCCTGTATTATGTAATTAGCAGTTAAAATCACAAAAAAAGAATTGCCGTTCTTTTATACCTTTCCTGTGGTATTCTTAACGATACAAAGACTTTCATACCAGAACAAAGCCGTCAAATGCATGACCAGAAAGACATCGATCATATTTACATAATTCTCGATTGAACCTTCAAGTCATATCAAAGAGCCATTCCGATTGCTTTGGAATGAAAATTAAAACGATGCAGGACTTTTATCGGAAGATATGATGTCTGAAGAATAAATGAAAACACGTCATATTCTCTTAATGAATACACCGCTGTGTTATGAATTGGAATCTGTAGAAAATACAATAGGGTGTCACTACGGCAAATAGTACATCCGGGTAGGATTTTTTTAATACTTTTAAAACTAAGCCATCCAAAATCCAAGTGTGTGTATAGTAAGTTTAAGTGTATGACCAGTGGCCATTTGAGGTAAGTATTTAAAGCTGATCAGGGAAAGTACTTTCTAAATGTACAATGCTAAGAAAAAATCACAAGAATATAGTCCCTGTGATGGCGTAGTGATATTTAAAAAACGAGACGCAAAAAATCTATGTTAGATATATCTAGTCCCTCCATAATTATATAAAATTAACCACATATATCATGTTATTTTTGAAATTTTAATTGACATATGAGTTCTATCGATTGAAAATTCTTGTCAAATTTCCAATAGTTTAAACCTGTAAACGGTGATTCGCGTCAACTTCATGTTCAACGGACATTTGAAAAATGTCCAAAGGCTCACACTATGGTTTCTGATAATTTTTCAACGTTTATTAACCCCATATAACGAGAAAAAATATTTGGCAAGGGTTTACGCTTTGGGGCATTCAAGGTCATATTCGATATGCTAACCTATTTACAGGTTTTTATCTGGAAAAAGTGCGGCCATTGATTGGGGTGGATCTGTTGTGGACGTAACAACTAAATCATCTATACAAGGATTGAATTTCAGAAGGTAAATGCCTGGTTAGGGATTTTAAATTAAAAACAAATGGCTCATTAGCAGTATAGAATTAAACTTATTTACAAGATTCCTGTAACTAAAATGGCAGAATGAGAAGGATTAAGAATGCCAATGTCTTTTGAGTAAAACCAAGTAGATTATTAATGGTACACAATTGGTATTCAATGGTAGGAGATAGTTAATCGAATAGTGTTCTCGCTAGGATTTTTCTCTGACCTAAAGACAAAATTTGCTTATTTTTCACGATTGTTCTCATTTTCAAGTTGGTGCAAATGGATTCTCAAAGTTTAAATCAACTAATACTAGAGAGATATCGCAACTCACTTACAGCATGTCTATTATTTCTGTAAAATGTATATTAACTTATAAAGCGTTTGATTACGCCATTATTTATTGCACACCTCTATACGTCCATCAGTGAGATATTCCTATAAATCGTCGCCTATACGTAAGCATGTCACTCTTATTGACGAAAAGAGCTGCGTAATAAATGATGACGTTATCAAACGCTTCATAAGTTTACGTTATACGAGAATAATAAACATGCTTTAACACCCTATGCAGACAGAGCCTGTGGGAAATATTGGGTGCGGAGCAAATGAGGGGAGGGTGCGGAGCTAACGGTCATTTTTGAATATAAATTTGGGATATTTCTGAAATTAAGCCGTTTTGGGACTTCAAATATACCAAGATATGTGTATTTGACACCAAATATCAATACAATTGTGAAAATAGTAGCGCAATTCAATCTATAGCGACGCAGTGTGCCTTAAACCTTTCCCAGACCTATATATTTTGAAATTATCCTTTTAATACTGAGTCCCCAGCATTCATAAAAATGGTGTTCAAGGTACACTATCTATACAAATTATTTTTGCATCTTGGAAGCCAGGCAGTATCTGTGTGATTTTATAAAAATTCGGAAATGTTCTTCAGATATGAGCCCCCTCTAAATATTGGTTGCGGAGGTACGTTTATGGAGCTCCTCCGCACCCAATACCCAGATACTGCCTGGCTTCCAAGATGCAAAAATAATTTGCATGGGTAGTGTATCTTGAACACCATTTTTTATGAATGCTGGGGACGCAGTATTAAAAGGATAGTCTCAAAATATATAGGTTTGGGAAATGTTTAAGGCATACTGCGTCCCTATAAAATGAATTGCACTACTATTTTCACAATTTTATTGATATTTGGTGTCAAATACACATATCTTGGTATATTTGAAGTCCCAAAACGGCTTAGTTTCAGAAATATCCTAATTTTAAATTCAAAAATGACCGTTAGCTTCGCACCCTCCGCTCATTTGCGTCGCACCCAATATTTCCCACAGGCTCTGTCTGCATAGGGTGTTTAAGTGAGTTGCAAAATCTCTCTACTATAAAATCACGTTCGAAGAAGATATAATCGACCAGTCGCTCAAAGGAGTAAGACGTACCATTTTCTTAATAATGACTTTTCTCTTTCACATTTTGTAAATTTAATCGATTAAATACTTTTAATTTTAAAGACGATTAACCTTATTATATGTGTAAAGAAATTTGGAAAAATACATTTGAATCTGCGTGTGGGTTTCACGATCTCATTGTCATTTTTAACGAGTAACACTAGAATTGTCGTATTTGAAGAAACTGTAAACAAGAATATTTTCTCAAAAAGCGAATTTTGTATGTTAATACATTTTATTGGTTTTGATACACATTTTTTGTTCTTATTAAATAAGCAAACTTAAAGAGTATTTCAGTATTAATCAGGTCAGCTATTTATATTATCTCTAGCTACTTTTATATACTCTTATACTTATACTTTTATATACTCTTATACTTATACTTTTATATACTCTTATACTTATACTTTTATATACTGTAAATATTTTTTTCAATTTTTCTTCAACATGTATTGTAATGACTTCAGTATGAATGAAATGTCACTTGGTGTTCTGGTCCTGGATTGTGATATTGGTTCTCAATTACTCAGATGCGAGTAGGTAGTTACCAGTTTCGCCACCAGGTGGCTGATTCGGGGGGATTAACATGGCAGGGTATTACAAAATTCCCTTAAACTTGAATATGCATGAGTTTTAATGGTTCACTTTTCATATTACCTTGATGTATCTGATAGTTATACAAATTAAAATATGTCCAGTAAAAGAAAATATTATCTGCTCAACACAAGAAAAGATATTTCACTTTTTGTGGTTTTACGACATGGGCTCTATAGGGAATCTCCCCGACCTAGAAGTCACATTTTCAAAACTCTTTTCAAAACCACATTTCTAAATGTAATTTTACATGTAGATTCCAAATATGACATCAGTTTGACTGAATTGTGAATTTTTAATGACGTAAATCAAGATTATTTCTACTCGCATCTGGGATATTGGAGGGGGAGGGGTATGTTAGACATTGTTTCTTTTTACGTTAGATCATGGTTTACTTTTCTTATGACAGATTTACACTTACAGTTTGCTTTTCTAGTTGGGTTTCTTTAAAGTTTTTAGTCACCCTTCCCTTTGCCATTTGCGCTTATATACATGTATTTAATCCATGTGCAGCCAGAAAATGACCAAGAGGATGCCTATCAAACAACTATAGCAAACCCCTCTGAGAGGTAGAGGCACTGATATGCGTATTTAAAGAGTTTTACTTAGTCTAAAAATCGATAAAAATATGGGACCTTCCTAAAACTCTAGGGTGTCATAGTTCTCAATTTTTATCCTGAAATAATTATTAATAAGTTTATTGGTCTCTTGAACATGTAATGTACATCGAGATCAGTCCAATAAAGCAAATAACAAATAAAACATTCATGTACATGCATGGCAAAACAATTCTTACAATCTAATTTTAACAATCACTAAGTACTTTACTAAACAGCATAAAATGATTTCACATCAGTTTTGTTTAACAACTCTTTGGTAATATTGTGAACTCTCGTAAAATAATCACCAATTATTTCATTAATTGCATCATCGTGCGCTAACAGGGAGTATAAAAATAGACTACTTGTATTAAAATGAGAAAAACTATTGTTTATACTTTTTATTTTACTGAGATATTGAGATCGAGCTAGTTTTAGTTCTGATTGAGAACAACAAAAAAGAACGTGTTCTTCATCACCTATTGTATTTTTTGAATTACAAAAGAAACAAAATCGTTTCGATTTTTCTACTTTGAAGTATCGACCTCGTTCAATTAGGAAGTTATGCATCGATAACCGTACCTTAGAAATAGATTGTCTATATGTGGAGTTCTGTAAATTAAGATAACTTTCTCTTTTATATGCATGTTTTACTAGTTTATAGCTTCTGAATTTACCCGGAGCAAAAAGTCAAACAAGATGAGGAATTGAAATTCAAAAATAACCGTTGACACCTCTCCGGCCACGTAATCACGCCCGGTGATCGTACAAAAATGATGGAGGGGGGATTTGACAATTTCTGCAAGAAAACTCAACAAATTTAGAAGATTTATTTTTTCAAGAGAAAATTTACAACTGAATTGCCAAAGGAATAGGCGCAGTGCATGGCAAAATATGTTAGGTCATCTAGTATTTTTTTTTAAACTGATACCCTTCTAAGATATGAGATCTATTAAAAAGGCGCATCATCACCAACGTGCAAAAGTCAATGTTTTTGCTATAAATCGGGCAACAATGGTCTACACGACCTGTAATAAATATGTATAAGGGACGTTTTTATCTCAATACTAATGACATTGCTCACTTTTTAAAGTTAGTTTCGATGCGTTATACAAAAAATAATCGAAATGAATTAATTTTGGATGGAGGGGGGGGGGGGGGGGGGGATCGGATGGAGGGGGGGGATCGCATAAGACATGCTACTTGAATTTATTCTTATGATTCCAAATCTTCCCATTTTTCATTTCCTAGAGATATAATATCCAGTTTCTTACTGGGGTACTGAGTTTAGTTTTTTCAAATACACGAGTTCTTGTGAATTTGTTCCATAGTAAAGATATATAAATCCCCCCTCCATCCGACCCCCCCTCCATCCAAAATTAATTTTTTTCGATTATTTTTTTGTATAACGCATGGAAACTAACTTTAAAAAGTGAGCAATGTCATAAGTATTGTGATAATAACGTCCCTTATGCCTTACAGGTCGTGTAGACCATTGTTGCCCGATTTATAGCAAAAACATTGACTTTTGCACGTTGGTGATGATGCGCCTTTTTTAATAGATCTCATATCTTAGAAGGGTATCATTTCAAAAAATACGAGATGACCTATTATATTTTGCCATGCACTGCACATATTCATTTGGCAATTCAGTTGTTAATTTTCTCTTGAAAAAATAAATCTTCCAAATTTGTTGAGTTTTCTTGCAGAAATCGCCTAATCCCCCCCCTCTCCATCATTTTTGTACGATCACCGGGCGTGGTATAAGAGCTTCAGAATAGATCGTGTGACAGCTCAATCTTTATTTAAAAAACTTACAGTTTTTCAAACGAAAAGTCCCTCGAAGTTATATTTTGAAATCAAGTGTCACGAAATACATTTTTATATAATTGAGTTTGACCATTTTTAACCTTTTGTAACCAGTTTATCATGTTGACGCTTGGCTAGGCCACGACATCATATATTTGTGAATATGTATAAGTACACGTGTCAAATTGCCAAAATGTATTATAAAACACATTTCAAATTATAAACATTCAACAGGTCATATGCATATGATCTATTGCAACAATAGGTACTTAAAACCACAGCGTTCATGGTTAAATAAAATAAGATTTAGTTGAACTTTTGAACTTGACTTTAAAACTAGGCATAGTAATACTAATTATCTCGTCACATCGCTACAGGAGCAATTTTTTTTTTTTTTTTATTTATATATTTCTACAAAGAATACAATAAACAAGTGCACATGTTCTTGTGGCTGGGCATCAGCATTATCAGCCACGTTATATGATAAAATTCAATCAGACATTAAAAGGGGTTGTATTTGTGGAGCGTTACAGTGGTGGGGTGACCTAGACATTTTACATCGTTCAAAAAGATGGCACTACATTTGAGGATATTTAAGTTTACATCGTTCAAAAACGATGGCACTACATTTGAGGATATTTAAGTTTACAGCTTTAGGTAGTCTTTTATCACCAATGAGGATAAGGGAGAGAGCAAGTTATTCGTTAAGTAGCGGTCACACTAGCCGTGTAGGCTCACCGTTCACCACCGTTTTGCTAATTATGGCCAGACGGCGACGGCCGCATTGTTTTTATACATTTTTGACCGGGACTATACCGTTCTATTCCGGGTCTGTACCGGCTTCTCATCGGCCTTGTACCGGACTTACCGTGTTTCAGAATTCTTGCTTACCGTTCTCGCCGTGTTCTCAACTGGCGCATACCATCCCCTCACCAGGTTTTCACCGGCCGGAACGCCTGGATATCGGCCGAACCGCCTTGATGGCGTCATGCAAACGCTCACAATATTTAACTCATTTTTTGGAATGTATGCTCAACCATCCACGTGTTCAAAGCTAAATGATTTATATAATTAATTTGCTTATACATCTTAATTATGTTCAATAACATTACAAGTTTGTCTATATTTAACTGTACAATGTGGCCACATAGCTTGTCCATCCTGTAAGCAGCTAGTTGGGTCAACCGAGTTAAGTCTTTCTCTGTAATAGTTAGTATGTTTATTCCATGAAAATACGTTGAAAATGAATAGGTCTCGAGAACCTGACCAACTTTGGTAGACAAACATGCAATATCTATATTTCATCCGACCATATCACGTTTTACGATTTTACTATACGTTTTGAAACTAATTGCTCTGAGGGGTAACTATTTGTTTTGACATTACATTTTACGCAAAGCGTTATTGGAAGGTACAGATTGAACCTTAACTCCCCTTCAACGTTTAGAAATATTTTTCCTCATTAAAATGGAGGGTTTCGAAGTGAACTGTACTCGAATTGGAATTGAAGTCAGTTTATTGAATCACTAATAAAAATATGCCAAATCTTATTTGATTTCGAAAAAAGACGGCGGTGTTTTATATTAATTTTATAACGTTTTGTAAAACGGCAACTACATATATTTTGTGATAATTGCGTCAACGTATATATTACAGGTCTTAGACCTGTGTCGTTTGAGTTATATACCAAAAAATATTGACTTTTTGCACGCTGGTGACGTCGCGCCTTTTTAAATTAATCGAATAACTCAGAAGGGTATCACTCGAAAATTCACGGAAGACTTCACATCTTTGTTATACCGTAGTTTAATCATTAAGGGATTAATGGGTGAACGTTAAGTTGTCATGAACATGAATATTGCAGTTTTATTGAATTTTCTGACAGAAATCGGCTCTTCCTCCACCCTATTAATTTTTTCTTATATAATTGGTCGTGTAAATGAGAAATAAAGCTTTCACAACTTTTTGATGGACGGTAATGTGAACAGAAAGATCACGTAAAATGCATAAAACAGTTGATAGTTCGAAGTTTGGCTTATAATGCTAACTGGACATTTATTTTCACTTTTATTTGAGCTTTAATCATTTTTGCAATTTATTTATTTTCTTCGTGTATGATAAAAGAAATATATTTGTAACTTGTTTTTCTCAGTGTCTTCAAAAGAATCTCTGTCAAAGTGGTTTGAGTGGATTTGTGGCTTCAAAGTACAAATGAGAAAGTCGAAGAATTGATGTCTCGAGTTACGGGACAAAACCTTGGACAATACCTGAATATTTAAATAAACTGGAGGCAAAATTGTTGAAACGGCAGAACACGGTGACAACACTGCGTCACGAGGCGGTACAATTGCGAGTTCACGGTATTAGGATGTTTAGAGGATGTTATGGAGCAGTTATGAGGCCGTTAACACGTTAATGGACTGTTACCTAAGCGTTAAGCGGCTTGTACCGTGAAAACCCTTTTTATGTGACCTTTCAAACCCCCGTTTGAACCTCGTTTATCGGACGGTACCCAAGCGGTACACTCTCGTTCGCAGCCCGTCACTGATAGAGTCAACGTCCACCATCGTCCCATTACCGCTCTGCGAACGTGTCCTTAACGGCTGCACCGTCCTTATACCATTCCCGTACCGCTATCACCGTTCGCAACCGAACGTTACTCAAACGGGAAAAGTTTTGAGCATGCTCAAAAAATTCGCCGGGTGTGGATGGACGGCAACGTTCCCTGAACGTTTCTCAACGGGCGGGAAACGACCCACCGTGTGGCCATACCGTGCACCGCCGTCTGGCCATAATTAGCCACACGGTGGCGAACGGTGAGCCTACACGGCTAGTGTGACCGCTACTTAACAATTGAAATATTAGGTAATGTAACAACCCATTGGCACGCCAGCCGGGGAGCTGTAGTGTAACGAACTAGATACTCGAAACAGAGCGTGCTAAAATCAATGTATGGGAATCGAACCCAGGACCCCAATTTACACATCTAGTTATTGTTTATATTTGTTCTTAAAAAGTAATACCTTAATATGTGTGCTGTTTTAGATCGGTTGTACTTGACAATGAAGTTCATCATGTCGTTATTCGTCTACTTAATGGCAGTAATCTTACTTGGCGTGGATCTGACCATGGGACAAGGTAAGAACATGTACACGGGTCATTCCGGCACAACTGAGAGTATGCAATCAACTTGCGCAAAATTCCTGGTGAAACTAGTGTTTTTGTTCTATGCAGTGCTCTCGCCAATTTTTTCATTAACCGTGACAAAAAAATTGTACTGAGTGGAAGTAGCTTCGAAGAACGAAGCGTGTATTTTATTATGTTTTTTATCACCAATTGACATAAAATTAATACAATAGACGTTGTTTTGGACGCTCTTTCAATTTAGGGAGGTTGGAGCACGAGAGCATTAATTAAGTAGTAAATTGACCTGGAAATGACCAATTTCACTGTCGACAAAAATGACTCAATTCAACTCCTTTGGCAAATTGCTCTACCTTAAATATAGATAGAGTATGAAAATGTTATTCCAAGTCAAAGATAGCTCTTTTCCAAGTCGATTGGCAACGCTTTTAATAGCCAAACATGCTGTCATTCAATAGAGGAGTTTCCAAAAAACTTTGAAATCTCGCTAATTCTCATTTTTCATGAGATTTTAGGAGATTTGCACTTTTATCACATTTATCTCAAACAACCAATTTTCTTTCTTTTTAATAGGTTTATTTGTTTCACAACCAAAAAGTTCGTGATTAATCACAATATGCACACGGACTTTAAATACCAAATTATGGTCTCTAACTAGTCGCACCGGAACATATTTTTCTGGTTATAGGCCTAAATGTCCATAGATATGTATATAAATGAAGTCTCTGTATAATTAATAGTTCATTGACATACAAGACCGTTCGTGTTATACTGCTATGTCACCCAAAACCACGGGAATTCTTTCACAAACAAAAAATCAAAAGGGCGTGATTATTATTCCCATGGTGCCATTTCTCTAGTAATGATTCAAGGCAGTGAATCGAGTGCAGTTACGCATGCCAATATGCTCACTTATTCTAATATAAGTTATTTAAAATGTATATACTGCAAATGGGACTATACTACCCAGTTTTTATAGTCTCTAGACAAATGTTAGTAGACGACATTTAACTAGAGAAATAAGGATAAGTTGTCTTGGGGACAGAGGCAACCAGAAAATATAGTCCGCTTGGACATGTACATCTAGAAAATTAAGAATAAGTTGTCCAAGGGACAGAATTAACTAGAAATTATAGTCCCCTATACGTGCATCAATATTAAGATTAGTCTCATGAAAACGAGGAAACGGAATAGTTTTATTTTATGCAGAATATGGTAAAGAAAAAACACAGGATAGAGTGGGAGTCGATCCACACCTAGGCAACAGTCAGAAGACTGTTCTAACCACTGCACTAAAGGTGTTTGGATGCAAGCAGTGTTTTTTAATTCATTGATAAATATCAAATAAGTATATATTACGTAAAGTACTACTATAGTACGACATCTATACAGTAAAAATAAAGATAACAGATAGGACCAAAATCTTGCCGGTGTAAAAGGGTAGGGGGTCCTATCAAATTATGGTCCTACTCTCCATTGATTTAATCGGTGACCTAAATACAACTCTATCCCTTATTATCTTATACACAATCAGGGCCAGTAAGGGCCTTTAAAAGGGGGACCATAATCCCTTGGGGGACTGTCAACGTATCTATAGCCCGTCAGTAAATATAGTCCTGGGTTATATTGTTTACCAATACAGTGAATATGGTCCGGTTAAGACCACACACCCTATGATACAAGGTCCGGAGGACCTGGTGTCCTAGTCTGTATGGTCTCCTGGACCATATATTCAGGGAGACTATATTTACTCTGACACCGGTGTAAAAGGGTAAGAGGTCCTATCAAATTATGGTCCTACTCTCCATTGATTAATATGGTGACCTAAATGCAACTCTTTCCCTTATTATCGTATCCACAATCGGGGCCAGTAAGGGCCTTTAAAAGGGGGGGGCCATAATCCCTGGGGGACTGTCAACGTATCTATAGTCCGTCAGTAAATATAGTCCTGGGTTATATTGTTTACCAATACAGAGAATATGGTCCGGTTAAGACCACACACCCTAGGATACAAGGTCCGGAGGACATGGTGTCCTAGTCTGTATGGTCTCCCGGACCATATATTCAGGGAGACTATATTTACTCTGACACCGGTTCATCAAATTCGCTTCATCAAACTAGATAGGTAGTAAAGACTTGAAACCTTTACTCAAAAGAGATGACAAATCATTCAATATTTATACATTATCATCACATACAAGTAAGAATTGTAGTTTTCTTTTTCAGGTGTTTTTTGTATAGGAAACCCTGGAAAAGTGGAAGTCCCTGATCTGAAGATAAATCAGAAGTAGGCAGACCTGTGAGTTCTTCTTTACCATGGTTTTATTCTGACCACGTTTAGTCATCCTCCATATATTGGGATATTATGATAGAAATAAGTAACCGTTAAAAATAGGCACGCATTCCACTGTATTAACTAAATTCATCCTAATATGTACAACAGATTTGTTCACAACACTAATGAATAGGGAAGGGGGCACATGACCCCCTGGCGTTTCAAAGTTTAAGAGATAAAATAAAAAGTAAGGTACTGCACCATATCATAGGCCATTCGTAAATTATCGAGGGAGGTGTCTAAAAAGGAGGTCAAATGGTGTCGAAGGTAGGTCAAAGTGCCATAGAGGAGCAGGGGCGGCGTAGCTGAAGATTTAGGCAACTAGACGCCGATATATATAATTCAAAATTTGGTGTGAACTTGCTCTAATACACTTCCTTATCACCTCCCCCTACCCATATTAACCTTTGTTTCTCATGACGTACCTGTATCAGTTTATGTTTACTTCTGTTCTTAATTTTCAACATATAACATACTTAGACTTTTTATTCCTTGCATGGGATGATTGATACTCAGGGGATTATTTCTCGAAAGTTGAAAGTTGTTTGTAAAATTTATTTAAAACTTGCATTTCTCGAAAGTTAGTAACTGCGAAAATAACTAACATTTTTCGCAGAGGTACTAAGATATATGACAGAATTTCTGTTCTCACAAATACTAGCACTTCTAAAGCAATTTACTCCTAGCAACTTGTTTGTAACAAAGATGATATTGAACATGTCTGAGCTTTTGTTCTTATTCTATGAGAACATAACTTGTATGATTTCAAGCAATTTCTGAAATAAAAACCCAAGTTATCCTAACTCAGCCACTATAGCCCGATCACCCCGATTTTTGCACCAAACGTAGTCTTTTATTTGTAGCTATAGCTACTTTCACAACTCGGGTATGGTAGCAAGCCCTAGGGGGTCGTATACAGAACGTACATAGTCTAGGAGTCAATTTGATATTATGTTTTCATTGATTTAGTTTCGGGTCACGTTCAAGTGAAAAGTTGAAATGTATGTATCCCCTATTTAATTGAAAAACATGTATCTTCAAAAAAGCTTAAACAAAAGGGAGTTAGAGTGGGGATAAAAATAAAGGATGAAGTGGGATAGTTTCTATATTTAACAGGAGCGCCATAACAATATAGACTCAGTCAGATTTGTCAGTGTTCAGTGTAATACCTACATGTAATACTCCCTTTTGGGGGTCATAGCCACTAAAACCTGTAAATAGGTTACATTGATTTAATAATAAAAAAAAGATTACGACTCATAACAGCAATGTGAACTCTGTTGAAAGTTGTATCAAATAAGTATAAAGTGGGACGTAGTTTTGCCACTATCAGACTATGGTACTGGCAAAGAAATTGGTATTTCGAGCATAGAATCTATAGTCAGACCAGACATGGAAAACTTTAAGTGGAGAGAGTAGATGGTAAACACTGCCCAGAAATGACGGGAGATTCGGGAGGTTCTGAATATGGAAATCTCAAAGTTTGTCAACCCTAACCATTCCACAATAAATAACGTGCTAAAGCTTATTTATGTTTGAATTTTTATTTGCATAATCTGTAAAGAAAATACTACTTTCAGGACTTGAAATATAAATTGACACCATTTCGAACACTTCCAATACCTCTCAATTATTTTCAACAATAACAATAGGTCAGATAAATGGTAGGGGGGGGGGGGGGGGGTAGGGTTGCCAAACTTATGGAGGGGAGTGTGTATATATATAATGCATTGGCGGAGACAAATGCTTTTATTTAATAACTACTTTTAATATTCTTGTGATGCTTTCTAGTAATTTATCATTTTTATGTAATAATACGTGGATAACTGTCAAAATCCGATGCGAAGCAGAGTTTTAGGGAGGTACGTTGGTAAGGTATATCCTGTATCTCAATTTTGAGGTTTCCATATTCAGAACCTCTAGAATCTTCCGTCATATCTCTCGCTCCTTGGCATCTTTCCACTTCCGGTAATTGAACAAAACTTTGAAAAACAATTGAAAAAAGTTTGAGTTATGTACGGTTTATTTGAAAATGGGGTTAATGACTCGGAAGATGCATATATCTCCCTCTAGATAAACACCATATCCAAAACATCCTAGTACACAATCCATATCTATGTAAAGAGGAAAATAGATTATACATGCATACAAAAGGAAACAATACACGTTTAAATCAAATATGCAAGGATACAAGGCATTTCTATTTTTCAGGTACTAGCATTTATGACATGCAGCACTCTACATAATCCAAACGCACTAGTATCTAGTATAGTATCTGGCAATGCGAATGGTATTTTTGCCACAGAAGTATTAAATGGTGTCACTGTAACTGTTAATCTAGTAAGAGGTAAGATTTGAAAGTAAAATTAGTATTCTGTTTGAATTGAAAGGTATTTGGCTTTGGATAAAAGGCTTTGAGAGATGAACTTATTCTCCATACACGTCTCACAAATATATATGACATAATAAAAAGGAAATAGCAATGCCAAAAAAGTCAGGAAAGTACTCATCGTGGATATTAAATATAATTCAGAGGTCTAGATAAGCTGTCGCCATTCGCCAATTGCGAATACTTTTAGCACCTGGCGAAGATATTGATCTAAATATTCGCAAGGTTGGCGAATATTTTTGTACTGAACCTACCCGCGAAACAGATAAATCATCCAGTTATCGAGGAAATTCTCCGTTTTCAACTTTCGTATTTTCGTAATTTCAGCCATGAGACGCCACAATTATTTTTGTTTCAATGGAAAATTAACACATGGAAGCTTCATAATATCTGTTGCGTTCGGTATTTTAATAAATCAGTTAAGACGCCACAACTTGTTTTCGGGTCAATGCAAATTTAACAGAAGCTCATATTTGCAAACCTGTTTCGTTCGTTTTTCTGTTGCATTCATGTCATGCTAAATTCAAAATTTTCTAAAGAGATTTCGAAGAATAATATGGTGATTTCTGGCGTATTAACCAATACCATAGCTTGTTATTTCTCACCCAGATAAAGAAAGATGTAAGGAATATGCTTACATCGATTAAAACAATTACAATTGCGTATTCATCCATTCTCAATAAGAATGCAAATTCCAGGTATGAATCTGACGAAAATTAAAGTAGCTTTGAATGGTTTAAAGTTGATGTATTTTTATTTGAATATATGTTAAGTATCTAAAGTCAAAATATCTTCATCAATCTCATACCCCTTCATGGAAAAGTCACATGTTGAAGCTTATCTAGTGTTTATTTAAAAAGTAGGTCTCTGTCATTTACGTTATAGAGGGTTGTCGTAGCAAGAGACCTATATTTTCATTCAACATATTATTCTCATGTCTGTTTTTGTTTCTAACAATAAGGATATATTTTGTCTTAATACTAAATCATACATCAAGCATTTTGAAGAGACATAAGTGGAAAGAATTCACATTGAAGTCAACAATTACATGTGACTTATTATTCCTTTTCAGAAACAAAACCTAAGTGCTACATGTCATTCCAATTTTATAGAAAATCAGTCTGTTAACATTAAATTTATCTTTCTTTTCTGATTAGAAATAGTGTTCAGAATCAATTGATAGCCATATCTTGGTGTTTGCTATGCCATACAAAATTTATTTGAAATTTGTATATCGTTACACCCTTGGTAACGTATATGATCCAAAAATAGTAACATCGTAGAATGAGTCATATCATATGTGATCATCGTGAAACCATCAACTGGTGCTTCTTTTATCATGTTTACACTGCATTTTAACCAATAGTAACATTTAAAACAAACATAGTTCAGTGGACCATCAAGTAACGTAAATGATGGAGAAATTGACCAACTTTTGCAATAGAAACATTAAAGCTAACACAAACATTATTTATGCACAAAACACGTAATGAATTAATATATTGTCACATACGCTATATGTTGGAATGAATATATACAGGATTAAAGGGACTTAGTCTTTCTTCACACAATTGTAATGCTAAATCCTTTGTAACGTAAGTGATTACAAAACTTACAATCGCAAGATCAAAACTATACTATATAATTTGTGATTATCGTCAAAAAGTAACAACATTCAGTGTCTCCCTCTAATATCATAGGTACATATGAACTCCTGAAAACGTTACTTAATCCTAGCTTGGACATATAAATCCAATAGAACACGAGTTTGAATCTCAGGACACAGATCTAGAGTTTAAATAGCCCTTTAAACTTCCCTGTTGGAATTGACTCCTCTACTACACACTCAAAATCTGAGACTCAGCCAAATAACGTAACATTCTAGAGACCATTGGAGATTCTTCTTTTCTTAAAAAATAGTATTTATTATCATCAGTATCTACATGAAGTGTCTTTTCGACATACCAACAGTAATTGTAAACTGCAGTGAAAAAAATCGCCAAGATGTAGCTCTTTATCTCCACTCTCAGTCTGCATGATGGCCCTGTCAGAATACTCTTGGATAGCTATGTTGTCTCTTCTTGTATGTCATTCCTGGTTTGTTTCACTTTTGTGAGGGGCGCTTTTAACACTGTTTATTTGATTCAACAAATTTATATTCCTTTTCTTGTGGTAAACGTCGAGTACTCATTTCATTTTTGTCCAGCCAAGCAAGGCCCTTAAGCTTGTATCACCTTCCATCGCCTTCAGTCATATTATATCAACTAGACTTGAACACTCTTTCAGGCATTTCCACGCCAGTCATGTTGCGTCTGCTTCAACTCTTCAACTACGTGTTTTCCTCGTACTAATCTTCTCCTCAACTCTAGGGATATCACTATGTTAAAGTTTGCATCGCATCACTTTTCCCCTGCACTCTTTGGTGTTTTGGCGTGCTTGGACCCTTGGTTCTATTTTTCTCTGCTTCTGCAAGATCCTTTGGAATGATTTGTCATTGTTTTTTCCATGTTTATCTATGTTCAGGGAGCAATGTTTTTTATGGGTACGTACGTCCCCAAGTTCTACTTATCCGTTCTTTAAAGAGCCATGCATGTCCTCTTGCAAAATTCCAGGCAAAATTTATATGAACTATTAATTGTGTGTTACTTGTACCACTGCCATAAACACGGTCACAATCATTGTTATCGGCATTACTTGGGTCATTGCTAACAGTCTCTCTTCTTTTTGATTTGCCTCCTGTATTATTACGCTATCTGAGACTAACATAACATGTCTCGGGCGCAATGCCATAATTTTTTCTTTTATGGTCTTTATCTTTTTCAGATAGTGCACTCAGCTATTGAGACAATGCATTTATGAACCCGAGCACGCTCTTTTTGGTGCTTTTTTCCTATCACGATAGTCTTTTTGAATTTCAGCAGGATGCTTTCCCATCTACGAAAAGTATACAAGTTGATAAATGAACATACCTGTAAAGATTTGACGACAGAAAATGTGTGCAATAGAATTTATCAATTACGTTACCTATGGTAACGTAATTTATGACATAGAAAACGCAAGACTATAGCTTCAATTCAAATTGAATGATAGAAAAGTGTTTTTATATTCATTTTCACATTTATACTGACTGTCTTTATGCCATAGATAACATCAAATTAACACTACATCTTCGTTTTACAAGAGAGATACTATATTAGGTGTGATATATACCTTAAATTGTGTGGATTTACTCTACAAAGGTGGTAGTGTTTCTTTATTCAGATTCAAATGAATATGAATACTCAAATTTCCCGCTTTATAAACTTTATTCAGAGCTAGGAGTATGGTAACCGTTATTTTCGTACTACTAGGTATCGTAAATGATGGTGTCGTAAATGATGCAAATACCCTTTTGCTGGCTGTATTATATTCAAACAATGTCAATTTCGTTAAAAATACTGATCAACAAGGATCACTCCTACCATACAATAAGGTGATATAACATTAATTTGCTCAGACACTTATTGCCTGTGAAAACTATGATCACGTAAATGATTTTCTTATCTATAACTTCATGAAAAACGGGAATTATAATTTTCTGGCCCCAAAATCTCAACGTTTCAAATATCAACTTTTACGACTTTCTATTAAGTATTCAAATTGGAATCCAGATACGTATATGGCACATATGAAACATTAATTTTTCACCAGTTTTTATTTGATTTATAGTACAGGGGGGTTGATATAAAAAAGTCTGGCGACATTGGTCAAGGAACAGTTCCAACATGGTAAAAATGTCAAAATGATAGTTTCTGTCATTTAACCAGAAGCTGGGATCGTCTTGTGTATAATACACCACTTTATATGGGATGTTATGCATGAAAAATTCTCTAATGGCACCATACAATCCTGATTTTTGATATGGCGACAGTCACGTAACTGATGAATAGCCCTATTCTAGTACATATAATAAAATATGTGTAACTGAGAAATCATATATTACAAACGTGCTAGGTAGAGGGTCATATATACTATTTATATATACAACAAAAAGTGATGTTGGTAATGTAAATGCTGAGATTGAGCCCTGGGTCACCTATTTTGCATTCTTATTGAGAATGGGTGATTATATTCGAAAACCGGTGAGAATTCGGACAAACGAATGTGGTAGACTAGCCTACATGTAAGCATTTCTTCTTGCACTTTCTGGGACCATTGAGGTCCCGGATTGGTCTTTCCGTCCAGAGATTGGAAGGCGGGGCAGCCTTGGTTGACATGCAATAGCGTTAGCGGGACGATGACATGTGAAATTTGTTTGAAGTACGCTTTCAATTTATGTCATTTGATAAAAAATGTTTTGGCTAATAATTTTTCAGAGTGGCTAATATTATTTTTTAGAAAATATTAGCCACATTGGCTAATAATTTTTTCAGCTTATCTAGACCCCTGTATAATTGTTTTTGAAATCAATAAACTGTGTGCATTTAAAGGCCCCGTGCATTTAAATAAATATGACTTTTCTTTGAAAATAAATGTATTCATCTTATAACTAACTTAACAAAATGATTTAATTTTGCAATTTAAATCGTTTTCAAGCAACTGACAAATGTTCTTATGACATCATAGTTTACAGCTATGGAACAATACAATATATACTACTCTAGCCTGTTTGAGAAATTTTGTATTGGAACGAGACAAAGTCGAGTGCCAATACAGAATATCGAGACAGAATATATCCTATATTGCACTTCACGTTTTTATCGCGTGATCCTCTGTATTGCTACTGAGATTGTCCCCTCCGTACCAATATTTTCTGTATTGCGACGGAGATGACAGACTGGAGATGACCTCATCATCAGTAGCTAGCAATACAGATTGGTACAGCACAAGAACTGACCAATCAGAGGGCTTCATTTTACGGATCATACGATAATATAAGTTATAGAATGATTTGAACTGCAATTTTGAATACAGGATATATTCTGCTCGAGAAATTCCGTATTAGAACGAGACGAAGTCGAAAATATATCCTGTATTGCACTTCAAACCATTCAGTAACTTATAATACAGCACTTGACACTAGAAAACACACTATTTTCTTTACCTCGTTGAATAGATCTGCATAAAGTGTGTCACGAGGATGTTTTTAAGGCCGCTAGATATTTTTCAAAAACAAAATATTTTCAGAACTTGATTATGAAACAACTCAAGTACACAAATTAGAAATCAGAGCTAGAGATGGGCCAGTTGGTGAACTTTGGGACGAAGAACTTACTATCGTTGTGCTAGATGTGAATGACAATTTTCCGGTTTGTGACAAGACAATTTACCAAGTTTCTCTGGGAGAATATACACCAAAATATACAGAGGTATGTATGCGTGAATTACAAAAAATATGTTAAAGTGCCCGCCGTTTCTGGCTACGTGTATTACGGATTTACACTAGCGGATAAGACTAGTTTATTTTCTATATGGGTGTAAAACTCCTCTCCATATTCGCGTTTTTCGTTTACTACAGTTACAATATCTGCCGAGGTTATATACCAGGATAAAACATGCATTGCCACGATATTTATCGTTGAGCGCACACTCAACAAGAGTAATTTGTCAACAGAAAAGATTGTGTTCCTGGATATTTTTTATACACGGATATTTTGTCAGTAAATACTTATTTCCAAGACCACGGTTAGATAATGTACAATGTCACAATTTCATCATAATGATTGTTTTCGGTGCTGCATTATTACATAGTGCTAATGCCCAATGCTATTACAAATAACGCGCTTTCTGATACAAAACACAAGTGCCGTTCACTACATGTACGTATTAGGGATCGCCAAGAGCGGATAGCGAGGGCGCGTCAGTCACTTTTCAATTCAAATTTCCAAAATTGTCACATGTCACATTTAAGTTTTTGGTCCTATTTTGTTGATTACATTCATTCATTACAGGCTAACAAAGCATCAAATGGATTGAAACGTCTGTTGTGTTAAATTTTTGTTTAGTTTGCTTACTAGTCAGAAGTCACCTTCACTTGTATCCATATATCAAAATGATCAGCCTAGTATTTTGTCACTTCATACTAATTTTCAGTCAGATGCGAATACCCAAATTCGACAATTGCAAGCACTTATTTGTCGTATTCGTTTTTTTAAATAATCCATAGTCGCAAATTGATTGTCTCAACAGCATATCAAATGAATGATGCTATTGGCCAGTTTAGGCCAAGATTGAGGACTATAATTGATCAAAAGTGTGGATATATTGAACATCTGTTTGTGTGAATAAAGTTGACAATGAAACTTGATTTTTGCAAGTTTTGGGATATAAATATAGGCCTAATATTTTTCGAAATTGTGTGTAGATTTTAATATGTTCTTGGAAAATACATATTTTAATCAAAATATTTTGTTAATGTTTTGTTGAGATATTTCCCAAATTTCTTTTCTCTGAAAGCATGGTACTACCTTTAAAGTAAGACCAGTCACTCATATTTGTATCTTGTTTTACGCATAACAGAGAATAAGATGTTTTTTGATATTAGAGTTCATTGATAACAATGTATTTTACCTTTGATGAATGTATACATGGAACCCTTCCCAAAACAACAGACAGACAAACAAGCAAACAAACAACCAAAAGCAAACAAAAGCAGTACTGTCACGGTACCCCAAAATAGGCTAAGTAAGAGATGAGTCCCCTTCAAACTGAAAATAATTTGTGTTATCCCGTGCTAGTACTCTTTGGATAATACACGTTTAACGATACAAAATATTTTTATTTTAGGTTTTAAAATTGAATTGTTCAGATGATGATGTGTCGAGCGACTATAATACACTGATATATAGGATAAAAGGTTCTTCCCAAGAATTTGGGATAGATTCTACGACAGGTGTCATTACAAATAGTAAAGGTAAGGTCATCATCCCGGTAAACATTAATGCCAAAGTTCAATTCCTTAATGTTGCTGCTAGGTACTAACAAAGAAGTAAAGAAGAATTCGCACACTAGTACCAAATATGGTGACACGGTCATTCCTCACACGTAATGCTAGTTACATTCAGAATTCTGATTTGTGTAATATTTGATCGGTAAATGTACTTGAATTAGGTTTTTGTTTAATTGGAGAATGTTCTAAAGTGGAACATAAAAACCAGGCAAGATGCCTTCTTTTTAAAAGTGTGAATTGAAATATATTCAAATATCCACAAAGGACATTCTCAAAAGATTCCTCTCCGAGACTGAATATGATCGAAGCGAATTCAGTAGGGACTTAAGTGGACATTGACGCATATCCTTTAGTTTGCCATTGTTTTTATAACGCGAGTATATACTTGTTTCAGCCTTAAACGGATCGGATAAACCATATAATTTGACGATTGACGTAAGCGATGGAAACAATCCTACAGAAATAACAGTATTAATCAATCATGGTAAGGTGTTATATTATAATAAATAACAGTATTAATCAATCATGGTAAGGTGTTATATTATAAGAAATAACAGTATTAATCAATCAAGGTAAGGTGTTATATTATAATAAATAACAGTATTAATCAATCATGGTAAGGTGTTATATTATAAGAAATAACAGTATTAATCAATCAAGGTAAGGTGTTATATTATAATAAATAACAGTATTAATCAATCATGGTAAGGTGTTATATTATAAGAAATAACAGTATTAATCAATCAAGGTAAGGTGTTATATTATAAGAAATAACAGTATTAATCAATCATGGTAAGGTGTTATATTATAATAAATAACAGTATTAATCAATCATGGTAAGGTGTTATATTATAATAAATAACAGTATTAATCAATCATGGTAAGGTGTTATATTATAATAAATAACAGTATTAATCAATCATGGTAAGGTGTTATATTATAAGATATAACAGTATTAATCAATCAAGGTAAGGTGTTATATTATAAGAAATAACAGTATTAATCAATCATGGTATTATAAGAAATAACAGTATTAATCAATCATGGTAAGGTGTTATATTATAAGAAATAACAGTATTAATCAATCAAGGTAAGGTGTTATATTATAAGAAATAACAGTATTAATCATGGTACGGTGATTTAGTATAAGAATTAACAGTATTAATCATGGTAAGGTGATATATTATAGGAACTAACAGTATTAATCATGGTAAGGTGATATATTATAAGAAATAACAGCATTAATCATGGTAAGGTGATATATTATAAGAAATATTATAAGAAATAACAGTATTAATCAATCATGATGTGCCAGGTTTGAGGTTCCTTCTGGGGAATTCATTTAATATTCTTTTTTGCCATATAGTTCTTTTCTTCTTTAAGATTTTTATAAGAGCTTCATCTTAATCACTTAATTTGGGCATATTGTCTCATTTTGGTCCAGGGCCTCTGAAATTAAAAGATATGATACCATCATTTAGCTACTTGTTCATAACTGAAATGGTTATCTTTGTTAATCTAAAAATGAAAATAAACAAATGATAGTTAAATGAAAAGATATAAGTATTATGGGTGAATTTTGCACTAAACTTGTATTAATGTACCTCTTTTGATGGTGCCCAAATTCAAATTTCCCTCCATTTTTCACCATTTTGAAATCCGCAGTCAATAATTGTTGGTCCCTCATGACACACCCGGTGTCAATTTTAGGCTCTCACTCCACAAGAAAACAAAAGTTTTTCAATCGGATGGTGTCATATTGTTAGGAAATGATTTACCTTTAAAATGATATGTAATACAAGGCATAGCTTAACATATATTGTATGATATTCATCTTTAAAGTTGGGTATTGTTTTTTTGGCCCAAAATGCCACTTCAGTCAAGACACCTAAATTGGGGTTCTGAATTTAAGAAAGATAGACCGAAAAGCAGGGGAAATATTGTTGAATACACCCCGCATGGCTAGTCACAAACACAGCAAAAAATGTGAATCAAACCACTGAATCCTGGAGCCAGGATTCATACAGGATTCATATGCACATATGAATCCTGTATGAATCCTGCCTCTAGGATTCATACAGGATTCGCTGTTTAAATAGTTTACAAATGAATCCTGCCTTCAGGAATCATACAGGATTCATATGCAATATAGTTTACAAATGAATCCAGCCTCCAGGAATCATACAGGATTCATATGCAATATAGTTTACAAATGAATCCTGCCTTCAGGAATCATACAGGATTCATATGCAATATAGTTTACAAATGAATCCAGCCTTCAGGAATCATACAGGATTCATATGCAATATAGTTTACAAATGAATCCAGCCTTCAGGAACCATACAGGATTCATATGCAATATAGTTTACAAATGAATCCAGCCTTCAGGATTCATACAGGATTCATATAGAAGGTAGTTTGCAAATAGATCCTGTAGCCAGGATCCAAGCAGGATTCATATATAATATAGTTTACAAATGAATCCAGCCTTCAGGATTCGTACAGGATTTAAACGGAAATTGATGTGCATGTTTTTGTTTTAACAGTTATCATTGGCGTGTCGCATATATTACGCCAAATGCGCACAGGCGTACCAAATGAAATCGAAAATTTAATAAAAATGTGTAATTATTTGAGAAGCTACCTTGTGCATAAATCCCGCATGATTCCTGAAGGCTGAATTCATTTTGTAAATTATTCAAATGGCGAGTCTTGCATGACACAATCTATTTTTAATTTAATTTAAAGATAGCCATATTGTTTTTCAGTTTTTGTCCTAATCAGTTGTTGCGTTTAAGCAGAACTCTAGTATTTTAAATCTGTTTGATAATGAAGCTTGAACATTTGTTTTGTAACTAAGCGCGCGATCGGCACACCGATGGGCCGCCGATGGGCATTCCGATCGGCATTCCGATGGGTATTCCGATGGGCGATGGGTATACCGATCGGCACACCTATCGACATGCCCATGCTATTGCTCCATCGGCACCTCGGTCGGCACATACATAATGTAATGATAATACCATCGGCACTGGTCGATCGTATAACACAGATCAATAATTAAAAGCTAAATTAATTGTTTTGCATAATGCGATCTTTGTCTTATCTTCATTCTAGGTCTTATATAATTTTATGCTTAAATCATCGATCAGAGACATAAACCAGTTTTATATGTCTCTGCTCAACCCATCGTCAGTTCCCACGCTCAATCACTACGTTTTAGGATAGGTCCGAAGCTTGATGAAGCAAGATGGCTTAAACATACATGTAGTAATAATTTACAACATCAATGGATATAATTACACAGTCACATGTACTTTGTTATTAAATTCAGAAACGTTTACGGCCCGCGCGTATTTTCGGATTTTAAACTTGATATTGTTTATTGAATTGTTATCTAGATTCTTCTTCTATTTTTTTTTATTTGGGAACGTATAATTTTATTATTAGAGTACCCAGGAAAGCAATACGAGGGGTGATCCAAAAGTCTTGGACGCCCCGCTCTAAATTTGCTATTTTTTGATATAATTACATGAAACTTTCAGACAATAAATATCATCATCTTAACAACTTTATGTATAAGTTTCAACAGAAAATAATATATTTTTGCTACTTTTCTACATATCTTTTAATACCGGGTCCCTGCCACCCGGAACGGTATTTGAATATAGCAAATCACGTCACAACTCTTATAATATGGCAAATACTTTAGGTGCAGGTGCACAACCTAACACCAGCCATGATATGAGAGAATTTTCGATTTTCAACCTGAGTGTCATCTGCCATCATCATCTTCACATATTAAGACCTACTTTTCAACATATTTTCCGCGAATTTGAACACATTTTTCATACCACTTTACCAATGAATGGAAGACATTTATGAAACCGTCAGTGCTTATGTGATACAAATGCTGCTGGAGTTCTACTCTAAACCTCATTCAATGAGTAAAAAACATTTTCTTTCAACCATCTTTTCAACTTGGAGAAAAGGAAGAAAATCACATGGAGCTATAGATAGACTGTATCGTGCATATGGTAGCTGCTCAAGGTCAATAATTGTGAAAATATCTTGAAGTATTCTTTGTTCCACTTTGATTTTTTTGTGTTCTGCATTTCAGCAGCCATCTTGCAGCAAAAATGATACCAGAATGAGGGTTGCTTGTCTGATGGCATTTTCTTAGAATTTGACATGTGCGGCCTTTGTCATATGTGACATTATAATTACAACACAATTAAATGGTTTCCTAGTAACAAAGGAAGTAAACTAACATGGTTTAACATTCAAAATTCAAAGAAATATAGTGGTCAAGACTTGTGAAACAAGTGAAATGGCGGTAACATTCAAGGCTGAAAGTTGCCATGTGCGAATACCGTTCCGGGTGGCAGGGTCCCTGTATTAAAAACTATCTAGAAAACTGTACAAAATATATAATTTCTCCATGAAATTAATACACAAAGTAGTTTGGTTGTTGGCCTTTATTATTGGAAAGTTTAAAGTAATTTTATCAAAAACCAACAAAATTAGAGCAGGGCGTCCAAGACTTTTGGATCACCCCTCGTACATGTACAATAATTCAATATTACTAATAATTATTAAGCTCATGGCCACTTGGCTTTGTGTATTTCCATACTCATTTATAAAGTCCAAAAGACGAGCGAGTTCGTATAAATAAATAACGCAAACCACGTTCTTAAAGTTTTTATTCAGAATCGTATTTTATATTTAGTATAACTTTTTATTTATTAAGTTACAGAGACAAGCGGGCACATATAGGTTTGTTGCAAGACCATTTCTGCGATGACCAAGGACCATATTTTGGTTTTATAACGGGGATATTGCTCGAGCTTGAATAACAAATAAAAGACATGTTCTTATTTCTGTATTCTGTCCTTTGATTGTGTATTAAGTTGTGCTGCACGCCAAACGTTAAGATTGTTAAAACACTTAAGATAAAACTTTATTCCTTTCAATTTACATAAAAATGAAACAGACTAGATTTGAAGTTCAGTCACACCAGCCACTGGTCAAAGGAAGTACAAATATCTAGACTAATCAAATGTCTGAGAATTCAATAACTGTCTGGGATCCAATGTTAATTTTATTGAATCAATCTAAGAAAAGTATAAAGATGGATTTTAAACTTTTAGAGGGAAAAGCTAAATATGCATTGTAAACCAAAAAATAATTCATCAAAGTGTCACTTGTGACGTACATATTTCATAAAAACGAATAAAGCACAACTCTAATCATGAAGTCGTATCGGCGCTAAACGACCCTCCCAAAAAACGCATCGAAGTAGGGAATGCTTGGTGAATTCTTCCGAGACTGACTTTTGTTATTTCAAAATTGAAATATGCCAAATTCCTATAAAATAATCAAATTACCACGCGATATTTTCCCTGGGGTTTACTCTATTTTAGATTTACAAGAAACATGTTTATTTGAGGTTGTGATGATTGCGTTTGCTTCTCACGAGTTCATTGAAAAGTTCAGTAAAACTTCAGAGATCAAAAGACTAATTAGGCACCTGATTGCGAAAGTTTGATTGCATTTCGATCGCCGGGATTTTACAAGCGTATTGTTTAAGTACCGATCGTGTTCTTGGGATCTTGATTACTTCCCATTTTAAGTTTTGGGTTGGAAGCAATGAGTATGTCGGACTTTCTCAAGTTCACTGGCACATAATGAAACAATACCCCTTTATATTAGTCCAATTGGAATTCGCATAAACATACCATATATTAACTATAATTAATAGCCTACATAAAAGCATCATGATAAACCATGACATCCCATGTCTGCTCAGCATGTTTCAGGTGAAACAGAAAGATGCTATGAGTATCAGAATGACATAAAAGGGTTTAGTTTGGTATTCAAAATAATTGTAAATAATATTTAATTCATTCTACAATTGAATAATCATGATGCATCAATTAATACAATGTACATGAAATTCGTCTGTTTAAAATAATATTCATTTTTACAGGATAGCGAGATGGGAGAGAGGGATAGCAGGAAGAGAGGCAAGGCCGAAGGGGTTGGTGCAAGCCTTCACTACAGATAGGAGTTCATTCAATGGGATTCGACGCATTCGTTGAAGTTCTGAAAAAATATTTGGTTATAATTAATTCAATGAATGCATTCGACCGTTTGCAACCACAACTGACTTTCGAATCCCAAGAGTCAGTGGGTTACCTGGCTTTCCTACATCATGTTAATTTGCAGTTACTTGTTTCACTGTTTATATTTGAAAGTTAATTAATTAAGGGTTTGCGTTATATTCCAGATATAAGAGAGATTCAGCTACATGCATTTAGCAAAATTTGAACGTGTAATATGTGACCCTAAGCAACATTGTTCCCCCATCCAACGGTTTATAATAATAACAACTTACCTAAGATCTTTATACTAAACTAGTCAAATTTAAAGATAACTTTGAGAGATATACCGCAGGGAAAAATGAGTTTACGCGTTCAGCTAAAGAACGTGTAGCATAACCTCTCTATTGTTTTTTTACAGTTGGCGGCGATCGTGACAATTTCGAAGACAAAAAGCTCTATATTAGCAATATTGAAATAGATTTATTGTTTTTGCATGTTACATAATATAAGCTTATATTCTTACAGTTTATTGCATGCTCTTTTATTAATTTTGATATAAAAATGTTACACTGCTGCCGCTCCAGATGTTTATTTCTTATGAATATTTAGCAAATAATTCACTCTATTGTGGTGAATACCTGTACATCTTTCACAAGTGATACTAGTGTTCCACGAATCCCCCCCCCTGGCAAATCCTGGCTACGGGCCTGGGTATTAACCGAAAATAAATGAAATATTTGTTTTATTCAAAGACGTCCTTGTTTTAATTCATGACTGTCCATTGTCCAGCTTACATGCATCTGGGAAGACAAGATTAATCTTACTCAACATGTCAGAGCTATTTATGATTCAATACTCAGTATTGATTCTTGTAATGAAACATGTATTGAACGTTTTGTGAAGAGAGAAAATTGGATATTAAATTATGATATAAACCACCCTATCATTACAAAATAATTTCATGCAATATTTTATTGCATCATAAAATTGAAGAATGTCAGTAATGGAATTAAATGGGGGTTGAGATTCAGGCCCATAGTCAGTTTTTCTACATTTTGAGCAGTGAACTTGGGCGAAAGTTGTCATTGTTAAATGTGACCCCTGGAATTTTTCAAAAAGTGGCCTCCTTGGTATTCCTGGCGGGCCTGACCTTCCAAAGAATTCTACCCAAGACGCACTGAGACCTGCTTTGCCGATGATTGACAGAACAAAATTCAGATTCCAAATGGCACCAACGATGAATTGTTATGGAACAAGTTTTGGTTTTAAAGAGATGATCGGACTCTTGTAATGTTCTCCTCTCCACGAAATTGTGGGGTTAAAAGTATCATGTACATTTTACTATACCAATCTTTATATGATTTACAAATATCTAACACTCAACATGTAGCTGTAACTTCAATGCAACATTTCAGTCCCCGAGTCAAATGATCAAAAATAATTATGTTTTCATTCACGCCTTCCTGCTTTACAGTATAATGTAGGATGCTATTGAAGAATATGCCAATAAACTCATTTCAGCGGGTACCACAGTCACACTACTCTGTCCACAAACCGTAGCCCGTATTTCTTTAAAAAGAATACAGGCTGCAGTAAAGTTGCAAATTGAGGACTTTTGATCATTTCCATATTTCTGAAGGGATACAATCGAATTACTACTTGTATATATCAAATATATTCATCAAGCAGTTTGCATTTTATTATTACCAGGAAATCCCATAGACAAAGATAGAGAATACCTCTCCATTTGCATCTTCACTGCAGCTTGTTCCTATGAAAAAATACAGGCTAGAGTATGGGGGTAGGGTAGTGTGATAGGGGATTATTGGACCGCCCAAGGGCCGAAGGCCAAATGTCTAGTTTTTCAGTGTGTTCAATGCTGAATGTTGATATTCATTTTGAAACACCACGACGACTGGGCATTGCACTATGGCCCGCTATTTCTCAGATAGTAAAATATAAGACTTCTAAACTAGTAGTAATACCCTTAGAACAAGGTGGTTATTGTGGTTGTCTTGTTCTGCTTTTAGGGATTGCTTCACATGATGGATTTGATACATACACTTGTATTACAATCGGAAACAAAAGTTTTATATTTGTCAAAACAATAAGTATTATTTAAAAAACAAACAAAAGATTATTCACTAATCCATCAATTTCCCTGTTCAGCGGATGTTTGTCTACTTTGATTACAGTGAAGTCTAAAGATCACCCAGGACTCTGATTACAGCAGAAGTCGTCTAGGACTCTGATTATAGAAAATATCGTCTCAGCCTTTGATTACAGAGATCTTCTAGGTTTTCACCTTCAGACTCACCTTGTGGATTGAGTGTATCATGAGCTCTCGAGAAATCAATGACAATATTTGCCCTTTCAGGCCCGTAGCCATTTTCCAGAGTGATGGAGGCAGGGGGTCCACATTAAACAACTTTGGTCATCACTTAAGTTAAAAGAGCTCACAATCATGAAAAACTGCACGATTTTAAATAAACTTTGGAGAAAGGCGTCCCCCCCCCTTCTCTGACTACAGGTCTGACTTTGTCAAATGCCATGGAGGTCGATTGCAATTATATTCTAGGGTCGCCATTTGAATGAAAGAAACGCATAAATTAAATATTAAAACTTTCCCACATTTTCACGTCTTTGCCTTTCTATGTTTGAATTTTTATTTTCTTAACCTTCAGGAAAAAAAACTAAATACATAGGGGTTATGCACTGGGAGGTTTTGGATACAGGGAATATCCCAAGGAATATTCCATGTATCCAAACCGACCGTGCATAACTGGTGTATCTCATACTTGAGTGGGTTTAGGGTAGATATAACCTTTTCCACCTTTTTCAAATGACAAGATATTTATATTTAACGTTTTCGTAATATTCTTTTTGTTCAATACAATGAAATTGTAACATTTAAACTTAAAAAAATTAAATTTTAAAATTAAAAAATTAAAACTTTTGATATTTAAACTTTTGAAAAATTCCCGGGAGCGGGATGGATATATTATATCTGCCCGCATTTGGCCTGGAGCGGGACATATACAATATATCCTGCCCGCTCCTCAGATACGATATATATTCCCGGGTGATATCTACCCCAAACCCACTCAAGTATGAGATGTGACTTGATCCTATATCCTATACCCCTAAAGGTCTCAAAAGATTAAAATTATTTTTGAAAACCCTTTCCCACAGAAATAATACCGGAGGAGGTGGAAATTACTTTGAAGCCCTAGAAATTAATGTTACTAAAGTACATGCACGTTTGCGTAGATGGATTGAATACTTCACCTGGCAAAAGTTCTTAACTAACTATCAAAACAAAACAAAGCATGCAATTCTATTGGCGATCCTGCCTAAGTAATAACAATAACAATTAACACTGGAAAAAATGTTCATGCCTTATAATCAGCCATCTAAATGCAGATAATACCTGAAAATCCGTCTAGAAAAAGTAACAATAACAAAAACAATTAACAGATTCGTGCCAATTAATTAATTATCGGACTATGGATTTTTCATAAATTATGCTTGCTTCAAGCAACTGCGTACCCCTCTCTTGTTAGTAAACATAGGTCGGAAGAAATCATCATAAGATTTTGACATTGTACCATCTAGTTGAAAGCCCATGATTGTACTTGAGGCAATTTTCATAAACTATAAAATAAAGACCGCCGTGTTAAATTATTGACGACTCATTAAACTGTGATATTATAAGTGATTGAATGATTTGAAGTGCAATACAGGATATTCTGCTCGAGAAATTCCGAATATCGAGAATATCGAGACAGAATATATCCTGTATTGCACTTCAAATCATTCTATAACGTTTTTATCGTGTGATCCTCTGTATTGCTACTGAGAATGCCCCTCCGTACCAATATTTGCTGTATAACGACGGAGATGCTCAACGGGGACAATCTCAGTAGCAATACAGGTTTGTACAGCACGATAACTGACCAATCATTTTACAGATAATACGATAAATTGCCGTGTTGTTGTAACCAATTTCAAGGGGAACCCGTAAAACAGAATACAAATATATTATACAATATATTAAGAACGGAATGATAAAGTATGAAAATTCCCCTCATTCGTGATCCGGAATCGTATAGGAAAACAGATGCGATAGATAATTCTATTTGAATTAAGTGAGAAAGTTTACTATACAACCTCGGAATTCAAAAATTTCCGGGCTGTTTTTATTTGCCAGTCACATTAGGCTCAGAACGCATGGACTCTGTCATATCATCGTATCTCATGTGTTTGAAATCTAATTATTACAATTAAGGTTTAATTATTCTCGTCACATTCAAAATTGTATCTCTTATAAAAATCATTTTGTCCCCGATTCCCCTGTCATTCTGATTTCCAGTGCCGATTAAACCAGTAAAATGTTCCGATCGTCACAACATTCGATGCACCGAGAGGTTTCACCAGTTCATGTACATGCAGCAATTATTATTGGAAGGATATATGGAATGTACATGCATACTGTGCTGAATATACAGTATGCATGGAATTGTATGAATCCGTGAAATCTTTCGATGTATCGAATATTGCGACGATCGGAACATTGACTGGTTTAATCTCCCGACACCATTGTGTGATCTACAGCAAGTATCCTTTGGCATATCAAAGGGTTAGATAAAGTGAGACTCCGATAGATCAGAATGTCCCGACACGGGAAATCAGAATGACAGAACAAATATAATTTTGAATACCATGACCAGAGACTAAATCTATGAATGGGAGGTAGGGAATCGCACAATTTTGTAATTCCAATGCTGCCCTTGTCTTTTATCAACGTTATACAATGATGCAAACAAAACAGATCGTAATAAATCTTATTTTAATTTTAATTCCTACAGGAAATCTCACCCCCCCCCCCAAAGACTGGTGACATTTGAAAGACTTTATCAATTCATGCAATTCAAACAATCAAATCAAATCAAAATTAAAACATGCAAACAGGTATATCTGCTTAATATGGAGGAATATCCGAGGAAATGTGTGACTCTGGGTTCTCAGTCCTTAATGTCGCTAAATACCTAAAAAGCAACTTATCTGCTTATTATAAATTATGAAATAATTTAACAATTAAACAGAAACGCAATGCATGCCAAACATTTATCTATTGTTATATTATGCATGTATGGGTATTATTTCATAGTTTGCACTTGTATCGAGCAGCTGTGTATACCCCTTTCTCAAGCCCAATATGGGATTAACACACCACTTGAGGCAAGATTCAAAAACTATCTCCACGGGCTATACTTGAAGAACGCCACTGACGGGTCTGTGCCCTTTAGGATGGGCCGTATTGTTCATGTGTGTATCTTACCCACGGGAACCTACAAAACAGAAAAATATATAATTACATTGTGAGGATATATAAAACCCCCTAGAATAAGATACAAGCAGTGTAAACATCCATATTTGCAAAAATAACGATAAAGCACTGTCAGTAAGTGGTTGTAGTACCATATGCGTATAGCATTTGGAAAAGATGATAAAACGCAAAATATGATTGAAATATTTGCTGAAGTCTTGGATCGATGATCTGATAGAAAATTTAGGGAAGGCGTTGAATCATAATTGGAGAGCAAAATAATAATAGTTGCAATTTATATATGTTTATCATTTCAATTATTCCGAGAAATCAAGAATAAAATGTAACTTTCTTTGGATATCTGTCGCATTTGTTTTACTGGAAAGGCTAGTTCCGGGGGGCTACATGTAGTTTAGTCATATTGACGAATTTCCAAAATGACAAATTATCATGCTGCGCGTTAAATTGGGGTATCTTTTGATTCTTTTCCATTGAGGTACGCTAATATCTAATCTAATAGTTTTGTTTTAACGAAATGAAAACAAGATCTTTAATGTAAACATCCGCATTTCAAATCAAATATAATATATCCTGAGATGATCATAGAATAATTGTGTGAATCCCAAGCACAACCCATTACAATGGTCTATCAGTCAATCTGCATTACAACAAACGAATAACAATCCTGGAAACATTTCAAATATATTTGTCTTTGACTTATTTGTTTGAGAGGTGCACGCAATGTCGCAATCAAAATCATCGACGGTCCAACTTCAACGTACAATCTACGTATACAGACATAATTGCAGACTTATCTTACTAAATAATCATTTGTCCTCATTGTGATTTGCCCGTCTGAAAGATTATTTTATAGATTATACAGAATGCTCTATAAAAGGATTTCTATATTTTTAAGACGGCAATAGTTATTATTTACTAAAACTAGTTCTCAGTATAAACTTATTTTTATTGAATATGTTTCAAGAATATAACTTTCTAACTAATAATCTAACTCTCAAGAAATATCATTATGAGTTTATCGATGTTTTTTTCGATCCTCCGATGCATTGATGTATACTGTGCCGACGGGAATGCCGTCCCGATGACTTTGCCGATCGGCAGAACTATCCCGATGGCGATGCCTATCGGAGTGCCGACCGGTGTGCCGACCAAACTGCCGACACTACACCGATCGGAGCGCCGATCGGAACATGCCGATGTGACTCTCGGCAAAAGCAGTACTGTATCCTAGGGCCTATCATTTCAATGTAATTTAAAGGCTTACAGGGGTGCTTCAAAATCATCCCTGCGGCCCAAGAGTAATTCATTGCATTGTGACATTCATGAGCTGCTATGAAAGCAGTGAAGGACCGATCTTGAAGGATGCTTCAAAATCGGGTTCAAATTGTAATATTGAGGCCTACTAATCTTTCATAACACGTGACGCATTCTATATTAGCATTAAGAAATGAGAAATGGGCGTAGGAGCGGAGTAAGAGACCCAGGATAAGAAGAACCATTGGGCAAGATGGCCCACCAAGTTTGTTTATCATCAAATATACATCGCCTGATATTATCTCCTGACAGGGACAGCATCGATCTCAATGGCCATTGCACTTTGTTTCATTTAGGCGGCACCTTCTCCAAGAAGAAACTCTTTTAACGGCACCACTTCTGTAAGTCTGTGGTAAAAAACCTCCCGTCCGAAGAAGTTATCTTACAGAACGGCCCCTTTTGACCCTCGGGGGCCCTTCTTGCCCTGCCATGGCCACACAAAACCATTTCCAGTAGTGACATTTGCGAGTTAATACCAATAAGAATAAAACGGACCGAATGTCCTTTTTTCAATAAACATGGCTACATGTATATTTAAAGTTTATATACCCATTCGGGGAAGACAATATAAATAAAACAATGTATTTTAAATTAGCACACAGAACAACTTTTAAATAATTACACATTTTTATTAAATTTTTCGAATTCATTTGGTACGCCTGTGCGCATTTGGCGTAATATATGCGATACGCCAATGTGAGTGTTAGAATAGAAACATACACATCAATTCCAATTTTCGTTTGATTCCTGTATGATTCCTGAAGGCTGGATTCATTTGTAAACTATATTGCATATGAATCCTGCTTGAATCCTGGCTACAGGATTCATTTGCAAACTACCTTCTATATGAATCCTGTACGAATCCTGAAGGCTGGATTCATTTGTAAACTATATTGCATATGAATCCTGTATGATTCCTGAAGGCAGGATTCATTTGCAAACTACCTTCTATATGAATCCTGTACGAATCCCGAAGGCTGGATTCATTTGTAAACTATATTGCATATGAATCCTGTATGATTCCTGAAGGCAGGATTCATTTGCAAACTACCTTCTATATGAATCCTGTACGAATCCTGAAGGCTGGATTCATTTGTAAACTATATTGCATATGAATCCTGTATGATTCCTGAAGGCAGGATTCATTTGTAAACTATTTAAACAGCGAATCCTGTATGAATCCTGGAGGCAGGATTCATACAGGATTCATATGTGCATATGAATCCTGTATGAATCCTGACTCCAGGATTCAGTGGTTTGATTCACATTTTTTGCTGTGAAACGTTTTCTGTACCCCGAACGACCGAAGGATATTTAAATCCTTGTTAAAGTTATTAATTTAACATGAATAATTGGTGTTAACATTATTACATGATTACATGTACAGAGAAGAATGATTTTTCTTCCAGATAGCTCGCCAGGTAACTCGACTGATTCCATCGACGGTAAGTTGTCAAATCATAATCCACATACATTAATTTTTAGTTTTGTAAGATGAATAGATTAATACAATTTTCAACTGACCCTACATGTATAATGCAAAATGCCAATTCAATCTAGATCCCTAAATCGGGGTTCTGAACTATATTGAATCTAGTATTCTTTATGACATGATTTCAAATAAGAATAATTTTTCTTCCAGGAGATAATCCGAAAGGTAACTCGACTGGTTCTGTAAATGGTAAGTTGTCAATGCACAATCAGCATACAAATAAATCGTGATTTTACCCACGTCCTTAACTCATGAAGATAATAAATGAACGCATTAGGAAGAAAAACATTCATCAAGGTACTCAAATATTTCAAAACGAATATGAATAATTATAAATGGCGGCTAGTTCGAAGATATTAGAACTATAGAGTTTAGATTTGTGATTTTTCATTGCTTTACCCCCCTATCACACCAAACTAGTTCTTACCCGTTCTTGCCAGTCCTACGAAAATGTCGTAAACGGGCTCAATCTGGCTGCGGTCGGGATATATGTCTAAAATAATTAGCTACTTCGTTCATAAACAGTCTTCAATACGTCCATCTCATTCGCAGTTCGTTCAGGTCGCACCACGTCGGTGTGTAACGTAGTATGAACCGTCCCTTAATCTAGAAGGTCTTCGTGACCTGATTACAGAACGGTATGGTCGCCATTCAAAATTCTAAATCACATTCCCCGTCCGGGAAAGCCAATGAAGTTCGTAAACAGATCGTAGAACGTTGAAGCTACGTTCATTCAGTTCGCACACCGTTAAAAACCGATTCGGCAACGTTTTGACGATCACCAGAAATTTTTTAGCATGCTCTAGCTAAGTTCTGGAGGACCTGCTCGTTCTAGTAGGTTCATGAAGTTTGTAAACAGATCCCAAACGGTTCTTAGTGGGTCCTTAGTACGTCAAATCCATTCGTGCACAGTTTAAGCCCTTTTTCGAGAACGTAGTGAGAACTAGTTTGGTGTGATAGTACATGAGGGTTAGCGATACTAAACAAGGACCATTAGCAGACGTTCATGTTTAATTCGATCATGAATGAACATAGGTGTATTTATCCTATGACAAGTGGGGTTTCAGGTACATAACAGCGGGATATAAAATCGATATCTTGGAGGAGCGGGACATATATATAGCTCCCGCTGTATATCTCCCGCACCAATATTCCCGGGAAAACGTTTTCGCTTGGTGTAGAAACAGTCAAAATTCGTTAGAATATATCGCTTTAGCGAAACTACCAAAATGGAAGCAGACGGCGGTAGATATTTTCGGGTCAAGATTGCAGTAAAAAATCCCATTGACGACCATTATAACGTTTCATTTCATAATATATTCATGGGCACAGATCTAGCTCAGCGAAACAGTGCCCAGTGTTCATTGGAGTCTTGTCTAGCTTGCCGTTACAAAATAAGCATACGGTGACCACACCGTTTTTGAGATAACTGAATCTGGAGAGAGCTACCACCGTAAAGCTACCTGTTTCAGAAAATTATTCTGCTCTACATAGTCTCAAAATTCACTCCGCCATCTATAAAAATTCTGTTTCTAACCAAACTTGTAAATGTTTCCTGATAGATTAGTACTTACCCTATCGAGAATAAACCTTGATTCATTTATCAAACACTAGATGGCGCTGCGACGGGACAGAAAAGGAGAAAGAGCTTTTTATACAGAAAACCAAATAACCAACGGTAACCGCTAGTATCCCTACTCCGGACTATATTCTAATAGTGACACGGTTGAATGATTTTGTGCCAGAAATCTTGTTTTTCTTAAACATAAGAGTGTTTCAAGACTTTTTGTGCAATTTAAGCCCAATCGCACCAATAGAAGAGCCTTTATAGCTGCTTTGTTAACCCCGGGGTCATTTATTTTAGGGCCATGCAGTTTTATACCTAACTGACCATTTTTGCAATAGAAATACTGCTACTCGCTATGGCTTAACAAAAATTCACAATATTTAGCATGTCAAAACGTTTATTCGCACTTCCATAATTTTATTGCCAAAATCACTGAACCATGAAACAAAAAAATGGTCAAATCTAGTCATTTTTGATCAGAGATTACCCCAAATTAGCCATTATTTAGTGATTCATTTTCAGTAAATGAGCTTCTATATTAAATTATCATATCAGTTTTGCATAGCAATGTTCTTGTTTTAATTACATGCATGTTAGTAACTGTTTTCAGCCATATTTAGTCAGTCTATTGGGTTAAATGTGTCAAATTTGTCATATATTTTCAAGAAAAATTCAGACACAAAGGAAAAAGCTGTATTACATGCTATGATGATGGCTAAATCCTTAAATTCGGTAATAATTTGATAAAAGCCTGTCAACAACCTCTTAAAACCAGCTCTAACAGCCTTCTTGTGCTATCCTGTAACAAAATACAGGCCAAAAATGGTCAAAACCTGTGATTTTTAGGTAAAAAATGAAAAATGCTGAATCAGCGAAAATCTAAATTGCTAATTCTTCAGATAATTTGATTTTTCTTAGAGATGCAAGGTACACATTGCTAAGAAAGTGTAATTTTTACAAAAATAACGCTATTTTCCACCCTAGTACTGTCACCACCCTGTTGCTAATAGGGTCAAGATTGCAGTAAAAAATCCCATTGACGACCATTATAACGTTTCATTTCATAATATATTCATGGGCACAGATCTAGCTCAGCGAAACAGTGCCCAGTGTTCATTGGAGTCTTGTCTAGCTTGCCGTTACAAAATAAGCATACGGTGACCACACCGTTTTTGAGATAACTGAATCTGGAGAGAGCTACCACCGTAAAGCTACCTGTTTCAGAAAATTATTCTGCTCTACATAGTCTCAAAAATCACTCCGCCATCTATAAAAATTCTGTTTCTAACCAAACTTGTAAATGTTTCCTGATAGATTAGTACTTACCCTATCGAGAATAAACCTTGATTCATTTATCAAACACTAGATGGCGCTGCGACGGGACAGAAAAGGAGAAAGAGCTTTTTATACAGAAAACCAAATAACCAACGGTAACCGCTAGTATCCCTACTCCGGACTATATTCTTCTAGACCAAAACGTCTAAGAATTTCTTGAAAGTAATGAAAATGAGAAAACTCTCAAAAAACCATTTTGGATATGGGCGTTCTCAAATCCTTTCTTGTACAGAAAGGCGAGCTAAGACCAATAGAAACAATTGAACCAGATCCACTAAATGATCTTTTGGCTTCATTTTTTGTCAATGCAGTCAAAAAAAGGAAAGGAGTATCAGCCGAGTTCAGTGTCAATGTCTCATAGATAAAAGTCACTTGTCATAGGATAAGTTAGTTATGTGATGCTCGGTTTTGGATATGGGGTATATCCCTCGGGAAATATGATATCTTACCTTGTGCCCTCCGGGCCCTCGGTAAGATATAAATATTTCCCTCGGGATATACCACATATCCAAAACCTCCCATAACATAACCCTCATATATCCTAGACTACTGAGGGTTCAGGTGCATAACAGCTCTGCTGGATATGGGTGTCCCGATAACTTCATTTGTGAAACCTAACTAACCATGTGACAAATTAGTTATGTGATGCTAGGTTTTGAATATGGGTTATATCCATTGGGAAATATGGTATCTTCATTTCCCTCAAAATATACCACACGTCCCAAAAACTACACATACAGGTAATCCTCATATACATGTATACAGCTTGAATTGGTTATCGGTTGAAAATGTATATATTGCATTGACGTTACCAGAAGTGTTGCTCTCTTTTCCCCAAAGTTACATCGCCAATTTATATTTGACTCTCCTTTGATTCAAAATGACTAGCACACTATTTCAAGCTTTTAACGTCATTTTTAAAGTACCCGTGATTTTATAAAGACTTGAGTTTTGAGACCAACCGGGCTATAGATCAGACGCACTCATTATCTATCAACTAATTATAAAAATGTAATCAACCTCTTCGAAAATTTATTAAAAATGAGTAAAGTTGTATACGTTATATAATTCTAGTTGGATAGCTTATATTTGTGTGCTTTTAGAATGCAATGGAGGTATTGCTATCCCGTTGAATGAAGGAGTGCAGTGCCTTTGTCCACCTCATAAGCAAGGCCCAAACTGTACTGATGGTAAGTGTACGCTACTTGTATTTTGATTGTGATCTTCGGGGATTATTAAAGAAATCACGTGAGACATCCGAAACGTACTTGATCGTTTTTATAAGCTTTTGAATTCACTTTAATACCATGATGAACAATGGTTTCTTACACGTCATTTCAGATGTCCCAGATGTCGAATCAGACTGCGAATGGCCCTCAAATGGTAAGTGAACGTACATGAGGGAGTTTTTAGAGGACTTGTACGTGAACGTTTACACTTTTGGCATTCTTAGGATTATTTCTCTTTGAATTACTCACCCGATTAAAGGCAGAATCCAGAGGGTGACAAAATTACAAGCAACGTGTACCATTGACCCACCAATTTATTCCTTACAATGTCAAATACAATATCTCCCAAAAGATTCACAATATGTTATAAATTGGTTAAGGTAACTTATAACTTAATCAAAAATCCAAGATGGCCGAAACCAGGAAGCACATGGCATTTCAGTATAATCTGACCATCAAAATTAACTGTCTTTTGGTTGGATTTTCTCTCAATTTTTTAGTTCCACTTATCATTTATATAACCAGGCTCACTGTGGTAATGCAAATAGAAACAGTAAACATTTTGGAATGGGAATTTGAGTCCTCTGAAAATGTGACAGAAAAATTGACAAAAAGAGTAGCACGGCAAAGGTCCCTGAACATTTTTCTAATTTCTCTGAAACATCCCTTTAATATAGCCCAAAATGGAAGGAGCTTTAGAATTTTGAAATCTCTCATACAAATTAAAAAAAATAGAAAAAAAAACAATTTGAGAAGTGTACTTTTTTCCTTATTTTGATCCCAATTTTTTTATCGGGTAATTTTTCAAATTTCCGTTGCTCCTTCGTTTTTTATATATGTTTGAAGTATATTTTCTGAAATGTTCAGATATTTTGAATCAGCGGTTTTTCACGGGCTACTCCTAGAAAAAAATCTTCTCAAATTCTTTAAACGGCACTTTTTTCTCAAACTAACGTTTTTTTTTGTTCTTTGATGTCTTTGTAATGATTACAGTGCACAAGCATATGTGAAATAATAAAAACGACTTCTCAGGAAGAGTTTGAAAATTTCAAGATTGTGAAATTTTCATTTTTTTCTGAAAATCGATTAAGTTAACAGTCACCTTAAGTTGTTATTGATCCAAAGTAGAAAAATGGATGAAAAATGTTTAAATTCTCCCAAATAATAACAATGTTAACCATACATTATGATAAAAATCTTTAGTTTTCCTGGAATAAATGATGCACTTTTTTGTTTTTTGAAAATAGACATTACAAGGAATGACATGAGCCAAATATATTTTAAAATTGAGACAATTTTTGTTTAGCCTGCTTGCTATATATATCGGATCTCTCTTTATAGTCTATTAAGTAAAAAGGAATCGACCGGTAAATTGCTGTACTTGGGTCCCTGAGAAATAAATTGAGAGAAGAGAAATCTCTGGGTGGGGGTCATATATAATATCATATAACATAACACAATATAACGCGTACAAGTTCTCTAAAAACGTGTAGCTTAACCCTATTAATAGGGTAAAAAATACATAAACCATTATCATGGTCTTTATTGGAAGTTAAGCTCGAAAGTCGCCCTTAATCTGCTGGTAAACGTCACGTATTTTTTCTATTGATATGCCTCTTCATTATAAGTCGTATTATTTTCCCCGTTATTTTCTCCACATCTCATTATATTCTACAATAAATGCGATGATGATGGTGATTATCTTTTGCTTACTTAAATCATATATATTACACAACTATTTAATATACTTTTCCTCAATGGTTACATGTTGTTAAGACTAAAAAGGCAACTGCTGAAAAACGTATCACAAGCTGTCGTTCTGGGTCTCGTTATTTGAAAATTGGAGAAAGTACATGTATCATCTTGAAACTTTATCTATATGTTTCCATACATAATAGCCAAAGAACGTCGTTTATAGTACACTCCACTCAAAAAGTTTGGCAACCTTAGCTCCCTCATTGAACTACGTGTTAAAGCCTTTTTATATTTGAATTTTTATTTACATAAAGAGAAAAATACTTTTAATATGGATGAAAATGTAAATTGACTTCATTTCAATTGCCTCTAAATTTTCCCAATTTTTTCCTCAATTACGATAGGTCGAAAATTGATGAAAATCTGATAAATTTTTGAAAATCTACAATTCCATGTAAACCAAATATCATGTCCCACATTGACTTAAACCATTGATTAACTTGTCTATCATAATAATGGGGTACGCGCGCATGACTAGTTATCTTCATTGTAGACAGGTGTAAAAGGGTAGGAGGTCCTATCAAATTATGGTCCTACTTTCCATTGATTTATATGGTGACCTAAAAACAACTCTTTCCCTTATTATCGTATCCACAATCAGGGCCAGTAAGGGCCTTTAAGAAAGGGGACCATGATCCCCAGGGGACCATAATTTCTTTTACACCGGTAAATGTAATGTCTGTTACGAATGTATTCTTTATCATATGAGAATCAGAACAAAGATCAGCTGCTCAATTCTATTATTATAACTGGCAAAGAAATAACCTCAGGTTTTTCTGGCCATTGCCAAAGACCTGAGTAACTGCTTGATTCCTGTATTTCTTAAGGATGAACAGAATAGAATCTGGGTCTTTAATTATACTTAAACCAGATAATCTCGACCTTTATTCCTTAGATTACGTTTATTTCAGAGGACGCATGTAGCACAGAGCCCTGCTACGGGGAAGGTGCTGTCTGTATCAACACATTTGGAGAGAACTTTAAGTGTCTCTGCCCACCCGGAATGGAGGGTGACCGATGCAACACAGGTAGGAACACTATTGACACATACTAGAAAATTAGACAATGCTGTAAGACCACCAGACATACTAGAAAATTAGAAACTACTACACAACCACTATTGACACACAATAGAAAATGAGAAACTACTGTAGTGCGCCAAATGAGTAAATATAATAAAACTTGGGGAAACGTAACGTTCTTGAAACCTCCTTTGAAATAGAGTGTAGAATCAGGTAAATTCTCAGATGACTTCACCACAATTAAAATGGCATTTGAGTACTGAGAAATTATTCATATTATTTGGTATTGACCAATCACATGACTTAATTTACAGACCAAATAACTGTTACAATTTTTATATCACCGCCATAAGTGGAGACATATTCTTATGGTCACCAAACTTTTTGCGAATGGTGTTTGGCGGTTGGTTTTCGGCGCGTCCATAACAAATGGCAGTTGGTGACATGTTGCATGTTAATGCCTCGTATAACGGCGAGCTTGTTTGATCTAATTTGGGGATCAATGTCTAAATATGAAACTAGCCTCAGTCCCGTGCGACACGATTTCAAAAAAGGCGGCCAAAATCGAGCGGCAAGCAAGAAAACCGTGAGGTTGAGTATCGAAAGAATAGCTGCCCCGTATCTCATGTGACCATACTCCAAGTAGTCCAAGCAGAAGACTGGTTGAGGGTAGATTTTGTAAATATCTCATTTCCTGCCCGCTGCAAATATGGCTGAGCCATAAAGGAATTGTGCAACAAGACTTATACATGTACGTATATTTTTTGTCACTAGGTTCCCACTGCTTCTCGTGTTCAAGTGTAAGATGGCGAAACGTCACATGTTCTGTGTTTGATGATGCATCATTCCTTCGTGAAATGGACTTTTCTGGCCCTCCAACAGTTACGACACGAATGTCGAGGTGAGATAAAGAATAGTACCATTGATTAAAGTTCATATTCGAAAATGTGATTTGTTTATCTAAGTTTCTTAGAACGCCCGTGTAAAAACATCTCATATGTTGTATATTTATGTGGCCTATTAGAAAAATGGTATCATTCGTATAAACGTCTTAAAACCTGAAGGAGAAAAGTAACTTATTTAGTCAAAACAGCGTTTTTAAAACATGAATTGTATTGGCCAAATGCACAGGCATGTGTTTGTAGTTGTGTTTTTGTTTGCATTTATTTGTAAATTGTGTGATTTTATATTATTGTTTTATGGCTGTTCTATAATTTGTGATTTGAAATTGTTTTCAGGACGAAATGTACGAACGATAAATGGGGCTTTGACGATGGCAATGGTGACATGTGGGTAGCTAAGGGATGTAGAGCAAAGTTTTGCATAGAATTCGAAAAATCGGTGTCTTCCTGAATATATAGCATTGTGGACCATAATCAAAGAGCCTAGGGTTTAACTGTTCTTCCCCTGTCTTCATATTCTACATTACTAAAAACTATTTCTCCGGACAATAAATGATGGACTGCAAATACATTGATACCAGTGAACGAATGATTCATTGGAATCTGATGGACTCATTCTAGTAACCCGAAGATAAAAAAAATCAAAATTAAAATTACACTGGAATAAGTCGTGAGCTGGTGAATACCCAAGGAGGATTGGCTCCCAGGATCGACACTCGATATTTTCCAACAATGAAAACGTCGAAATGTCGTTATTTTCGGAAATTATAACCGACTATAAATTCAAAATAAACGGTCCAAAAGATTCGAACTAATATCTCGATCATTTCTTGTGAGTTTTGGAATTTTTCGTGAGGAAATAAGATCAAAATTCACGATTCAAATGTTGAAGTGAACAAAATGGCGGATGCTTGAATTCGAATTTTGTATCACGACATGCTCATATATGGGACAGAATATCGATGTTGCACTCTGGGAGCCAATCCTCCTTGGTGAATACCTTTTGATATTCAACGGAAGTCACGTGACTTCCGTTGGATATCGCTTGTAATTTTTAGTCACATGTAAAACATGGACCAATCAGAGAGTGAGGAATATGACAGTGATTTAATAAAATCTATTATTATTTCCATGCCGTGATATTCGTTCTCTCATTGGTCAATTAGTTACCATGTGACTTAAAATAAATTGAGGTATTCCATGTCTCCCTGCTTAGAAAACGTGTGTATAAGTTATTGAATGATTTGAAGTGCAATACAGGATATATTCTGCTCGAGAAATTCCGTATTGGAACCAATACAGAATATCGAGACAGAATATATCCTGTAATGCACTTCAAATCATTCAATAACGTTTTTATCGTTTGATCCGCTGTATTGCAAACTGAGATTTTTCCCTCCGTACATGTACCAATATTTTCTGTATTGCGATGAAGATGATCAATGGGGACAATCTCAGTAGCAATATAGATTGGTACAGCACAAGAACTGACCAATCGGAAAATATTGAATTCTGTGATCGGTTAATATCTGTATGTATCTCATACTTGAGTGGGTTTGGGGTAGATATCACCCGGGAATATATATCGTATCTGAGGAGCGGGCAGGATATATTGTATATGTCCCGTTCCAGGCCAAATGTGGGCAGATATAATATATCCATCCCGCTCCCGGGAATTTTTCAAAAGTTTAAAAAAGTTTAAATATCAAAAGTTTTAATTTTTTAATTTTAAAATTTAATTTTTTTTAAGTTTAATTGTTACAATTTCATTGTATTGAACAAAAAGACGAAAATGTTAAATATAAATATCTTGTCATTTGAAAAAGGTGGAAAAGGTTATATCTACTCTAAACCCACTCAAATGAGATACACCAGTTATGCACGGTCGGTTTGGATACATGGAATATCCCTTGGGATATACAATACATCTTCACTCGGTCCCTTCGGTCCCTCGGGAAAATATAGTGTATATCCCTCGGGATATTCCCTGTATCCAGAACCTCCCAGTGCATAACCCCTATATATTTCTTAGGGATGTATTCACCTCGCCTTTCGGGCTGCGGTGAATTCACCTTCAGAAATATATATAGATATTCAACTCCACATAATTCAATATTTGTATAATATTATATCATATAATTTTATGCAACCATGTACTGTTGTTATGCAAATATTTAATTTTATTGAGGCGAATACCTGTGCATCTTTCAGTCTTTTACAAGTGATATTCCAGGAGCCCGAAGGGCTAGTGGAATATCATCTTATGAAAGTGTCACGGGTATTCACCGAAAATAGAATTAAATATTTGTTTTATTATTCACTGTAACATTCCTCACTCGTTTTAATGGAATAAGAAACTATTGATGTCATAGAGCCCATGGTTATAGTAAAGCACTCCCGGGGATATATAAATTGAAATTACACTGGACTGGAAGACAGTCATGTGACTTCCGTTGAATATCGCTTGTTATCCAATGGTTACAAGGATATATGTCGAATATCAGGTGAAGATATATTTGATATGTGGATCAAGATATCATATTTTAGCAAAAAATCCCAAACCATCGAATATCACTTCTCAAACCATCGAATATCACTTCTCAAAAAGTGATATTCGATGGTTTCAAAAGTGATATTCGATGGTTTCAAAAGTGATATTCGATGGTTTAGATTTTTTCAATAAGTTTTTGTCAACTTTTTTTTCCTATTAGATTTTTTTCCTTCAAATCTTTTCCTTCAACATTTTTTTTCAAAATTTTTTTTCAAAAATGTTTTCCTTCAAAATTTTTGAAACCTTCAAAATCTTTTTTCAAAAATGTTTTGCTTCAAATTTTCTTCTCAAAAACTTTTTTCGAAATATTTTAAAAAAAAATTTAAGATTTCCCATGGGATAAACGGACAATCCTATGGTTTTTCAAAAATATAAATTATATCCACTCATGGATATCAATATCTTCACTCATTCGCTGCGCTTACTCGTAAAGATATCGATATCCACTCATGGATATAAATGATATCTTTTCAAAACCATAGGATATTCCTATATTATTTTTTAGTCACCTGTAGGCCATGGACTAATAAGAGAGTGAGGACTGCGCCAGTGATATAATTATATTGTGTAACCACTGTTATTATGTGACGAAGTCATAGTTGACTCCATGTGTATTTGTAATTATTTCGCATCCCACATGCCCCTTAATTCAATGTGATTGTAATCTTACCCACTGACTCATGTTTTTTTACAATTATGGTGTTCTCCATATCCCCCTTTCTTAGTGTTAGTTATAATAAGTATTATAATAGTTGTTCTTATGATCTTAGAACTAAGAAAGATATTTTACAATAGCAATAATTTAGTTCCATCTGTTTTAGATTCTGAATAGAGCATTTTTGGGCATGAAATAAAATAACAAAACATAAAAAGCTCTTCAACCAATCAAATTTAAGAATTATTCTTTGGATATCACATAAATGAATATATATGTGGAAACCAATGACATTATGAAGTCGGCCGATGTGTAACTTTGTGATGTTTACTATTATGTTTATATGTTTTGGTTTTTGCCATCATATGTAAATAAACATTCTAGTAAACGAAGCAAAAATTCATGAACACGCCAGTCACATTTCTTTCTACGCTACGCTCGCCGTAGAATTTCTGCGGTCGGATACTTTTGCAGTCACATTTCCTACGTCAGCTACATGTCGAATTTTGAATTTCTCATGTCGATAAACGTTAATGTTTATTTCTATCTAATGTAAATCAGTAAAATTTATAAATGTTATTCATAGTACTAGGATATAATATCAAATGAAAAGTCTAAAGTGATATATTAAAGAGCGTCCGATGTATTTTATTTGGTCAAATTGTACGTAAACGTGTACTTCTAAATAGAAATACAAGGTGTTACATAACGAAGGCTATTAGTAAAAAATCACAATGTTGGATGTAATATAATGTTCAAATGCAAACCATTTGTAACTTTTAAACTGTATCTATCATCACATGCCTGAGATCTCTTGGTTTAAAATGAAATAAGAATTCCTATATGACATATCTATTATAAGTCTATCTCATCTCAAACTGACTTTGGAGATGAACATATGAAACACAGCTGTACAAATACTCGAGCGGGTTTATTACAGTATGTATGCAACCAAAACAGACTCGCTCCGAAGAAATGCTAGCACAGATTGGATTGATTAGTGAAGCAAATGGTAAGATTTGAAATTCAATCTTTATAATTTGCGTGTACCTATGGTACTTTCCTTTTAGTATATTTAAAATATTTGTATTACTAATACATGAAATGCGAATTTGAATTTGCCGTGTTATTCACACTCCCGTCCATAAATTTGGCAACGGAATTTCTTGTTTTGATCATTTATTAATGATTGGCGATTTGAAAAAATCATAGCCATACATGTCCAAACTTTGAAATAACGCTGCAAAATTAAGATTCAAACATTTACATGCTATAAATATGCTATCCAAAGAAAACTTCCTGTTGCCAAATTAATGGAGAGAGTGTATTTCAGAATAATATGTAACTAACAAGATTACAATCTTAAAGTGGATCCGTATCAAAAATATCCAAATCTGTTTTTCAGCCTGCGATTTTCACCATCAACAGACTTGATACGAAGCTTTATTCCTCAAAATACCAAGTCTTGAAAGAAATCACTCACCTAGTAAGCAGTTTAACATGTACAAACTATAAGGGGTATATTCTTAAAGGCAATTAAATATACGAGGCGAGTAAATGTATTTTCAAAGCTCTAATATGTACAGAAAAGAAGGTTTGTATCAAAGTCTAAATACAATTGATGGTGTTATTATTTACCGAGTTTTCTACATATGAAAATTCTTATAATTTTGGTTCACAGTTTTAGAAATAGTGCTCCTTTAATTATTCTCAATATGCGGACTGAGCTAATGACGTGAATGCGGCTTTAGTCACTTTAGGTATTACCAAAAGATAAGCGGAATTCTCGGGTTTTTGAAAGACGTCATCACATCAGACATAGTAATAGGCCGAGTAAGTCATCACGACAGCTTGTTCACGGGCTAATAACAAATTACAACGTTCAACCTTCTTGATAAGATGACTGATTAGTTCAGCTCACGAAGCTAATTCAACAGAGACTCTGATATTTTTGCCTTTAACATAACTTTTGGAAATGGTGATGAAGGAACGTTTGTCGGCACATGTCCACCTTTGTTTTCATTGACATTGTTCGATATTCCCGTCGGCAGCGAAGGGAATATCTGTCTTTCCATGGTTATTTTAGGTGGCACATATGAGAACACTGTATCATCCTCGCTATCACTGTCACTGTCCTTGGCCAATAGGCCGTTATTTTCCATGCCGTATTTGGAAATTCCCTGTGACCTTAATGTGTCCACGGCTTCATCCGATCTCCTTTGAGACATATTGATATTTCTGTTCGGTGTATAGGATCCTATTGATAGACCCGATGGTATTGTCGTCATGTGTTCCCTTTTTATCGCTGCTCTTGCCAGGGACATTAAACTCGAACCCGCCGAGCCTTCCCCATCGTTATTATTTCTGATAGGCTCATCCTCATCAGTATTGGCCACTTCGTCGGCGAAGCGCTCGAAAGTCCGTTTGAACTCTTCCTTTCGCGCGTTTTTATTTTTCGCGCGTAGCGTAACGATAATACCAACAGCCAAAATGACTACTGATATTGGTCCAAACACAATGGCAGTTATAGTAATAGTTCTCTCGGCTTTATCAATAATTTCTTCTTCGGTGTCGAGGTGTTTATCCTTGAACGTCAATGCGTACGCTTTTAAGATGAATTGATTATTTGCAAAAATCAGACATTCGTACGAACTTTCGTATTGATGGGCATAGCCTTCTGGTGGGTCTATTCTGAGAACACTAACATCCTTATCAGCTGGAGAATCTGGTTCAAGTTTTACAAAGTTATCAAAACGTACAAGTTGTGTACCATTTAACCACATGACAGTCACTGGTGTACCATTGATGGCTGCTGCGTATCTAGCGTAGCTGCATCTTAGCAGTACAATGCTCGCAGCAGGTTCATAAAGATCTTTAAATCGTTCAGCAATGGACATCCCCATTGCATTGACATAACCTTTTGGACTAACTAAAGCGGTCTGTGCCATATTATGGTGCTGATCACCAATAACAAAAGCATCGATATAGCCATCAAACCCTTGAGTTTTCCTACTTGAAGATTCAAGTTTTAATCCGTCTTTCTCCTCGGGAACTCCACCGACGTACCAATCTGGTTTTGGGAGGTAAGGCTGACCACTGATAATAGTCTCAACGGGTGGGTTGTTATCAACTCTAATCTCTATGTGATTTTCTTGTATCGTACATTCGATAAGGTACCATTTCTCCGGGAGGATATTCTCACTTGATACACATGCTTCTTTCTCATTCGAGCCTGGATTAACACAGCATTTCAGAGCAGATTCATCAAGCTTTAAATACGTGAAACTTCCACTAGTCACGCCTTCGTTATAAACAATATATCCAGCCAGGGTTTCCTTTGGTTTAACAATTACCTTGTACTGGACGCTGTGCTCATTCGCTGTGTCATGGATATGATAGATTTGCGAGTATACGTCACCGTTAAATTCAGGTAAAGTCGCCTCGATATCAGCAGGATTAAACTCTACATGTTCCAAAGCTAGAGGTGAGCCGTGGCCTTTCCAGAAATTGATCCGTTTATTAAGTGGCACAGCTCGGAAATTAATAGTAAGCTTCGAAATTGCGCCTGTGAATCCGACACCAATTAAAGTTGGCATGTTATAATCGGTTGAAGGTTCCATTGTGTATGAGCCAAAATAGTGATGTTTATCATTTAAAGTCAGTGTTCCTTGTTGCCCTGTTAATGTGACCAATGCCGTGTTCCATCTGTCCAATAGTATCTTAGCCGTTGAGGTAATCTTCAATTTGGCGTCTCCCATCGTTGAATCAAGCACAACCAAACCATTGATCAGCTCCAGGACAATTTTGTTTGAACAAATCTTTAACATTATTTTACATTCTTCTGGTTTGTGGAAGCTTTGGTAAAGAATTCCCCCGTTGCTATTTGGTTTAAAGCGGATATAGACAATCAGGGTCCTACTCGCCACCATGGAAGGCTCGGAGTATTCGATGTAACTGTTTCCGGAAAATACGGCCACCTTTTCAGAGTGATGAACGCATGGTGATTTGTAGCAATAACCTATCTCGGTACCCGGTCCTTTGCAAATCTGGCCACTTCCAGACGGTATAGGATTACTACATGTCCTGTCTCTTAGAGAGACTCCCAGCCCACATTGTCGTGAGCAAGCGTTCCAAGTACCCCAATTTGCCCATTGTCCCTTTACGGAACACCTCTCACTTTTACATGGCGATGATTGTGTTTCTTCACCTTCACATTCTCGGGTATCTTTGCATTCTCTCTTTCGAACTGATACTCCACCTCCACAAGTCTTAGTACACAATCCCCATGCTTCCCATTGCTTCCAATGACCTATGGAACTAGGGTCACATGTTTGAATTTCGCATGGTGCTCTCTCCATTGACTCTCCTTCACACCAGTTTCCATTGGCGGTAGGAGCAGGTTGATTACACATCCGGGTTCTTACTTTGATACCCATATTGCAAGCAGCATTACATTTTCCCCACCCTGTCCATTCAGACCATTTTCCATTGATTGGACAAGCATTTCCGTATTTAAAACAGTGAAGGGCGGACCAGTACACATCTGCATCTGTCTTGTCAATGATATGTTGAACGTCACGATATATGCAGTGCTTAGTATAGCACTTAGCCAGAAGTAAAGGGTGTGCTGCGTGTTTCGCTCTTAGAATTGCATACGCTTCTTGTTGAGGGGGGCTTAACTTTGATACGTCTTTGTCTTCTGTGATACATGCTCCATCACATAATTTCTCCTGTTTTAGTGGTCCAGAGCATTTGAATCCATTATTTTTTGGCTTTGGATGATCACATTCACGGTCTCTGATACGTACACCTTGTCCGCACGTAGCGTTACAATTGTGCCAACTTGACCATGTTGACCATTGACCGTCTATAGGACAGTCTGTACTTTTCTTTGTAAGCGTACACTCGTAAAATTTCCAAAATCTGATTTTAGCTTCGATAGAAAGATCTGAATTCCATCGATATTTCCCCGTCTCGCCTACTAAATCATAAGTACATGCTGATCTACCATTCAGACAGTCATTTATGAACATTCTCCTTGAGCGTTCTGAGATGTATAACATTGCATCTGCCATGGGACCTTCCTCGTTCCAACGTTCTGGTAACGTTAAATCATCTTCAAGTACTTCGTTATTACCAGTTTCTGCTTTAACGATATCTCTCTTTGAAGCTTCAACAGCATGGCGACCACAGATTCCACGTGTAAACAGAAGCACAACAGTAGTCACTATTATTGCTTTGGTCAAAGTACTCATCGTTTTGATCAGATTATACACCTTGATGCACTGCCCTATCAACCAGGTTGTCCACGTCTGTGTATACGAAGTTATGCACGCTAGTGTAGTGTATCAGTCAGGTTGTCCTCGTTGCAAGCTAGTCTGAAAGAAGATTTGGTGAATAATTATTGAATGTCGACAACACATAAGAAAACTGAATGCCAAAAGCGGCATATTGATGAGGCTGATATATATTTTATGTTCAATATTCCCAATGGGAATTAAAGAAATCATCTCAGTCATCTAGGAATTCAAACCAACGATATATTCAATAATTTTCCTCTGACAAAATGACGAATATATTGTCGTGGAAAATATCACATTTCAAAAATTAATTATTGCTGTTTATATTATATATCTTTTATATACAGTTTTGACCACATTCTATAAGCAACATAATATAGACATGTAGGCTTATACTAGAACTACACAAGACGGAGGTGTATTTCTGGAACATGATTCTCTGGCTATTTCGCAGGAAAAGTGATGAATTTAAAATGTCTCAAAAAGACCCAAAAATGGAAATATGTTCCCGAATCTCAAGGGGATGAAAGCATTATGATTATGGATTATAAATATTAAAAATAAAATTGTCAAAATTTGCCTGGCAAAATTGAAATTTATTTTGAAAACGGAGAGTTTACGCACGGATAAACTGATAATCAACCGGTCTATGCCTGTCTGGGGATGAAATACTTTATGCGATCAATGATACTTGTTAGGATAATATTTTAATCAATTTAAAACACAACATACTTACTCGAAATTTTATTTTTAGATTTCGACAGCCCCGTCCACCATTTTGTATCTAAGCAAGTGACGTCATTGGTACAATCGTGACGTCAAATATAAATGAACAGCTAGGAAGAGACAATGTTGATAGTTTGATGAACTTATTTTATTTTGTTTGACAATACATTATTTCGGGCCGCCATTTAAGGAAGGTGACTGTCGTGATGATAAATGCTATTTTTAATTAATGTTTCAATATATACAGTAATATTGACATGGAACTGATACGCTGCTCAAGACAGACCTGAAGAGAACTACTAAGACACTTTCAAAGGGGTGTCAAAAGTGGCTAATTTCTGCTGTGCAAATCACTTGTATTTAATGTCACCACTGAGAAGTGGTGATATATTGATTTGTTATATACTCTAACATTTTTGTGGATGGCGTTCTGCGGTCGGCGTTCGGGGTTCGGCGAATGTAACAAATTCTTACACCTTCCAATAACTGATGGTGATATTTTGTCATTTAATGCCTTGTTTTTGATTTAGTATAAACGGGCTTGTCAAATAGCATGTACGATTTATGTTGAATATTTAACTACCATGCAGCTTATTTACATACCTAGGATGTCTCAAGGATGAGAACATGTCGCTAAGAAATACATTAACATGTTTTTGTCTTTATTTGTGCATTAACAGTAAGTACGATGATTTTAAAAGTTTGAAGTAATTAATTACAATCGTATAAAATGTGTTCTATCACAAATCTATAAATTGTCGTAATCAAGGGAATTTTTACAATCGGATAATGTGTTTCGTACAATTGTAGTTACTGTCTCTAATCTGTCAATGGAATTTTTGTGTAGCTTGATTGCTCATTTTGACATAATGAAACTGCATTTCCATGGCTACTACAGAAAATTGGTAAACATTTAAGCTTACTCAATTGGAGTTGATACTTAAGTTCCCAAATTATTGTCGTATTTACCTAAGTGAGAAGTTCATATTTTTGATAGAGGCACTCGCAAAAAGAGAATATTCCACAGATTAATATCGATCAAAAGAGCAAGTCGTAAGTTCCGAACCATCAATGCCAATAATAGAAAAAATCCTAGTGTTTGAAAGTGATTCAACGATAAAAGGAAACTGTACTTTGTAAAGAAAGGTAAGTTAAGGTTAATAAAGGTACGTTATAAGGTAAATTAAGGAAGGAAGGTAAGGTAGGTTAAAAGGTTAGGTAAGGTAAGTAATGTACTTTGTAAAGTAAGGTGAAATAAAGGTAGGGTAAAGTAAGATACATTGTAAGGTAAAGGAATTAAGCTGTCGTTGGAGACTAGTATATCATGCTGGTCCACCTTTGAAACAATGCAAAAGTGCTGTAATTATCTTTGGGAAATCAAACCTAAATAAGTGTAACTCAAACTGGTCATTAGGTAAGGATCCAATACCTACCAGAAATGAACAAGTATATGTCGGTAATATTATCAACAAAAATCTCACTTCCAAACCTGCCTTGATAGATGCTAATAAAAAAGCTAGAGCGTGTTTTAACTCTTTATGCAACATAGGAATGTACAATGGAGGACTTAACCCATTAGTAAGTCTTAAAATATGGAATCGTATCATTATGCCGACGGCAATGTACGGATGTGAACTATGGTATTCTTTAAGTCCTAATGAAATTGAAACAGTAGAGATTACACAGCGTCACATAGCAAAACGATTTCAGGGTATGGTGAATCGTACACCGAGTGGAGCTGTGATAAGCTCTCTGGGGCAATATTCAGTGCAATCTTATATACATAAATTAAAATTAATGTTTCTAGGACGACTATGCAGATTAAGTGACATCTTAATACAGAAAAAAATATTTATAATTCGCCTTGCGAGCACGATTGTACGAGATGTCCATAATCTGCATAGTCAGGGTTTTTTAAGTGACGTCATGTCTATTTTAGATACATATCCTGTTATCCGTCAAGAATTCTTAACTTATTTGGAAGGAAATACTTTTAAACATAGAATTATGGACAAAGGAAAATGGAAATTATTAGTAAATGGCCAAATTCAGTATACAGAATCAAAAACATGGCGAGAGACTGTCCACATTAATCCAAGATTACAACGGTTTTCAAATGTTCATATCGAGTATAAGCCTATTATTTATTGGGAACTTGGTCTAAAATATCCCATGTTTACCTGGCGATTTGGCCAGTTACTTGCACTCCTTTTACTTTTTACCGAAAAAGAAACGAAATGCCTTGCATGTAAAAAGCTAACAATTGATATGGTCAGTCACCTTGTTCTTCACTGCCAACATGTCCGAGTTATTTATTTGAGAGAGAAACTCTTAGATGGTATTGTTAATATACTACCTATTGATTTATCAGTTCAATTATTGAACACTACTGAAGATATCATAGTAGAAACGTTACTAGGAAGCACGACTGATGTACTTCAAAATTGCCAAGATGGTACAATGGAACAGTTCCTATTGAATAGTGCATATTACATTGATCTAATGGTTAAAACAGTTATCAAACAAACGGAAATGTAAAAACTCTAAATGTAAATCTATATGTAATAATATGTACAAATGTAAATAATTTGTTAATGTGAATTGTCTGTAATTATATGTAATGTTTAAATCTTCACCTATGTGGAGGAAATAAAGACACTGAACTGAGGGAATTAAGTACAATAAAACTTAAGGTAAAGTATGATACGTTGAAAGGAGAGGGAATTAAGTACAATGAAAGGTAAGGTAAAGTATGATACGTTGAAAGGAGAGGTGCGTTGAAAGGAAATGTAGGATGAGATAAAGTATTTTAAAACCTAAGATAGGGTATGTAGGATCCCACAAAGTACCATATTAAGCCAATAATGTTACCATTAAAATTTAGCTTCCGGAAAAGATAAATCCGCGGAGAGAGTTCGAAAAAATAATTATACAGCCATATCAACTATATCCAATTTATAGAAGCTTCCCAATCATGTACCAACCAAGTATTCTTTCTAAGATCATCAAATAAACATTCATTTTAAAACTCCTATTTAGCCATGTTACAATGTAAAGCTCGACTATTCTTGAGATAATCAAATTTTTATTGCAATATTGCCTGCAGTTTTGAATTGACGGACAGAAGAAGCGATAAATGACAATAAATGTTGAATTGAACACAGGGCAAACTATGCAGTACTAGGCAGAATATCTACTACGAATTAAGCCTCAGTCACATTTGCTTTACGGCGGGTGTACGGCGGCCGTAGCTTCATAAAATCGAAAAGAAAATCTACATCGTACTGCTTATTCCTATATTTTATGCTGCATATTTCTCTCGATTTCGGGAAGCTACGGCCGCCGTACGGTTGCCATAGATCAAATGTGACTAGAGGTATTAGGTACACAAAAAATCGTACGTAACCAGGGATCTTTAAGGAATTCTCTCCAATGGATTCGTTTCGATTGCATTTTACAAAATTTCCCTCGTCAGTTCACATCAGTCCCATAGGTTTACACGAGATGTTGATATTGCTATTTTCGACCTTTAATTCAAAGATTAGAAGATGTTTGAAGTAGAAATTACATTTTAAATTCTAAAATTGAACACATTAAATTCAACGCCATATATTGGCAATCCTGGAGTAAATTTAAAGCTTTCTCTGTTAAAAACATATTTGAATGCCATTCCAGATTCTTTGGGTAAGTGTCCTGCGTTACAACTCCTACCAAGGAACGCCGAGCGAATTCTGTACGAACCAGGAGATCGACATGACCCTCTTTACCGTCCATCAGACCAACAGCTTCGGGAAGGCTTTGAAGAGGGATATTTTGCAACTATAGTATGCCAAGAAAATTACGAACTTGTTCCGAACCGTCCAAGGAAATGTTTGGGAGATATTTGGAGTCATATTCTTATTCAGATTTGTTCCTCGAGAGGGTGCAGTCTTCAGATTGTAAGCCAAGTGTGTCAGCGTAAGTTTTTTTTAGTTTGTTAAACGACTATAAGAGATGTACATGTATATATTGATTAGCATTGAATTGTTAGTTACCTATACTCGTATTCCAACCATTTTGAATGTTGAAGAAACGAGGGTTAAATAACAGTATTAAAAAATACACAGGGCTAGAGTTATCACTAATCTTGAAAAATACGACTATTTTTTTTCGGAAGTAAAAACAGTAATTTTTTTAAACATTAACAGAACGCTATGATTCCACTTCAAAGATCTCATCCCCGACATAATGAATTTGAAAAAGAGGATCAAACATTCATACTCATGTTTTAACCGACTTCTTATGGAGAATAAAAAATTCTCTTTTGAGAAGTGTAGCATTTACCTTTATTTCCAGCGGTTCGTTGCTACCACCCAGTACCATGCAATTACAGTAGCATATCACCTTCAAAGCAATCCTACCAAGCAGGCGAGACTATTACATACGATTGCGCAGGCGCACTAAAGGCGTTCCCCAGCGACTCACGAACATGCCAGATAGATGGCTACTGGTCCGGACCTGACCCAATATGCGTCAATGACGATGAGTTTCAAAGGCGGACAGGTAAAGGGGATTGCACCAGGATGAAATTGTGGAAAATTTTTAATCGACATCAATTAAAAAGTCTGTATTCCAAATATTGTAAAATACTATATGTGATATAAAAGAAAGTATAAAATACGCTCGAAATCAAACGTTTGTCCATTATTTTATGTATAACCACTTTGTTTCATCCTGCTATTAATCAGTAGCATTGAGGCTCATAGTTACCATTGCCTCCTTTTCAGATATGAAATGCCATAAATTGGAAGCACCATTATTCGGTGCTATTATTGGACCATCTGATCGGAACGAGGTCGGCGATGCTATTGAGTTTGATTGTGACAAGACGTATACGTTACTGGGCAGTCATAGAAGAGTTTGTCTGGATGGGACCCTCGAATGGTCGGGGGAGCAACCCGAATGTGTTCCCGGTCTTAGTAAGTGATCGTCTTACATGTACTAAAATCACAGATAGAATATACACAAAAAAGTGCAGACTTAACCTTTGTATCAGGAAATAGAAGACTATTACAAGAGCCAGTCCCTTTAAAGGGTGACGCATATCGTTTAGCAAATCGAACGCTCGTTTCTGGTGTTGCTCACCGTTTAGTATAAAAGGCCCGATCCCGGAATAATACTCAAGGGTTCACAGGTCCGAGGTCGTTGTGTCAACACCTCTAACTGTTATATAGCATAAGTATATTATAGATCGTCACACATGTATAAAAGGGTGATTTTTATTTTGACAAATCAATTCCACATTTATGGGTGGAGTTTCAGGATCTTCTATCTGTGTATAATAAGGAAAAATTGGCATCTAAATTTCCCCATAACGTAATAGCACACAGCTTGGCATATGAAATATCCTACAAATGAAACAAAGCAAGACAAACCGGTTTCTAATACAAGGATTTATATTGGCTGTTGTACATGTATTCTTTGAACGCAATCACTCTTTGGATAACGTTTTCAAAATCATTATAAACGGATTACTTTATCTCAAAGACAATTTCAATAAACTGGATTTTACAGAACTCCCCTTATTTCTTAAAAATGGACTGATCCAGTTGATTCGCCTGGAGCCGCCATATTGTTTTTATACGGGATGCTAATCGGAACCCTTTAAAACTAGGAGGAGATGTGATTCCTAGTTGCACCAAACACAAACACCTGGGCTTAGTACTTGATCAAAATCTAAACTTTAATTCACATGTTGACCAACTCATAGAGAGAGAGTAATCTCTCTCATGAGACCATTGAAAAAGTTAACTAAAATGCTAAACAGTAAATACCTAGAGAATATATATAACTCATTTATACTACCACATTTCGACTACTGTGATACAATATATGATAAGGCATCAACTTCAAAACTATTAACATTGGATAGACTTCATTATCAAGCAGCTTGCCATGTGTCAGGAGCAATACACGGTTCAAACACATCGAAAGTTTTATCATTACTCAACTGGAAAACGTTAGCTTCCAGGAGAGAAGAACATCTTAAAATTTTTGCTTTCAAGGCTAGATACCATTGTTTCCCTCCTTTTATTTTTGATTTAGTTAGTTCATACCAGAATATTCAAAATCGGCCCCTAAGACAACCAAGGCATTATAGAATACCCTTTCCAATCAGTAATTCGTTCAAAAAGTCAACCATTATCAGGGCTATGACCCTGTGGGATGACATACCATATGAGGACAGGAAAGGCCAACCAATATCTAGATTTAAAAGGTTAGTAAGAGGAAATATGAGCCCTGACTGCAGAGTATCCACTACTAAAATGAATATGACAATGCCAAGGAAAATTGAAATTCTGTTCAATAGATTTAGAGCTTGACTGATTCTAAAAGCACATTTATATTCCCATAACTTTGTGACAGTAAATGACCCTTTCTGCGTATGTGGTGACATACAACAAACAACGCATCATTTTTTATTAAACTGCCCTCTGCTGCAACAAGAAAGATGCACTCTCCTAGCAGGACTAAAAACCTTAGGATTTTTCAATCGTTTCCAAAATTTAAACTCTCATGAAAAAATTCAATTTTTATTATTTGGAGACAGAAATCTCACTGTAACTGATAATGAACAAATCATTCATATAGTTAGCCATTACATCTGCCAGGCTCTTGATATTTTAGATTAACCCCCCCCCCTGAAAGCCTCTAACATTCCCTGCCATTAATATTATGTACCTTATCTATTGTATTTTCATTGTTTCCATTTTTATATGTTTTGTATATTGCCGACAATGTTGAAAAACGTAGGCAATAATATTGTAATGTATTTTATGTTATATTTGGAATAAATGAGAAATGAAAAAATACACGTACACTCCCCGTCAAATGTTTCGCAATAGGAAATCTACTTTCAAACTACGTGTCAATTACAAAGCCCGTTTATGTGTGGCGATTTAGAAGAAATCTCGAGTTCGACACAAAATTAAGATTCAGACATACATGTCATGCCACACTCGGCTCTCATGACCAACGTGCAACTGATCGATGTACTACAGTCCTCTTCATGAGTTTTGCAATTGAAAGTCTTCATTTTATAGCGTTGTAAAACCTGTCGAGGTTTAAATCTTCTTTTTGTTCTTATATTAGCCTACAAAAGTTGGATATTTATGAAAACTTCTATGAATTTTTTTTAAAAATCGTTACACATAAACAGGCATTAAACTCATGATCCGGGGGGGGGGGCTTCCTGTTGCCAAACATATGGAGAGGGTGTATAATTGTATCAAATATTTCTATTTTCAGATATAGATTTACCAACTGGAACTAATCTAACGGACTTAGATAGGGTGATACCGGATGTCGAAGACTGCAGATTCTTTTATTACTACACCAAAGACGGCGACCTATTTCATAAAATTTGCCCCGCTAATCTGTTCTTTAATCCGACACTAAAGCTTTGCGATTATCAGGATAGATCTGGATGTGAAAACTAAAGACAAGACTGTAGGACAGATTTTCGTCCTCACTTCGTGTTGAAATCATAATTTATTAAAAAACGATGGAATTAGAAAATATAAATGAAGAACGGGCCCTAAACACAAATCACCAATATCCCAGAAATTGATTGAATGGAGAAATACAACTTGTTCAGTGAAATTGGACACAACATCTCTCAATGAAAAGATGGAAAGGAGCGACAGTCAGTCTTAAAGGTTTGGTAAGATTTGTGAGTTTTCGTCACAAATGGAAAAATCTGTAAATAAATGAAAGGCTGATTTTTAACGTCAACACCATTTGTATTTTGATTTTTTGAATATGCGAGTAAATTAATTGTTCAAGTAGTCGTATTGGAAAAAAACATGTACGATGTATTTGCGATTTCTAATCTTCAAGTGCCACTTCAGTAAATGATGCAAATCTTAATAGCTCTATTAAGTTGATCGCAATTGCCGAGCGATATTTTTTGTTTTCTCCATGTGATCTTAGGATTTGCGAGTGACTTTTGAAATATCCTTACGCCAAGTTGGAGTATCCCCCCTTTTAATTCATTTGGGGTTTAAATGCCCACTCACTGGCTAAAATTGCCAAAGAAATTAAAGCACTTCCACGTAAAGAAATTAGCAATTTTTCTATTTTTGTGTTCAATGTTTATTTAACCTACATGTTTACAATATGTAACATAATTGAGATGTTCTTGAATTTAAATCACAACGTTAAATCTAATAACTAAATACCAATTACAAGATATATTTATTGTTTGGAGTGATTAGTAGGAGTCCTAAAGAACTTGCCATAACCAGATACGTAGAATAAACATGCGCAGTTTATTTGAAATACGCAATAATCGCTGTATTGTATTTGCCCTAGCAAAACTTTATAAAAACAAACAAAAAATCAATTAACAATGGGTAATATTAAAGTTGTTACATTTTGCGCGTCGGTCATCTTATTAGCGAAGTTAGTATGCAGCACAAAGCAGAGAGATAGCGATCTGAGACAAATGAGACTGATGCGGTTAGAAATAATCAAATCGGAGATTTTAAAACAGTTGCGGTTAGAACGACCACCAAATGTCACAGGGATACCTATACCATACCATGAAATCGTAATGGTTCGCACAGTGGTGCAGTGGGACCCCCAGGGGAGAACATGGGCTAACCAGGAGGGTTCTGCTGTATCAATGCTTTCCACTTGTCTTTGTATTTTTATAAATCTTTATTTTTATTACATTTATTATATACTGTAATGATATATTATCTCCATGATTGGAGGGGCAATAAATATAATAATAATAATAATAACCAAGGAACCCTCCATTCATTCAAGAGATTGAACGTCTTACATTAAATTCGAGAAGAGAGAGTAACATGGCAATGGACGACATACGTTGGGACACGCTGGACGAGGATTCCAGCCATACTGAGACGTCGGAAGAATTCGTACTCGCAGAAAGATGTGAGTGCTACGCGTAAAATTGGTTTACATGTTTTTCTATGTTCACACTCGGATGTTTTTTTATCTTGCTGTGTTCTTTAACAGTATTTGATTATTTTCCTTTTATACTGGTGCCTACATATTTGAATGATTCATTGGTGTGAAAATATAAAATGTGCTTTCTCTGTGATATTGTAGTACACTTCCCTCAAAAAGTTTAAATTCTTTAAATTCTTGAGGTTTTGTTGTGATTACCTGTAACGGAAAAAACACACTTTGAGGCTGAAAATGTATCTAACATCATCTATAATACCTCAAATGTTTTCTCAACTTAAAAAGATAAATCAAACATTATAAGAGACTATGTAAATAAGAATTCGTCCACCACAAAATGGATTACTCGGGTAAAATAACGTGGCAAATATAGAAAAAAGTTCCTCTAAATTTCAATATCTATTAGATTTATTGGATCAATTTTGATCTATTATTTTTGGGTTTAATGAATTATACAACCGAAAAGTATTCAGTAAAAGAAAATAATATCTGTCAAATACGAGAAAATATATTTTACTTTTTGTGATTTTGTCTATTGGGAATCAAACCAACCTAGAAGTTACATTTTCAAAGAAAGTCAGAATTCAAAAGTTAAAACCTTATCAAGTTTTCCAATTGAGAACGACTGCCATTTGGAGGAGAATGCATTTCAATTAAACAAAACTATTATTCCCTTCCTAAAGTATAGAAATTTTGAAACAGCCCATTCACGGCGCGGTATCCAAACTGCGTGCATACTACGCACGCAGTTTGAAACACTGACAAAACTGCGGGCATATTTAAAAAAATACCAGACGGGGAGGACACGACTTCCCAGAGGATGAAAAGTACTGGAAATACAAGGTTAGTTTTGTTTATCAGACAGAATTATTATTGGTAGTGACACAGAGTCAATTCACATTTTCAATGACAAAGTTAGATGGAGCAGCGTTGAATATAAAATATCTGCTGAGTTGTGGTTCTGGAAATTTACAGACATCGTTTAAAACCTCTCATACGAAGGCCTTAAACATGTGTTTTTGGATCGAGTGGACAGATATAGGAAGCGCATTGCAATTGAGGATGAATAATTTGAATGAGAATGAATATTACATGTAGCAGAAAAACTAATTAAAAATGATAAAACTACAGTCTGTTGACAGATGACACTACTTAGTGTTAGGAATTTCCAAAACTGCAGCTTAGCACAATTTTTTTATAAAAACGCTGCTCCACCTAATTCAATCATTGAAAATACACTCCCCTCCATAAGTTTGGCAACCTTTTTCCCCCATTGAACTACGTGTTAAAGCCTCTTTCCCTTTGGATTTTTATTTACTTAGCCTGCGATGAAAATACTTATACTATTGATGGAAACGTAATTTGACTTTAATTCCAATATCTCCAATTTTCTCAATTTTTTCCTCAATTACAATAGGTCGAAAATTGATGATAAATTTGATGAATTTTTGAAAATCGTCATTCCCATGTAATCCCATGTATTTTTTGCAAGGACTCGGATGGATGGATATTCTGTCATATGACTTGCGGCAAACCTACCATTTCCCATTGGTTAACATGGGAATGTCGATTTTCAAAAATTCATCAAATTTATCATCAATTTTCGACCTATTGTAATTGAGGAAAAAAACTGAGAAAATTTGGAGGTATTGGAATTAAAGTCAAATTACGTTTCCATCAATAGTATAAGTATTTCCATCGCAGGTTAAGTAAATAAAAATTCAAAGGTAAAGAGGCTTTAACACGTAGTTCAATGGGGGAAAAAGGTTGCCAAACTTATGGAGGGGAGTGTATGTATTGACTATAAGTCACTACCAATGAACCAATTTAAATGAAACTCGGACAGTCTCAAGCAAACTTACTACCCTGTCTCATGTTAACGTTTGAGCATCCAACTCCTCTTATTATAAAATCTAGAGCCAACGGTAAGAAACATTTTGATCGGCCCTTGTATTATGTGGAGACTAACTTAATTTACAAGTAGCACTTAATTTAAGGTTCCGAAGGAGCTTTTGCGTTTATAATATACAATGTTGCGTCATACAATGTCTGTTTGTATCATGATTATCTGATTTAAGGTGTGAGTACCGTAATCCAACACGCAATTCGAAAATATTGAACACTACTTTGCACATATGGCATTCTGACCAACTATGAAACGCTTACCCCCACCCCATAGTGTTATATATCAAAATGTACCTGTTCATATAGGAGTTCGATTGATCTAAATGGACGCTGATATCTTAGCCTTCACATTATAGGGAGTCGGGTAACTTTTAAAGATATCAGCGTCCATTTATTGTAACTCGCGTATGCTACCATTTGCTCAATTCTGAGATGACGGGCATACGCGTAGTAAACATGCTCACGTTGACGTTGGAACTATTTTGACCTATATCGCTGTTTTCGTAATTAAAATGAATGCATTGTACGTGAGAACTGGGTTGGGAATTATCTATGAAACAAAACCCAAGTATTTTCTATTTCTGTGAAAACTGCGATATCAACTTATGTGTTGGTAATCGAATAACCGATGGAATTGTTTTTATTAAACTGCTTATATTTTAAAACCTATGTTCATCTGGACATAGTTTTCGCTATCACATGACAAAATCATATAATCGCCACCGAATGGACGTATGAAACTTTAAATCAATGCAGAATAAATGTCTTAAAATGTCGTTTGAAAACAAAGACTCCAACGTATATGATGCAATGTTGATATGCGCGCAGTTTGTCAGAGTATCAAACTGCGTGCATATTATGCACGCTGTTTGGATACCGCGCCGTGACATTGCACTATGAAGTCAAAACTGATAAAAATGATACGAAGTAAGACAAAACGCTCTCCTTGTACTAATTGTTTATAATCTCCAGATCTAATTTCAATTCGTTGTAAATAAGTTTCCAGAAACAAAAGAAAATATTTATGCTATTCTGTCAAATCTCAGAATACATTTCATGTGTTATATAACTCTTATGAAAATTCCTATAATAAAAAATGCGACGATCCATTGAAAAATATCAAAAGCGTGGTCAAATCAGCGACAATTCATTTTGTTTGGGTGAGCTGCCGAGTCATGATCAGCTATTGGCGGTTGTTAACCTTATTGGAAAAAAGGATTGGTTATATGTATAATTACATTGTGTAATTTATATACCCAGAACACTATACTAACTTTACAGCTGAATAAATGATTTTGTGTTTTACCTCAGGTGACGAACCACTTAGACATTTTGATGACAAAAGCATTCGGTTCTCATTCTTGAATTCATCCCGACTGACAATCCTTAATGCCAGCCTCTATGTTTACACGAGGAACCACACAGAAACAGGAGATTCGAATTCGTTTTTGAAGATTAACAATATAAAGAGGAGTGGTGAGGTAGAGCGAGTTGCCATACGACAAATTAATGATGTACATAGAAACGGATACTGGCATAAATTCGACATTCTGGCGCAGGTTCAACGTTGGATAAGACGCCCTAATTCCAATTTGGGCCTAGAGGTAAAAGCGAATAGCGTAAATGGGAGGAGTCTAGCCATAACACATCCAGATAAGGACGAGGAGAAACCACTGGTAAATCACATTTACATGGTATCATTTAGTAAGTTGGATGGTATCCCGCGGTGTTGTATGGTATTCGTTAGTAAGTTGAATGGTATCCCGAGGTGTTGTAAGGTATTCCTAATGCCTTGGTCACATTTGCTCCGATTTTCACTTTGGCGCCCTGAATCGGAGCCAGACATTAGTTTATGGTATCCTGCTGGTATATGTTGTATGCAATTCCGTTGTAATTTTTATGGTTTCCTCTGGATTCTATAGAAAATTAACTTTAAGTAAAGACCCTTGACCTCGCATGTTTTAAAAAAATAATTGCCTATAAATACTGTAGTCCTATAAAATTGTTATGCACCATTTGAAGTCATTGTTTTACCAAACGTTAACCATGTTTACTGAAAAATTAGTATCGACCCTAGCGATAATGAAACAATTTAAGATTTAGAAAATCTATGATACTTTTCTTTTCCAGAGACCAGTGATATATATGACAGTACAAAGGGGGATCAAATACAGGAAGAAAAGAATGAATTACAATCGGGATTGTTCAGATTTTGAGAACTCTGACAACTGTTGCCGCGAATCTCTCATTGTTGACTTCAGCTCCTTTGGATGGGATTGGATCGTCGCACCCAAAATGTATAACGCTTACTTCTGTACGGGGGAATGCCCATACAATTTTCTGCAACATTACCATCACAGTTACTTGTCCCAGCTGCAACGCGGTGTGAATGGAAACGGAACTGGTCTTTGCTGTACGCCCGGAAAGTACTCAAATTTATCGTTGTTGTATTTTCCAGAGGATGGGTCTGTGAGAGCCACAAAGCTTGAAGTTTTACAAAATATGAAAGTAGAAAGATGTCATTGTGCCTAGAATAAAGCTATTTTTAAAGGGGCAACGAGGACTGTAGAGATAAAATTCGAAGATTTTTATTTTCCTGAGCTATCAGCTTCTATAAAGGGAGTCCCACTTATAGATTTTTAAGATTCCCCACCTTTAATGAGAACGGATAGAGTCCATCTCACTGTTTAACTGCGTCAGTAAAAGCTAAAAAAATAAGAAATCAAAATATCATTTTGCAATGATATATGGAAAAATATATTCCTATTGTACATGAATGACATTTGTATATCTTGGATTGCTTCTAGTTTGGCTTATAAAGTGTGTGGCCTCTTATATTTGGATGCTTCTCTGCCATGTTATTTTCAATAAGATTAGCATGGCTGAAATTCTTCAAATTACAAGACGGCACAGGCTTATTGCACAAAAAACTAAAAAATCTAAAATATACAATGTCATTCATGTACATTATGAATATACTTTTCCATATATTATTGCACAATGGTCTCCCAATTTCTTATTTTTGCCGTTCTACTGACGCAATGAAGCAGTGAAATGGACTCTAGTGATGGAATAATAGAGTATATGGATAATGATGAGTTTGCACAATTTTATATTGTTTTGCATTCATTTGATAACATACGATTAAATTTAAAAGTTCATACTTTAATTCATATATTTCAGGATAATTCCTCGGTTTTTAAGGTCACGTGACAAAATAGTTGAAAACATTGCTTGCAACATTGTACACTTTCTGCTGTTTTAGTGTTGAGTCAGTTTTGACATTCATTCATAATTAGGCCTATATCATGATCAGTACAATCTGATCTGATCTGACCAGTCAGATTTAGCAATAATACTATACCAACTTGTTATTCTAAAGCGACACAAACCAAACCGTACTAATATAACGTATAGGGGAAGGCGTAAGAGATAATTACAGCAGTGGGGCGGCACATTGCCTTTACCCATCAGTTTTATGACGTGTACTTCCACGTGGGACTATATCTTTACAGCGAGAATTTTAAGTTTTTGTCAGTGTATACATGAAAAGTTGAGGTCCTCGCCGTTTTATAATATTTTCATTTGAAAGTTACAGGGACGGTGCTTTGAATCTAGCTCTATATACTCTCTGAAAACGTCATACATAATCAATACAGTCCCATTCCACGGTGTATAACCCAAACGCTCCTACATGCACGACGGAGCGTTTCATAACTGAAATTAAACAAAGAAAAGCTCCGGATTAGGAAAACTGGCTGGCGGGAATGATGAGCCATCTGATGATTTCCCCAATAATGGGAATAAGAGGTATGAGTTCCATATTTCGAGTATACCATTCGATGGGTGTGATATTCATGTTGTACTTGGCTGGCTGTTGACGGTTGAAGCAATTAGGAAGAGCTGTACGAAGCAGTAAAGTTATCAAAATTCAAAAACGTATTTGTCATTCTACCGGTCAAAACCCTTTTGTCGATACATGTGATTAGTTGAGCCAAGATTAGAGCACCAACGTATATTTTAGTCAAATTCCAATGCTTCAACGCACCATACATTATCGTAATAGTGATTTGATGACCGAAATCCAGTCTTAAAAATGATGACATTCTCATATTCAAGAAACGCTCCGATCTGGTTAACACAGTGAACTGGAAACGCTCCGGTAGTCTAGATCAGTTTAGGAAATATATAGCTTGCCTTTCCCTTTCAGGAAGCGAAAGAAAAGATCTATTATGCCCCTTGGCATCAAAAGAAGAAAGATTAATTCACATATAAATTTTAGTATTTTTCTATAGTTCTATGATTTAGCACACATGTAGGCATGACATCATCTAATGTAGGCTTAAATCAGCTAGTTGCACGTTTAGCACCACCAGGTTCAGATGTTTCAATTTGCCTAACAAGTACAACACGTTTTTGAGAGAAAGATTCGATTCGGAACTCTTCTCTAATAATCTGAAAATGATATCAAAACAAAATGGTAAGAGCGTTTCTAAAATTGTGTTCTAAATCGACGGAGCGTTTTGAGGAAAACAAGCGATTTCTCGAGAACAAGTAATGGATTTGGACTGGGACTTTAGGAAATGAGTTTGTGATCTACTACTTTAACAGAAATACTAGTTTAATTCGTAATTTGTGGTCAAATCGTCATCTTCAGATTCGTTCGATCTACAAGTACGGAGCTTTGATCAAGCAAATAACAGTTTACCACCAGAAGTTGAATAAATAAGATCTTTCCTCACGGTATTGTTCATCGAATGGTACATAATATTTCACCATAACATATGATATGTAAGAGAAACGAGAGAAACAATACTTACGGTCATAGTGGAATCTTCATTAGCCGTCATTTTATTTCGCTCCGGAGCGTTTCCGCGTAAATGAAACGCTCCGTCGTGCATGTAGGAACGTTTGGGTTATACACCGTGCATTCTGTACAATGGTGCAACTCCTCTGTTTTGCAAGGTATCGGTATATATGAAGTGCTATATTTAGAGGTTATGTCACTATGACGTGAAATATGCCTGAGTTCTCCCAATATAGGCCGACCTTGGGAGGCTCTATATTTGGGCAAGAACGAAGGCATATTTCACGTCATAGTGACATAACTGATGTATTACATGCCTTTGTTCACATGGTCACTTTGTATCAATGACGTGACGTCATGATATTATCATGGTTATTAAAGAAATCTAATATCAAAACGAGGTAAGCGGGCTATATCGGGGTAATCGGGCAATATCGGTGGATATAGCTCGCTAACTTTCCCATTGACTTCCGTACAAATGCTTCGCTAGGTATGTAATACAGATAAATAGATGGCAGCAATGTTCAGCAACTCTTTCTTGATCTATAGTCTAATTGGAAAGCAAATACTTTTATTCATCCCTGTCTAAATCAAACATAAGAGGAGAAATTCTTTATTTCACTTATTTAATTTTATTAAAACTACATAGATTCATTTCAAAGTAATTAAAACAATATTGATGGAATATTATTCATTACTGTTAAGTTTTCGATTGTATGATTGGTCAAAATCCTGTCACGTGCCATGGGAGATAAAGCGATATTCACTGGTCGTGCTTATTAGACAACAGGTGAATACCTTACGGTACACAGCTTATGGGATTTTTAAAATTAATTTACATTTTACAGTGGATATCATTATTATAGCTATGGCATATTATAAACAGAGGTTAAAATCTATATAAATGTACATATTTTAATTCTATTCCAGATTAAAACCTTCACGATGCGAAAGATGCACAGATATTCAACTCAATAGAATGAAATATTAATATCCTATTTTTAAATCTTATTTTTTACGTTCATGAATCGTTTCCCTCCATCTTAGAGCAAATAATTATATGGCAATATGAGGCAAATAATCTGACCATTCTTTCTGTTATTAGAGATGGATGGTTTGGACTGCTGGTTTCTATACAAACTCCTTTAAACCCAAACAACACCCAGTCGTTGATAATTCCCCTTGCCAGCGTTTCGCCTATACTTTATGACTAATTAGAAAGTGGACCAAAAACGTCAATATTTTTTACTTGTCGATAATTATTATCCTCCCAAGATTTGACAATGGATTTTAAAATTGGTTGCTTCACCAACAGCGGATGTGTTTTTCATACCCGTGCCTTGTTAAAATGTTTATTTTCAAATAATATTGACGCTCTTTTTTGTCCCACTCTGTATATATGGTGCACATCAAATCCCTCTGTTTTGCAAGGTGAGACTAAATATATACAGTGTTTACAATATAATTTAGAGGAATCTGCTTTATCTAATACATCGATCCAAAAACTCGTATTGAACTATATTACAATATTTAATGAATAGTACCATGGGTACTGGGCTCACATGGTGAATATGCATTTTAGACATATTTCAGACAGATTATTAACCTGTATACTTATCTGCTTGTACAATTTTAAGTAACCAGTTGCAATAATTTTGGATTCATACCACAAAAAGTGATTAAAGCGACGGCCATTTTGGATATTTGCAACATACAAATAGTATTTTTGCCAATACTTGTAGACATTATTTCAAACCTTTACAGAAAGGTACCTGGAAAATGTTAAGCTTTATGGAATAATTGCGGAGTCATGACAAAAAGCTGTAAACCTGATTTTTATGTAATAAAAGTAATCGTCATTTTTTAGCGAGGCGAGCTGTACCTTTGGGGCTTTTAAAAACATTATATAGACACATTTAAAAAAGTTAAACCAAATGGATTGTCGTAAGGATTTCAAGTAGCAACAAGTACTGACAGACAAACAGAATGACGATGACGAACAATAGCTCACAAGTGGATAATAACAATAGCTTAATTGTGAGCTAAATATATGGCATAAACGAAATTGTTTTAACAAAAGAACTAAAATATAAAAAATCAATTAACATACTAAGCATACCATGATTTTTCAATACTTCGTTCATACATGCAATCAACATTAATGTAGACTTGATTGTTTAACAAATGTTGTTTAGTTATAGATGAAGTTGTTTCGTTGCAATTATACTCGCACTAACATAAAATCTATTGGCCCAGTATATTAACAGCTTGAACTTACTCTCATTGAACATTTCTTATTGATTGAAAATCACCCTTCTCCCACTCCAGGTCTATAAAAGTTTGTAAATGGGAAAAGGTCAAATATTGTGTAAAATTATTAAGTTACGTTAATCGCTACATATTAGTGCCGTAGACCTGAAGACATTTATGACAACTTTGAAGAATTTGTTAATGCTTTTACATGGTTTAAATCTTGCCTCTTGCCAAACCGTTTTTATGGGAGCGTATCAAAGGGTTACAAATTCAGTTTTTTTCGGACAATGGGATCTTTCCCTTCATAGCCTTGTCTACCAATGATCCAGTTGACATTCCCCCTAAAATGTCCAGCTGAGAAATGTTCATTCCCAGCTCTTTATTGACCCATTGGACCATCTCTACTGCTGTGAGAGAGTCTACACCATAGTCTGTCATTGGCTTATTCTCGTCGATTGTTTCAGCAGATGTACACAAGATCTCGGACAGTTTTGTTATTATCATCAGATGTAGATCTTCTCTGCTATTCTGGCATTTTACTGAAAATGTATCACCATTCAAATGATTGTCAATAAGTCTAGGCGGTGAGTGATGAACAAATAACGGGCATTTTATTTGAAAGCAATTTTTCTTCAATGACTTTAAATGTTGTCTTCAGATGTTGTTTTTGTTACTTGCAACAATTATTTCAACAATATAGTTCTTACGATTGATCAATACAAGGATAATCATCAGTTGAAACAAAAGGGATTCATGCAGTTACCTTTCTTTTGAGTTTGGACCTTCTGTAAATGACGAAACTGCATATGACTTGGATGGCTCATTCCCTGTATAAGGTTCCAGTCCTGGAAGAAAGGTGGGAAAATACTTTAAGTACAGACATGCTCCCATTCTCAAGACCATGGAGGATGTATGGATGTTCAGTTTGCTATTACTTTATTCAATGTGCATGTTTTGTCAAAAACTATGAGAAATGTAAGATCTAAATGGATTAAATTTAAAGACAGCTTATCATATATAGAAGTTTAATTACAAAGTTTTCTTACCGCATTAGAAAATCCTATGACTGCCGGGGTAGTTGTACATCTCATGGCTTTCTCAAGGAAGTTGATGCACTCGTTGATATGTAGAGACAATAGGCCCCTGGTGTCCATAATATTTGTCACCTTTGCATTCCTCTCAAGGAACCCCGCTCCCCGTATGGCTCCAAACTGAACAGCCAATGAAGGCAAACCAACTGACTGCCTGTGTTCAGAGAGTTTGTCAAGGTAGGCATTTGCGGAACAGTATGCTCCTTGTTCTGCGTTACCTATGACAGTACACAGGGACGAGAACATTACAAAATGCTTTAAGTTTTTGTTTTGTGTTAGTTCATGCAGGTTTCTTGCACCATCAACTTTGGAGTTAAGTATTTGGGTTATTTGAGTTTTTGTTAGTTTTTGTATGCTTGCATCATCTATGTTTCCGGCTAGATGAAAAACTCCTATCAAAGGCTTGTTTGTTGTTTCCTCAAGCTCACCAATGATTTTCGAAAGGGCACGCTTATCACCTACATCAGCTTGAAGTTGGACTACTTGACAACCTAATCGCTGAAGGTACTGCATTGTGCATCGTTGTTGGAATGTTAATGATTTATGCCGAGATAGTAGTCCAATATGTCTGGCTCCCTTACGTCCTATCCAACGAGCAACCTCAAGACCTACACCTCCAAGGCCGCCTGTTGTTAGATAACAACCGTCATCTGTAAACATTTCTGTCGGTGGGAGGACATTATCAGGAGAGAAGTCCATCGGAATCTTCAACACAACTTTTCCAATATGCTGACCAGTCATCATCCATCTCAGTGTTTCTTTGTACTGAGAGATATCCCGGAGTTCTGTTTGGATTGGTCGAACATCCCCATTATATAAGAGTGACATAACTTTCTCAAGCAGCTTAGTCATCTTTTCCGGTCTGTTCAGCATCAGGACATCGAGCTGAACAGAGAGAAAAGATTTATTCTGAAGGAATGGATTCAGTTCAAGCTCTGAATTATCAAGAATATCCCGCTTCCCTATCTCACAGAAACGCCCACCATGAGAAAGAATTTTCAATCCTTTTTTGATGTACTCGCCACTCAGTGAGTTAAGTATGACATCAACTCCCTTGTTAGCAGTCCATTTCATTACGTCGTCAGCAAACGTGAGTGAATGTGAATTAGTCACGTGTTCGATTCTAAATTGCTCTCTCAGAATATCACGCTTCCTATTTGAACCAGCAGTGCAAATGATCTTTGCTCCACACATAGTTGCTATCTGTATTGCGGCTTGACCAACACCTCCACATGCAGAGTGAATGAGAACAGTCTCCCCTTCTTGGAGGTTGGCACGCTCAACAAGGGCATGGTAAGCTGTTGAGAACACAATACCCATTCCTGCTGCAACGTTTATGTCTATGCTCTCGGGTAATTTAGCTAGAAGTCTGCTGTCACATACTACCTCTGATGCAAAGCAATTGTTTGCAAACGCCAAAACTCTATCACCAACTTTCACATTTCCAACTGAATCATGTGCTTCTGCGACAACACCTGTGCACTCAATGCCAAACTGAGGGGTGATGTTGAGATCTTTCAGATTTCCAGTTGCAATCATGATATCTTTGAAATTGACTCCAGCTGCTAATACCTTTATTCGTACATCTCCCATTGACAGTGGTTCAGATGGCAACGACCTGTATATTAAGTTGTCTATTGCATGGGGACCCTGGAAATCAATCAACCATCTCGATGACTTTAATGTTCCTTGGCTAGGCATTTCTGCTCTCATTACTCGGGGAACCTTACTATTGCGATTGTCAAGCATAATCTCTGAATCCGGAATGTCCCCATGTTGAATAATGCTGATAACTTCAGGTAGTACATCATTTCCCTCGAATCCTGCAACCCTGAATGTATAGATTCGGATGTGCTTTATTTCATTCACAGCAACTCTGAGAAACCCAGTTGGGATTGAACTACTGATGGTGTTTTCATCTACCACAACAGAGAAGCTATTGCAGTTTGGTGTGTTAGAAATGTATTTCACTATATCTAGAAGATCCTCAAGGGAACTCATTTCCTCCCATAAGTGAACAACATCGACTGGCTCATTTGCACTGTCTATGATATTATATAGGGTTGCTCTACTCGAGGCAATTTCCCAGGGATCAACGATATCAATATTACTCAGTTGCTCTGAGTATATCACCACATTAGTAACAGAGGAATTGTTTTGTGAGCATTGTTCATTTGTGTTTACCCCAATGATAATTGAATGGAAAAAATCATTTGGAATTGACACACGGGCAACATCTTTAAATCCGCTGTTCTCTAACTGGTTCTCGAGGTGAGTTTTCTGAAGCCGGTGGCCATTTTGCTTAGACACCAAGTATCGCTCAAGACATCCAAATGTGATATTTGAAATGTTTTGCGAGTTCGATGCTTCATAAATCACCAACCACCCAAAGGGACATAGTAGGTCCTTCACATTTCGCAGTCTATCCTCAAAATCCAAAACTAAGGATAAACTGTCCATACATACGACGATGTCGTAGGAATGTGGAATAAACCCTTGAGTAGACACGCTCTGCTCAACGTCGAGCTCTTTGTACTGAATCTCTGAGTCATTTGGAAGGGTGCTTGATCTCGGCATTGTACATGTATACTCAACCCTCCCGGCGTTGATTAAGCCTTGGAGTGGTTCCAAGAGATATTGAGCCAGTGTATCCATGCGACACCCAACTTCTAAAACTCGTACAATCTTCTTTGACTGCAATGACTGGCTAATCGCCTTATAAACTAAATCTGAAGTTGTTTTCTCGTATAGACGCGTGGTGAGTGAGTTGATAAGGGATAAATCGTCACCAAGCATTTCATCAATGGATGTGTGTGTCTGATTTCGTAGAGTTTCTGGTAACATATTTCCAAGTTTCCATAATAGCCTGAGTTCAGCCTGGGATTCAGGACATGCATTTTCAATATCCTTCATCATACTTTCAATGTCATCAATGTTGATACACATGCTATCCTCTCTGACAATTTTCTTCAGCCACGTAACCTGCATCCAACAACTTGGGCTTAAATCAAGTTCATTGATCGTTTCTAGTGCTCTTTTGAAAAAGCGTGCACAAATTCCTCTTATTCTCTCAATGCATGGATCAAGGGATTCAACTTGCTTCATTTCCTCGGGGTAATTGTGTTTGAGGTTTCGAGGATTCAATATATAATTCATTATATCAGTTGAACCAAGATTTGCCTCTATTGGTTGCCAAGATGTTGTATACACACAGTTGTTTATGTCTATACCAGGAGTCATCCCATCCATATTTTGGCAAACCAATTTTGTGACTCTGATAATCTCCTCATTGTCTGAGAAGACTGTGATATCTGCTGTTATAGTGAAGGAGTTGACGTCAACTATCTTAGCCCATGCTTTGAGTGGAAGCTCTGTTCTCATCCTAGGCAAGAATACATCAATGGAACCGATGCTGGTTGGAATATAAGCTGATGTCTTATGTTTTTGACTTGCGATGAGAACGAGTTGAAAACAACCATCTAAGATATTACTGCCTATTCGTTCTCCGTGGTGCTGATCGCCTCGAATCACACCAATGGCTTCCCCGTCGTATAATAATACCTCATGTAGTACTTGAAATGCAGGTCCATATTTCAGCTTGACGCAATCGAAATTTTTGTATATTTCATCTTTGTTCATTCTAATCACATTTGCAGATCCAGTCTCAGGAAATATGGGTTGATCATTACATCCTGTCGTCGGTTTATTTGTACTGATGCGTGCCTCCATATGAGCTGTTTCGCCACTGACAATTGATATATGATCGCCTTTCTTAATGAGTTCTATGTGGACATTTTTCTGCTTCTCTTTCTCACCAAAAACTAAAACATTCTTGAATTTTATTTCAGAGAAGGACACATTTTCATCTTCCGCTATGCATGTTTGGGTGATGTATTCTATATACCCTGCACCGGGAAATGTAACATTTCCTAAAACATTGTGATCAGCGAGAAATGGATAATCCTTCAAGGAAATATCACCATTGCTGTTTTTGAAATTCGTTCGAACGAGTCCCAAACGTTTCAGTCTACTAGACTCTGATTCGGCCCAATGTTTCTGGTGCTGCCAGGGATAACTCGGTAATGCGGCCCATGTTTGACAATTTCCGGTGATGTTCCCCCAGTCTAGTGAAACACCATTTACATGTAGATTGCCTGCAGCAGTAAGCATGTTGTTATAGTCATCTTTCTCTCGTTGACAAGATGTAATAACGATAGGTGATGACACGTTCAAATTCTTGGCTGTTTTAATGACAGAGGTCAAAAGGGTGGCCGAGGCTCCACATTCAACAAACACATTGAATTCGTCCTCAAAGAGTTGTTCAACTGCATGTTGAAACAGTACAGGTTTCCTGATGGTTTCCCACCAATATTGAGTATGAAAACCATTCATCATTTTTCTACCTGTCACGGTTGAATACATTGGGATCTTTGGTTCCACGTCATTGACCAGCTTCATACTTAGTCGTTTGGTAAAGCCTTCTTTGATTCTATCCATGTATGGGGAATGGTAGGCAGACTTGACTCTAAGTTGCTTCCACGTGGAGGGATTTTCTTTTGAAAGTTTCTCGATTGTATGAAGATGTCCTGCTATAGTTGTAGATGATGGAGAGTTTATACATGCAACATACAAATCGTCGAATTTCTCGCAGAATTCTCGGGCATTCATTTCTGACATTCTAGTTGCAGCCATACCTCCATTATCTGTAGGTTTTGCCTGTTCCTCACTTCTGTACAAAGCAACCGCTATTGCTTCTTCTAAGGTAACACCTTCACATGCAAACGCTGCTGCTATCTCCCCCAAACTATGCCCCACAGCTGCACGGGGATGGACGCCCCATGATTTCCACAGATTAGTCAGTGCAATCTGGTGGAAGACAATAGCCGGGACAGATACAATTGCATTATTGATGACTTGATCGAGATGGTGATCAACTTTTTGCTTACCTGTGAAAACACCGTATTTTACAACAATGGACCAGCCACTCAATTTTTGAAAAACCGTATCACATAGATCGATACTTTCGCGGTAGATCTTTTCGTTTTTGTATAATTGAACGCCCATTTTCGCCCATTGTTGACCCTGTCCAGGATAAACAAAGCATATGTTTCTCTCTTCAATACTGATTGGAGTTGCCCCTCTTGAAATTGAATCGTAGGATTCTCCTTCAATGGCACGTTGAAGTTTTTCACGAAAATCCTTTCCAGATTTGGCTATTATGACGATTCTGCACTCAAAATGAGTTCTACGAGTGGCCAACCATGACGCAATACTCTGTGCATCTTTATCTGATTCGAACCTTAGCCATTTCTTAGCAAGATCGATTAGTCCTGCGTCCGTTTTTGCAGACAGGGGAACTGGGATCATTTTTCCTTCTCTGCCATCTTCTCCAAATTTCCACCCAGCTGATCCTAAAGGCATCTCCTTCGTTGCATATTCTTCAATGATTGTGTGAGCCAATGCCCCACCAAATCCGAAACTGTTGATACCAAATACGTGTTTTTTGTCATTCATAAGGGGTTCTAATTCCTGTTGTATTTCGATGCCGAGCTTGTGTAAGTCTATTGCTGGGTTGATCTTGTTGAAGTTGCTTGATGGACATAGGGTTCTGTTATGCAACATAAGAGCAGCTTTGATGGTACTTACGACAGCTGACGAACACTCCATATGTCCAAAGTTTCCCTTATTTGAGCCTATTCGGAGAGGTTTATCAGCGGCCAATCGTTGCGACCTAAACGCCTCGCCTATAGCTTTGGCCTCTGAAGGGTCTCCGACAGGAGTGCCAGTGCCATGCGCCTCAATATAGGAAACATCTTTCATAGAAACGTTAAATCTCGGGTATGTAGTTTGTATCAGCTGTAGTTGCTCTGTTTTCGATGGCATCGTGATGCTCTGGTTGTGTCCATTGCTTCCTATTGCAGTCCCAAGTATGGAGCAATAAATGTGGTCCCTATCAGCGATAGCAGCATCGAGTGGCTTGATAATTAACATTCCAAAGCCTTCACTTCTTACATAGCCGTTAGCTTCTGAATCAAATGGTCTGACTTTTCCATCAGGAGACAGAACTCCAAGTTGACTGAACCCAACTGTCATTTCAGGGCTTAGTAGGATGTTACTTCCTCCTACGGCTGCAACTTCACATTCTTTGTTCCAGATGGCATTACATGCAAGATGGAGAGCTGTCATGGAAGATGCGCACGCAGTGTCAACAGCCAAACTCGGTCCTTTTAGGTTGAATGCAAAAGAAATACGGTTTGCTGATAAAGAATGTACAAAACCTGTGTTAGTGTATGGGTTTATGAGATTTGCATCACCCACTATCATGGAGGGGTAGTCCATCATTCCGATCCCCATATAGACTCCACATCTTTTGTCGAGAGTATTTGGGTCAATACCAGCGTCATCAAATGCTTCCTGGGTAACTTCTAGGGTATGGCGCTGCTGTGGGTCCATCATGGCGGCTTCTCGAGGTGAAATCTTAAAAAATGTATGATCAAACTGGTCTATACCTTGAATGAATCCGCATCGTTTGGTTACGTGGGTACCTGGGTTCGACTGCTCTGGATTATGGAATGCATCAGTCGACCAACGGTCTGGTGGGATGTCGGAAACAGTGTCTTTGCCATTTGAGATGACGTCCCAGAAAGCATCCGTACTATTTACATCTCCTGGCATTCGACAACCTAGAAATGAAACCTTTATTCAGAAAATATCTAGATTCGTCAATACACGTCATTCATGTATTTTTTTAAATTGCTCAATGCGCATGACGGAAACAAACATTCACAATACATGTGTATAGACAAAGTACATTGAATTCACGGATAAGTAATCAAACTTTAATATAGATGTCATGCTAGTATGAAATCATTACAATCGTCGATCAAAATAAACCTCAATTGATAAATATAAATATACAAATGTATCATGGTAATTTTTTCTAGAGGCGTTGACATTGAATTATTTGCAAAGTTAAAGAGATCGGGTCTCCTAAAAACACAATTCGAGTAACCCCCTGATTTTTTCGTGTTATTTGATGCAAAACAAGTTTGTTTATCAACTTATCAATTCTGAGGCTTGAAATAATTCGTTAACAGTATCAATTTGATGAATTTCCACTTACATCAATAGAAATTCAAATAAAATTTAAAAAGCCCGCTCAAATTTGTTCCAGTCTGATTGGCTTTTCCTTATTTTGACAAGAGAAGCCATATTTATTACTTCTAAGGGTTACAATATAGATAAATCCCAAAGAAACATTGTATTTATTCTGTTTTCGACTTATTGCGTTCAATTCTGACAGTTGGTTGTCCTGTTGATATCCTCAATATATTGTCGATATCGTGCTTATGATTTGGTCTCAAGATATACCTAAGGTATGTATGATGTTTTATGAGCAATTATATTGGGACATTACTGATTGTCTAGAATGGAAATCTGGACGACTCGATCTCTTTAAATACGTAGAAGACCGTTGACCTCAAATTTCTTGTAAATTCAATACGCTTTTCAATGTTGATATTTTGTAACTTTAGTAACATGTTTGAATTGTTTTAACTATTTGATAAGTTGGTTAAGTGACTTATAACAACTCAGATTCAAAACATTAAATCAATCATTGAAAAGAACAATGTATCAGAAACATATTTACGGACTTTCGTTAGACACACAGTTTTTTCAATAGTTATTTCATTATCAGGAGCAAATATTTATCCTAATGTATTATGGGAATTTTTTCTAGAGGCGTTGACATTGAATTATTTTGCAAAGTTAAATACGTAGAAGAACGTTGACCTCAAACTTCTTTCATGTAAAATCAATACGCTTTTCAATGTTAACATTTCGTATCTTTAGTAACATGTTTGGATTGTTTTAACTATTTGATAAGTTGGTTGATTGATTCATAACAACTCAAATTCAAAACATTTATCTTGAAAGCCACACCCACTTTCTTTTGTGGAAATGGTGTCTTATAAATGAAATAAAATGGAATAGCATTTTACGAAAACCTATTATTACCACCTCGCAGGGCCTGTTCTAGGGGTTTTAGTACTAGTTGAGAAGGCATTTAGATTGCTATATTGACATGAGCAATATGGTGTCGGGCGTTAATGACTTTAGTCGGGCAATAATGACATTATCCGCCCGGCTATGTTTCCCGGGAAAAGTGATATCGTTCAGTGCGTAAGATTTTCTATTTCAAATTTGCTATTTCAGCCCTGGTCATTAACGGTGGTAATAATAGTAATAACGTCATTTCTGCGGGCAAAATAGTGAAATATTGGACCTTGGGCCTGCGGCCTTGGTTTGTCTACAGCGCAAAAGTGGCCACTGGGGCATGTTCTTAAAGTGCTGTAACATTAAAGCTATCAGTTTGATGGTCGTGGAATATAAAAGACAAGTAGTTAATTGAATGTACTTAATATCAGGGGGTTATTCCCTAAATTGACAAAGATATGAAGAAAACAGCGAAAGGGTTTCCATCTTTTGACCATCCTACATGTGAAATTCCCAAAAAACAATTCCAAATTACAGGGTTGCATTTTGAAATGTAGGTACTTATATAATCTGTATCAACTTACCAATACCAACTATAGCTATCTTTTTATATCCCGGCCAAGCCTCTGTTTTTTGATCTGCAACATCCGGATGAAGTGCTGCATTGTCGGTGGTGGTGCCTGGTCCGCCATCTACATCAGATGCCTTTAAGTAATACAGAGCGTAAACGTTAAACATAGATGTACACACACAAGGATACAACAAACGGAGTGGAAACTCAAAGCAAAAAAAGATGAATACATTCAAAATATCCAGATTGCATTTAATCACCAATTTTCCAATTCAACGAAGATTCGCTCGAAAATTGAGGACCGATTGGGAGTAAGCGACCCCCACCCCCCGCTATCACCAAACTAGTTCTAAATCTATCCATGCCAGTCCTACACAAATGTAAAACGGGCTAAATCTGTCTGTGGTCGGGAAATATGTCTAAAATAATTTGCTATTTTGTTCAAAAATAGTCTTCAATTCGCTCATCTCATTCTCTGTTCGTTCAGGTCGCACAATGGTCATATTTTTGTCAAGTCGTTGATATCTTTTAATAGTCCGTAATCACTTTTGCAGTTAGTTCTACCTCATTCTCAATACGTCACAATACAGTTCTTGGTGGACGTACCCGTTGGAGTAAGTTCATGAAGTTTGTAAATAGACCCCAAACGGTTCTTAGTACGTACGTCCAATTTGGTCGTACACAGTTTAAGCCTGTTTTCGAGAACATAGTTACAACTACCTTGCTGTGATAGTAGGGTAACACAAAATATCACACACAATAAGTTCTCGCTACGTTCTTGAAACGTTTTGTCTAGCGGGTTAAATTGTTTACGAATGGATAAGGCGTGGCTAGAACCGGAAAGCTATTTTTCGAACTTCATGGACTTGCCCTGACGGGATGGTCTTCTAGAGCTACAACCCCTGCAATAAGACCGAATGACAACGTATCTTAAACGAGATGGACGTTCTGAGAACGCCGTTTGAACGCCAAGAATTGCCGTACTTCGATCCTACTTTGGATGTGTAACGATGCATGTGAAACGAGCTAGAACTAGTTAAGAACGAGTACTGACTATGGATGGGCTTTAAACTACCTGTCCGTAAAGATTAGTTGATTTGACTGGGAGGAGGGGGGTGACAGCTCCGATCATTGAGTTTTCCTAAATTATTTAGGTTTTAACATGTAGTTCCTGAACAGTTGAACAGCTGAAGCGAGCTTGCTTCACGTCTTTCTACAAAATATCTTTGCATCAACAACAAAAATCTCAATGCCATAATTCTAAAGATTCAGCTAAATCCGCAAATGAGAATTTCTATTTAATCTTCATAATTACAATTACATATTAATAAAATAAGTATTTTTCGTATGGATATTTACAGAGTTTTGGAAATAGTTTTGTAAAATGTCCCCAATTTTCATTTTTTATGCAAGTGCGAACAACCTCAAAATATTTGAACTAGCTCTGTATATATTTACCCGAAGTGCAGAGGTTAGTTCTAAAGCTATCTTCTAAGAGTGTGTATCAACAAATACGAAGTATAGCTTAGCTTATTTTAATAGTATAGAGTATTGCAATCTAATACATTTTTATCACATCATTATTTGTGTTGCGTTAATTTTTTCTTCAATTAAAAAATCTTTTAATTTTCCGGGAGCATAGTTATAAACTATTTATAAAAAATATAATGTAATAATGTAAATTAATTTAAAGATAAGAATAAATGATCCACAAATGCAAAGGGTAGTTTTTACCAGTTCTGAATTAATTGCGCAGTAGTATTTATGTTATCGATACATGTAAACAATAAAAGAAAAGTTCTCAAGAAAAAAAGTTCCATACAATTTCCTTATGTTCTTTCCAATATTTTGAAACAACATTTGAAAGTATTTAAACATTTTACTCCCGAATAATAAGAATATTTGTTACTTACGCTTATTTTCCGACTCGACATCATCACATCTCACTTTAAAATGAGGATAATTCTATTGGATATGGCTAGTGTTGTATTGGCTAACGTGGGATGACATAATACGCGTAAACTTAAAGCGTGCCGGAGAATATAGTGGGTGTTTATGCGATGGCAGTTTATGGGTTTAAAGAGTCAATACTGTCAAAATGTGTTATTAAAAAGATAATATAACTCAAATATAAACTTTTGTTTTATCATGCAATTCATAATGTGAATTGACTTTTGGTGTATGAATTGATATAGCGTGGGTAAAAATAGGATACATGACAGGACGTCGAGGAATGAATAACTTCTCCAATGTGATATTCTCATTCTTAGAATACAACTTGAACATTTAAAATATCTTTAAAGATGCAATTTACAGGGTGTCCCGAAAGTATGCCCCCCCCCTAGGCAGACATATACCAGTGTCATTATAGTATGTGTCATATATCATTTTAAAGCTTATCCAAAGTTACATTGATTTGCCAAGTATCATGGTTCAACTCTCAAGTGTGAAAAAATTACAGGCATTTCAAAATTTAGTGTTTGGTCAAAATTAAGTTCAATTTAACACCAAATCACTAGTCAATGTGTCCTCCCGGGCTATCTTAACAGCAGCAATTCTTTTCGGGTCGGATAGATATTGAGTTGGAAAAAGAGAACGGTGAGGGTAGAAACTCCAATGGAACTCTTCTAAAGTGCCTGAACAGGTTTTAAGAGGGTTATAAAATTCCACACCCCTATTTGAAGGGCTTTTAAGGTCATATCTGAAAATAATTGGTGCTGTTAACATGGCCAAGGGGGACTCATTGACTTGTAGTGTGGTGTAAAATTGAACTTTATTTTGACAAAACACTAACTTTTAAAATGACTGTAACTTTTTCCCATTTGGGAGTTAAACCATGATACTTGGCAAATCAATGTAAGTTTGGATAAGCTTTAAAATGATATATGACACATACTATGAGGACACTGGAATATGTCTGCCTAGGGGGGGCCCCATACTTTCGGGACACCCTGTATGATACGAACTGACAAAATTAAGGAATACTTATCAATGAAGGTTTACTTGGCCATATTTGATACACGTGAATGTATGTAGTTTGCTACATGTACATGTACCCTGGACTGTTCTCAAGAATAGAAATTGTACACGGTAGAATTTTGTACCATTTATCACGACTGGCACTGATTTGTTGCACGGATTTAAATACGTCTTGCATAACTCTTGATTGTCTGACCCAGTAAAGGTCAGTAAAATAAAGTCAGGTCAAGCAAAGAACGAGTTGGTATTTTCTTTTTAATTGATTTTTATTTCAGGTTTTGCAGCATTACAATTCAATAATCACCCAAATGTTCAATATAAACAAGGTTGTACATTAAATTTTAAAACGAATTGCAGGTATTTCTGCCAAGAGCACACGAATAAACAGAGTATTGACTTGATCGTTACAACATTTTATGTAGATTTTTCGGAGTGGTAATTTATTAAATGTTTTCCCTTGGGTAGAAATGCAATGTTCGAATCAGGACTTGACTATTTTTGCAAGCTATATCTGATGAAACATCAGTTTTATTTCCAAAAATATTAATTGACATATTAATAATATGGTCTGGAACTGTTCATATATTTTTATACACCTTTGGCCATTTTAATTCATTTTCAAATTGTAACATTTCGGTTAAAACTTGCCTACCGTTCAAATTGTCTAATCTGTAGTAAACACTTTTGTAAACTCCACAGAATTTCTAGCACACTTTAAGTCAATAGCAATGGATTGCGTTCTATTCGGTATGTCAATGTTGAAACTGCCCGTTACATATTTGGTCATTAAACATATTCACAATGCTTAAAGCGGACAAGGGTAAATACTGGAAGGGGGTGAATGTATAACATACAAATAAAATGATGATAGTAAAAAAGGCTAAAAAGTAACCCTGATTTATCATCAAGGTCTTCTCAAATTCCACGTATTTACATTTACATTCAAAACCGATTTTAGAGTTTGCATACCCTCTGTAAATTAAAAAGAGGTGTGTGCCGCTTTATCTATCATATTTAATTAAATTTTCTTATTATCATACCAAACATTCAGAAGTACAACGTATGTATACTTTAACTAAATAGAGCGTTTCAAAGACTTTCATTAACATGGTAAAAAGTTAGAAAGGGTTGAATAGAACGACTTACAAAATTGTTAGAGTTGTTTTTATCATATATTGACGTCATAAACCTCACTGACCTACAAAAGTTGAACTCTCTAATACTTGAGCTTAGTGTTTACTTAGTTATGACGTGTCGCAAAAAGGTGGCGCATTTGTTTTTAAGGGTATCGCGTGAATGTAGCTTTGATTCCCCGGATTATAAGATGATATTCTAATTAAAGTTATATATCATTTTAAAGCTGTTTCGTTGAAGGTTTTAGATCAACTACACTATGTTCACGATTCTTGCGCGTTCTTTTTTAAAAAATAGTTTTTTACCAAAACATCTGGCAAATATCCCCTGTTGACACGTTACATTTTGAATTATTTTTCGTCTTTAAACGCTCATAACTCAAACAATATATGACCATTATACTTATTTTTCGTCTTGATAAAAGGTAGATGGATATTTTATTTCAAAAGATGAATTTTAGTAAGCGTCCCATATTGTGACGTCATAAAGTTTTTTTTTATTGAATCAAACATAAAATAGTACATTAAACAAGGCAAAGATGAAATATTAAACCACTTTCACACCACCTCCATTCATTCAGACATTCGCAACAGTCATACCCAGAAGTTCTGGGTATGACTGTTGCGACTAATAGTGTGTGCCAAAACCCCAGAAAATCACAAAAACCTATGTTGTGGTAGCTTACTATGAAGTGACCCATTATCATTATAGATTGGTCCATCAACTATTCATTTTTACTTGTCTGCACTCAAAAAGGTGACACGAAAGGGCTAAACGGCTTGCAGCAAGGTGCAACCATCAAAAAGATGAGTTTGATAAAAATTATTTTTTTCAAATAATAGCAATGGGTATACAATATAGGAGGCAAATTTGGTATTGATAAGTATGATAGTCCATTTGCGTGTGGCCATTTTTATAAAAAACAATAATTGTGAAGAATTATATATTTCTGACCTGAAAATACCATATTTATTCAAAAGTCATGGTTGTTAATGATAATATTCCTATTTCACCTATTCAATGTTTTCAAAATATTTTAATTACCATTATATTCATTTTTGGCAAAGTAAATAAATATAGGGCTCACACAAGGATCAACTTTATTTGCAATATTTTCATATTTAGTGATGTTTTGAAAAAATATAAGGTTAAACACAATTTTATTTGTTAAATGATTAACAAAATAAACAGAGTGTGTTTATTTCATTGTTTTGACTGAAAAATCGCAATTCATTGCTCTTCCTCTTAGAACGGCAGGGGATCTACAAGTACATAAACAGTCTTAAAAAACGTTGATCCTTGTGTAAGCCCTACACTTATTTACTTTGCCAGAAACTGATATAATGGTTATTCGGTGGTATGAAAATCATTTCAGAGGTAAAATAGGAAGAATGTCTTTGAACTTGGAATAAAAAGCATTATATGGTTAGAAATACCCAATTTTTACCATAATTGTTTTTAATAATATAACCATACCCTCATGGACTATCTTTACATTTCAATAACCAATGTGCATTATATTTTGCATGTTTTACTGCAATTATTTGTAAAAATATTTTTAAATCTTACATTTTTGACTGGAAAGTGAAGAGACAATACTCAAATATACTCATATTATTGGTCACATTTGGTTATTTCACCCAAACAGATTCGGGATTTTTTAGTCCAGGCATATGAAGAAACTAGTGTGAATTAAATGGTCATATTATACAATACAATACAATAGTGATCCAATTCAGAATTACTAGAGAAAGTAACTCTCCTGGCTGTTGATTACTGATTGCAGTCATTAAACTAATGACCTCATATTTGGATGTCCTCTCTTCTGATATGATTTTACAATTCACTTCAAATTTGCAAAGGACCAGGTATAGTATGGCAAGTGATATCTGATCGTCATATATTTTACCATGACTACTTTCTCAATATAAATATGACATTTCTCAAAAACACAATATGTTATCTTTCAAGAAAATTCAATTCTCAATGATTAGAAAAATATCATTCAAACAATTAAAAAAAATATGAATGGGGAACCCATCTCAACATTTTTTTGAAATTATTTACTCAACAGAGGTTCTTCTTTTTTATTTGAATTGCATGAAAATATTATTCAACAAGTGGTCTAAAACTTTTTCATTAGTAGAATAGTAATGAAAGTCTAGTTTTGGAGATATCAATTTTCAATGACCACAATTATGTTGAAAACAATGGATAGTTTGAGTTTTTCCAATGGAAAATAACATGGAACTTGTGGTTTTTAACTTTATCGCATTTCAATACCCGTCCCCTTTTCAGAATTTGTTAATTCATTAGCGTAGAAGAAATTTTGATATGTTCGAATTAAGAAAAAATACTTTAGAAAATAAGCCTAATATTTTTCAAAAAGTGACAAGGTGGGGATCTTATCAATAATATTTCAGATATATTTTCAAATATTTATATTTTCAATTTCAATTTATTGATACATTCAAGCATTATGTTTACGAATGTTATTAACAACAGGTGGCACCACATTTGATGCTTATACCCGTACATATAGTAGTAAAATCATGTAGTGTATCATTAAGTTGTCAAGGAATCAAACCAGAATGAAATCATAAAAAATAAGTTGAAAAATAAAGGTTGAGGGGGATTCATGATGTTTTTTCTTTTCAAGTGAAGAAATTGGATGATATCATTTTTATCACAGGGACTTTACATAAGAAAAATCATATTGTTTTCACAAAAACACGTTCAGCCCCAAAACGCCAAATACTAATTAGATATTGAGCTATGACCTTGAAATGATCTTGATCCAGACATTGACTTATAGATCTCTGGTCATTTTATCATTGGTCATTAAATAGGACTGTAGCCCCACATTTGCCAACTACTTAGATATTGACCTTGAAATGACCTTGACACCAGGTCACCTAATCATTGGTCGCCAAAGGTCACAATTGTTCTCAATTGCCTTTAAACTCCAAATTGCGAGATATTGACCTTGGAAGTCACCCTATCATGAGTCGCTAGGGGTCACAGCAGATACCAGGGCCTTAATATACCAAATACTTAGATACTGATATTTGACCTTGAAATAACCTTGACCTCAGGTCACACATTCATGATTCACAAAGGGTAACCTCAGCCCAAAAACGCCAAATATTTAGATATTGATGACCTTGAAATGATCTTGACCTATAGACCTTGACCCTGACAACAGGTCACCTAATAATCGGTTGTCAAGGGTCAGAATTGTTCTCAATTGCCTTAAAACACCAAATTGCTAGATATTGACCTTGAAATTACCTACACCCATTCAGTTGATCTTTACCTCAGGTCACATAATCATCGGTTGTGAAGGGTCACACCATCGGCAAAATGTCTTAAAATGCCAACTATCCTAGATATTGATATTTTAAACTTGAAATTACCCTGACTTTTGACCTATGTTGAATACACATTTTATGAACAAAACATAGTACGAAGTTGAAAACTGATCTTTTTGAAATGAAATTGCAGCTAATGTTTCAAAACTAAGGTATCTTTATTGCAAAAGTACTATTCAAATTGAATAAACCAAAAGAGATAGACTTCAATTATCTAATCTTCCATCAGATTTAGTAGAATTATAACTCTTAAGTAAATGTTGCAATGAATGCTCACACATATCTTGTTGTATATCAATCTAGTGCAACTGCTACAGGTATCACTCTGACACGTATCTGTGAACAAATCAAACTTCTTTGATGTTGATGTAATGCAAATTGGTATCTTTTAATATGACGTCCGTAAGATAAACCATCAATAGGGGAACATGGGGCAAAACGGCCCTCTGGGGCAAAGTGGCCCATCGAAATATCTTTTGAACTATAAAAAGATGGTTCTTCAAAAGTCACAAAATCGAATTTTGAAATATCTGCCACCTTCTCGACCGTCCATTTTTAACCAAGCAGCGTCTCGCTTTACGTAAGAGGTAATTCTACTTTTCACCCTCTTTTTGGGAAGTTACCCCTCTCACGAGAATCTCTGAAAAAATCCGGCAACAATAGAATATCGTTTTGATTTAACATTTTACATAGAGTGTGCACTTTTATTCTTTATTTGTAAAAATTTCGAGCTTCAAGTATTAGGCAAATTAAAATGACGTCTATTTGAAAATTCACATGTCTTTGGGGCAAAACGGCCCACACATGTTATAACATACAAAAATCTTATTGTGCAAGAACAATTGGTTTTCAAATGTAACAATTTTAACATCTGGCTTGTGCCTTATTTCCTTCCGACACATATCGAATGACTAGAATTATGGTAGGGGTTAAGAATACTTTATCTGTCAAAGGTTTGAACGTCTGAGATAAGATGTTTGTGGACGAGTCTTGTAATTGATTAATTTTGGTTTCAAAACCCATGTAACAGAGGGTGGGCCGTTTTGCCCCACCCATGGGCCGTTTTGCCCCACTCTCGACAATATTTTTGACCATTAAAAAATCACAGAAGATAGTCCTAGGAAAGTATAAAACACTCGAAAAATGTAAACCACAAACCATTAATAAAGTGGAACATCAAAGTGCGCGATGATTGACAGATATGAAAATACCCCGTACAGAACAACTTAAAATTAAATTTTTTGGGCCGCTTTGCCCCATGTTCCCTTACTAGGATTGTCAAAACTTGCATTAATAAAATCAATTCCCGTCTCATCACTGTCACACCCATTACTACAAGATGGTGCCTCTTAGATCACTGTCTGCAAGCTATAAACTAAGTGCTGCACTATATGCTCGTAATACTTTTTTTATTCAAAATCAAAAGTCAATGATACTTTTCCTATTTTACCTATTAAATGATTTTTATATATCCGAATAACCATTATATACGTTTTTGACAAAGTAAATAATTGTAGGGCTCACACAAGGATCAACTTTTTTGAAGACTTTTTCGTACTGGTGTAGACTCTTCTGCTTGCGAAGCAAGTGCGAAGCAAGGGCGATGAATTGAGATTTTTCAGTCGAAACAAGAAAAGAAACATATAATTGTTTTTTTCTTCAACAAATAAAAAATAAAATTGAGTTTACCTTCGTATTTTTTCAAAACATCACTTAATTTGAAAATGCTATGAACAAAGTTGATCCTTGTGTGAGCCCTATAATTATTTGCTTTGTCAAAAACTAATGAAATGGTTATTGGTATATTTAAAAAACACTGACTATATAAAATAGGAATAATATCCTTGACAACAGTAACTTTTTAATTGAAATCGCATTTTAAGGTCATAAATATCCAATTTTTTACCATAATTGTTTTTCATAAAATTACCACACCCGAATGGACTATCATTACACATCAATATCAAATTTGCATTTATTTTGTATACTTACAAGTATTATTTAAAAAAATGTATATTTTTCAAACTCATCTTTTTGACGGTCGCACCTTGGTGCAAGCCGTTTAGCCCTTTCGTGTCACTATTTTGACTGCAGACAAGTAAAAATGAATAGATAATAGATCAATCTAAAATGACTATGGGTCAATTCATAGTAAGCTACCACAACATAGGTTTAGCCTAACTAAGCCACTTAGAAAGCAATTTGGCACACACTATAATATAAACATGGTATTTTCAAATTGAGTCACGTCCAAGTTGGGATTTACCTCATTAAATTGTTTTGCATATATATAATATTTGATTGCTAGTGATAGCCTGTTTAGCAAAGTGTTTTCATTATTTACAGATCTTTCGAACACCATATCATGGGCATTAACATTAAGATTTACATTGAATAATTTCCCCAAATTCTCTTTAATAGCTTTCAAAAAAATCTGAACCCGCCTACATTCCCAAAACTTGTGCTTTAAAGTGTCTCTTAATGGACAGTAACTACATCTAGCATCCTGTTTAATTCCTATCTGCGTTAAGTAAGCATTTGTGGTACAAATACCATGTAGAATCTTATATTAAATTTATTTTGTTTCGTGCAGCTATAAGCCATTTTAAAGTAATCTATTCTTCCTAACTCACGATCATGTTCATTTTTATACAGTGGTTCCAAATATTTGTTTCTATTTAATATTTTTTGAATTGACTTCACTGTTTAACCATTCAATGACACTGGTTTTTCGCCAAGTGTTAAATGCACAAGATCCGTTTGTAGGCTCGGTTCAAAGACTGAAGTTAAGTCTCACTTCAATAAGCGTTTCCACTCCTTCGGTACAGCTGATATTATAGCATAATAATCAATAAAATTAATTTGTACGTTGTATTTTGCCTTAAAATCATAATACTGTAAAAAATGTCCCTGGTCATTTAGGAGGTCATTTATGTAAACGACCCCATTATTCATAAGATGCTTATTTATGACCTCTGTTATTAATTAGGACCAATCTATTATTCCAGAGTATTTCACTTTTAACTTCAGAACTAGTTCTTGGAGCTTGCATATTCCTTATATCAGAGTAAATTTGTAAAATATTTGAGTAAAATTCTGGCACGTCGTGGGCTATTGTTTTAATATCAAAATTACATTGTATAAAGAACTTAATTCCCCCAAGCGGTTTAAAGTACAATTCTGGAATATATTTCCAATGACTTTGTCGAGGTTCGATTAATCTTTTTAGCCACATCAGTTTAAGTGCTTTTTCCATTGAAAACATGTCAATCATTCTTAGACCACCCTCGTCGTAATCACCAATTAAAGTTCGTCTCTTAACCTTTTCCGTTTTTACACCCCATAGGAATGAGTAAATTATCTGTTGTGCCTTTGTTAATATATCATTTGGGGTATTTGTCATTGACATGGAATATACCAGTTTAGAAATACCAAGCGTTTTGATTATCAGAACTCGACCATATAAAGTTAAATTTCTTCTTGACCACATTTTCAATACTTTTTGAAGCGAGTCTAATTTCTTCTCAAAGATAACAAAATCATCTGATTTCTTATTATATGAGACACAAATTCCCAGAAATTTACTTGGATCTTTAACCCATTTTAAACCGTATAACTTATCCTCAGTTTTAGATCTTTCTGAACCAATATACATACGAGGGGTGATCAATAAGTAATGGACGCTTTTTTACACGGATGCTTTTTATTGACCAATCCTTTCGATTTTCTTACCAGTGATACATCATTCAACTATCTATCAGCTCTGAAGATTTGAAGACAATATATATATTACATGTTGATATATCTTTATTTCCGTGAAGGAGGTACAGGTACCCAGGGACCGACATTTACGTCACATATTCTGAAGCTATTTTAGATTGTTTAACATGCAATGCAGTTGAATGCAGGCTGAACAAAACAAACCATTATGGTCATGAATTACCCCATTTTGTTATGCCATAGTAATAATATAATAATTTTGAATATTTTATCATCACTATGTGGTATTCATGCCACATTCATTCCACAGGGCCCTCTAAATAGCTTCCATCAAGTGCTACATGTACACAATTCCTCATCCTCTTAACTCAAGATTGTGAGACAAGGCTGAATCCATTCTCTGACATGGTAGCAAGATGCAGTTGCACGGGTTGTTTTATTTCATCAATGTCAATAAACCTGCGTCCTTTCTCTATAGAAATAAGTAGTATAGAAATGACCAAGTCACGCAGATCTTGATAATATGGTGCATTGGCCAAGGGCTCAATTTTGAGGTCCAGGGATATTGTTTTCTGAACATTTTGAGATCTTTGGGCAGGTGCTTTGTCCATATGGAGTAGGGTGTTCCCTTCTCTCACCACCCCTTTCTTCCACTGAATGCTTTCTCAAATTGACATGCAAACCCCTACCGTACAACATTCTGACATTACAATACTTTCTGTTTATGTGTTACCAGTCAGCAAATTTTTTTAAACAACACAACACTTGTTGCATATAAAACGTTCAAATCTAACTGAAATTTACCAAACTGGCTAAAATCTGAATATGTGACGTAAATGTCGGTCCCGGGGTACCTGTACCTCCTTCACGGAAATAAGGATATATCAATATGTATTATATATCTTGTCTTCAAATCTTCAGAATTGATAGATAATTGAATGATGTATCACTGGTAGGAAAATCAAAGGGATTGATCTATAAAAAGTATCTGTGTAAAAAAGCGTCCATTACTTATTGATCACCCCTCGTACATTCTGTCTTTTCTTTGTTAATACATAATCCAGAAATATCTTTAAATTCATCAAAAATGTTTAAAGCCAGTTTAAGAGATTCTTTGCTATCTACTGTCAGTGTTGTATCGTCAGCAAATAACCCGATCTTTTGCTCATTATTTCCCAAGCGGATCCCTTTAATAGCCCGATCTTGTCTAATTCTAATCGCCAGGACATCTATCACTAAGATAAATGTCAAACAACTCAAGGGGTCCCCCTGCCGGTAACAGGACAACTCATCCCTAAGACAACTCATCCCAAGACAAGTCATCCCCAAGACATCTCATCCCAAGGCAACTTATCCCAAGACATCTCATCCCAAGACAATTCATCCCCAAGACAACTCTTCCCAACTTGAAATATAACATAATTTTATACAATCAATTTTCACTTTTGAAAGATTGAAAACTATTTAGAGATTTTAGCAGTTAGCACACTGGTCATGGAATATCTTTGTTTTTTATTATATACATTTTTCATGCTATATTTTGAATTTTTGTTGACTGATTGGGATAAAGACAAACATGTTCAAATTAATATATACTTTGATTATTAAATCAAAGATCATCAAAGGTGTAGGATTAACTCAGTTAGAATGTATTATCCAAGGTGCCATCAGAATAATTCTCTCAGATCAATTCAGTCTTTGTTTTAAAATATTTTGGCTTAATCCTAAATAAGATTGCCAATTTCAAACTTTCAGATTAATGATGATTAAATTTGGAAATAATGTCTATGACTTTTATGTTCAAATCTATATTCTCAAATATATTTAGAATATCTCAGAATTAATCAAAATAGCGGCAGTACTTACAAGTAAAATATAACTTTCAAGTGCCAGTTTAAAATGTTAAAAATCAGTATTAAAAATTTAGTGTGTAATCAAAAATCACTTTGCAATCATAAAAATGAAAAAGTTATATATATAATCTGAGATATAATATAGAGGACAAAATAATTTATCAATTATACAAGTGGGATGAGTTGTCTTGGGATGAGATGTCTTGGGATGAGATGTCTTGGGATGAGTTGTCTTGGGATGAGATGTCTTGGGATGAGTTGTCTTGGGATGAGTTGTCCTAGGGATGACTTGTCTTGGGATGGGTTGTCTTGGGATGAGTTGTCTAGAAACCCCCCCTGCCTACATGATCTTTTAATATCGAACCAGCCAGTTGATCTATTATCATTCAAAACACAACTCTTTATATCTGTATAGAATAATTTTACCCATTTAATTAGTGTGTCCCCGAAATTAAAAAGTCTCAACACATGTTCTATATAATCGAATTCAACACTATCGTAGGCTTTAAAAAAATCGACCATGCAAATAATGTCTGGAATGCACATTTTCTTTGAATATTCAAGAATATCCTCTAGGTACCGTATGTTTTCGCCAATAAAACGATCTTTGATAAAGGCTGTCTGGTCGGGCCCTATAAGTTTTGCCAAAATAAAGTTTGAAAAATAGAATTTGTTGACAGCGACCTTTTTTGCTCATTTTTTGCTACCTTCAACTTTTCAGGTGTACATTAAACAAAAAATACGAGATCAATTTTTAATAAATCATACATGATTATTTTGCTCTTAAACTCTAGTTTATTAATAAATAGTTGATTTTGTTCGCAAAAGTATCTGTTTCTGTTGTATGTGGAAAAGTGGAGGACGAAAGGTTTTCAAAATTCATTAAAATAGGGCTAATTTACGCCATTCGCCTATTTTCAAGCACAGCAACAGGTATATTTATTTCACCTAAAATATCAATTGATTCGTGTTTTATGATGCTCCTATCCCATTGTTAATACATATACGATATCAGAGTTATTCGCCTTAAATATTTTGAGATATAGTGGCAAATGTGGAGGACGAAAGGATTTCCATATGTGTGCATTTTTCTCGAAAAACGTCACATTCTGTGGTGTTAAAAAGCGAAAATGTGTAACAATGCGTGTGCGACCTTTTTGCGACACGTCTATACATTTTTAACCATTCTTTCAGTTTCTTTGCTCTTACCGTTGTGAGGAAAAATTAGAATAAATTAACGAAGAGTTGATATTTAGCATCGAAAATGCGTTACAACTTGAATCATTTTGCTCTCATTGTTCCATGTTATATCTATTTTCTTAGAAGTCGAACACTTCTAATTTTATATGAAAGTAATAATTTTACATAGAAAGGGGAATGTCCTCTTTCAAATCCAATTTTGAACATTTCTACATCTTTAACCTCCAGTAACTACATCGTATGCTCCGATATCTCGATTCATTTTTTTAGTATTAAAAGAGTTCTTAAAAAACCGGTGACATTGCTACAAACATTTTAACCTCTCAATCCTGGTTTTGAATAATTAATAAACTCTACATATACAGGGTGCTCCAAAAATACAGAACCCTCCAAAAATGAAATAATTTCTTTATTACACATGTAATCAGCGTCAAGTTTCATGTACAGAAACTACAATCTATGAATGACAATGTGAGACAAAGGACATGGTGCGATTATTGGCAAATATCCCTATGGTCAAAATGAATCATTCGTAGGTGTAACATGAAGAATAAAATGGCATATAATACTTTGGAAAATATTAAAGTGCTCGGACACACATAAGCTGAGATAGGGATCATTTCGTTCAGTAAGGTTGTATTGACTTACATGGGGCTGTGCACCATTGACTTAACATGAGGATATCAGCAGATCCCAATAGAGGCCATTGATTATGACAGAAATACCAAAAATACACTATGACCTGAATCGATTGCAAACTTAATAATTTCATAATACGACAGAAATTGTTTATCTCATCAAATGTGCAAATATGAAGTTTGCAATCGATTCAGGTCATACTTAAAATTAAAAGATTGTACATTTTTTCATCAATTTTTTCCCTACAAAATTGCTATAGTAAAATGCTCCAAAAACAACTTTTACACTTATCAAATGTCATACAAGTTTGTAAAACCAAAGATTATACTATTATATTTCATTATGTAGTAACATATTTTGATAAGATGCAGGGATGTGTAGGATGTAAATGGATTTTGACAGACACAAAAATACTTCCTAGTTTGGGATCTATGCCTCTACACTTCATGATTGAATTATGACCCTAATAAGTGGCCTATACATCAATACAGTGCTGAATATAGGTCAACAAGATACTAGTGTGCATATAAATGTAATAATTGAAGCAGAATACTCATTTTGAAAAATCAGATGAATTATTTTTCCCCATGGGGAGATCCCAATGGAGGGTGTATAGGTCCTTTGTTACATAGCATTCAATATTTTTCTTTTAATGGCCAATTAAAAAATGTACCCACTTTTGAAAGAAATCAAAATGTAAGATTTTTTGTGTCAACCAAAAGGTTTGTTTAAACCAATCGCATTCGTTTACTTTCTTTTTAAGCTGCATTTTGTGAGTATAGAGAGGGTAAGATCATAAATGAAGATCGTCTTCCAGCAGTCTTAAAGTCATCTTTTGGTCTGGCTGTACCTTTTGAGTGATATCTTGGAACTGCGTTCAATGCAATCACAAAGAGCTTTCAGGTGTTCTCTAGCCCGATTCTTAGAAACCTTCCTAGATGCGTGTGAGCTGATCATTTTTTCCATTCGGGTGTTTCGCAGTTCTCCTTTCTTCCTCTTCCAACTCATTATCAAATATTTGACTTTGAAATCACATGTTATGCAAAGCTCTTAACTGATCATTATGCTGTCTTAATGATTTCTTGAGAATTAATTCAATGAAATTTCGTACAGTGTTTGAGGTGTTCTTGCTCAGAGGTCAGGGACTACAGTTATCTGATGTCTTACTAGGTGCTTTATCATTGTATATTTTTTATTTTTCAATTAAAATATTTAATGAGACTTTCATTTCATATCTTCTTTGGAATTATCTTCTGAATTTCTCATGAATTTCAAGATATGATTTTGTTTCAAAGTTGATTTTTTGAAAATTGCACACATTCTAAGATCGTCCATGATGTCACAAATGATAATTTCAAACTTGATATCATATTACTATCCATATTCTAATTTATCCTATGCCAAGTAGAGTTTAAGGGAGATAAGTTGGTAAGATATATCTCGTATCCTGATTTTGAGGTTTCCATATCCAGAACCTCCGTATCTCCCGCCATATCTCCCGCTTCGGTGCATATCTTCCCGCTTCCGGTGCATATCTTCCTGCTTCCGGTAATGCAATAAAATGACTTTGCATATGAATAATTTGTTTATTTTTACACCTTGCACTATTGGAATGGCCATATTCCCCTGAAAACTCTACTTGGTATAGGATAAAGCAGTTATGTATGGTCGGTTTGGATATTGGGTTCATCCCTCGTGAGATATGCACATCTCCCTTCGGTCCCTACGGTCCCTCAGGGAGATATGCATATCTCCCTCTGGATAAACCCCATATCCAAAACCTCCCAGTACATAACTCTTATTTATGCACACAAAAATAGGTTGATGGGTAGGTATTTAAGAAATTATCACACTTTTAGAGGATTTCCTTTGGTTTGTCAAGGAATAATTCACCATACCATCGAAATTTATGCATAATCAAATATTTAAGAATGAAAGAACGCTACATAACCCAAAAATACCCGAAGCCTAATTAAATAAGTGCACAAAATCAAGAAAGTCGAGAATGTTTTAAATCTGGGAAATTCGCGCGATATATTCGAGCAATAAATGCGACGTATAACCGAATGCAAAAGGACCGATTACCAAGTTCATAACCTGAAAGCTTCCTTTGTGTCTGTTTATTGTTTAACAAATATTTATAGTTGCCAAAAGGAAGAAATTCAGGAAGTTAATGAGTAAATTTGTGTATTTGTTTCTTTCAGTTACATCAAAGATGAAGAACTAATAGGAACTGAGGAAGAAATAATTTCAATTGTTATCCGTGCTGATCTTGGAAACTACATGTTTGTGTACAATTCCCACAAAGTTCAAATATAATGTGGCAATAGAAAGAAACTGTTCTATTTAGCCATTCCTTTAATTTTAAAATCGACCTGAGGTCATTGACACGAGACACAAACATAAATAAGATCTAATGGAACATATTTCTATATGTTCATCACATTGGGTAAATAGTCATACGCGGACATAAAGCCAAGGATACCAGTGTATTATATAATAGACGAACCTATTCAAATGGGGACTCCCGGATAAACAGATACAATAGGAATTGAGCCTTCTAAATTCTGACAATAGTTCACCTTTCTCAAGTCATGTTTCGAGGGATCGATCGGTAGTTATTGACAACGTTTGATATTGGTTAACGAACGGGAATTTGTAAATACTTGAGCCGGACTTCTTTTAATTTTTTAATCTATTAATTACATAATTACATTAATTACATAATGATAAAGATTTCAACGGTAGACACATGTTTATGTGTACATACTGAGTTTACAATGACAAATATATGAATATAAAATAGTACCTTTTAAGTTATAAGAAAGAGAGTATGAGCATTTTTGGGAGCAGGACTTCTATTAGTTTCAAGGCAATTTGAAGAAGCACTCGATATGTTCCGACATTCGCTTGCATGTCTTTTTGACAGACCTACTGGGTTTTGATGTGTATAGCTTTTAAAATTGCTTTCCTGGACGATTTTCAGAAGAATAACCACCCCATTAACAGTTAGAAGACTCCCCCGCTAAAAAAAACTACAGAAACCAAGCGCATAGCCCGCGTCGGACATGGGACAGGTGACAAGAGGTGTCCTCTCGAAGTTTTGTTAAAAAGTATTTGTTTACACACCCATTTTAAACTTAATTGTCACAAGAAGATCAAATCAATGTGGCTTGAAGGTCAAATTAATGTGGCTGTTTACCCAGAGGCCTTTACGTTAAGATAAAGTGTATATATCGGGTGTCCCAAAACAAACTTAGACATTTTTTAGTAAAGTAATTTCTCGGCAAATGATGAACCAAATTCTCCAAAAATTTGAACAAAGTAGCCCAGGGGGATCATTTGCAAATTGTAGAAATATAAGAAGATCAAACGAATGTAATGCGAGAACTAAGAAATTCAAAATAGCATGTCGAAATCCCATGACGGAGCAACGCAATGAGAATCTCATGGTATTTGTACCAAAAAATGAGAATCAAATTGATAAGTAATTTTTGAGTTTTAATTTATATTGATTTAATGAATTATACCAAGGTACAACTACCTTAATATCAATAAATGCATATTAACCAAGGGCGTTACAATACCCGGGAATTTATCGGTTCGTCCAGTACTTGTTTGTGATAGCGCCCTCTGTAGGTCACTGTGCTTATAGCCTACAGTAATACGGGGTAGGATATCGGGAATTCACTCAGTTTCTATCCGTCGATTTCGCTATGAATTGAAGCAAGTGTGACCACTTTATCCACTTCTTAAACAATTTGATAATTGATTAAATCTTTAAACAAAATCGATAAACACGTTATACACTTCCTATCTCCTTAGAAATTAGCATGTATTTATGGATTGTGTTTTCGAACAAGGCTCGACCCACACCAATAGGGAAATCCTTATGCTAATTAGTATGACGTCATATTTTCCTGGGGAATCCTAGATTTCAAAGCCTCAGTCTGTTATTGTGTCAAATGTAAACGCTCTTGGGACGCTCTTTTGCAGACAGAAAATTGACAGATTAGCTTTTAACTTTCAGCTTTGATGTTTAAATATTCTGTATTTCTACCGGACTTCTTGCTGAATATCATATAATGTTATAACTTGATTTGGGCCATTGCCTGATTGATCATTCTGAAATTTTGATTGTGATATCATGATTGATTGGCAAGAAAAATAATTCCTATTGTTTTCCAGCGAAGTCAAAATGTTACAGCATGAGTTATAATGTCGAGTTTGCATCATGTTAAATTCTGCTAGTGATTAGAAGTCCATGCACAAGCATACACATAAGAGACAAACACACCCAGGCTCCAGGCCGTGGATGGAAATATAAAACTATTTGAGGCACAAACTGGTATTAATAGACCGATATGTAGTGTCTGCCATGTATTGAAGGTAAACCAATCTGTATTATTAATGTTTCTTCTATCAATACATGGATTGTGCAATAGAAAAGCAATGGCACAATCAAAAATGTGCATATCAATCGTGAATATCTCTCGGTTCAAAGCTTATTTCCAACAGAATCGTGTCAAAATATGTGTATGAGTAACAGTTATACATTATAAGATCGCAAACTCTTACCAATTATCAGCCGAATGGCTCATTTTCAACGAAATGTCCTTAAGACAACAGCCCTGGGTCGCGCCTGAGACCAAAAACTACTTCAAATAGCCCTCCCCTAATTATATTGGATAATCACATTTATGCGTGCGCGCGCAGCTCATCCAATGAACGAAACGCCACTTCCCGCTGAAATCACCGGGTATTGATCTTTCCCTTGTATTAACCCGATGCGATGTAATTGGGTTATAGGTTCTGTATCATTTTGCGTTTTTCTACAATTGCCCTTTATGGCCATTTTCTGATCGGGACAGCATCTTTTCCAATCAACCGAGGTTGGGCCTTGCAGCCGAAGGTAAGCCATACAACCGAAGGTAAGCCATACAACCGAATTTTGCCGATTCAATCTGACGGAGAATGCCGAGCCCCTATTTTTGACCAATTAGAGACGTCCTCTTAACATTCGTGGTTCCCTCGGCCAACTTCGTTTGCAAAGAAAAGCTTCGGCAATCTTCGGCAATCTCCGGCTTTTCTTGAGGTATCTTCGGTTGATTGGCAAAAGTCGACGCCCTTTTCTGATCGTTGCTATTGATTTTATAAAATGTGCTTACAACAAACAAATACCGCTAGTCAAGGGTTTAGATAGATGTCGCATCAACTGAATTATACTGAACTACTACATTGGAAAAACTACTCTTGGAAAAACGTAATTTAACCCAAAAAACATTCAACCATGTGGTTATTAGTCAAGTGTGAAAGTGACCAACATTTTTTAAAAGTACTCAGGATCGCCAAGAATTTAAGTTAATGAGTGTGAAACATTTTCTAGGCGGAGGCAAAAAAGGGAATTTCCATGAACAAAGAACGAATGGCTATAGACAGTGTCTAAGATGTCTTTGAGAGAGGCCCCGGCATTCAAATACATTAAAACACATTTTAGTGAATTTGATTATTTTTGTAAAATTTATCATAGACATGGCAACAAATTCAACATATAGATTCAATAAAAAGAATAATGATACATTTCGCTGTATTTGCATTGTACAGGGTGGTCAAAAAAATGGAAACCCTGCATTTTCCTAATATCTTTATCATTTTAAGAAATTACTCCCTGATATTTCACACATTTGTACATCATTCAATTTCCTACCACCCTACCAAATTTCCTGACCATCAGACTGATAGTCACAATTTTACAGCACTTTGAATAACATGCTTCAATTTTGGCCATCATCGCGCTGTAGGCAAACCTGCACAGTTGTCAATGGGCCGAATGCATTCCTCAGCAGGTATGGCCTGAATGATACGGATGATCTCACTTTTTAGGTTTGTGATTGTCCTGAGGTCTTTCTCATACACTTTTTCCTTGCAATAACCCTACAGGTAGGGACATTTTGGACAGGGAGTGCAGGTGGCCCGACAGCACAATAGTGGCCACTAGGGCTGTTCTGTAAAGTGCTGTAACATTGTTAATATCAATTCGATGGTCATGAAATGAAGTAGGCTGGTATGAAATTGAATAATGTACAAATGTACAAAATATCAAGAAGTTATTTCTTAAAATGACAAATATATGAGGAAAATGGTGTAAGGGTTTCCATTTTTTTTGACCACCCTGTATTTCACATTGGTTGGTTTCGTTCTTATAGTGTCAGGAGCATTGATATTGGACAGTAAACATCAAACGGTCCTTGCAAAATAAAGGTACCATGCAAAGATTGGAAACATGATTTATCTAAATATTATTTGTCATGATTTAAAGGTTGAAAATCTTTTCAAAACAATTGTTTGTCCTTGATTTTTTTAAGTGTTTGATTATTTGAATTCCTGGGACTTTAGCAAACAAGTTAAAAATTAGCAAATACAGTACTAATTGAAAAACATGTCATTTTCTTCACTCCATTGTATAGATTAAATAAAATGTACAATCGTTTGACCATTTCTTTCTTGTATAGCTTTGATAATAGTTTTTTAAATGTTTCGTAAAGTACAAACTCAGGCCAGTAAAAAAACAACACGTCGTCAATTGACATTGACTCCATTTTAACACTTGAATATTTGTGATTTGTAAGAACATGCAATAGTACAATAAAGACATTTTGAAGGGCAATATTGCCCGCAGAAATGACGTTATTAGTATTATTACCACCGTAAACGACCAGGACTGAAACAGCAAGAAAATCTTACGCACTGAACGATATCTAGTTTCCCGGGGAAAATTGCCGGTTGTTAAATGCATTCTCGACCGGTCTGAAATGCATTCCTGACCACCACTATGACGTCACATATTGCTCAGGTCGATATAGTAAAATTAACGCCTTCTAAACTAGCACTAAAACCCCTAGAACTGGCCCGGCAATGTGGTAATAATTGGAATTGATGGTGGAGTTGTATTCGAAGAGTTTAACCATTATAAGATTTCATGGCTTTCTATTAATTCCATTCTAGAAACCCGTTTCTGGTTGAAAGATAGACATGACATTGTTATACTGATACAGTATATATATATCAAAATGAATTTTTATGGTCTCAGCCACGATTGCACTGGCGGCGACATCTGATTAAACCTGGAATATTGTGATCGCCGGAAATTCTGTTTTATTTATGACGCCTAGTGATAGCTATACTGTATAGGGTGATCAAAATATTGCCATACTGCAATATTTGGCTTGCTTCCATACATACCACATGTATCAATTTAAATGTCATATTTACATACTCAAAGAATTCTAGAATAGTAACTCTGTCGAAAATATGCCACATACCGCAGGTGAGTACGCATATTCTGCGGATGTACACTCCCCTCCATAAGTTTGGCAACCTTAGCTCCCCCATTGAACTACGTGTTAAAGCCTCTTTACGTTTGAATTTTTATTTACTTAACCTTCGATGAAATAACTTATAATATTGAGGGAAACGTAACTTGACTTTATTTCCAATACCTCCAAATTTTCTCAATTTTTTTCCTAAATTACAATACGTCAAAAATTGATGATTTTGATGAATTAATGAAAATCGTCATTCCCATGTAATCCAATGGGAAATGGAGGGTTCGGGCCAAATCAGAAATCAGGATATCTTTTCAGTAAAAGATTCAGCAAAAAATATTTTTATATAGAAAATTGACTTGTCTAACTTTTTGTACAGTAAGTGTTTAGTTTATTTGATGAATATTAAAGTTACAGCGCTTCAAAGTCATTTTTGAAAATAATTTTTCGCCTCCTGTGTTATTTCAATGGGAGAGGTTTTTTACAAACAATTTTGACTTTAAAGCCCTATAACTTTGTTGAACCTGAAGAAACATATCACTTTTGTTAAATAAAGTTATGGAGGGGAGTGTATATCGGGTATTCACTGACATCAATGTATCGGATTATTTACTGCGCAATATGCCATACTCCCCGATGGAATATGCCATATTCCGCAGGTGATCAGTTTGGCATATCCACCTGTTTCACAAATACTGCGCGACCATCAATATATGGCATATTCCATGTAACAGCATGTTGACATGGCGTATGGTAAATTTACTAGCCATAGTTAACTGAAATTACCGATGAGAACATTTACAACCTGTTCGCTTTCTCGTTGCTAAGATACTAATTATTTACCCCCGTATTGTGTCTTCTCTTGAAAAGGTCATCCAGTGCTAAAAAAATGATTCAATATGGTGATATTTGTATTTGATTTGCGTCGATTTGTGGATTTATAGCAGACTTGGTTGCTTTGTATCGTTGTAGATTTCCTATTATAGTTTTCAATATGAAAACAGTGATGAATTATCGAGACGTACTTCAGTGAGTTTCTCCATTAACGAAGATTACGGAGGATATGTTGAATGCTTCGATTCGTCAACATTGTTCTTCTCAGTCAATATCAAACAGTTTGCAGGATCTGATAATTTCCAGTCTTTCCGCAAAATATCCAAAATAAAGAATTTCTCTAAGAAAGAAAGACATACAGGCTAGGCCGAAAAATTGGGACATTCACATATTTTCTAGTTAAAATAATGTAGAATAGTATTGCATGTAGAGGAAGACGTATTATAACCACCTTGCCGAGCCAATTAGTGCTAGTTTAGAAGGCATTCATTTTACTATATCGACCTGAGGAATATGTGACGTCATAGCGGTGGTCAATATTGCCGGTCAAGAATGTAATTTATGACCGGCAATTTTCCCCGGGAAATTAGATATCGTTCAGTGCGTAAAATGTTCTTGCTGTTTCAGTCCCGGTCATTAACGGTGGTAATAATGTCATTTCTGCGGGCAATATAGTGAAATGTTGGACCTTTTGGGCCTTCACTATATTGCCCTTCGAAATGACGTTATTGTACTATTGAACACATGATATCCACATTTCGATGGTTCATCTTTGTTATCTTAAGTAATGTATTACGGATGAAAAAAGTCCCAATTTCATGACCAATTCAGCATCTACAAGTTATATTGTATCGTATCTTTTATTCCTCCACAAGGGAGAGCAATCATAGAAAATTTTTTACTATTTATAAAGAAAAAAAGAACATAGAAATAGCGTCTCGGAAATTATTCATTTGCCTTAATGTCAATACTTTTCTAATGTATTCAATAATAAATATTCAAATGTAAACTTTTCTCTATTTATAACGACAAAGAGAACATGTAATGAGTCTCTTAGGGATTGTTTTAAATGTTTACATAGGCATCTCAGTCAATATTTTTCAATCTGTTTAATATTGATTAACGCTCCTGCAATTCCGAGCTTGTTAACTAAATATCGTCTCGGATGGGTGCCTATATTATGATTACATAAGATTACTATGGACGATATACGACACAACGGGGAACATGATGGAGTAATTGGAATCGATCTACTTGGGGAGTAGAGGGTTTTATGGTTAATCAGAAAAAACATCATCAACATAGGATATTAAAATATCTAGCTATGGGGTCGATACCTGTTAAGTAGGTCTTTAAGAGACAGTCTGCATTCATCCATCTCGCGGAATTTATCCTACTAAATCGAACAAATCACGCATGAGAAAAACGCTTTAAATTGAAACCTAATTGTGCGTTATTCTCGGGAGATATTATCGCCAATAATGAATCTTAAATGATAGATATTATACGAGATGACACGAAGCATGAATTTGAATTGATGGGCGATATCCGACATCGCTGAAGAAACTGTCGATAAAATCAGTGCAGATTGAAGTGGAATTCCTGAAGTTCATCGGTGCATTTGAATGTCATGGTAACCTTGGTGATATAACCGAGAGAGCTGACACTCATACAATTCTACGATTTAAATCAAAAGAAGCTGGAATTGAATATGGCACAGTGTATTTACGACATATAAAATCAAGTCATATTTTAATGGATACTGTGTATTGACACATCGGAAATGATACTTGATTATATCAATAACGAGCGGATGATGGAACGGGATATCCTCATTTAAGTTTGAGATAACGAATCAACAATGGCTGATATGGATGATACAGAAAAGAAAAAGAAAACATTGGGAACTATATGCAAAAAAGTCCTAAAGTTTATGTTCTCCCATATTGGGCTATGTGGTATGGTCGTGGCTTACTCTATTGCCGGAGGTTTCATATTTAAGCATCTGGAAAAACACAATGAATGGACAGAATGCATCAAGTCAAGGGACCAGTATATGCCCAAAGAGAACGAAACAATAAAGCGATTGGTAAAGGTGATGGGTAGCCAAAGAACTTTAGTTGAGAAGGAAGAGGAGTTTAATAGAACTTTGAGAACATTTCGTCTTAATGTATTAGAGATCGGTTATGATGGGAAGGACTGCGAGAACATGGGTAATGAGGATGGGCCGGCTTTTCAATGGTCTTACCCTGGGGCTCTGTTGTTCTCTGTTACTGTAATTACTACTATAGGTAGGTATTATACTACGTACATGTTGTTGAATCAAGCCCCCGCACCCATAGGCCTAATCTATATCTTATATTATCATTAGCATATTGATATACGAAGCCCGGTCGTGTGTTCTCATTATCTCTTACATTTATAGTGGTAGATATCGGGATGGGGCCTAGCCTCTCCCTTTGGCGGGCCTCAAAAGCGACATTCTTGACCCCCTCTCCCACCCTTGTGATTTTGAGATTCGCCCCTGTACGCTCTCATTACTTTATTGTACATTTTCATTACTTTATTGTTACATCGACTCTTTGTTCCCACCTAATCCTAATCTATCTCTTCCCTTGTTACTGGCATATTGTTACATCAAGCCCCTGTGCTCCTATCTATTTATGTTGCCCCATAGTTTACCTTAGTTGACAAAATTCGCACTACCCCTGGTGTCAGAGGATGTCATGTTATAGACAATCGCAATATAGTCATTAGTATAAAATACAACCTCTAAAATGTGAAACGTTTTATATTTTTTATATGAATTTATAATGATATGCATGTCCAATGAAGATTACAGATCAGGCCAGGAGCCAGGATTTGCCAAGGGGGGGGGGGGGTCACTTTTTAAAAAGTTCCAAGGGGGTTCAGGTTAGATAACTTTGCCCAAATATGGCCAAAATCACTCAGAATGGTGAAAAATTGCATGATTTTGAAAGAATTTATCAGTAAAGCAGGGAGGATGATAATAACAACAATAGCATATACATTTAATTCGAACGAATCAGTCCCATCTTCCTACTTAATTACTAATTAATTATTTATGAAATATATTAATTAAAAGTATTCTGGCACATTGTCATAACCTAAATGCCATATATCGATCTACAAGAATGTTTGAACGGAATGTAAACATGGTAGGAATCAGAAAATACCCCCGTGTCAATGTTTAATCGTTCCCATCAATTACACTGTACTCATCAATTAAAAACGTCATTGTGATGCGCCAAAACTACGATCGGCTAAAAACTGTGAATTGCGAACGTGTGTTTGTGAGCGTCATTTTAATTTCTAATGATACTCGAACAGCATAATGTACCAGATTAACTAATTAATTTCTCCTCTTTGTTTACAAGGTGGATAACGACATTTCAAAACGATTATCGAATTGAGACCATGGTTAGCACGTTCCTAAGGGGAAAACGAACCTCATATTAAGTAGATTATGGTAAGCAGGTTCAAAGGAGGATAACGACATTTCAAAACCAAATCCCCGTTAAGACCATGGTTATCAGGTTCCTAGGCGGATAGCGACAATTCAAAACGAATCGAAATCTAAGACCTTGGTTAGCACATTCCTAGACGAATAACGACATTTCAAAACGAACCGCAAATAAGGACCATTACATGCAGTAGTTAGCACGTTCCAAGACGGATAACGACATTTAAAAACGAATCCCCGTTAAGACCAAGGTTAGCACGTTCCTAGACGGGTAACGACATTTCAAAACGAACCTCGAATTAAGACCTTGGTTATCACGTTCCTCAGCTGAAAAGGGCATTTCAAAACGAACCTCAAATTAAGACCATACTGTTACTTAGCACGTCCCTAGACGGATAACGACATTTCAAAACCAAGTCCCCGTTAAGACCATGGCTAGCAGCTTCCTAGGCGGATAGCGACAATTCAAAACGAATCGCAATCTAAGACCTTGGTTAGCACATTCCTAGACGAATAACGACATTTCAAAACGAACCGCAAATAAGGACCATTACATGCAGTAGTTAGCACGTTCCAAGACGGATAACGACATTTAAAAACGAATCCCCGTTAAGACCAAGGTTAGCACGTTCCTAGACGGGTAACGACATTTCAAAACGAACCTCGAATTAAGACCTTGGTTAGCACGTTCCTCAGCTGAAAAGGGCATTTCAAAACGAACCTCAAATTAAGACCATACTGTTACTTAGCACGTCCCTAGGCGGATAGCGACAATTCAAAACGAATCGCAATCTAAGACCTTGGTTAGCACATTCCTAGACGGATAACGACATTTCAAAACGAACCGCAAATAACGACAATTCAAAACGAATCGCAATCTAAGACCTTGAATAGCACGTTCCTAGACGGATAGCGACATTTCAAAACGAGCCTAGAATTAAGACCTTGGTTAGCACGTTCCTCAGCTGAAAATGACATTTCAAAACGAACCTCAAATTAAGACCATACTGTTAGTTAGCACGTTCCTAGACGGATAACGACATTTAAAAACCAATTCCCCGTTAATACCATGGTTAGCACGTTCCTAGGCTGATAACGTCATTTCAAAACGAACCTCTAATTAAGATTACATGTATCAAATTCCTAGACGGAAAACGTACCTAAAATTAATAAATAAGCTGAAGATAAGGAAGAAAGTGGTCTTGGTACAAGACTATGGGTAATCGATAAACTTCTCAGCTATTGATACAGGGAAAAAACATCAATAAGAATCAGAAAAATCATGTTCATAAATGTATCTTGTTGTAAAGAATGACATTCTTGGGACAATGTAACAAGAAAATCAAGTGAAAATGACACTAGAAAAATACGAAGGCCATAATGCTATTTTGACAAAACTGATCCACTTTTTATGAAAATACCACAGAGAAAGACAATGAACAAACTACATGTAACTGCTTGTTTTCTGTTGGTTAGGTAACATATTAATGACGTCACAAATTAAAATATATTAAACACTGTGATGTGTGCCGTTTAGCTTTCTTGTCTGTTTAGTTGATAGGGCAATAAGTAACTGACGTCATAGTTTATGTTATATAACGTCATATCATCACAAACACAACATTTGACGTCGTGATCGTTGCTTTGATGATTTGCCATATAAGGTAATAATGGCGGACTTTTGGTCACGTGAATGGTCGACAGTCGGTCCATAGAACGAATGGCTCCGCCCACTTCGTGGGGGGCCTTCGTAAAAAACTGTTATATTCCATCTGAAACTCGTTCATAATATTATTATGCACTGCCTGAATTGTTGCTGGCTATTAGCATGACAGTATTGGTTTATGGTAAATCTAATGCACTTTGCGTCGATGTAATATTGACATAGACTTTATCATAACAAATAAATTACGTTGGAAATTGACAGCTAACCAATGTGGAATCATCGCTGATGATCCGGACTGGTGTATCATTATGATAACACGGATGAGATGTTTTCAATTCAGCTAGTTGTTTCCATGCAATGGCATAAGAGCTATGGCTTGATGAGTGTTTAGCTGTAGCTTTAGGATATGTTCCATATAATCTCAATTTCGAAAACTGTTTTTTTTATATTTGTTTTATAGTGATATCTCGATAGATTAAATGAGTCATACCCAATACTGGCATTTTTGATAAATGAATGTTGCAACATAATTAACAAGAAATTATACAAAAATTGTGATCTTTGATTTATGTTACCTTAAAATTAACTTTAGTTAGAAACTTTCCATGTGCAGAAATTGAAAAATCCTGTTTTGGAGATATTATACTGTATTTTAATCTGTAACACCAATACTTTTTTTGACTATGAAGCATACTTATACCGTGTTAATTTTACTAAAAGTATATCTACAGGGCGTTCAATAAGTACTGATAAAAATGCTGTAACTTTTAAATCTTTTATATTTCTGACTAACTTTTCTACTGCATATTGTTGAGCATTGTACTGATGTACTGTGGGAGTCTCAAGAGTGTTTTTTAACAGAAAGATGGTACTGGGTTGAGCCTAAGGTGGTTCGTGGTGGTTTAGGCCTGCACGAAAAATAACCGACTTAAAATATGAACATTTTCATACATGATTTTATTATTGATAGATGGTAAATAAACAGTTGTATACTAAGATACCTTTGCAACACCTATCGATGACATCAAAGAGCAGTTTGTAAGGTGGAAATGACATCAAGGAGCAATTCATAAGAATACAATTACACCACATGGCACTTTAAGATTATTCAGATGACATCATTGAAAAATATACATCCCATGAACTCTGCAGAAATTATGTCATCAACAACATGGCTGCTGAACAGAATATCAATAATATTCACCATCAAATTAGAAGCAGCATCAAGTTCTATATACACTTAGGTAAATCAAAACAGGATACGATAAAGGACATTCATAAAGCTTATGGGAAGGACACTATATCTACCCCTAGCATGTATCGCCGGTTCTGCTATTTCAAAGAGGGAGAAAGTCAGTTGAAGATGAACCTAGACAGGGGTGACCAAAAGCTGCAACTTCCCATTGTCAGATTTATGCAATAAAAGAAATATTGAATGAATTCCTATCAGTAACATTGCAGACATGACTGATTCAAGTGTTAGTCATGAAAACCATGTTATTCATAATTATTTAGAAATGACATTGATGTGGGACAAATTGCCCGCGGTGCTTAAGCAACTTCTTTCGTGCAGACCTGATCCACCACTAACCTCCTTTGGCTACACTACATTAGTATAATACTCAAAAATGCACCCTACGAAAAGTAGTCAGATATATGAAAAAAATAAAAAAGTTACAGCATTTTATCAGTACTTATTGAACGCCCTGTACTTTATCGAAATGCAATTATAGAGTAAACAACAATGTGCGACCGAAAATGTGTTTTCAAGCTATGTGTCATATGACAATATTTTATTGCTATGATTGGCTTGGCAATGTCATGTGACCCCACGGCCTGTGTGTTGACTGTTGAGGTATTTTCTCGCTATATAGGACACAGAATGAGGATAATGCTCAATTAGTTTGATTAAGATATGGATGTAGGCTATTAAATATTGATAGTGGACGCCATAGTCATTAGACAAAATACCATCAAGATGGGTTGTTTAATATAATTTACGTTGCCATGTAACGTCTATTGAACCTAGAAGTCATACAAACTTAACTAACCCGGCCGATATCCAGAGACTTTAATTAAGCAATGCATATAAAATCGAAACGTCAACATGTACGCATAAGTTGCCCTATACAAATGCATGTGGTTTTCTCACAAAAATACTCGTTCGGTTACAGTGTTTACTTGGTCCGTTGCATAGACTACATATCATCGTGTACTATGCCATTGGTAGTTATAATGATTCCTGTTAAACTCAGCTCTGAAGCTGATCGGGTATTTGAAGTAGACTAAAGACTAAGTAGCGCTTGTTCTGTATGCGCTATATATTGTATTGATCCATTGGCTTTGCGTTCACTGTTACGTTGTGAAAAATGTCGCTAGCTTAAACTTTCTAATAACGAGAAAACACGCGAATTCATATACAATATACAACTTATCCACTCTTGACAAATATGCCCTCTTTTGATAGAAGAAGGTGTACAATTATGTAAAATGACACCATATCCGATAGGTGGCGTGATTTACTTGATTTGCAAAAGAATTATGTTGGTACATTAATATTTTATTACCTTCAATATCTCCACCAATATCCTAAAGCAAAAATGTCGATATCACATTAAGTGGTTCAATTCTTAGGCTAACACAAGATATACACCGTTGCTCATATATTTGGAACACAGGGTTTTGGCGCATGTTACGCTATGCGTGTAAGAGTAATACGAATTTTTCTCAAACTGCTATAACACCATTTTACATCTTTTCCGAAATTTTTTATTTCGATTTCAACTTTGATTTTATATCTCAAATGAACAGTGAATTATAGATGTCGCCCTTTACCTGGTGATGATGTCCTCTGTACTCTCTTGAATCTTATGGGTGTCTCAATGGTACCTTTATAAAACTTTCGTCCGTGAACCTACGTCCATTGAAGGTCATCCTCGGCATTAAGCTTCGAATACTAGTAGTTCTTTTCGTCACCTTCACTTGACTTACGAACAGAATGGCATTCATGACGTTGATCTTTCAAATCGTCAAACAAATGTGCTTTGACAATTGATCCGAAAACGACTTACCAAATCAGTTACCAAACTTACGATGGGGAGTGTATTGATTTATCTATGCTATACACAATTCATGGTTACATGATGTAAAATATTTGGGAAAAGTCGCCGGTGTGCTTATCTATTTATATTTTTTTATAACACCGACTGTCTGCCAAATTGATAAATAATGAATGACTACAGGTCGGGTTAATTATGATCAAGATTTATGGAACCCTGATATTGGATCGAATAATAATTTATATGCTGCAAAATACCATCAGTTCATTACTTTATCTAAGACATACAGCGGGACATACAGTAAGCATGTGTCTAAATATTATTGTATGTCAGCTGCCAATTTGAGTCGCGCGCAACTCCTTCACTGAACGAAACGCGACTACTTCGCGAACTACCCGGGTATTGACTTTTCCTTTGAACGAAATAATGATTACTTGTCATTGTCATTATTATTTAAATTCAATATAATATAACGCGTTTGTTGATGTTTTTATCCACAAGAGGTACTGTCACGATAATTTGCATTCTCTAACTCTGCGTGAATGGAGCCTATTAACCAATCGCTGAAGTGTCGTCTGCTTATTCCATATTTCCCGCCATTTTTATCTAAAATTTGAAAGAAGTGAATATAACTCATATATTTCTTCAAGTGTTACGATGTTCACTAGCTGTTTGTAGAATTACTCGTTTTTCGGAAATGGTTATGTTTGCACATTCTGAATTTAGAATGTGAATATCGTTACATTTTTCTTTTCGGTAGTGACAACAAGAATACAATAGAAAACAATGGTTTTGTATACATGCGAAGATGCAATCAATAACATCAGGGAAATGTATTATTTACCATTCATTAATTACATTGGGTTTTAAAATTTCATGGTTCTTTATGTCGATATTATTGCTAAATTCTAACAGTGTAGTGAATGTTGAGATTGATTCGGTCAATTGATCGCCGCAAAATCGTATTTGTTGATATGGTTATTCAACTTTGGAATGTACATACACCAATACAGAACCCGTTCACTTCAGAAGTTAGGGCACTTGATGTAAGATGTAACATATCTTGTCGATCTTTGGGATCACGAATTGTAACAAATTAGACATCAATTACAAAGCATCATCAGTTATTATTCCATTAATAAGATTTTTGGAGTAAAAATAAAAAACAAACAGTCATTTGTTGAATCAATTCAAAGACAAACAACAAGTGAGATCTGACAACATGGCGGAAACTGAAGAGCCAAAGAAGAAGAAGAAAATTGGTGAAACATGCAAGAAAGTGCTCAAATTTTTGTTCTCACATATAGGGCTTTGTAGCATGGTGGTCGGTTATTCGGTGGCCGGTGGGTTTATATTTGAGCATCTCGAAAAACACAATGAATGGACGGAGTGTGTTAAAGCAAGAGACCAATATTTGCCAAAAGAAAATGAAACAATTGATAGACTCATGGAAATTGTTACAAGCACTTTGGCTGTCTCGAAAACAGAAGAAGAATTCAACAAAACATTGCGAACTTTTCGGCTAAATGTTTTGGAGATCGGCTACGATGGAAAAGACTGTGATAATATGGGTGAAAAGGGGGGCCCGTCGTTTCAGTGGACTTTTCCCGGAGCTCTTTTATTCTCAGTCACTGTCATTACTACAATAGGTAGGTTTATTCTAAAACAAAACCGGTCTTGTGATCGTCGATTTGTATTTTTTATATTTCGTATTGTTTGTTGGGCTTTATCTTTGTCTGTCTTTTTATTTCCCGATTAATAGCCTACTTAGAAAGTTTAATATATCGTAGTTATTTAAAATTGTTTCCGTAATGAACAATTGAAGGAAATAAAAATTGAATTATATAAGTCAAGCTTAGATAAACGTTTAGAAAACTAATTTGAACAAGGGGACAACACTTATTAAAAAGGAAACTGATGTGAATGAACTAATAAAATAATAAAATACAATAATTCATGAAGGTGATAGTGCGGTAATTAGCATTCTATATACCCCTGAACTGTATGTTATTTATCATTGTAACAACAGGCTTCCTTTCTGAAAGTATCATAAGAGTGAAACATTTCCTCTTCCTATGAAAGGAGTACAACGAGTTCCTTGTGTTTGTGCCTTTTTAATTCTAAGGGCAGATCGTTCACTTTTTACAGTTTACAGTTTTATCAAACTTAGCTTAAAAGCTTAAAATAGGAATAATTAGTGGGATTACAATAAATGTTTACCATTATGTATAAGCTAACTGATTCATTTACAGGGATAAATATATGATAAATGATCAATATAATATCAGTTGCATAATTCAGACCTCTGCGACAATAAAACTTTAATAGAAACATGCGACTGCTACTGTTTTCACAACCTGAGAGAGTTGAGCTTGCAAATAAGTCGAACAGGTTGCGTGTTGAACGCACATGCTTTTGTACTATTTCAGTTCCCGTTCAGTTTCAAGTATTTCATTTTTAGATCGGGAAACCTAAAGTTACACGTAGGTTTCTACTTGAATAACTATATACTCATGTTTATTGAATGCTTGGTATTTTGGGTTTCTATGCACAAAAGAATAGGTTCTGAAGTTACACGTAGGTTTCTACTTGAATAACTATATACTCATCTTTATTGAATGCTTGGTATTTTGGGTTTCTATGCACAATAGAATATGTTCTGAAGATAGTACCGCGCGATACCATCTTCGCACATGTCATCGTATGCACTGAACACAAAATTAGAAAGTGAATTAATAACATCAGGGGCGAAGCCAGCAATTGTCAAGGGAGACGTGACGTTTGGGGTTTGTATCACTGCAAACGAAGCGAGTCCTAAAAAGAGTATTTTCAAAATATACATTGTATATGGTGCATTCTAAGCATTTCGAACTACAATTTGTTAATGTTTTTTCATTAAATTTTACAAAATTGCTTTCTTTCTTTTTTGGGGGTGCGATTGGAACCATCGCCCCCCCCCCTCATAGCTACGCCCATTAACATATAAGTAACATAGGACAAGTATGTGCCTAGAGCAACTTTAAACATAAGCATAGCTCCGGTAAACTGTATTTATAGGATGCAACACATCAATAAGTAAGTTTGATGATTCCTCAAGGTATCAATATTCTAATTGACTGGAAGAATACCTGTATAACAGAAGAATATCATTGCAATATTATGATTGGTTAGATTTGATCACGTGGCGAGTCAATATATAGCCCTTTGTTAATTATTTTATTACGAATGTTTTACCTATTATTTGTCTATCCTTATTATTCTCCTTGTGAACTTTGATTAATGTTACATAAGTTTCCACTTGTTTCATTAAGATAATAGTATAAATCATAGAGTATACAGCGATTAAACATAGAGTAATGCACTAAATTAATGTAGCGTCCAATACTATTGACTACCCCGCGCTTAGATGACGAAGCTATCCTATAAGAAGGGAAGACGGTGTGAAATAAATTATGGTCCCCCAGGGATTATGGTCCCCTTTCTCAACGGCCCTTACTGGCCTTGATTGTGTATAAGATAATAAGGGCAGGACCATAAATCAATAGGACCTCCTACCCTTTTACAACGGACGAATGTAAAGGGTAATATTGACTATTCAATCCAACAAGACTATCGAATAACGCCGTAAAACGCTTCCTATGCCAATGCTACAAGCCCCGGGACTTTTGATAAACTACTTCGAGTACGATGACGGTGGTAGCAAAATCAAATATTTGCATTGCTCATCGTATTATTTTCATGTAGATGTCTTTAGTCGGTTTTATGTTTAGTCACACACTAAAAAAGTGTATGTGGCACGGTTACAAAAGTGAAGGTATTTGCATGACTAAAGAGATAGATAAATAATTAAAACGAATAAACAAATAAATAGATATATAGATAAATAAATAAAAAATATCATATAGCTAGTATACCAGTCATAGGGATAATAAACCCCAACTATCCCTAATCATAATCCACCGTGAAAAGAAACATTGTCTAATACCCCCCCCCTCCGTCATTCAAGCACCAATATCACGATTCGGGACCATAACAAAAATTGACATTTCATTCAAAATTAAGTCATTACAATACATGCTGGAGACAAGACGCATATTTACATGTTAAGCTCACTCCACGCTGCACAAAACCAAAATAAAGAATCAATTTAAATATAGAACTTCTATAAGAAATGCCAATCGACTACATGAGAAAATAGAAGAAAGAGGCCTATCATCTTTCATTCTAAATGGAAGACAGTCACGGTCACTGTAAATTTGCCGATATATATTGATAATTGTTAACGGATATGCGTACAGAGTCTACACCGCCGCTCGCGTTCATTATTTTCGTGTTTCTCTATTGATGTTATTGTCTCATTGCCATGTAAGTCGAAATACAGAGGATAATGCACGGTGTGATCACAATTAGACAGGTTCCAATTCCAATAATTCAAGTTTTTGAGGCATTTTTTAGAAAAAGCAACAGACCTATTTTTACTAGATCAGTTTTTCATGCTGATAAAGATATTAAAAGATGACAGCTCAACGGGGTGGTCACGACACTAAATTTTGGCATTTTTACCCCCCTAGGAAAATATTCTAGGGGGTACTATAAAACTAGTTCATAACTCAAAGGATATATGAGCTATTGTTCTGAATTGTACACCATACATTGCTAGTACAAATATGAATACTATCCTAAAGTTATAGGTTGATACCCTTATTGGTCTCAGAAAAATACAAAAAACAGGAAAAAGATATGCAATTTTTGTCTTGCCAATTTTATATTTGTAATATGACAGCTTTAAAAGCTCATAGTAGTATTCTAAAAACATTTCCAAGCTATGTGTGGTATTGTAATACATCTATTTTAGTTATGAAGTACTATTTTGTAATTTTAATATGACTTTATAGTGCCCTACCCCTGGAAAATTGAAGAAAGTGGATGTGGTGAATTTTATCATTTTGCAGCATTAAGTTAGAAACATGTATTGATAGACACCAAATCAATAAATTCATACCATCATCAAATGTTAGGTGACATTCTAATTCATTTATTACTAGAATATAGGACTTAAGATATTTTATATGTAAGTTTTCAATTTAGTACATGTATCATAATGAAATCTCGTGTAATCACATACTAGAGAGGTTGGCATACAGTCTCGACATTGACATAAAGTCTGAACATTATAATCATCAATTGATCTCATTTGAGCAACTAGACTATGGTGGTCATCATGCACAAGTAATGTACAGTAGAACCTGCTAAGTGGAACACCTCTGAAAGTGGAACACCTCCCAAGTGGAACGCCTTTTCAAAGTCCCGTTTTAAAAACCCATTGACTTAATGTTAATTGAACCTCTGTAAGTGGAACACCTCCAAACTTGAACAGTGAACACCCCATATTGAAAAATTAACCTGCTAAGTGGAACAGTCAATTTCCATAGATTTCAATATTGATATATGTAAACAGAATTAATCTCCTTCAATGATATCTGGGTATGAAAACAGGTAATACTGTGATAATTGGCAAATTAGGACTTTAATGGATTAACCTCCTGTAGAGATCAACATGTGATGCAACCAATAATAAATTTGATAATCAGCAAATTAGGATTTCATAAGATTATCATTCAGAAAATTGGATTAACCTCCTGTAGAACTGGACACGTGATGCTACCACTAATTAATATCCCTTGCTGTTTGTTTCAAACTTAATAAGTAAGATTAAAAATGTCATTTAAAAACAATTGAATTATTAGCAGTAGGAACAAGTCTTTAAAACTTAATTGACTAATCTTTGTACCCGAGACTGGCACAATTAGGAGGATTAAGAATGTCAGAAAACATTTTTGGCAGAATGAGGAGGATTACGAATGTCAGATACCTTTTTGAGTAAATTAAATGGATTATTAATGGTATATACCTGCCCTGTAATGAAGGGAGAATCATATTTCCAATGATACATATAAATCCTATATTTGATCTTGTATGTTCCCTGCGAACCCAAAACCTCCATAAGTGGAACACCTTCTAAGTGGTACGCTTTGTGGCAGAACGGAGAGTGTTCCACTTACACAGGTTCTACTGTACAACTTCAGACAATTCTAACTTGAATTATGAATATTTTCTGACTTATATCTTTTAGATCTATTCATTATCTTCAAGAAAAGTAAATATAATGATTGAAATCAGACCTAAGTGATATTAAAGGGAATGGCCCAATCAACATACTTTTTACTAAAAATGTTGACCTAATTTTTACCAAAGATGCAACCTTTAATTATATTGTTGAATGCATAATTAGAATATGCTTTGAGACATGTTCTATTTCCTAAGAGGAAAAGTGGATTGCTCCAGGGACTTTAAAGACACCGAATTGTTAACATTGTTAAAATGATGGCATTTTTGGTGAAAATGAGGTCAACAACTTTGAAAAAATATATTGATGGGTTGATTGCTAGTGAAATATCTCTGAGTCCGATTGACTTAATTATCCCTGTATACCTGTCTTCATGGTCAGAAAATAGTCATAATCAAAGATATAACTGTCTGAAATTGTTTGTGATTACTTACCTGAACCTTTCCAAGTCAAATCAGGAGTGACAAAATTATTTCCACCAAATTCTTGACATGTCTTCAAATACGATAATATTTTCTTCATAAGATAGAGTGTCACTTGTGAACTTTATTGATTGACCTGAGATCGTACCACATCTTTATGACATAGAAGCGAAATAGCCATATTGAACTTTAATGATGTTTGTTTAATTGTTGTTTGCCACTTTTCGACAATTGTCAAAATTTGGGTGTTTGGGGGAGGGGTACAATTAGGTTAAAAAATTCACCTGATTCAGACTATCCTTAAATGAGCACTGATTTACCCGAGAGCATAACTTTTTCAAAACATGTAAGTGTTATTTTTGGACCACTCACATTAATGTTTCGTCTAATTTTCCCTCAGAGTTTCATCATCATTGTCCAAATCTTAGGCCATATTTGTTGAGATATATGAATGTTCATTATTAAAATCTTGCCTTCCTTTGCAGTTGGAAAAGATTCGGCATTAAGTGTTATAAGTCCCAGAGCACGATAAATAAATAAGAATAACAACAAAATGACATAGAACTGATAGACGTTTTCTCTTGTGCGTGTCAGCCATGGTCTACCAAATTGCTATTCAGTAGGAAGAAACTCATTTTTCAGTTTCCATTTTAATTTCCTGACAAATAGAGCGATCATCTCAGGATTTTTTCTATGATCTATGTGTCGCCCTAGCAACTTCTGTTTTAGAGAACAATAGAACAATAGAAAAGATTACTTAATAATTTTAAATATTTTTTTTAACCATAATTTTAATCATCCCACATTGTAGACATATTTAGAATTAAAAATATGAAGAGAATGACAAAACCTCTTAAAACACATTTCTTAGGAAACAAATAGTGTCGTATTCTTGTTACTATGGCAACAGAGTTTTTTCTTTTTGTCATTTTTGTCATACAGATTACCTATCATACCAGGACCAAATCCTGAAAATTTGAATTCAGTATCTTCATTAGTATCTTAGATATATAGGTTTCTTATAGTATCCCCTGCAGATTTTATCGGAGTATAAGGAAAATGCTCTGAAGAGGGTTGCCCAAGGATGCCACTTAACAGTATTTTTGAGGTCCCAACCCTCTATTCATGGGAATAGTTAACCATTGTAAAGCTTCTCATGGTTAACTGACAGAATTGATTGTATCTTCAACTAAGAAGACAATAAAATGTTAAAAAACAGAAGAAAACCACACCAACTTTCTTCTATTTACCAGGGGTAGGGCACTATAAAGTCATATTAAAATTACAAAATAGTACTTCATCACTATAATAGATGTATTACAATATCACACATAGCTTGGAAATGTTGTTAGAATACTACTTTGAGCTGTTTAAGTTATCATATTTTGCTTGAAGCTACAAATATAAAATAAGCAAGAAAAAAATGACAAAAATTGCATATTTTTTTCTAATTAATTGTATTTTTCCAAAACCAACAAAGATATCAACCTATAACTTTAGGGTAGTATTCATCTCTGTACTAACAATGTATGCTGTAGAACTCAGAACAATAGTTTATATATCCTTTGAGTTATGAACTAGTTTCATAGTACCCCTAGAATATTTTCCTAGGGGGGTAAAAACGCTAAAATTCAGTGTCGTGACCACCCCGTTGAGCTGTCATCTTTTAATATCTTTATCAGCATGAAAAACTGATCCAGAAGAAATAGGTCTGTTGCTTTTTCTAAAAAATGCCTCAAAAACCCTTTCCCTTGAGATATTCTGAAATTGGAACCTGTCTAAATACGGAAATGTCATATAATAGATACGTGGAAAATGACGATCTGAAAAGAGAGCCCATTTGTTTGTTTTTACCCCCCCCCCGCCACATACACACCCTTGAAATGAATTATAGATGAATTATATTCATCGATAGTCCAATTAAGGAAGCCCAACAGTTTCCCTAAAATTGCATATGATGAGAAAAATTAAGAATCTGAAAAGGTAGTAGAATATAGTTCAATGACCTTAATTGAATCAAAACTTCAATGACAAACCTCCCCGATAACAACTCTTTTAGATAAACGTGATCACAAAAATATTCCAAATTGAATCAAAACTTTAACGACATACCTCAACTCCCCAACAACAACTCTCTTGGATAAACATGATAATTATCTAAGAGAGTTTTTATAAACGTGATCACAAAAATATTCGTAATTGAATCAAAACTTTAACGACATACCTCCCCAACAACAACTCTCTTGGATAAACATGATAATTATCTAAGAGAGTTGTTATAAACGTGATCACAAAAATATTCGTAATTGAATCAAAACTTTAACGACATACCTCCCCAACAACAACTCTCTTGGATAAACATGATAATTATCTAAGAGAGTTGTTATAAACGTGATCACAAAAATATTCGTAATTGAATCAAAACTTTAACGACATACCTCCCTAACAACAACTCTCTTGGATAAACATGATCACAATCGTATTCTTAATTGAATCAACATTCCAATGAAGTGATGGCAATATTATGTTTAATTGACTTAACACGTCAATGACAAACCTCCCCTTCAACAACTCTCATGGATAAAAGTGATCACAAAATTATTCTTAATGAAATTCTGGGCGATGAAAATAACAAAATATTGCTTCTGGGGCAAGAACAAACGACTTTGACATTTTCCTTACCCTACCTACAGGTATTTTGTAATTTAACAATCAAGTATACATACAATATATCAGACTATTTTAAATTAATAAAATCATCGATTATATATAACACCGAAAATATTTTCTCTGAGGTCGGTGTGGAAATATTTTAATTATTTCAACTTTTGCCGTGGATTTAGTGGATCAAAACGTGATTAAAATATTATTCTTTATTGAGTCAAAACGTCAATGACAAACATCCCCTACAACAACCATCTTATTCTTAGCTGAATCAAAACTTGAAGGATTTTTGGATCCGTTTGAACCCCAACTCTGCAACCAGAGAAGTTTTTTTTATTCTGCAGATGGTTTCAGTATTTATTAGGTTTTTCATGACGTTTACATGTTACAATATACTATTTGAATTAATGTTTTGGTGATTGTGATATTCTTTGATCTAAGGTAGTACAGAGAGTTATCATGCGATTTACATCTGGTTTGTTTTACCTGAGAGGAAATGGATCAATTAAAGATTACATGAAATTTCATACAGATTATATGATTATTGATTATTTCTGATAAAATTATTGCAAATAATTTTAGGGTCATACCTCCCCTAAAACAACTATCTTGGATAAACGTGATCACAATGTTATTCTTAATTGAATCAACATTCCAATGAAGTGATCGCAATATTATTTTTAATTGAATCAAAACTTCAATGACAAACATTTCCTTCAACAGATCTCTTAGATAAACGTGATCACAATATTATTCTTAATTGAATCAAAATTCCAATGACAAACATTTCCTTCAACAACTCTATTCGATAAACGTGATCATGATATTATTCTTAATTGAATCAAAATTCCAATGACAAATATTTCCTTCAACAACTCTCTTAGATAAACGTGATCATGATATTGTTCTTAATTGAATCAAAATTCCAATGACTTACATTTCCTTCAACAACTCTCTTAGATAAACGTGATCATGATATTATTCTTAATTGAATCAAAATTCCAAGGACAAACATTTTCTTCAACAACTCTCTTAGATAAACGTGATCATGATATTGTTCTTAATTGAATCAAAATTCCAATGACAAACATTTCCTTCAACAAATCTCTTAGATAAACGTGATCATGATATTATTCTTAATTGAATCAAAATTCCAATGACAAACATTTCCTCCAACAACTCTCTTAGATAAACGTGATCACAATATTATTCTTAATTGAATCAAAATTCCAATGACAAACATTTCCTTCAACAACTCTCTTAGATAAACGTGATCATGATATTATTCTTAATTGAATCAAAATTCCAATGACAAACATTTCCTCCAACAACTCTCTTAGATAAACGTGATCACAATATTATTCTTAATTGAATCAAAATTCCAATGACAAACATTTCCTTCAACAACTCTCTTAGATAAACGTGATCATGATATTATTCTTAATTGAATCAAAATTCCAATGACAAACATTTCCTTCAACAACTCTCTTAGATAAACGTGATCACAATATTATTCTTAATTGAATCACAATTCCAATTACAAAACATTTCCTTCAACAACTCTCTTAGATAAACGTGATCATGATATTATTCTTAATTGAATCAAAATTCCAATCAGAAAACATTTCCTTCAACAACTCTATTCGATAAACGTGATCATGATATTATTCTTAATTGAATCAAAATTCCAATGACAAACATTTCCTTCAACAAATCTCTTAGACAAACGTGATCACAATGTTATTCTTAATTGAATCAAAATTCCAATAACAAACATTTCCTTCAACAGATCTCTTAGATAAACGTGATCACAATATTATTCTTAATTGAATCAAAACTTCAATGACAAACATTTCCTTCAACAACTCTCTTAGATAAACTTGATCATGATATTATTCTTAATTGAAGAATCAAAATTCCAATGACAAACATTTCCTTCAACAACTCTCTTAGATAAACGTGATCACAATATTATTCTTAATTGAATCGAAATTCCAATAACAAACATTTTCTTCAACAGATCTCTTAGATAAACGTGATCATGATATTGTTTTTAATTGAATCAAAATTCCAATGACAAACATTTCCTTCAACAACTCTCTTAGATAAACGTGATCGCAATATTATTTTTAATTGAATCAAAATTCCAATGACAAACATTTCCTCCAACAACTCTCTTAGATAAACGTGATCATGATATTATTCTTAATTGAATCAAAATTCCAATGACAAACATTTCCTCCAACAACTCTCTTAGATAAACGTGATCATGATATTATTCTTAATTGAATCAAAATTCCAATGACAAACATTTCCTCCAACAACTCTCTTAGATAAACGTGATCACAATATTATTCTTAATTGAATCAAAATTCCAATGACAAACATTTCCTTCAACAGATCTCTTAGATAAACGTGATCATGATATTATTCTTAATTGAATCAAAACTTCAATGACAAACATTTCCTTCAACAACTCTCTTAGATAAACGTGATCGCAATATTATTTTTAATTGACTTAACACGTCAATGACAAACCTCCCCTTCAACAACTCTCATGGATAGAAGTGATCACAAAATTATTCTTAATGAAATTCTGGGCGATGAAATAACAAAATATTGCTTCTGGGACAAGAACAAACGACTTTGACATTTTCTTTACCCTACCTATTTTGTAATTATTAACAATCAACACAAGTATACATACCATATTTCAGCAGATATCGAACGAATTCACAAGACTATTTTTAATCGATAAAATCATCGATTATAACACTGGAAATATTTTCTCTGAGGTCGGTGTGGAAATATTTTAATTATTTCAACATTTGCCGTGGATTTAGTGGATCAAATATTATTCTTAATTGAGTCAAAACGGCAATGACAAACCTCTCCTACAACAACCATCTTATTCTTAGCCGAATCGAAACTTGAAGGATTTGGGGATCCGTTTGAACCCCAACTCTACAACCAGAGAAGCTTGTTTTATTCTGCAGATGGTTTCAGTATTTATTAGGTTTTTCATGACGTTTACATGTTAAAATATACTATTTGAATTTATGTTTTGGTGATAGTGATATTCTTTGATATAAGGTAGTACAGAAAGTTATCATGCGATTTACATCTGGTTTGTTTTACCTGAGAGGAAATGGATCAATTAAAGATGAGATGAAATTTCATGCAGATTATATGATAATTGATTATTTCTGATAAAATTATTGCAAATAATTTAAGGGTCATACCTCCCCTACAACAACTATCTTGGATGAACGTGATCACAATGTTATTCCAACATTCCAATGAAGTGATCGCAATATTATTCTTAATTGAATCAAAATTCCAATTACAAACATTTCCTCCAACAACTCTTTTATATAAATGTTATCACAATATTATTCTTAATTGAATCAAAACTTTAATGACAAACATTTTCTTCAACGTCTCTCTTAGATAAACTTGATCATGATATTATTCTTAATCGAATCAAAATTCCAATTACAAACATTTCCTTCAACAACTCTCTTAGATAAACGTGATCACAATATTATTCTTAATTGAATCAAAATTCCAATGACAAACATTTCCTTCAACAGATCTCTTTGATAAACGTGATCATGATATTATTCTTAATTGAATCAAAATTCCAATGACAAACATTTCCTTCAACGTCTCTCTTAGATAAACGTGATCATGATATTATTCTTAATCGAATCAAAATTCCAATTACAAACATTTTCTTCAACGTCTCTCTTAGATAATCTTGATCATGATATTATTCTTAATCGAATCAAAATTCCAATTACAAACATTTCCTTCAACGTCTCTCTTAGATTAACGTGATCATGATATTATTCTTAATCGAATCAAAATTCCAATTACAAACATTTCCTTTAACGTCTCTCTTAGATAAACGTGATCATGATATTATTCTTAATCGAATCAAAATTCCAATTACAAACATTTTCTTCAACGTCTCTCTTAGATAAACTTGATCATGATATTATTCTTAATCGAATCAAAATTCCAATTACAAACATTTCCTTCAACAACTCTCTTAGATAAACGTGATCATGATATTATTCTTAATTGAATCAAAATTCCAATTACAAACATTTCCTTCAACGTCTCTCTTAGATAAACGTGATCACAATATTATTCTTAATTGGATCAAAATTCCAATGACAAACATTTTCTTCAACAACTCTCTTAGATAAACGTGATCATGATATTATTCTTAATTGAATCAAAATTCCAATTACAAACATTTCCTTCAACGTCTCTCTTAGATAAACGTGATCACAATATTATTCTTAATTGAATCAAATTCCAATTACAAACTTTTCCTTCAACAACTCTCTTAGATAAACGTGATCATGATATTGGTCTTAATTGAATCAAAATTCCAATGACAAAAATTTGCTTCAACGTCTCTCTTAGATAAACGTGATCATGATATTATTCTTAATTGAATCAAAATTCCAATTACAAACATTTCCTTCAACGTCTCTCTTAGATAAATGTGATCATGATATTGTTCTTTATTGAATCAAAATTCCAATGACAAACATTTGCTTCAACGTCTCTCTTAGATAAACGTGATCATGATATTACTCTTAATTGAATCAAAATTTCAACGATAATCCCCAAGCCTCCTCCCTTCAACAACTACCTTAATTTCAGCTGACACGATTACAGTAACCTCTCAGTGGACATACGTTATATAAGAAATAGAGTGCAACAGATTAGGATCAATAACCTGGCAATATTAACCATTTATTAAGCGCTTTGGATTGAGGTTTTCATGGTTGTTGGGTCGGTCGATATTGTTGTTTAAGACGAACAAAGGGTATACAGGTAACCTCCATTGATCCATGCCATTGATCCGTGGTTAAGTCGTTGAGCTTAACCGGAGTCCAGCCTTCAATAAAACGCGCTAAAGATGCAGATAAAGGAAGAACTGATGCATATGCTTTATCTAGACGATGTTCTGAGGAAACATTTGAAAATATAGTTGAGTTAGGATATAAAGTAGCCAGCACTACAGTGGTATCACTGATTATTATTGCATACAGATTTCATTGGGAGAAACTTAAGGGTACTTGGAATGGATTAACGCGAGTCAGTGGTGTGATAATTAGCATGTGATTAAGACTATAACATTAGTGAATCAATAGTCGTCAACTGGTTTCAACAACTCTCAGGGGGTAGAATAAGCAGAAACTCAAAGACAATACATACCTGAAATAATGGCAGATGTTGAGGAAACCGAAAAGAAGAAAAGATCAGTTGGACAAACATGCAAGAAAGTTCTAAAGTTTTTGTTCTCCCATATTGGGCTTTGTGGTATGGTCGTGGCTTACTCTATCGCCGGTGGCTTTATATTTGAGCATTTAGAGAAACATAATGAATGGACAGAATGTGTCAAGGCAAGGGATCAGTACAACCCAAAAGAGAACGAAACATTAATAAGGTTAATGGAGATCCTCTCCAGTACATTAGCTGTCTCGAAAACCGAGGAAGAATTCAACAAAACGTTGAGAACTTTCCGTCAGAATGTTTTGGAGATTGGTTATGATGGGAAAGATTGTGATACTATGGGTGAAACGGGTGGTCCGTCATTTCAGTGGTCTTATGCTGGGGCCCTTTTATTCTCAGTCACTGTTATAACTACAATAGGTAGGTCTTGTTTATTAAGCATAATCATCCAAATATAACCAGTAAGCGAATACCGGGAAATATTGACACAATGGTAAATATAGATAGTAGGAAATGGTGTTTACTATTACTACCTATAATAATAAGTATAATGAGTTTTCATTTGTAGGATGTTGAAGCAATCTGGTGTGCATTTTTGTTTGAAGAAGTCGCAAACCTAAATTTAGAGGTTAAACTAAATTTAGTAAGTGATGTATCCCCAGTATATAGATTAACATAACCAAGAAAAGGGTGTCACCGGGAGAATAGTTCGATAATAACATTATGTTCAAGCATACAATTAAATGAATCCTCAAAAGAGGTGTTCAGTTTTCTTTACGTAAACGTCAATAAGGAGACGTTCTGACAAAGCAGTCTTGCTATGACATTAAGTATTATCAAAACTTGGTCGAATTCATGAAATGTCTTATTTTAACAACCAGAAAATCTGATGATAATCAACAGAAATGAAGAAGAAATGAGTGAAACTGTTACCTATTTTCCTCTCAAAGAAAGCCCTTTCGTTTGCCTTTTAGAAAACATAACCTAGTTTTTTCTAGCAGTTTCCAACGGCATAATATATTCAAATATTGCTTTAAATTAAAAAAACAGCGAAGATCGATGGAATATGAGGCTAATGTTTTTGCATCAGTTAATAAATCGAAGTTATTAATTGTATTTTCCTTTGTTCTGGACACTTCTTCCGTTTCCTTTTTGGGATAAGTAGTTTTAATCATAGTGCCGTTGTTAATTTTATATCGAGATAAAATAGATATTGCGTCGTTTTGCTTTCCAATGATAAATGTTGTGGTTGCCTAATCTGTGCTCTTGTATCATTTTAAAGGGGATGCACTAAGTGTTAATTACCAAACCAAACCATTGTGCTGATCAAGTAATATTATGCTTCTTCTAGTTTAACCCATTCCTATATCTTTTAATATTGACATACCGTCTGATCATTTTTTCTGAATTCACTCGATTCCTTGTGAAGAATTGATATTGTTTAAAAGACAAACCTTCGAATACCTCTCTTTCCTACCTTTTTTTATCTTAGTTGGCTCAATGAAACTTTCTATATCCGCGGGTACAAAAAGGTTAATCATGTGTTTCCCCGTGAATATAAATCAGGCAAATACCTTTTTAGTAGCAACGCTTTGGAGAAAATATTCATGTAATCACACGCAAATTGCAAGGAAAGCATGAATTGTTATAGTCTGAGATCAAAGAATTGTAAGTAATACTTTAACACGTATGGAGTGCATCCTCATGGGTGTATCTTTTCACAAATGCTAGGAGATGATTGGAGGATTCAGATTGAGCAGGGGTATATTTTAACGCTGGACATTGTAGCAATTCGTTAATGAAGTGGGGTGAAGAAAGGTCGAACATGGTTTTATTTCTTTATTCTTATAAAAGTGGATCGAAACCGGATCATTGGAAAGGTAGAAATCCATAACGATCATTTGGAAATTAAACGAGCAATCATATTTTATCGCAGTATATTGTTGATATTGGTCGACGATCATGATATGATTTATCGCATTGTATTATGTGTTGTTATATCAAACAAAGAATATTGGATTTTAGATTACACGTGCCTATCAGTTCTACTGTTAGTCTAGATCACAAGAAGAATTATTTTTCCATCAATTTTCAGTCCAGTTATTGCGGATATTAATTTACTCAACAAAGCTGAATACCTGATCATAAAGCTATCCTTTAGCATCTCAAGTTGCTAAGCAACGATTATATCCACTAAGGCTTTACTAACATCGTAAACATATCATCGAAACCAATAATTCATCACCGTCGTTACACTTCTCCCTTTTTATGATATGTATCTGACCACGGATGATCGTTTTCTATAAATTGCAGATTTTTCGTGTCTATACTATGCAGCCTAGATCTGCAGCCAGCGTTTGATATTGTGTGGGCGATCGCCAAGTACCATGTAAAAGAGAACTTTATACGCCCAAGGGCCAATTGTTTACCTGTTAAAACCATATATCTCGTTCATTTTAGAATTCAATCTGAGTTTGAGTTTCACTACATTTTGTAATATTTAATTCAGACTGACACTTTCATTTTTATTTCCCTCGGGGTATTTCATTTCCCTCTGGGTATGGAAATATTTTTCGCATTAATCAGTTTTATCATTGATGTGCATATGATCGAAGCTCCCGTTCGACACGCTGATATTAATAGATGGTTTGAAAACCGATACTATTTATTAGTATACGTTGATAGTATGTGTTCTCTAGTCTGTAATGTCATTTCTGATTTAACTACATCTACGGTAGTTCTTGAAGATAACTTAAATGTTACGATTTCGATTTCTTAAAATCAAAGATGTCCTCTGACGCGAATGATTTGTTTTATAGAAGTGAGCCATCGTAGAAAAATTGCGACTTCTAATAAAAACGCATCGTGACTATTAGATAATTGCAGGCATATATTAATTAATTAATGTCTCATTTTTGTTCATACTATAACATTGTGCTTAATGCCTTTTGTACACGCTCGTAAAAGCTACACCATTAGTTATTAAAAATATTTACAAAATAGAGACATATACAAAAGAGGAGAAGCTCGGTCATAGTTTTCACAAGATAGACAATTAGAGATTTCAAATTATATATAAACTAAACAAAATTACTTTTCTATACTAATGTATATATAATGTTCAGTATATGATGGTTATTAGAAGATTGTAGGATTTTTATTGCGCATACTAAAATGGAAGCTTTAAGAGAACGTTCGCAAGAAATAAAGAAAAAGTTTGCAAGTTTTGGGAAAGTTTTCAATTGTAAAAGGTTTCTTAAATTTATCTTTTCCAATGTTGGCTCGTGCATTTTGGTCGTGGTTTATTTACTTATCGGGGGCTTTGTATTTGAACACTTGGAACAACATAATGAACATGAAGAATGTCAAAAACAGCGAAAGGAATACGTCGAACTGCACAATGTGACTCTACAACGCATCGTCAAAATTAAAAATGAACGTTATAACGATGAGCGAAAGTTAGGACAGTTCGATAGGACATTGAATACATTCAGGCGAAAAGTCATGGCGATTGGTTACGATGGTAAAGAATGTGAAAAACTTGGCTTAGAAGGTGGGCCGTCATACGTCTGGACATACCCACAATCTGTCGTTTTCTCAACAACGGTCATTACCACAATAGGTAAATAATCTATCCTGTCCGATGTATATCTTTCAGATATCAAATCTTGTGATATAGAGTATAGGACGGTTTAAATCTTTAATGAAATGAAGAGAGGATAGAAATTGTGGAATAATGTAAAACATGCTTATTGAACGGATGTTTTTCCTCAATTAATTGTTAATAATATATTTCTAAAATTGTTCTTCATTGCTTTACATATTTTTGGTGATTTCATAAGTGATGTATATTTTTGGAAATGCATACTTCACTAATCGTACGTTTTTCATTTTTGGAGACTTCGAATACCTCGAAGGTACACTCCCTGTCATAAGTTTGGCAATTTGAGAAATAGTATCATAATTTTGTTCCACGATAACAGTAGTCCATAATTTTATGACAAATATGAATATTTCTAATCGCAAAACATGAACAGGTTTTAATTAGTGATCAAAAAGTGGATTTCAGGTTGCTTAACTTCTGGAGGGGAATGTACGACGGATACAATCAAATCGAGAAGTCTTCTATGAGCCACCCTGTAACATCATTTTCATAAGTGCTATTTTTACTGTCTAAGTACTGTAGTAGCCGACTATTAATCAGAATCATGTCTGTATGTGTGAGTCGTTTGTTGAAAGTAACTGTATTGACTTCCTTACTAAGAGAAACAAAATGGCGACGAAAATCAATCCAACACTGCACTGCACATTGAGTACATTATAATCGTTATCCTCTAAAGTATAAAATTAGAAATGTAGTTCATATTGCAAAATGATATTTTATTGTCAGTTGCCACGCTCTGAATATAGCTGAAATAAATATACATTTAGATGCTGAAGATAAAAATGATCCCCAAAAGGAGCTTGCATAGCATTTAATGAAAGCTTCAATATGAATTATAGCATTTAGTAATTGCTACAAACAAATGGAAAGAGTGTGATTTGATGATTACATCAATCTCGATTGCTTATATTTATAGTGATATGTATTTCAATTAACTAATTGCACGTTTGAACTGAAGGAATCTAATCTTCTTTAGCTCTTTTTGACTAGAGGATCGACAAGGTAAGCTAAGCCTCCTTCAACCAAGGGCGAATGTAATAATCGTAATCGTAATAAACATCAACAACGACGTATCATATTCAAAAACTAACCGGTTTGAATTTGTGCATACGAAGGTGGCACGCAAGAGACGTAATATGTCTGTCATCTCGCCAAAGCGATGGGGGTTTCAACCATACCAAGTCCCGGATGTCGTTTCGTTCGATACACATACTAAGCCCCGGGTATTGAATTGACCCTTGCTTAAACAAGTCTCGGAGTTTTTCGATGACGTTATCCGCAAACCTGTCCAAATTCATCCAACTAGCCAAATATAAACACAGTGACATGTCAATTGCTTCTGTTCACGAAGTGTTACAGCAAGACGAAACGCCTTGAGTAAATGGAGGGAGTAGAAATGAATGTAGCTAGCTACCCAAATAGTGCACCAAATAGATCTTTACCAAGTAACATACGCGTTTGAATACTCTTATAGCAAATCTTTTTTCAGCATACACATCATCTCTGGGTAAACCCGAATTCATACATTTAATTAATCAAGAAAAACCCCATTGATATTTTTTCAAAAACATATAAGTAGCAAAAAATAATGGTGATCATCACTACAAAACAAAAACAAAATTGTCAACGATAACAATTCACAATAGAGCTTTATTTGTGATCATTAATATTCATAAATATATTCTTATAAATGATTTATTACCTCGGATTGACAAAATGTATTTGGATGATATGACACGTTTAGAACTGGTTCAATTGAAGGTTTAGCTGAATGAATTGGTTGAACAACATAAAATCTAAACGTTTTGACTGACAGAAAGTCTGTAAGATACTATATCATAGTTGGAAATAACACAGAAAGGACAAGTTTAGGTTGTTTTGGATATCTAGTACTTTGGGTGACGCATTAGAAATATGTCGGTTGTAAGTGTACGAGATAAGAGAGTACCATCGGCGAGTAAAAAATCGGAATTTGACATCGAGTTTGATGAACCTAAGAAAGAAAAGAAAAAGAAAGGCGGTGGATTTTGCAAAAAATTCTTGAAATTTATTTTCTCTCATGTTGGACTCTGCCTCATGGTTGTTCTCTACTCCATTGCGGGAGGATTCATATTCAAACATCTCGAACAGCACAACGAGTGGTCAGAGTGCGAGAAATCGCGAGATGAGTACATGCCTAAGGAAAATGAGACTCTCGAACGCCTTCTTGAGATCCAAAATGAATACATGGGTGACGAACAAACAAGAGAAGAGTTTAACAAGACAATGAGAGAATTTCGTACGAACGTTCTGACTGTAGGATACGATGGGAAGGATTGTGACCGAATGGGAGAGGAAGACGGGCCGGCGTATCAGTGGTCGTACTCGGGAGCTATGTTGTTTTCAGTAACAGTTATAACCACAATCGGTAGGTGTCATCAAACGCCATGGTCAGAAGCGAATCTTTGTTTTGAGTAAAACATATTTGATGGACCCATTTGTTGAAGAATGTAACGCACGCATTGCAATCTGATATTTGTCTCAATTCCAAGGCTAGTTCGAAATTAGCTGAACGCCCTGAAAGGGTGCTTTTAGCACTTTTACACTGAACGAACTAAAAATCCAACTTTCAGATCATTGCTGTTTCCTTGATTGAACGAGTACCGGTTCTGGTTTATGTTTCTTGAATTCGATAGACTTGATGCTATTTGTCTGTTAATGTGCCTGGCGATATTTCCAGTGAGCCGCCTTGGGTATTATAGGTAGTTAAAGAGGATCGTAATCCATTGTTAGAAATATGTACCTGTACCTAGTTCTTTTTATTGAAGATCGTTTATAAATTGAGTAGAATTAATGTCCCCTGAGACCACGAGTTCCCAGTTCCCACCCCTTAGCCCACACACGAATCTATAAACTATAAATCCATGTTTTATGTCGTTCACGTTGCTGTGATACCACATTATCCCATAGCATTCTCTTGGGGCGATCATGGAAACTGACCGAAGGAAGACGGGATTGTTGGGTTTGGTTTTTAAACTAATATTTTACCCTCCATATTTCCCTAAGGGAGCAAAAATGGTCACATGAATCTAATAGCTAGTTAGGTAGGAAGTCGCTTAGATCGATACAACAAAAACATCGGGAAACTATTATAGTCCCATAATTTATTTATTAATTGCAAAACAATGGATGAACGGTTATTGTTTTGCTATTATGTCGACTGTTGGAATGACGTCATCATACCCTTAACAATTCGTCCGGTCGATATAAGTACCCAATCAAGGCAACGTATGCATTGCGAACGCGTTGTTATCTAACCGTGGAAATATAACAATTACAAGACATCGTAAACAGACACAAGACAATGCTGTTATTATGATGAGGGAACATGAAATATCGACAAAACATATTTACAATCCCGTTGCCATGGAGATTTTATCTTTTGTTGATTGATTTGTGCTAGTAATTACTAATATTTTTTATTGAGATTAGAGCATTTTGAAATATAATCAAATAAATGTTCCCTATTAGGTTTTACCACATAGAAACTACAATTCTATTTCACACTTTGATATTTCTCAATGGTTATTCAATAGTTTGTTAGTTAGAAATACAGATAACATAGACTTCAAGAAAAAATCGTCGCAATAAGAACATGATTGATGATGGAAATGTTGAACTGATAAATGGCGGTTTATTTTTGGATTTTCTAATTACGACGAAAAGATCAATCAGCAAGGGTGTGTCATTTTTACCAATCTCCGGACAACGGTACGTCACAAAATCATCGGAAATGTCCTCGCTGCTTGCGGGTCACTGTACGCGGGATCCAAGCTGGGCAAAATACAATACAAACTCAGCTTCTGGTTTATCAAGGAGGTATTGTCCTATTCCATCAATCTATATGTTTTATTTGGTTATTTTGTGGCAACGATAACACACACGCCGTGATACATAAGGATTTGATACATTTTTATGTCGATAACGAGCTATCTAAAGACCGATCAATGTTAATTGATTTGTGTAAGACTTACCATAACTATTGTAAGATACCAATAACCCGTTTACCAATATGTATACCATCACTGCGTTTTTGAACTGCCCGCGAACGAGTGCACGTGCATTGCATAATATATAATAAGTATTCCCCCTAGGGCTGTATTTTCGTATAATATAAGTTATTCAATGATTCGAGTGAAATACAGAAAATATTCTTCCCGAGAAGGTTGTATTTCACGATACGCTAGCAGAGTGAAATACAGACTTAAAACTTTTAATACCGCTGTGCCAACTTTGTCAGTAGACTCGTTCCGGTCAATCGCTGGTGCACCACAGGAGTGCCATTGCAACAAACTTTGGACGTAACACCCCAGTCACATTTGTCGTACGGAGGGCGTGCGTCGACCGCAGATCAATTAAATCAGTGTATTTCTGCGGCGAGCGTAGGAAAACTACAATGTTTCACGATGTTAGCACTATGAATAACATTTATAAATTGTCCTGATGTAAATAAAATAAAAAAAGTATTATTTATCAACAGAAATTTAAAATTCACCGTGCGGCTGCCTTGGGAAATGTGACTGCAAAAGCATGAAAGCGCAGAAATTCTACGGCGAGCGTAGAAAAGATACTGGCCGCAGAAATGATAGACCGCACGGCGACCGTGGGAAATGTGACTGGTGTGTAAGTTTCCTTTCCTTTCGAGAATTCAAAAACGGGCTTGAGTATTTGAATACATCAACGCTGAAGCTGAATATCCGGTTCGCAAAAAATATCAATAAAGAGCTACTATCACTTACGGGTCTAGCGGGGGGGGGGGGGGGCGCAGGGAGCCTTACTTCATAAATTCTTATTTCAATTGTGGGAAAATGCTAAGAGCTAAGAGTGTCAGTTTGCCCTGCATTTTTGAGATATATTAGCAACCCCTCTCGCACAAACTCCTATATCCACGCGTGTGGCTATGACTAAACATATTGTAAGTGACTGTCGAATTGCTATGACTATACATGTTGTTTAGTGACTGTCGAATTGCTATGACTTAACATATTGTAAAGTGACTGTCGAATTGCTATGACTATACACATTGTTTAGTCACTGTTGAATTGCTATGACTAAACATATTGTAAAGTGACTGTTGAATTGCTATGACTAAACATATTGTAAAGTGACTGTCGAATTGCTATGACTATACACATTGTTTAGTCACTGTTGAATTGCTATGACTAAACATATTGTAAAGTGACTGTCGAATTGCTATGACTATACACGTTGTAAATTGACTGTCGAATCGGTATGATTATACACATTGTTAAGTGACTGTCGAATTGCTATGACTATACATGTTGTTTAGTGACTGTCGAATTGCTATAACTATACATATTGTAAAGTGACTGTCGAAATGCTATGACTATAATACTTTTAAGTGAATATTGAATTTCTGTGACTATGCATATTGTTTAGTACCTACGCATAATGACTATACATATTGTTGGTGACTATACACGGTTTTAATTATGTATCTCTGGGTAGGTAAATATTTGCTTTCAATGACATCTCAGATACAATTCGCATATCGATCTAAGCTTCCTCTGTGGAAATAAATATTACAATTAGCTATATACCTCGAGAAAAATGACAAACTAGATATATTTTGAAATGCTGAAAATCTATTGTTGTAAAGTGATAATAAGTATTTAAAGAAACGAGGATGTAGGTACTTCTCTAAATTTATGTGTAAAAATATCAGAAACTGCTCTTTTGATTCTAGGTTTAGAGAGATCGTAAAAACAAGCTTAACAAAAATATTAAGCCACGGGATGTCTGTTCCGTGGAGTACGTCATTCTTTAGATTCCTGTGGACTCTCTGTTACGTGAGCAGGTCGTTGTACTCACTCGGTTTCAAAAACTCATTTAGTCTCCTACAACGAATTGTAACTCCCTTTGTTGTTTTCTATTTCTAGCGTTTCTCTTTAGAGCGATATATATTGATTGTATAATACGCTGCTAATATCAGGATAGCTTCCATTGTTGACTTGTGTTGTTTTAAATGGTGTGTTATAAGGCATTTCTTCATTTTATATTATACATGTTATGTGATAAAACAGAGTGCTTATGTTCAGTGTTGGAAGATCACTATGTAAAATCCTATGATTAATACTTGTGATAACATCTTATATTGATGTTTAATTTGTTGTTTAATCCAATATCACAGAAAGTATCATTCAATATTATAACATCTGATCCGGACTCAAATATCATTAGAGAATGATACCCGATTAAACCAAAATATATTCCAGTTTAACCTGATATAATTTAAGTCAGGATCAGATTAAACAGTATTATACGCATATCATTTTCTATTATAACAGGTTTCAAAGTGGTATAATACAAATTATACATATCATTTTTTGTATAATACAAATTAAACTGGAATATACCGAGACCAAACAGATGATACTGTATTATACGGTTCAGAAATTAATGGCACTTTGTTTTCATAACGTCAGACCTTAATTAAACAAGCTAACGTAAATATTTACATAAGGTAATTCTAGAAGTTTTTTGAAACTCATGTTTGACCATTTGTCTCAGACTGAAATCCGATATTGTTTTTTTGGCAATCGCACCCCCCCCAAGTTTGCTACGCCCCTGTACATGGCTAATAGGGGCACTATTACGCTACGTGCAGAGTCTAGTTATATACTACGAGAAGACGAAACTCTCTTTTAAGAAGTGAAGTCGAACGAATGCAAAGGGTAGGGCACTATAGAAGAGGATCATACAAAAGCACGATCTATTTCACAACGCCTTTAATTTTTGCTCTTCAACTGTTGCCCTTTGTGCATTTCAAAAATAAAATATCTTAATCTAATTTGTTCAACCTTTCTTTTCGCTCAGTTCTGCAATATTACGTCCACATGTTATTTAGGCTTACATGCATGTCATTTGCGAAATAGCTGTAAGACATTATGAGAATGAATATGGGAATTTCCACGTAATATGTTTGTTCACATGATTATATACACATATCTGCATAACAATCGGAGACAGAAGTCAAAATATTGTCCAATAAACAATCTAACAAAAGGATTAATTGCTATATAGTTCTCTTAGTCTTTGTTTTCTTAACTGCGGAAGTCTACCAACATCACCTAGATTACATAAGAGATCATCTAACAGTCTAAAATTGCTTTTAATCGCAAGTTAAAGTATTCCGACCAAAAGTTGTATACCTGTAATTTGGGGGGGGGGCGATGTTACATCACATAACTACAACGTTCATATAGAAATATACAATAAGCATGTCGTATAAAAGCTAAAATTATAAATACTCATTTCAAAGTCATTCTGTTCATGGAAGCGTCAAGTTATGAAAAACAATGCTAAACACTAAAATAAACAAATCGACTTGATTACTTTTGAAAACTTCTTGAGAGGTGATGGACAAATGTATTTTTCTAACTCATTAGAACGTCTGTCTGATTGAAATACTATTTTTTAAATACAAACATAAATGAATAAATCTTGGTCAGAAGTCTGAACATTGTCCAACGAAATAATAAGAATCTATATTTAACATTTAATGATTACAAAAGGATTAATTGCTATATAGTCTTTGTCTTAGTCTTTGTTTTTCTAACGGTGGAAGTGTACCAACATCACCTTGATTACAGAAGATCTAACAGTCTAAAATTGCTTTTAATTCCCGGGTTTTAATTACATTGTATGAATAGAGTTTTTTGCCTCTCTTTTCATTTTTAAACCGGTCTCTGTTTCCGTATTTAACAATTTATTGTGATAAATTATTTCAGTTAGTGTCGAAATCAAAACGATTTTCTACATTATAGTCCCCTCCTCTTGCACTGACTAAATATTAAAATAAGCCAGTCTGATTGCGAATTTACAAATCCTATAAAAGTAGCTTCAAACCGCCTTTTAATCAGAGAAAACAATAGGTTAATTCATCTGATTGCGAAAAAAACGAATCAATCTAATTATCTGATCTCCATGCTATTTGATTCATGCATTATAGCCAATCGGGCAAGGGTGAAATTATTTCATTTGAAAACAGAAATAAATATTATAACCCCTCTAGCATAACTGTTCGGGAGAAATTCATACAAAAATAAGGTACACAACTGATGAGGGATCGCACGCAATGCACGCACCCCTCTCCTCCTCCTCCGTGTTTGCCCACACACGACCATATTTGATAATTTTTGAAAGGAAAAAGCATTTCCCCCGGGAATATAGGTGTAGCGGTTGCCAGAAGTCACACAGCTTGCGAGTCAGGGTATCCTGATCCATGCCTCATCGCCTGATTGGTCTGATATTTAGAAGGGGCGCAAAAATGATTAGGGAGGGGGTAAACGTGGAAGTTGCCAAAATATCCGTGGGCGTATCCAGGGGGGGGTTGTGATGTGATCGCACCCCCCCCCCTTAACAATAAAACCCTGAGAAAGAAGAAGAAAGGAGCTTTAAAATGCTGCTCAGGCCACAATCGTACCCTCCTGACTGAAAACCGAAACCTTTTTGGCGTTCGCACCCCCTCCCCCCTGACTGAAAGCTGGCTACGCCCCTGATATCTGTTTTTGGTCATCAATAAAACTATATTTATATGGTGAGGATTTATGGGTTTTGATAACAATAGGCTTTATATATGTATAATTAATCCAAATTCATATTGTATCATGTTGGCTATATCGTTTCAAGTGAAGAATTAAGAACTGAAATCGGGGTTGACTTTGATTTGTTTGAGACATATAAAATATATATATTATATATGTCTCTGGTTTGAGTCAGGGAACAAAATCTAATCAGACAGACGGATAAATTAATATTTGTTTTAATAAATGAGTATTATAGGTTATAGGCAGGCCCGTAGCCAGGGGGGGGGGGGTTCGCAGGGTTCGGGCCAACCCCCCTGGCCAAAGATTCTTTCAAAATCATGCAGTTTTTCACCATTTTGAGCATTTCTCGTGTGATTTTAGCCATATTTGGACCAAAATTGTCAAATGTGAACCCCCTAGACATTTTTGAAAACTGCCCCCCCCCTTGGCAAATCCTGGCTACGGGCCTGGGTTATAAGCAGTATCATGGGAACCAAGGAAATGTTTATTATTTTCTGTTTACTTCGGATTCAGTGAACCATCTGTAGATTGAAAAACAAGGATCAATAAATACAACTACTCAAAATCAAACATTAGAAATCTATTTTTGACTGGACACATTTTTGTTCTCGAATGCCAACTTTGATTTGAATGATTTCAATCAAATAGGTAGGTGTGAATATTTTCGAAACAAATGCGTGATATATACACATATTTTGTACCAAATGTGTGACATAAACGGTATTTTACCGTGTCGGCATTTCACAAAAAAAAACGATTTTTAAAAATTTCAACAAAATCCGTGATTTGCGTGATATTTGATCATACACGCTAAATTGATGCGTGATTTCTATTTTTCCAGCAAATGCGTAACAATCACGCCTAATGCGTGAGGGTTGACAGGGCAGTTATTACATCAGAGACATATAAAACGTGACCTGATCGGGAGAGATTCGGGTTGTACACACATTGCTATCTCTTTATGCATGTTTAATTGCCAAATTACTATAAAAACAAGCTGGAGTAACATTAAGTATTTATTTAGTATTTCGTTATCACACATCAAAAGGCGCATTTGAAGTTCAGAAAATGCAAGAAGACTTCGATAGACATTATGTATTTATATATTTATATGTTATGAATTTATTTTGTATTCAATTCGAATTCTGTTGAGTTGGACTCCTTGAACACCCCCCCCCCCTTGGCTACGGGTATAAGTACCTTCGGCACATGAGAGAATAATATTAGACTTCTGCAATGCAACTAATTGGAGAGACCTAAAATGAAAATAATGTAACAGTGGTCTACTTCGGGTAACTGTTCCTGTAAAAATATACAATTGTAGTCCATCACAGAGTTCATTTATTTCACGAAAGCGTCAAAGGACATTGCCTCTAAACACTAAGATAAACAAATTAACTTCCGCAGAAACATCCTGTAGAGGAAAAAACAAATGTCTTTTCATAGCAGATTAGAATAGCCAGTCTGTCTGATTGTATACATGTAATATATTAGATACATTTTAAATTAGATGAATTTTGACGGATTATGTGATTCCTGGGAAATGAAAAATAGTTTATTTTTCCTGGCTGTTTAATGAAAGCACATTTAAAAATCTCCATTCATTAACATCTAACGGGCTTTGAAAACCAGGGATTGAAAACGAGGAATCAATGGTAATTAATATGGTTGACATGCGGACAATGTAAGAATGCGAAGGGTATCTGTGTTCCCCTGGTCTGGCCGTATGATTGCTACATATGGATATGCATGGATTTATTGCACTCGACAGAGTTATGTTTATGTCTTTTGAACGGTGGCTCTACCTCGATGCATCTGTTAATAAATTAAACTATAAGCTTTATTGGATGTGAATTCACCCTTTCAAATTCAAATTCCAAATAAATAAAGCACACAATTTAAGTGTGACAAAAAAGAGCAAAACTGAAAACCCGTTCACCTATAGTGCCCGACATTATTTTAATAAACAATTTCCACATGTTGAAATATATTGCTATTTGATTGAGTTCAAGACAAAACATTTTGAAATTGTTTCACATAATGTAATATTCCTCGGATTTGATGCATACACATGTTTCACAATCAGAGACAAGGGTCTTATACGGGGTCTTACATTTGGAAAACCAATCTATAAGTAGTATTAGATTATCACAAAAGATAAATAACTTTTAAAACTGCGGTTAGGTAGCATCTTGATTACAGTAAAGACAGGTCATCTAGGAATTATTTCTGCCTCTAATTCCTTAAACCGCTTCGTTGAACAGTGCCAAAATATTTCAGTCAGATCCTAAAACAAAACTATTTTTATTTTTATTCCCCTCACCTTGTCAATGTCTATGCCTGCATCTGGTTTTGCCCACCATTGGGAGGGAGCCGATATACATATAGATTACTTCCTTGCCATGGACAGGGGGGGGGGGCACAGAAACGAACATTCTGGGGTCATAAAAGATAATTGGGGAAGGGGGAGGGGAGGTGGTGAATAGTGAAGTCCGGGAGAGAAGTTAAGGGGTACTGAAATCTTTCTTTTGATATTTAGTGCTTGAATGGAGACTCGTTTCCACTCCCCGCACTCTAGTAAAATTTAAATATTTGATCCAAAGGAGTTATTTTGTATCAAACTTGCATTCCGATTAATTAACACTCCCACGATTGTACCGCTTCGCTATTGTCTAAGATAATTATAAAGAATTCACGGGACACTATAGTCTTCCTTTTAAACTTTAGTGGTTGGATCAGAGACATAAAAACAATTATAAATATTTGATTTAGGGAGGTTTTTGCAATCCAACTCTGATGATACAAGACTAGTCAGCCAAGACTAAATTATGAACTTATTTATCATTTAGACTATTGAGTTCATTAAATTATTATTCCATAGATATCGCATTTAATCCTGTCAACACAATCGTGGTATTAATTGGCATGATATTTAATCAGAGAGACGGTTTAAAAAGTTGTTGATTAATGATTAAGTATTAAGTATTAATGATAACGTATTAGGAAAATTCCTAATTCAATGTTTTTGTTCTCTCGCAATAGCAAACCCCTCGCCGGGCAAGCATTCTTTAAAAACGTGAAGTTGAGCAGTTTTGAAAATTGTCTATTTTGAACCATCGCCTTGTATATTTTTATAACTGCCCTTAAATCACGATAACCGTGATTCCCGAAAGCTGAGATAACTATGGCACAAAAATACTAGTAGCCGTTATGGAAAATAAAAACACCGAATTTCGAAATGGGTTAAAATGTCGCAGTCTTACGTTGTCTCCGTTAACAATGTAGCTTTAATATTAAGACATATTGATTTCAATTAATAAAGTGCCCACATTTTTCTTTCATGGAGCGCATTGAAGCAATCCAATATTATAATAAAACCGCTAATAATCTAAATGGGCGCCCGTGTTTTTGCAAGCACGTTATAAATGTAAAACTAAAATATATCTTTCAACTGCTGCACTAATCACTTCTGGTGACTTATTTTGAAAAATCATTTATATTAATTCATTACAACTTTCAAATGTCAAAACTTAATTTATCAATACCCGCTTTTATTAAAACACTCAATATGTCTATGTCAACAAGATAGTGTCAACATGTTGTGTCAACAACATGTAACCTAATGTAAACAAATTATACGCAAGAGCAGAGAAATGTATCATCCAGTATAATATGTTTTTCCCAGTTGAACCAGATGGAATATAACAGCTGATAACAAATTAAAACAAATTATACAAGTATCAGAGGAGAAACTCCAAAAAAGTCCGTATCATTCATTGTTATAATTATGTCTTATACATAAACCTATGATAACAGGTTAAAACAAATTAAAACAACTGATATGTATGTTTAATAGGTTTATGATACTGTATTAATCATGGGATTTTACATAGTGGATGTTCACTGCAGAGATGTTGCAACTAGTACCTAGGATAGGTTCAACCTGTAGTGTTTATACTTCATATTTGCAATGGATAAACCATTCTTATTGAGATTTTCAACCTAGATTCGACCCAGAGCGACAAGTTTTTCATTGTTGGTACAATGAAAAACTTGTCGCTTAATACACTGTAATAATATGGAATATCTCTCACATGAATAACAATTATAATCAGCCATTATTAAAATGGAAACAAATACATTTCTTGGAAGACTTGGGGTGGCCGAAAATTCAATAGAGAGGCAATATATCGATTTGACCAACTCCTGGTGGTAGCGCAACACACTTAATATTTACCACTTCATAGTTGAATATATAAGCATGTCACCGTCCCTGCATAAGTTATGACATTTATTCTATATTTTGCAGCATTACAAATGTATATGAAAAACAGTAAAAGGCAAGACGATTCTTATTGTTACCATAGAAACGCAAACACCAATAAAATACTATTTTCAATAGAATCTATAAGAATAGGAGGATTAACAATAATCTGGTTGAACGTCTACACGAGGGTTGAATTAAAATATAATAGAATCAATCTGATTAAACAATAGCATTGTTAACTAAACAAATAGGATTCCATTATGAAATTATGGATTTCAAAGTTTCGAGAACAAGATAGAATCTATTATTGCGATTGATCGCTGACCCCTGGCGCATAGTTGCGATACCAAGTGCGTTATTTCACATTTTTCGCTCTAAACAATTCGCAGATTTTGTTTCCCTGGAATTTCCCAGTAAGTTAACACTTCATGTGTATTTGTCTCTATTTTTAAATCGTTTTTGTTTTTGATTAAAGGAGGAATTAGACGACGGATTGGAAATTGTCTCTCTTGGTCGGCTATAAATAATGTATGCATTTCCGCAACCTCGATTCAGTACTACCGGTGCAAATATTGAAATTCGAAAGTGCCATCACACATATTAAATACGAAACAATTCCTTATTGGTTTTTACATGCCTACTTAGTTTCGTATGATATTGCCTCTCGTGAATAATAAATGTACAAGCTCAGAGATTAGATAAGACCTAATGTTTTTACCAATAATCCTAATGTCAGGGAGAAAAAATGAAATGTACCTTTTAGTTAGTTACTCTGTGAATTTTGTGAATGCTACTGATACGTTTGCCTCTTGTAATGTAATGATATAATATCATAAAGATACTGGGATGGTTTGATTTCAGTTGATATTATAAATGTATCACGTTACACTTGTGACTCAGACAATTACTGCAGTCTCACTGCGTTTTCGAACTACCCAGAGCGGTGGTGCATTGCGTAATAGGGAATGAGATTTCCCCAAGGTATCAAGAAAAAGAACGGCCATCAATCAGTGAAAGTCCAAAACAGTATTAAAGATATATTTGGGATTAACATGCAATCGGAAATGAAAAAACAAGTTCCAATGTTCCAAAACATCTCATTTGACTTGTTTGTCTACATTTTGGATTATTAAAACTTTGCCAGAGGATCCCACATTGAATGAAGTCCTTGTGTGCCAAATCTCAGAGCAATTTACATCCATTTAAGAAATATATAGAAGAAATGGAGGGTTGCATTTTTTGGGGTCACCCTGTATCACTTATTCAGCATGTCTAGATCTATCATTCATTTTGGAGATGGACATTTAAATATGTGTGTACGTTATATTATGTAAGCTTGATTAAAATATGATACTTCAGTAAATTTCCTAACGCCTTCAGCTAGGTGACCCTAAAACAGTTCATATCAGGATTTTAGTCATACTTTCAGACTTTCAAAAGATGCGAGTTTTGAGAAAGGCATTTTGATAAAGATGCTTCTAGTGACCTGTATGTACGAGTTAATTATTACGTAGATGCTTCTATATGTTTCTATTTGTTTTTCATTTATTTATTATTATCATTTAATATTGATAAGATATTTTGGTAAATGATGGGGCGGGGGTGATAGATATACTTTGATGGGATTGATATGATTTGCCACAGATGATGTCGTTCTCCTCATTAATTTGATTGTCACACCACATGGACTTTTTATTCACAACGGAAGAAGTAAAACTTAAAAGTACAACTTATTTTCTTGTTAGTTTATATTATAACAGGGTTAATGGGTGACACATCGAAAGGGGACAACAATTCCCCAGGTACCTGTAGTTCCCGTGTTGTCTCACGACAAGCCTGAACTGATTTTAAAGAATTCAAGTTTTTATGACTTTTTTGTTATTTCATTAAAATTTACGGTAATCCGAGTTGATTAAAATAAGGGTCTGGATTTACGAGGTTCAAGTGAACAAACACGACGACTTATTAAGTATAAGGCTATTTAATAGTTTAATCAAATGAGTTGTCTCAATGTTGTTTTGTAATATAGAAAAACGCATGGAATTTATTAATTGTGGCAATTGGATTTTCCTTACATTGTTATTTTTTATAATTATCTTTCGAAATTAATACACCGTGGTTTAGTATGCGTGAGATTGTATTATACACATAATCGACTTCCGTCAATCCGCATGCCATTTTGCACTCATGTTACTATGTGGTGTGTCAAATGAAAATAATTTCTCGGAACCAATCAGAAGTGTCCGAATATTTGTTCCATCACCGGCAGTTACACTTTCAAATGATACCTTAATGGCACAGTCAACGGCATAGAAAGTAAAGTTGTTCTGGAAAGAAAATCTAACCCTCACCCAAACGTCTGAGTAAATATGTATTATGTTCAAAATTGAGGAGGCAGATACTATCTCACCTGCTTCGTGAATTGCTATGCCCATGCATTAGTACACAAGTCAGCGTTTTCGGTCTGCACCCTACTCAACAGTGTTTGACAACAAAAATGCAAACGATATGAACACCAAGATCACATATCATGGTAAAGAATAACAATCACACTATGGGTGGATCTTGATTCATAAAAATCCAAAATCAATGAAGCGGAATTTAGTAGAAGAAGACACAAACAAAAACATACATAAGTCTTATTTTATATAACAAGTGCTATAAAATGTACCCCTCGCATTGAGATCGACAACTTGCTCGAAGTGTTTACCCTTGTCTGAATATCCTCTTTCGTAATACTTCTTCATCACGATTTCTCTCTCAAATTTGAATGAAATGCCTGATTTTGCGGTACTTTGTACAATTAAGGTTTTTAAGTATCAGACTGTACTTTATTTCCTGCTAATTCCATTATTTTTACTACATTTTTCATTTTGAAAACGACAATAGAGATATTTTCTCTAGCGGTAGTAGTAGCAGAGAATAGAAAAATCAATGCGCATGTTGGTCTCTCTCAAAAATAGTCCGCATTTGCTTAATAATTTTACACGTTCTATCCGTAAAATATGATTCAATTTATCAATTTCTTGACATTTCCCACAATTTCCAATATCAGTTTATCCATGTTAATTTTTTTATTCTTAGATTTTTTGCATTTGCTTATATTTTGCATGGAAAGGCATAAAATCCATGCGGAATTATTCAAGGGATCTAATAGGTAAACACAATAGAAATTCCTATGCCGACCGCCATACAAACTCCATCACACATACCGATGTCAGTTGCACACTTGCGCAAAAAAACCTTACCCATTCCATGAAAATTTCACCCAATTTCTCTCTAAATTTTGAATATGACATCTATTATTTTCTTTCATTTCTGTACAGGACAGAGTAGTGTCTACTTGGCTGTCTTTGATTCTGTTTTTTCTCGGAGATTTCTCTCCATTTCGTGTCAAATGCCTTTTTCTGGTTAAAATTGTATTCACCGGCAACAGCAACAATGGGAAGTAAAGCACAATACAAATACTAATTAAAAATGTATTATTGATGAATGTCGTCGTTCTCTTAGCACTTATACAGAGCTCATAGAGACAAATACTTAATGTTTCATACAAACTACATTGTATTGAAGATGTTTCGTAAATACTAAATATATATGTCAAGCATTTCTCCATCGAGTATCATTCTTTTGGTGATGTTTATCAAAATATCTATAATATACAAAACATCCGATATCGTATCTATTTTATACTGTAAAGTTTACAGTATATACAGTGTTTACAGTGTAACGTATGTTTGCAGTAAATATAAACAATATATAATATCAACAATTTTGTACATTTTGAATATTTCATGTTTTCACGGCTTAATATGGCCCTTGTTTGAAAGATTGTTTTCATCTAATATGTATGTTGTTATCATATCGTCAAAGATCAAACGTGGCATACAATTAGGATTTAAACCACCAGGAATACTTTTAGACTGTCTAACAATTGTGATTTGCTGTTTTTCAGGCTATGGGAATATTGCACCGAAGACCTTTTGGGGGAGACTCGTATGCATCGCCTACGCCACCCTTGGGATCCCACTCATGTTGTTGTGCCTCGCTAACATCGGTGACGTCATGGCCGACATCTTCAGATTCATCTACGCTAAGGTCTGTTGTTGTGGCTGTTGCAGAAGGAGAGATAAAACCAAAGTTGTTGAGATCGACTCTCCGTCAAGAGGAGGCCCCGCGTGGAATTCTGGCAAAGGGGATATTGGGTTCAATCCTGGGCAGAACGCACCGGTCGGTGCTGACCCGAATAAACCCCGACCTCCATCGGCAACATCGTCCACGCGCCAACGAAGCTCTCTTGGCTCGAAATCACCATTCCCAGAGACGCTACCCGGTCCGCCACCACCAAGGGCCGGTCCGATGATAATCGATGATGACTCCGACGACGAAGATGAAGAAGACGAGAAAATAACCGTACCCCTCACCATCACTATGGTCGTAATTGCCGGATACATTTTCGGAGGAGCTCTCCTCTTCGGAGTCTGGGAAGCATGGCCGCCACTCAAGGCGTCCTATTTCTGTTTCGTCACTCTTACCACTATTGGGTTCGGGGATGTAGTCCCAGGAGCGGCGAACTTTGAGACGTCCCAAGCACAAGTACAGATGATTCTCAGCTCTGTTTACATGTTGTTTGGAATGGCGATCGTCTCCATGTGCTTCAGCTTGATGCAGGATGAGATCGTTGCTAAATTCACTTGGGTTGGCCAGAAATTGGGCATCATTGATAAGAAGAAAGTAGAGGACGACGAGGAGTGACTAAGCAAACAACATCTCAAGCGTGAATAAACCAACTTACAAATGTCGTTAGGAAGGAATCTAAATTCTCATTGTGAAAATTAAAACGACGTTCAAACGTTTTTCTATCCTATATGTTTGCCTTGACGAATGAGTGTCGCCTTAAACTATCTCAAACGAATTATCGATGAAATTATTCTATAAAGTTGATTTAACTATATCCAACACTTAACTATTTATTATGTGAACGCTACATATAGAGGATTCCTTTGACGTTGTCGTCCTATATTCATGATTAAGACTACATAACGTCGTGTGACACAAATATCAAAAATGATCGTGTGTCTGTAACTCCAATTCCAAGAATCCGTCCATTTGCAATTGGGAAATGCCTAACGTATACATGTGGATGATAATGTACAGGTCGAAAAACGTAGAATGCAAAAGAAAGAGACAAGGAAATAATACCCACTGTGTAAAATGTTTAATATGCCCTGCTTATAACTGGCAATTTTCGTTTATTTGATCTATATTATCTGTGAGAAGCAAAATTCAGCGATGACAAGAATACTGATATCTGCTTATACGGAACCAGGAAAAGTACAATTTAATGTGAATGTAAAGCTAGTCGTTGGATCCATCGAGGAAGGAATACCTGCTGTTGATGCACGGTGTTCATACCTACACGTCTGTCCGTGTGATGTGACCAGCTCATGTCATAGTAATACAACATTATGAAACTCAATCGATTGTAAACAGGAACGGAAGATGAAAAAATGTTTAAAATTCCGGTCCCTCGTAAATCGGAATAATGAACTATACAGGGCCCCAAATATGGCAATTAGTAGATATGGTAAATAGAAATGCTCGGAGATTTTAACTACGTGTGATAGTAATGGATGTGATGATACAAGTAATGATACTCTCGAATTCCGTCCACTTGAAAGAAAAACGACGAACATCCGTCCTTTTATATAGATATACATGTACTAGACGTGTGCCTATATCATTTATACCAAGCAGCCAATCAATAGACGACAATGGATGACAATTAACGGCAATTTAGCTGTTATTACGGTCTTCTTTCCTATTCAAAGGTGAATTTCCATGCAAAGTGTTGACGTAAATGGCATTGATTGCAATTGTTTTTCGATAGTAGGCTTACCCCCTATATGAATAGACACTAGCTGATAAATTTCGGCATGCGATGTTTCATTGTTCAATTTAGACAGACTTGTTTTGACACAATATCCCTCCATAGCGGATTCTAGCTGCCCATGGCTAGAATTTGATGACCTTCCATTGGTGGTTCTAGCTGTCCATGATTTTAATGGAATGGCATTCCATGGGTTGTTCGAGTTGTCCATGGTAAAACTGAAGGGACTTCCATTAGTGGTCTGAGATACCCATGATTAAAATTGGATGGCATGTTACTGCTGGTTCGAGCTACCCATTGTCAATAATGGATGGCCTTTCACCGCTGGTTCGCGGCTCGCGCTGCCCATGGTTATACTTGAATGTCTTCGTTTTAGGGAGAATATGGTTAACATAAGAGAAGAAGGTTTCCTCTGGTGGAAGTGTACCTATAGAATATATATTTGTATAATCAATTATTGATTGCCCGTCTAGGATAATTTTGAATCGATATATGGTACATTGTAAGTCTAGGTTAAAATTAAAGACACATTGCAGGTTAAAATTAAAGACACATGCAGGTTAAAATTAAAGACACATGCAGTAAAATCTGTAACTGGTGATCTGGAACACTTTTATTTGTAGAATGCGCATAGAAAATTAAGTTTTATTGTGAAGACTACGATACATCCTCTTTATATATAATGCCATGACAACCAAACACGTGATTCAATGTAAATGAAACACTCCCTGACTTCAGAAACCGATCCTGTTATATAAATATCAAATGCTTTTCTATTTTATAACCCTTATTGAAATAATGTTTTTCTGGTTTGAGGATTAAAAAAAGGTCGCCATGGCATTTAAAAGAGGGTGATCTGCCTTGTGCTAACTGGACGCTGCTGAATGTTTTACTGTATATAATGTATGAATCACTTCTCCGATACTAACTTCAGTTAAAACTTATAATTATTTAAAAACAACTCAATGAAATAACAGTAAGATCATACTTTACATTGCATTATAGAGTAGGAAGTGCTAATGTAATTAACCATAAGAGGCTTAAACTCCAAAATTGTAAAGAAATTAAACTCTAAAATTGTAAAGAAGTATCAAAAGCTGAAATACGTCCTTCAAATTTCAGTGAAGAAATTGATAAAATAGGCTACTTTTGCTACCATTGTAATTATTCTTATTGTATTATCATCCTTATGTATATAATATATATATTCCCTTGTATAATTCCCACCAATGTATAGACATTCCATTTAGTATGAAAGTTGTGGTCCCCTGTATATGGATTTATAATGCAATATACCTGTCCGAAAAACCCTGCCATATTTTGGGAAATCAAAGCTGTGATATATTGGCTGATTTAGGTGATGTCAATCGTTGTACTTTCAAAAATAACAACAAATTAATGCAGCAATCCATTTGATTGGACAATTGTGACTTCCAACCAATGACGTCATCGATCTAGCCAATATACCATAAATTCATTGATTTACCAAAAGGTGACTGTTTGATAGAACGGTGAATAGAAAAATATATTCTCCATTAGTTCATAGCCAATCAGAACATGTGCAAGCTATATAGGAAGGGGAAAATATTACCCAGGGGATCATAATTTATATAACACGGCACTCGCCATAAAACACAACCCAAACCCGAAGTCAAAATTGCATAATGTTCTGTAAGATTAAAAATATGTGAGTGGCGGCACCTTAAATGTTACTTAAGGAGGATTGGCTCCCAGGATCGAAACTCGATATTTTCCAACAATGAAAACGTCGAAATATCGTTATTTTCTGAAATTATAACCGACTATAAATTTTCAATGAACAGATCAAAAGATTCGAACCAATATCTCGATCATTTCTTGTGAAATTTGGAATTTATCGTTAGGAAATGAGACCAAAATTCACGATTCAAATGTTGAAGTGAACAAAATGGCGGCTGTTTGAATTCGAATCTTGTATCACGACATGCCCATATATGGTACAGAATATCGATGTTGCACTCTGGGAGCCAATCCTCATTGAATGTAAATATTCGTTATTTACCGGATAAGCTTAACATTATAGGTGATAGCATTTAGGTGATCATCTTATATCGAACTATATTTTTATACTCTATAAATGTTTGTTTGCTTTGGTGCTGTGGTATCTGTTCATGTATACTATGTCGTTAATCGATAATAGTGTGATACGTCTCGCAAAATAGACTTCCTCTCGACTTTGACCCACTCTAAATCACCAACTATATAAACATATCACAATGTTAAAATAGAAGTGTCGAGGCAGCCATTTTGGAATATTCGATATGACATTCAATATAAGTGTATTTCATTCTACAGATTAAAACGTAAACGAGAGGAGATAACAATTTGTACGTTTGTAAAAAATCCAAGACCGATATAATTGTGTTATTAAGACGATATTGTTCCATATAGGGGTTAACTTTTATTATCAGAAAAATCGATGTAAATCCATGCATCATACATTCGACAGAGAAAATGTTACACATCTATTACATTACGATATTAAAGTATTTCTCTCGTGTTTAAATACTCGGAATAACGATGTCTATTTTGACAAAATAATTCACATTTTCATGTTTTTGAATATCAGAGTAGATTATAAATTCAACTTCCATAACTGAAGAGGATAAAAATGCCAATGTTTTCTAGTATTATCCAACCTACACTATTCATAAAAATGCAATACTACTATACATGTGTATATTAAAATGAAGTAATATGTATGACTACTTTTAATAATAAGAAAAATTATTCTTGTGTAATTATATCAAAATGGTTGTTATTTTGACAGATATCCGTCCATATTAACATGCAGATTTATTCGCTACGCCTGTAATAAGGTGATAGCCTTATAGATCCTAACAATTGATAAAAAATCCAAATTGAGGATATTAAATTCTTAAAAATAAAATATATACTTCTTAAAAATGTACATAATAAATATTTATATTATAGAATTTATGTTTGCTATATAATTATGTTGAATTGTATGTAGTCTAGGATTTTATTTCAATGCTTTCCTCATCATGGTATATGCTGACTTAAAATTCTAGACTATATACGCTTGTGTTCTCTTCTATACTATATTATAATGATGACTTGCATTGTTGAATTTTAATAAAAAATCGTGTGTGTATATTTACAAAATGTTGACGTGTCTTGTTTTTTAAACATTTTTTCATCAAATTTAAAATGTATACATATAGGTGAAAAATCATACAAGTCACTCCATTACCCATGCATTCACATTCTTCACTCATACCATCATACTGTTAAAATCCATTTTCATTTTTAAACAATAATCTAAATATGCCTTAAAGTTGTAATAATTTGGAGGCTCTTGTTGCATTTTCTTATTATATAAGTAGTACTTCCCTATAATAATTACCATATTTTCAAAATCACTCCATTTTGGGATACCAAAATAATACTAACTGTAAGCAGAGAAAAATTTTCGGGTTCTTTTAATGTATTATCTATTATTGATTCAAAAACTGTTTCGTATAATCACAATTTGTTTTCTAAATTAATAAATGGAGATTTGTACATAACCACATTGCCAATCTTCTTAGCTTAAATTCGCAGATGCAAATAACGGCTGGCGGCTAGCGATTAACCTACTTTTTATGAACAAGTCATTTAAATATGAATGAAAAGGTGGTAGGTACTGTTCATATTTAAATGAGTTGCCCATAAAATAGTTGGTTAATCCGCTAGCCGTCAGCCTTTATTGTGAATACAAGCTCATTCATCATAAGCTATGTCTACTGTACATGAACACTAGGCTTATTGACCCTCAGTCCATGTTAATTGTGAATCTATGAGACTTTCTACAAAAATGCCAGAGTGATAAATATGTGTTTAAAGGCTAATAGCTGCAAAATAGTTTAATTCGAAAAGATATGTACTTTAAAACAACTAGTAACTTTTCAGTTAGGAAATCTGTTTTCAAGCTTAGATGATAACTTCAGAAAATTTAATATCAGAAAGTCCAAGGATTGTGTATTTATTTATATGAATATGAATCTAATATATTTTGTGGGAGTACAGCAAAGTATGCCCAGAGGTGCATTTGCGTTATGACATTGACAGACAAAAGGGTGGATCGATGGACAAATTGATGGATGGATGGCTTCTCTTAATCCAAACTATGAATTTGTTCTATGGGATAATACATTGTCAGAATGGTAAATCTTAGTCGAAAGAGTATTCACTAATGTAACAAAACATAGTTTAAGAAAATGAATCAATTCTTAAATTAAGGAATAAATAATGATAGGCCATTCAATATGGTGAAATTCAGCACGAGTTGGACAGAATGTTGTACAAAGCACGAACCGAAGGTGAGTGCATTTGTACTAACATTCTGTCCAACGAGTGCTGAATTTCACCATATTGAATGGCCTATCATGATTTATTCCGATTCAAACATAAAAATTAGTAAAAACCGTGTCTGTGGAAGAACAGCTATCCCCGGACAGAGCCCCAGATGTGCAGCTGAGATGTGACGTCACTCAAAACAATGCAAATTGCAGATTGAATAGAGCATGGTCGTGCATCTATGGAGAATTAGAGAACGTTCTATATTGGCTATGCTGCATTCTGATTGGTTGAGAAATTCGAATAGAGCACGGTCATGTTTGAATGTCCAATAGTGATGTCTAATTCAAGAGATGATATAATTTTCCTTTTAATGCAACATTAGATAACATATTTCAAACATGGCAAGGGTCCACGTTAACCAATTTTCTCATATACTCATATTAAATTATCAATACAAGTTCACAACTGCCATCTTTATATGACAGTAAATTTACTATTTTAATCAGTTAAAAATTTGGTATCAAAATCATTGTGTTTCAAATAATTCAAGATTTTCATTTCAATTACTTGCCATCATAGTGTATACAGGGTATTGTAAAAGTAACAGGACTGGTGCTGGTATTTTGTTAAATATGCACCAATCATCTTCAAATTTTTACATAATGTACTTTCATGTATTGTTCCTTGTTTCGACAAAACTGATGAAAATCGGGTAGAGATATGGTTGCTATGGTAACATGACATCAACATAACCGAGGCAACATTAGACGCAGAAAGTAACAGAGACTTTTTAAGCATTTTGCACATCCCATATCAAAGTTTAAATCCAACATCTGGTGGGAATTTACATTTGCTAAATACATCATTTGGTATTCCTACAGGCCCGTAGCCTGGATTTGCCAAGGGGGGGGGGTTCAGTTTTCAAAAATGTCCAGGGGGGTTCACATTTGACAATTTTGGCCCAAATATGGCTAAAATCACTTGAGAAGTGCTCAAAATGGTGAAAAACTGCATGATTTTGAAATAATTTTTGGCCAGGGGGGGGGGGTTTCGCCCGAACCCTACAAACCCCCCCTGGCTACGGGCCTGCCTATGTATCCTCTACTTTGAAAAGTAGGGTCTTCTTTGGTCAGTCCAAGAGTAACACTCTGTATCCATGACTCAAACACATCAGTGAACAGACTTGAGGACATTACACGTAGGGTCGATAGGACAACTTGGAGACGGCTATTCTCATCTTTAAAGGTCTTACCGCGCTGATTAGCATGCTATTCCCCATAATAAGTAATAAAAATTAGATATTGCATGGTCGGAAGAGTATGGTACATTATCTTAGACCTCAGGACCTAGCTCCTCTATAGCTACAATTGTCTTTGATGCTGACTTCCGGGCAGGCGCGTCGTCAAGGTGGCTTCAAATTGGGTATTTTCAAGAACTCAACTCTGAATTGTGCAGGAAATTGAATGTTATTATTATGAAAGTATACTTGAATCTGGGTTGTATAGCAACACCATTACTACAAAGCAACTAATAAAACAAACAGGAATTGTTGTATTGTAAAAGGTGAATTGCACTACTTCAAAGTAAAATTCGATGCAGAATTGACAAAATGCCAGCACCAGTCCTGTTACTTCTGGAACACCATTTATGTCACAACTCATGAAATGGTTTTATCATATTTATTTGAAAATTCGACATATACTACATAAAACTGTTGATTTTATCATACTATATGATACAAAACAATATAATATAAGTTCTTCATATTAATTCTTTATTGTAATTAATGTAGCGAAAAATATAAAATTAAAAAAGTTTTCCGTAGTAATTTGTTTGTTTAGATTGTTTGATCTTAGGTGTCAACAAAATGAACTAAAATAATAGGTTCATTGTTTGATTACTGATAAATGACATATAATGTGGTCACATCATATTGTCATGGATTTGCAACTACATCTATATTAATGTATATTTAAAACATATTGAGTTTAATAATGACGTTTGTATACATTCCAATGTTTTTAGAACAAGTTGGCACAAGCAGTATTCACTTAAAAATATGTTTGTAGCACACCTTTATTTGAGAATACATATTTTGAGACAGGAAATACAAAACTATATCATGTTTACTCAGCACTGATTTTACATAAATGGACCTAACCAGGCAAGCAAGGCAACTACCATAGCAAAATTTTACAAAAATATCAATACCCATTTTTCCATATTTCAAATTTTTATATTGCCTACTGTACTTCTACTTGCTGTTTGATTTTGCGCAAATTAATTTGGCGGATTTTACAACGGCCGCCAAATTAAGTAGAAGTACACTATTTACATTTCCCTCTGCTTTTTCCTGATTTTTGTTTTGCCTCTGCTGTAGTAATACTTTGACAGAGAGTAACATGACGACACGGTGGCCTGATATTTGACACATTTGGAATATAATGAGCAACGTTTCGTAGATTTTTGCAAAGTTCAAATATAAGTGATTGCCATTTAAGGAATCACGATTCTTTACAATCATTTCTCGGCATAATAACATTTATTGTACTAAAAATATGACTATATCTAACATTAAAACACTTTTGAAGCACAATATGGTAAAATATTCTAATAAAGTAAACATGTACAAATTTAGTTTGGAACAACCTGTTGCCTACATAAACGATATTTTGTACTGATTTTTCTAAGAATCGTATATAAGAATCGCATATGCATATTCGTACATACAAGAGATGATTAAGTCCCACCAAGTCATCAATACTAAAATTAAAGGCACAGATTTTACAATTCAAGCTTTTTTCTCATTTAACCTGATAAAAAATCTTCACAAATATGCCAAACATGCTAAGAGACTAGTTTAAGTATATTGTTAAACCACATTCTTATTAAAAGGTACATTAGATATGTATTTACATAATCATATAGTGAAAACTTTCTTTCTGGTATATTCTTTATACAAATCACTATAAAAATTACAGTATTAAATCGTGACTGTGTTAAAATCGTTAAAGGCATATTCTACTTATTCCAAAAAGGAATATAAAACAATTTGATCGTTTGCTTCTATATTTGATTAAAACGGATAAGGAAAGAATATGTCTATTCAAATGTTTCATGTTATACTCTCACTCGGTACATTTATTCTTTTTTATAGCCTTCAAAATAGTCCTCTGATGTTTGTTATCTATTTTAATAATTGTAATCTGGTCATCTATATTGAGATTTGATACACTTTCTGTTGTCATCTTTTCCTTAGTAAGGATCAACAGTTTGTCACTTGGGGCTGAAAGAAGAAAAATAGATTTGTAAGGCCAAAATCTTTTTATTCTGATATATTCAAAGTTAAATAAGCCATTCATAAGCAAAATGTTACCACTTGCCATGTGTTATAGACACTGGACCACAACAGCCCAAAACCAACCACATTACAAAAAAAGTTAGAGACTACAACAATATGAATGTGGCGGTGACATAATAATAAGTTATTTAACTGTATTAGATATATAAGCATGACGAAGTATCACGTTATTCATCAAATATTATTTTTCTCAATCTTCACGGTCACTTTTAAGATATATGAGTACAACTGTGTGATAGCTTCAATGGCTTAATTTCCATTTGAGAAAATGAAAAAATCAAACATAACCATTCTATTTACCTGCATCAAAAACGACATCACAATCACAGCCAGAATCCAGGTCATATATGATGTGTTTGTCCATTTTTACTCTACCACTTTCTGGTCTGAGGTCTGTAACGATTTTCAATTTCCTTTCAGTACGGATTGACACTCTAAATGCTGAAAATAAATGATAATGAGTATCATATTCTGCACGGAAATAAAACTTAATTTCTTAAACTGTTAAATAACAAATACTTTTTGATTAATGGATATTTAGCTCGCAAGAGATTTCAATGAGAGAATCAAATGTAAGGTTATAGGTCAGTCGGATCATGCCAAACATCTGTGTGTTTTATATGATATCAATTGAACCATTTACACATATATGTTAGGAAAATCATGATTACCATTTTCAGCTTTACAGACGATATCAGTGATGTCACTTGGAGCTTTACTTAGGCACACGGGGCATTTATTTTCCTCTAAAACACAATGTGATTTATAAATGATAAGGCTGTCCGAATATAAAAATCCTCATATATAACAGGTTTAAAAAAATTTAGGAAATATTAGCAATTTAAAAGTCTATGAAACACATTAGCATTAAGAAGCAATACTCAAAACAAGTTTTCTCAAAATAAGTTCTAAGTTAATCCTATTTTTCTTTGATACAGTGCTGCCGTCATTCTATAACCATCACAAACATCACATAGTGTTACATCACATTTAGTGGAAAAGTCTCATTATTACCTTTTATATTAAGATAAAGTTCTCTTCCTTCTTTAATGTTCATATCAAGTGTACAGTAGTACTCTCCCTCTCCTTCTCTATCTAAGCCTGAGATTTTCAGGTCCCACTTATCACCTTCCTGTTGGACACTAATCCTTGGATCATCTATAATGCGCCTATTCCCAACTGTCAGGACAACGTTGTAGCGATTCAGCCACATGACCTATTCGTTGCATGAGAAAATGTTATGCAAATCCAAAATATTGTGTTTTATGGATAATGGCATCGGCTTAGTGGTTGGATGTTGACCATTTGTTATGCTTATGAAGTTTGGGACTGGATTTTGTCCGTCCAACAACTATTCTTGATATTATGAGTATGGGTTATGACTTTAAATTTATTTTTGTGAATATATATTCATGATTGTTATTTTTCAATAAAAACTTTATACAATCGCGCATATCATAAACATCTTTGTGAAAAAACATGAGCTTCGTGTGATAGAATTAATATTCATAAAAAGATGGTGGTGTTGCCAAACTTGTTACACATCTCCTCAACGTAACTTACTTGATATGTATGATCTCTATGGGCTTAAAACATAATAAAAAACGTGAACTTACCTGATGTTTAGCGTGACTATGAATGGTACATGGCAATACAACAGATCTTCCAACAATGCCTGTTATCTTTGTAGGTGTATTTGCAAACACAGCCCCTGTAAAACAACATTGCACCTACATATTGTATTGTAAAGAACATGGTCCCTCACGCGTTATATTGCAACAAGAAGTTGCTGATACATGTCTAATTTCTGACTTACACATAAATAATCTAATTTCAGACAAATGTCATATCTTTGATTGACTCGTTTTCTGGCAGTGTGAAAAAATTATTGCATTTCCCATTCATCAATTCGGAACATTATTGTAATCCAAAACTGGAAGACTAAATACCACTTTGCTCTGGAACACTGAGGTCAGGGGCACTGGCACCATTTGATCCCACATCTGGCCTTCTTACAATTGGTTGACGAGCCTGCTCAGGGAGAGGCTGACTGTTTATCCTGTCATATGCTTCCCAGGTTATATCAGGAAGATCTTCCTTGGTGCCTTAAATAAAACCAACAAATTGTATTTAGCACTGAAAGTTATGTTTCTCTTTACGATAACGTGTGTTTTATGAGTTATTATACTGCACAGTGTATTATGTCTTTTGAAATGAATCCCTAGAAAAATTCTGCTCTATTTTGATTAAAACAGTGAGTGCAAGATCATTCTCAAGTGAACTATACCACCACCTTTTGCTACCCTAACATCTACTGGTTTGATGGTGAAGTGAGATGGTACACGAACAACTAAAAGAATGATGAGTGCATATTTGTAATAGAACTGCTAAAAATGTAAATTGTCTGCTAAAAGTGATATTTTAGAATACAGTGATAAGTGCATATTTGTTAGATATCTGCTACAAAAGTAAATGTTCTGCTAAAAGTGATATCTAAGGAAAATGTCTAAAACCAGAAGACTAAATACCACTTTGCTCTGGAACACTGAGGTCAGGGGCATTGGCACCATTTGTTCCCACATCTGGCTTTCTTCCAATTGGTTGACGAGCCTGCTCAGGGAGAGGCTGACTGTTTATTCTGTCATACGCTTCCCAGGTTATATCAGGAAGATCTTCCTTGGTGCCTTAAATAAAACCAACAAATTGTATTTAGCACTGAAAGTTATGTTTCTCTTCAGTTTTTATACTGCACAGTGTAATATGTATTTCGAATCCCTTAAAAATTCAGCTCTATTTTTTGTTAAAACAGCGAGTGCAAGATCATTCTTAAGTGAACTATACCTTTCAAAATGGTAATTCTTGCATTTGCTTCTGCTCTACCAAGCTCAGATTCAGCGACACATCTGACTGTGGCATCCTCTTGTGCATCGGTCATTGTAAGTACATTGCGTCCTAATTGGACTTCAAACTCAGGTGTCAATTGAATATCACCTTTGAACCATTTCACATATGGCATTGGGGAACCGGACGCTACACAGTCGATGCTTACATCTCCACCTTTTTCTACTCTAACATCTACTGGTTTGATGGTGAAGTAAGGTGGTACACGACGAACTAAAGGAATGGTGAGTGCATATTTGTTAGATAACTGCTACAAAAGTACATTTTTGCTAAAAGTGATATTTCAGAATACATTAGGTAAATAGATGTATTGACTTATATGATGAACTAGCCTAGCCCAACTCGGTCTCTTTTAGATATCTTGATTTCTATTATGACCGCCTTGTACCCAAACGAAAGCCACATGCTTTACCGACCACTTTACCGACCACGTGCTTTATGTCGGTAAAATTTGACCAAACAACGACAGTCCTGACGCGTTAGCTCATTATTATGCATGGTCAAAAACAAGTACACTTTTCACCGGAACTTTTCACGAACAAATCTTGCACGAATTCATCATGGAAATACAAATGTTTTATAAGATAAATATCAATCAGAGTTTAGTGGATGCTGGAGCATCGATCGGATACCAGGAGGTAAGAAGATTTCAACAAGAAACGTTGAAACGATCGCTGAATTCAAATGATTGAACATATAGGCTGAGATTCAATCACTGAATCAGATCGACAATTACATGGCCGGACTAGGTCTTCACGCATTTTAATCGCTATTGCAGTCTTAAATCAACATTGAATCGCATGATTTAATTTATATTAATGACTGGTTACATTCAAATGTACATTTAATAATTACGTAATATAAATAATTCAAAAGAAACACTCGATCAGATCAATGAATTTCAAGTCGTAGATGTGCTTTGTTTTTGCAGGTCAACCTGATAACGTTTTGATTGGTCAATCAGCCTGAAGTCACACGTCATGTCCATGCGATCTTGTCAATCAAAACGGTTTCGCGATACCCCTGACAGCGTAGGTACTATAGAAATCTCGAAACCGCTGGATTGTACAAGGCGGTAATAATTCAAGATCAGATAAGTAAAAAATACCAACTTGAGCAAGGCTAATGATGAACCGATGATATATAAATCAAGGGGGCAATAACTTACCTCTAACATAAAGGACAGCAGGTTGTGAATACGAAATTCCCTTTTCATTGCTTGCAGAGCACTCGTACTTTCCCTGATCCTCAGATTCAACTTCGGTAATTTGTATATGGCCTTATTGATGAAAAGAAAAATTATTTTAAAGATTATTTTTACATATTTCTTTTAAAGGATAGACACTGGTACAGTTAACCACCAGTAATTCTCCCTATAAGGTTTTTCAAAGTTTGCTTGAAAGTGTCCCCAGTTTCAAAAAGAAGGAAAGAAAATTACATTAAAAGGAATATTAAACATTTTTTGTCCACAATTGAATTTTGTTGTGGTTGTGTATTTAAAGTTGTACTAAAACCAATCAGAGAATCGTTTATTATCTTGTTTTTAGCACAAGTAGCATCCATTGTGTTATGTTAACTATAAAGCTTGTGATGTTTCCCCACACAGCACGATTTCATAAAAGGAAAGGAAAGAGCACTGCAATATTATTCATTACATATTCAAGGAATTGATTGAAATGCATTTGTGAAATCGTATATCAATAACTGAATATGTTAACCAAATAATTATATTTTGGCCTTACAGCAGTCCATTCGGGTTGAAAAGTGTAAATCCCCAAACACTAGCAATTTTTGCTGTTGTATAACTGACACGCTTTCAATAGTGTTTCAGCTCGACTGATTCCGCACTCAATTGCAAGTGATATTTTACCCTTTGCAAAATTGATGAGGATAGCCTCAATCTTGCAATAATTGCCTCAACATAAGAGTGAATAACACGATTTTGGAAGCCGGGGTTTCATTTTTATCTACAAAATCGTATTTCGAGGCAAATTGTTTCAACCACACACCTCGAGTAAAATGGCTTCAGAACAACTTTAAGAAAATTGAGAGAAAAAATAAATTTAACAATATAAAATGTATCATGGCTTACCAGTTGAGAGTAAGGTGAACCTTGGGTCAGTCATATCTACTGGAACTAAATTCTTAAACCAACTAATGGTTGGTTCAGGATAACCATCAGCGTTACACGTCATGACGGTAGATTGTCCTTTCTCAACTGCCTTGAGCCGTGGATGAACTGTGATACGAGGGTAACCAGTTGGAGCGCCTTGAATTTTTTTTTATGGAAGAATATAAATTAATATTACATGTATATCATGTTATGAGAATTAAAACCATATAAAATATTTGCTTTTGTATTAGATGGTTAATTCTATCTCTTGAGTAAAACTGAAATACATTCATAACCAAAGTATATACCTTCTTGAAATTTGTATACTGTCAATGTCCCTACTGCTTTTGCAGCCTCGTCTTCAGGTAAATCGTCATCCACACATGTGAATTCTCTATCAGCAGCTCTTGTGAATTCTATTCTCAAGACAGATCCGAATGGCATCTCTTGTATGATATATCCTGACTTAGTTCCGATTTTCCGGCCATTTCTCAGCCAAGAAATATTTGGGTTGTGGTTGCTAGGTGACTGACATAAGAAACTAGCAGGCGTGCCCTCCATAACATTTTGTTCTGTTGGGACTAATATCACACTTGGTATTCCTAAAAACCACATGACATTGAATGAGATGATATTAAGGTATTTCTTAAAATCGCTGTTTTGAAATTTCATTAATATTGATATGATTTTAGGACATATATCAACTCGAATTTAGGGATTGTTTTTTTAAATTTAATTTTAATAATAACCAGTCCAAACAAAGGTAGTTCATTAATATTAATACAATTACAGGTCACCTAGAGAATGAATCAGGAGTAAGAACCTGCAATGGTCAGATATTTTCCTAACGTCCTAATTGGTCAAACACAAAATGCAAAGACCGTCAAATCAAAGCTTCGCAATACCTTGTGGTATGCTGAGGTTAGGTTCGCTGGCACCATCTGATTCAAGGTCAGGTTCGCTTCCAAGGTCAGGTTTGCTTCCAAGAGTCTGGTCTGGGAAAAGTTCTTTTTCTAATTTGTTTATCTCAATTAATTCCTCCCAGGAGAGAGCAGGAAGAACCTCTTTTGAATCTAAGATAAATTAGATAAAAAAAACATACTTATATGACACAAATGAACATGCAAATATCACCACCTGTCATTTGTCGCCCGCCGAATGCCAATATAATCATTTACATTAACATAAACTTGTTGACAAAACCATTTTATTGTGTCTATAAAATAGAACACCTAAGCACGTAAAAATTAAAATTAGGAAAATGTACATGTTTGAAATAGCCATTAGAAAGCAAATGAAAATTGACCAGATGTCAAAACAATCTGTCCATCTACACTTTAATATTTATTATATATCTATTTGAAAATGGAAATAAAATAAAATATATAATTGAAATTCAAATACAATATTCAAGGATTAAATTTTGTTGTAGTCTTAGACCTTCATTCTTGGTTAAAGGAAAGAAAAGTTGCTTCTTGAATTTTTTATTATCGTGAAGTTGCTTCTTGAATTTTTTATTATCGTGAAGTTGCTTCTTGAATTCTTTATTATCGTGAAGTTGATTCTTGAATTATTTATTATCGTGTTTATTGCAGTTTAATGGAGACATTTCAATTTCTTGTTATATAAATAAATATTTGAGTGTTTTATTTTCAGATACCTCTTATTGGATTGCACGTCTGTCTACAAGCACCCAGGCTTTCAAAATTATTTCCATTTGCGCCACATCCTCCATATACGAACATCTTGCATGTAAATGTGTTGGCATCAAAATACCATCTCTCAAAGTAGCCCTTACACTTTCCTGGTAATTTGGGCAGAAAACATGGATCAAGATCTGGTTTACTAAGGTCAACATTCCCTTCACCAAAACTGGGAAATTCTTCATTTGGCCTTCGAGCTTGTTCAATCTCATCTACTGGCTTATTATTGATTTCATCATAATCCTGTCTTTTGATGTTTGGCAAATCTTCTTTTGTCCCTGTAAAAGAGTTTCATGTTAACTGCGATTAACAAATCAACTAATGTCATATGTACATACAGATTTTGCTCATTAAGAATGAATAAATCATGAATGAATATCTTCAATTTCTCCACAACCAACATCAAAAGTAACTTTAATCTATAAAATCTGTAAAATGTTTTAAGATTTCAGTCATTTATGGAGACCACCTTGATAACTTTCCAAACAATCATTATTTGAACTATTTAGCTAAATTATTCTATCCTCGACTTTCTTTGATTAATACTGATATGAAACAAACTAGTTTCAAAACATGTTATACCTGTTAAAGCATTGCACCTCTGCCTGCAAGCATCTGGGGTTTCAAAATTATTTCCATTTGCTCCACATCCTCCATATACGAACAACTTGCATGTAAATGTGTTGGCATCAAAATACCATCTCTCAAAGTAGCCCTTACACTTTCCTGGTAATTTAGGCAGAGAACATGGATCAAGATCTGGTTTACTAAGGTTCACATTGCTTTCACCTACACCTGGAAATTCTTCATTTGGCCTTCGAGCTTGTTCAATCTCATCTACTGGCTTATTATTAATTTCATCATACTCCTCACGATTGATTGTTGGCAAATCTTCTTTTGTCCCTGTACAAAATTTTATAGCATTATTAGTACAGGAAATATCAACTTTTGAAAGAAATGATACCTGTATATAAGATCCTCAATATGGCATAATTACAACACATGTACATTCCAGTGTCACAGACATCAAACAGTATGTTTAAACCTATTTTACAAAATTAACGAATAAAAAAGCTATACCTGTTTTTGCACATGTCTGGATACATGCCTCGATTGTGTCAAAGTTATTTTCATTAGCACCACATCCCCCATATCCAAACTCTTCACATTTCTTAGTTTCTGTATTGAAGTACCATCTTGGGAAGTAGCTTCTACAACGTCCTATTTCTTTAGGTTGTGAACATATGTCATTACTGCTTTCCTCTTCTGACCCACTAATTGGAATGAGAACTGGGCGTACAGATTCATTTTCTTTAACATCGACATTGACACATGCTTCTTCACAGTCATATCGGCTCCCAAAGTTGTTATCATTAGCATTACAACCCCCATAAATAAACTGCTGACAACGTGATGCTTGTGAATCATAATACCACCTTGGGAAATAACCTCGGCAATCACCTGGAAATTTAGGTTGACGACAAATTGTTCTATCCTTTCCAGCATTGCCAGCAGGTTTACAAATAGGAGCTTCTCCAGACCATTTCCCATTATCCATACATGTACGAACTGTTTGACCGTCAACCTGGAAGCCTGGGTTACATGTATATTGAGCAACGCAACCAAATACAGTACAGGCTGCTCCCACTATCACAGTACCTGAATCTGTCTTGGAAGGGACATCTGGGAAACCACAATCAGCTATAAGAACAACAAATACATTTACTAAAAATATCGTTTTAAAATCATCAGTAAGTATCATCTGATAAACAACCTGTCACAAGGTAACAATCACCTTTAAATAAGATGTACAACAGTGTCTGACATCCAGCCTCACTCCATTCAGAAACAATTTGTAGAACATTAAAACAACATTTAAACCAAACAACCTGACACAAAGAAACAAATGTCCAACATGCAAAATACTGGTGTAACAAAGAAAGTGTCTTACAACCCCACCCCTCCAGTCAGACACCAACAGTACAATCCAAAAGCATCGAAGTCACACAGCAAAAGAAAAGATGACCACTAATTTATCCCATAACATCAATAATTAATAGACTACAGGGTGTCCCGAAAGTATGGGGCCCCCCTTAGGCAGACATATACCAGTGTCGTCATAGTAAGTGTCATATATCATTTTAAAGCTTGTCCAAAGTTACATTGATTCACCAAGTATCATGGTTCAACTCTCAAATGTGAAAAAAATACAGGCATTTCAAAATTTAGTGTTTGGTCAAAATTAAGTTCAATTTTATGCCAAATCACTAGTCAATGTCTCCTCCCGCACCATCTTAACAGCAGCAATTCTTTTCGGGTCGGATGGATATTGAGTTGGAAAAAGAGAATGGTGAGGGTAGAAACTCTAAGGAAACTCTTCTAAAGTCCCTTAACAGGTTTTAAGAGGGTTATAAAATTCCACACTCCTATTTGAAGGGCTTTTAGGGTCATATCTGAAAATAATTGCCGCTGTTAACATGGCCAAGGGGGGACACATTGACTAGTAATGTTGTGTAAAATTGAACTTTACTTTGACAAAACACTAACTTTTAAAATGACTGTAACTTTTTCCCATTTGGGAGTTAAACCATGATACTTGGCAAATCAATGTAACTTTGGACAAGCTTTAAAATGATATATGACACATACTATGAGGACACTGGAAAATGTCTGCCTAGGGGGGCCCCATACTTTCGGGACACCCTGTATATCACACAAAACAATGGTTACGAATCAACATAAATAAGCGTACACACCTAAAGGACAGCAGACTGCATATGAATCATCAGCTGCAACATTACAGAAGTGGTCTGCAGGACAATCCTGTCTATCAGGTCCTCGGCCACAGAAAACCATCATTGCACCCATTGGATCACGCAATGGCTGGCCATTTCTACAGGCTAATTCCAGAGGAACAACCCTTAAACCAACAGATTGCAGTATTGTCAGAGATAAAATCGTATATGTTGTAAATTAAGAATCACATGCTACTATAATCAATTTGCAAATTATGAATGAATAAAGGTTGATTGGCGACATGTTTAGATTATATTACTACATAGAAAAGTACTTACCCATTTGGTTTGGGTTCCACAACAGGTTCTATGGTTTCTTTCGGACAGCAGAATCCAGGTAAAGTCTCACTTAGAGGGTTGTTAACACAGTAATACTGATCAGGGCATCCTTGTTCTTCTGGTTCTGTCACACAAAATATAGTCTCTCCACTTTCTGGGTTTCTTAGTAATGGTGCTCCTACTTTACATGTGAACTCCACTGCAGTATCATCAGCACTAGGACATTCACCAGGTGCTATGAATCTAGCTTTTCCTTCAGATTCACAAATGGCAGCATCTAAGGCGCATCGGTTGCCATATGTCTTGTATTTGGTACCATCATGTCCACATACTGGTGTATAGTCCAATGTACAAATTTGGTTACATTTTGTTTTCGCAGGTTTGTCATTTCTATCACCAGGATAGCATTCACCCTCTCTCACAAACCGTACAGTTCCCTTTGATTTGCAAATTGCAACTTCCATAATGCATCTAGTAGGATATGTTTTATATGAAGTGCCATCCTGACCACATACTGGGTTATATTCTCTGGTGCAAGGTTTATCACAGTCTTCATTATTGCCATCATTTGGGCATTCACCTTCTCTCACAAATCGTATAGTTCCCTTTGACTTGCAAATTGCAAACTCCATGGTACACCTATTGCTAAATGTTCTATGTGAAGTGCCATCATGGCCACACATTGGATTATACTCCCTGGTACATGCCTCATTACATTCCTCTTCCTTGTTTTCAGTTTCAGCATCACTTGTGTCAAATTCAGGACATTCACCATTTCTAACAAATCTGGCAACACCGCCAGATTCACAAATGGCAGCATCCATTGCACATTTGTTGCCATAAGTTTTATATTTAGTACCATCATGTCCACATTTAGGATCATATTCCAAAGTGCAAATTTTATTACAATTTGATTTCACCTCTTCTGTGTTTCTGGTCTCAGGACATTCCCCATCTCTGATAAACCTTACAACACCTTCAGATTCACAAATAGCAAAGTCCATTGCACATTTGTTACCATAAGTTTTATATTTGGAGCTATCATGTCCACATTTTGGATCATATTCGAATGTGCAGGCATTATTACACTTTGCTTTTTCTTCTTCTGTGTTTCTGGTCTCGGAACATTCCCCATCTCTGATAAACCTTACAACACCTTCAGATTCACAAATAGCAAAGTCCATTGCACATTTGTTACCATAAGTTTTATATTTGGACCCATCATGTCCACATTTTGGATCATATTCGAATGTGCAGGCATTATTACACTTTGGTTTTTCTTCTTCTGTGTTTCTGGTCTCAGGACATTCCCCATCTCTGATAAACCTTACAACACCTTCAGATTCACAAATAGCAAAGTCCATTGCACATTTGTTTCCATAAGTTTTATATTTGGACCCATCATGTCCACATTTTGGATCATATTCGAATGTGCAGACATTATTACACTTTGTATTTTCCTTTTCTGTGTTTCTAGTTTCGGGACATTCTCCATTTCTAACAAACCTTACACGGCCATCAGATTCACAAATAGCAAAGTCCATTGCACATTTATTGCCATATGTTTTAAATTTCGAACCATCACGACCACATTTTGGATCATATTCATATGTACAGGCATTATTACACTTTGGTTTTTCCCTTTCTTCTGTTCTGCCCGCAGTGCACTCTCCTTCTCTTATCAATCTAACAGTTCCTTCAGATTCACAAATGGCAGCATCTAAGGCACATTGGTTGCCATATGTCTTGTATTTAGTACCATCATACCCACATACTGGTGTATAGTCCAATGTACAAATGCTATTACATTTTGGTTTGTCACCATTTGCATTATCTGGGCATTCTCCCTCTCTTATGAATCTAACAGTTCCTTCAGATTCACAAATGGCAGCATCTAAGGCGCATTGGTTGCCATATGTCTTGTATTTAGTACCATCATACCCACATACTGGTGTATAGTCAAATGTACAAATTTGGTTACATTTTGGTTTGTTATCATCCTGTTTGACTGCTTCATATGAAGGACAGGCACCATTGCTGACAAAACGGATCTCTCCTTTGCTCTTACAAATCGCGCTATCCAATGCACATCTATTTCCATAAGTCTTCTTCCTAGTACCTGAAGGTAAAATTAGTATTTTGTACATGACTTAAAGTAAAACATACAATACTTTCTCATAGGGGTGAGGACGTTGTTTTCTATATCACTACAAACTTCAATTAATTGAATTATTAAATATGATAAGTTGATATCACAATTATATCTTATTATATCATGTTTGAAATCTTACCTTCTTGTCCACAAACAGGGTTATAATCAAATGTACATATGATATTGCAGACACATTCAGGGGCCCCTGTTGCCATGCTACATGTCTCTCCAACCCCATTGCATTCTATGCTTGAACAATCTGCACAATAATTGCAATCTTATATTTACGTGCACTAAATTATATGAGATAAGAAAACTGGGGGATTTATGCTAGTCTTGAAAAAGTGTTACGGTGATAATTTAAATGGAAAATAAAACATTAATTTCAACAAAAAATTTCGAACCAGAAAATCAAGTATAAAAAAATTCATGAAGTTCATAATTTCTTCACTATCTATGGCATAACTATATCCATGGTTACAGCAATTGATTTTTGAATTCAATGATGTAATTATAGCTATTGTTTTTGTATAACAATTAATTCCAAAATTGTTAACTGTAAGAGGTTCGTGTTAATGATAGCAGGAATGAAGTCAACAATCTTAAATCAAATGACAGGAAATGAGTTTGGTATTGTGTTCAACCAAATTCTAGAAAGAGTAGACAATTCCGAGACACTGCCTTACCTGTTTTAGATTGGAGACATTTTGCCTCACAGGCTGCTTCATCATCAAAATTATTTCCATTTCCATCACAGCCTCCGTACCAGAAAAGCTTACATCTTTTAAATTCCTTATCATAATAGTACTTCTTTGTCCACCGTTTACCACAGAAGCTTCCTCTGTCGCTGTCCAAGCCACAGACATCAAGTTCTGCATTTTCATTTTCAGCTAAATCAATAAAAAGTTAAACATGAATAACAAAAAGAGTATGTTTTAAAATAAAATACACTGAATCTGACATCATAGAAACAAGGGTATATTGGTTGGATTCAGTTTATGGGTTGCACATTCATTTTTCCAATCCAGACATATATAACTAAATACAATTGTAGGACTATCTAATTTCATGTGAGACCACAATGTGGGACAGTAGGGATTATGACCCATAGTATTGTCCCAGGGGTTGTGATTTTGACAGAGAGTACTACATTTCAAGAGTAGGGTCTTTTGAAATGCATATTCTGAAAATCAGAACTTTGACTTTATTTCAACAGCTGTTGCTGGTCCCAGGTTGGGGAAATTGACTCACTACATTGCTCCCAGCGAAGGGAATTGAACGCCCATTTTTTCAAATTGTCAAAATTCCCTCCCCTTCAAAAGTTGTGGGGTGGGGATGTGTCAGACAACCCTATGAATTGTGTCTATTATGACTATGTCTAAAATGTTATTCTTGTTATTTTTTTTTGTCAAATAATTAAATGAGTATCTTGAAACACAACTTTGATGTTCATGATTAATAGATATTATAACTGAATAATAACTTACATGTGGTTTCTTTTAAAAGGCATTCTCCCTCTCTTATAAATCTAACAGTTCCTTCAGATTCACAAATGGCAGCATCTAAGGCGCATTGGTTGCCATATGTCTTGTATTTAGTACCATCATACCCACATACTGGTGTATAGTCCAATGTACAAATGCTATTACATTTTGGTTTGTCACCATTTGCATTATCTGGGCACTCTCCCTCTCTTATGAATCTTACAGTTCCTTCAGATTCACAAATGGCAGCATCTAGGGCACATTGGTTTCCATATGTCTTGTATTTAGTACCATCATACCCACATACTGGTGTATAGTCCAATGTACAAATGCTATTACATTTTGGCTTGTCACCATTTGTATTATCTGGGCATTCTCCCTCTCTTATGAATCTTACAGTTCCTTCAGATTCACAAATGGCAGCATCTAAGGCGCATTGGTTTCCATATGTCTTGTATTTAGTACCATCATACCCACATACTGGTGTATAGTCCAATGTACAAATGCTATTACATTTTGGTTTGTCACCATTTGTATTATCTGGGCATTCTCCCTCTCTTATGAATCTTACAGTTCCTTTGGATTCACAAATGGCACTATCTAAGACGCATTTGTTGCTGTATGTCTTGTACTGAGTACCGTCATGTCCACATTTAGGATCATATTCTTCTGTGCATACATTATTACACTTTGGTGTTTCCTTATTTTCATTACTTTTAATAAGACATTCACCTTCTCTCACAAAGCTAACAGATCCTTCAGATTCACAAATGGCAGCATCTAGGGCACATTGGTTTCCATATGTCTTGTATTTAGTACCATCATACCCACACACGGGTGTATAGTCCAATGTACAAATGCTATTACATTTTGGCTTCTCACCATTTTCATTATCTGGGCATTCTCCCTCTCTTATGAATCTTACAGTTCCTTCAGATTCACAAATGGCAGCATCTAAGGCGCATTGGTTACTATATGTCTTGTATTTAGTACCATCATATCCACATACTGGTGTATAGTCCAATGTACAAATGCTATTACATTTTGGTTTGTCATCCTCTTGTTTTGGTTCATCTGAGGGACATCCACCATCACTGATATACTTAATTGTACCTTTGCTCTTACATATAGCACTATCTAATGCACAACGATTACCATAGGTCTTTTTAGTGTCTCCTAGAATAAAATTAAAAACACAGCATTAGCATGCAAACTGTCACTGCCTTCCATCTGTTACCACTTGCAATGCTGTTACAGACACCAAACACTTACCACCGAATAAAAGCTGGAGACTATAACAATACAGGGTGTCCCAAAAAAAGGAAACCAGCAATAGATTGCTTATTTCTCAAATATGAATAATGATAGGAAAATTTCACAGCTACCATCTGATAGATTATGATGTTCTCTTTCTTATGATACCAAAGTTGTCTATTTTCCTTCACGGATGACTGAGTTATAAGGGATTTAAGTGACCATCTCAGAAATTAGTTTGTACCACTTTCAGCCAAGTCAATTTCACCATCATAACAAAGTGATAAGTAACATCAGGATATCACTCTTTTACTAATTTATTTCAATTAAAATTACACATATCATATTTAACACCCCTTTAAAATCCCAATGTCCATTCAAAGTTGTTTTTACCCCAGTGTCATCATCAGGGATGCAGTACGTGCGATGAGATCAAGGGCAGACATTTGCATTGAAAGGAATGGGGGTCATGTTGAAGGACACTGGGGTTAAAAAGGGGTGTTAAATATGATATGTGTAATTTTAATTGGAATAAATTAGTAAAAGAGTGATATCCTGATGTTTGTTGTTACTTCAATTCTCCAAATTAGGTGTTGCCCAGCCAGAGAAGCACTTTTAGGTGATTTAGGCTGGAGACCTCTTGTTGATGTCATTGAAAAAAGGCAAATAGATTACTTTATATATCTAAAATGTAATATCAAAGAAGGGTCATTACACAAAAAGATATTTAATTCTATGTATGATGGCTTCTGTGCTAATGATGAAAGCAAAGCATTCCCTTACTTTTCAAACATAAAATCCATCCTAACAAAATATGGACTGGATGATGTTATCTACAGAGATGATATTGACTGGTATCAGGCCCTTATCAAAATATCAGATCAAGAAAGGCTTAATAATTTTAAATCTGCATTGAATGAAAAGTCTTCACTCTCACTGTATCGATGTCTAAATCCCCATCCCTTCTTAAAAAACTACCTGACCACAGATTTTGACTTCTATGGGCAAAAATTAAAGTTCAAAGCTAGATCAGGGTGTTTTGGCTTAAAAACAGAATACGAAAAATGGGGACAGGGAAATGGAATATGTACGTTATGTGATAAAAATGTAAAAGACACCATCCAACATAGACTTTTTGTTTGCCCTTTCTTTGGTAATGATAGAAATACTTTTTATAAAAATGTTATTGAAAAATGTAATCCAGCACTATCGTCGGGTCTTCTATCAGCCAGTGTGCAAATTAAAACATGTTGGGCCTTAGGTGAGGACATTTTTACATTGTGGGGACAAGAAGAAGCTTTTAAGTTCGATAAATGTGTAAAGGGTCTTTTAAAATGTGTATATAAACCCCAGACCCAATAACATGTTTTAGTTTCTTATATATAATGCCTGTAAACTGATATATGCTTTTAAATGTTTTGCCAATGTCTGGAAGAACCATTTGTGTTCCGCTGTAATAAAAGCGTTTCCAATAAATAAATAAAAAAAATATCACTTTGTTATGATGGTATCATAAGAAAGAGGACATCATAATCTATCAGATGGTAGCTGTGAAATTTTCCTATTGTTATTCATATTTGAGAAATATGCAATCTATTGCTGGTTTCCTTTTTTGGGGACACACTGTAGGTCACCAATTCTGGTGTTGACATAATTAACTTATATCCAGCGGATTAGATTTACTGTATTAAATGTATGAAGTAAATTACTGGTGGAAAAAAGGAATAGTCCATGGTATTTTAAAGCATTTCATGATAATTTCAAATATGTCCTATTATAAAGGATATCATGATATTTGATCGTATTTCCTAATATTTAGTATTTCATGATAGTTTTTCATAATATTTAACAGTTTTTCATATTTAAGCAACAAACATCATTTTTACATGAAAAAAATATTTGTGCATTGCTTATATACTCTAAGTAGAACATCTCCCAAGTTGACTAACAATATACATGTATAGAGTGTTCCACATACACATACATACATACATTCATGTACACAGGTTTTACTATTTATTACCTTTTTGTCCACAGACAGGGTTGTAATCAAAGGTACATATGATATTGCAGACACATTCAGGGGCCCCTGTTGCCATGCTACACGTCTCTCCAACCCCATTGCATTCTATGCTTGAGCAATCTGCGCGATAATGGTAATCTTATATTTAATATAATAAATAATGATCATATGAAAACACAAAGGGCAACAATACAAGTCATATAAAAACATAATTCATCGATGCAAACATGTAAATCACACATGTATCATCCCAGAGTAAGGGCCTTACAGGAGCTATCAAACAAATCTAAACCAATATGTAATTTTCAAAAAGCTACCAGCAGTCATCAACACATTAAACGCTGATAAAGCAGGCAAATAAAAATACTACAAAGACTAAAAGAATAACAGTACACAAAAAGGTAAAAGTAAACTAAAAGAATAACAGTAAATGGAAAAGTAATAGTAAACTCAAAGAATAACAGTAAATGGAAAAGTAATAGTAAACTAAAAGAATAACAGTAAATGGAAAAGTAATACTAGACTAAAAGAATAACAGTAAATGGAAAGGTAATACTAAACCTAAAGAATAACAGTAAATGGAAAGGTAATACTAAACCTAAAGAATAACAGTAAATGGAAAGGTAATACTAAACCTAAAGAATAACAGTAAATGGAAAAGTAATAGTAAACTAAAAGAATAACAGTAAATGGAAAAGTAATAGTAGACTAAAAGAATAACAGTACACAAAAAGGTAAAAGTAAACTAAAAGAATAACAGTAAATTGAAAAGTAATAGTAAACCTAAAGGATGACAGTAAATTGAAAAGTAATACTAGACTAAAAGAATAACAGTACACAAAAAGGTAAAAGTAAACTAAAAGAATAACAGTAAATTGAAAAGTAATAGTAAACTAAAAGAATAACAGTAAATGGAAAAGTAATAGTAAACTTAAAGGATAACAGTAAATGGAAAGGTAATAGTAAACTAAAAGAATAACAGTAAATGGAAAAGTAATAGTAAACTAAAAGAATAACAGTAAATGGAAAAGTAATAGTAAACTTAAAGGATAACAGTAAATGGAAAGGTAATAGTAAACTAAAAGAATAACAGTAAATGGAAAAGTAATAGTAAACTAAAAGAATAACAGTAAATGGAAAAGTAATAGTAAACTTAAAGGATAACAGTAAATGGAAAGGTAATAGTAAACTAAAAGAATAACAGTAAATGGAAAAGTAATAGTAAACTAAAAGAATAAGAGTAAATGGAAAAGTAATAGTAAACCAAAAGGATAACAGTAAATGGAAAAGTAATAGTGATCCTAAAGGATAACAGTAATTGGAAAAGTAATAATAAACTAAAATAATAACAGTAAATGGAAAAGTAATAATAAACTAAAACGATAACAGTAAATGGAAAAGTAATCCTAAACTAAAAGAATAACAGTACACGAAAAGGTAAAAGTAAACTAAAAAAATGAACCTCACCATTAGCTTTAAGACATTCATCTTCACAAGATTTCCTATCCTTAAAGTTATTGCCATTTCCACCACATGCACCGTACCAGAACGCTTTACATTGTCCATCCTCATGATAGAAGCGTTTCTCCCATCGGCCACATAGTTCCCCTATATCTTTCTCGAGACCACAGACATCCACTTCCTCCTCGCTCGCTAAAAGATATGAATGTCAAGGTAACTCTTTCTTCACTCACTAATATGAAGTGAAAACATGAGGGGAATAAATTATGTTAATACAAGAGGTAAAAAAGAGGAGGGAAAACCCCATGATTCAATTGATGACATACGATTTCCTCCTTCGCGCACCTCCTTTCCCGAAAGTATGTATATTTATACTTCCCTCCATCTTGGTTTTCAAAGTTTTCAAATTGACCTAGTTTTAAACCAATCAACGATCGACTAGTTAAACCAATCAGCGACAATGTCATCTCAATACAGATTTAAATTATAAGCGTATGTCATCTTTGAACCCTGGGGTTTCTCCCCTCTTAGGTAAAAATACATGAGGTGATTTGCATGAAGTGAATGTAGAATTTGAGCAAGAATCTGCAAAAATATGTAAGAACAGGTGCCAAAAGATGATGAACAAAGAAAAAGAAACCAAAAGAAAGAAAAAAGAAGCTCTTATATTACATTTTAATTATTAATTCTTACTAATAAATACCATGTTTCTAGGTTACTCTCTTTCTATATTAATATGTACACACAAATATCAATTGAAGGGAATGGACAAAAAATTGTTATAGAACACAGCAAAAAGGGAAACATCTTAGAGTACGAGTACACCAGTCATAAGGAAAAGAAACCCCAACTATCCCAAACCATGATGTCATTACTATTACGTACATGAATCACTGGAGTCAGGCTGACAGGCTGTTTTACATTCCTGTTCTGTCACAAAGTTATTCTGATTTCCCCCGCAACCGCCATATGTGAACTCCTTGCAGGCCTTAATGGTGGGATCGTATGCCCAGCGTATTTTTCTAGCTTTACATCTCCCTGTGACAGCAGGTAGACTGCAGATCTCTTCTGAACTAACTGAAATTAAAGTTACGTGTAGAGTATATATGAAAATGATGATATGACAATAATCTCTCGATTACAAAGAATACTAAAACAGGTCTAGAATATTTCTATGACTGAAAACTAAGGGTCTAGTGCAATTTCCATTATGATTACCCCATGAACAAAATGAATCATTTTTAGGTGTAACATAAAGAATACAATGTCACATAATACTTTGGAAAATATTTAAGCGTTTGGACCAATATGGGCTGAGGTTGAGGTCATTAAGTTCAGCAAGGGTGTATTGACTTGACATTGAATGTGGTCCATTGACTTAACATGTGGATATCATCAGATTCCAATGGAGGCCATGATGGTTTCTATTGATTTTCACAAAAATACCTAAAATACAATATGACCTGAATCGATTGCAAATTAAATAATTTCACAATATGACACAAATGGTATATCACATCAGATGTGCAAATATAAAGTTTGCAATCGATTCAGGTCATACTTCAAATTAAAAGATTATACATTTTTTTCATCATTTTTTTCCTACAAAATGGCTATAGAAAAATGCTTCAAAAGCAGCTTTTACACTTATGAAATCCCATACAACTTTGTAAATCCAAAGATTATACTGTTAAGTTTCATTAATTAATAACATATATTTGGATAAGATGCAGGGATGTGTAAGATGCAAATGGATTTTGACAGACACAAAAAGACTTCCTGGTTTGGCATCTCTACCCCTGTACACTTTATGATTGAATATTGGCCCTAATAAGTGGCACATTCATCGATACAGTGCTGAATATAGGTCAACAAGATACTAGTGTACATATACATGTAATAATAAAAGTAGTATATTTATTTTGAAAAATCAGATGAATAAATTTTTGTTCATGGGGAGATCATAATGGAGGGTGCACTAGATCCTTCATGATGCCATACAATGAAGGCAACAAAATTGGAAGAAGTTTTTGAAAATTAGCAATATACTTGATCCTATTCAGTCTGCATAATAACAAGTAACAGCATTATTTACTGAATTGGTCGATTAACTGTCTATAACAAGATTGTGAAAACATGATTTATGATGCTATCCAATGAAGGCAACACTATTTTCAAAGAATGTAGCAAAGATGAGTTCATGTACATTTGTATATTGTTTTTAAATTATGGAAACTATAAAACAATGCCAATCGTCTTTTGTGTCACACTGGTGACAGCTTGCCATTTGTTTCCATTCTTTAAAAAACAATAGAAAAATAATATACTCTTCTTTTGTTACAACTGTACATTTTTTTAAATAAACTACAGCTCATTCTCACAGGCTGGTATCGAAATATTTGTTCACTGTGACGGAGCATGCTATTTTTCATAAAAACACTAAGAATACTTCACGATTTATTTTTTAACTCATATGTTTCGTTATACCATACAAAATTACTTACTCCATGCAATGGATATATCATTTGCAGGTAACTTTCACTTCTGTTTGAAGTCCAATTACGCTGGGAAGAAAAGCTATTGAAAATGGCGCCGGAGTATCATACTTCAAAATGTATCATTTCTTGTTTAACTTTCTAATGGCATGATATAGTGACACGATAATATTTACACATGGTTTCAGCATAACTATGAAGGTATAAATGAGGTGTTGATGTATTTGGTCTTTTTAATTCTTTTATAAAAAATAATGTTTAATTTTTTTGTCCGCTGTGACGGAGCAGTTGCAAATGTGAACTGTGAAAATGCTCTGTCACAGCGGAAAAAAAATATTAACATTATTTTTTATAAAAAAATTAAAAAGACCCAATGCATTAATATCTCATTAATACATTCAGAGTTATGCTGAAAACATATGTTAATATTATCATGTCACTATATCATGCCATTAAAAAGTTAAAAAAGAAATGGTACATTTTAGAGTCTGATACTCTGGCGCCGTTTTTAATAGATTTTACTCCTAGCGTTATTGGACTTCAAACAGAAGTGAAGGTTACACGCAAATGATATATCCATTGCATGGAGTAAGTAATTATCTTTGATATAACGAAACATATGAGTTAAAAAATAAATCGTGAAGCATTCTTAGTGTTTTTATGAAAAATACCATGCTCCGTCACAGCGGACAAATCTTTCGATACCAGCCTGTGATTCTATAGTGTTGCTATCTTAGTGGGGTTTAAATCAGACTTACCTGCAGGTTCACTACCTTTAATATCTTCGGGTGCTGGAGGGGCAGGGGCTCCATCTCCTCCAACAAGACCCTTGAAGTTGCCTGGATTAAACACTTCATCTCCAACCCTATCTGGATGAACAACAAATTATACATAGTCATAAGATTTAAGTTAAAGGGAATGCAAAGTTTTGTCCCTTAAACTTGATAATAAGTTAGAATAAAGATATATCTTTCAATCCAACTTCGTTTTATTGTTCTATCATTATCCTTTTAATTGTTATTAAGCCCCGGGTTTTGCATATGAACTGGACCACGGAGCTGCCATTTCAACCGTAAAGTGGTTCTTTACGACATTGTTATGACGTCATTGATGCCAGATTGATGCCTTGGGATTCCAAAGTTTTGTGGCGCCATTTTTGAATCAAAAAATGAATGCCGAGTTGTTGCCATTCCAAAGCCAAAGAAATCATTTCAATGGAACAAAAAGAATACATATATACCACCCATAATAAAGAACGATTTCAATAGAATATTAACGCCGGTATTTTCGGAATTGCTTTTTACCTATCTAGACATGGAATGCGGGTTAGATTTATTCTTTATTTTCACTTGAAGCAATCTGGGATTCGTGACTTTTTAACTTTTATAAGGTCTAGCGCTAAATGCGAACAGAGAATGCTAATTCTATCAGGCGAATGCAAACTATTTGAATAAAACATAATAAAATTAATTCAACCAACCCATCTTGAATTTCCAAGAATGTAATGGTTTAATTTGCTAGTCTCATTAGAAAAATACGTGTTCGTACTTTAATATTCATTGCATTTATGTTTATCTTTAACACAGGTATTCAAAGAAATTAAAAAAACCATATTCAATTACTATCATGGATTCTTAGCCTCACGTCACATTTTACGGGGACCGTACTGTCTATCATTTCTATGGTTGCCTAAGTATTTCTGCAGTCAGATAATTTAGCAGTCACATTTGCTAAGATAGCCGTACGGCGCGGTATCTTGATTATGAGGAAAAACTACGATTCCCGTACGGCTGATAAATGATGACGCACGATCAGCGTAGGGCGGCCCTACGACGTGCGTAGTTTTTCTTGAAGGCATCCACAAGGGGTTCTATGGTTCGGAAAGGTCAATTGTAACCTATGAAATCCAAGCGCAGCCGCAAGTCCACCGTGAACCCGAAGTACGGTCGTCGTGAGACCTACGGTTTGGCTACTGCTTGTTGATATCTATGGTGACCAAAGGAAAGAAAAAGTTATAACTCAGACTCTACGCCTTGTAAAGATATGTCGTGTACGTAGACAGCAAGGTGACCTTAAGTCGACTGTAGTTTTCCTATATTTGCCGTAGAAAGGACCTTATACACCCTCCATTGGGATCTCCCCATGAGAAAAAAATAATTCATCTGATTTTTCAAAATGAGTATTCTGCTTTAATAATAACATTTATATGCACACTAGTATCTTGTTGACCTATATTCAGCACTGTATTGATGTAGGCTATAGGCCACTAATTAAGGTCATAATTCAATCATGAAGTGTAGAGGCATATGATTCCAAACCAGGAAGTATTTTTGTGTCTGTCAAAATCCATTTGCATCCTACGCATCCCTGCGTACATGTACATCTTATCCAAAAATGTTACTACATAATGAAATAAAATAGTATATTCTTTGGTTTTACAAAGTTGTATGATTTTTGTGTAAAAGTTGTTTTTGGAGCATTTTTCTATAGCCATTTTGTAGGGAAAAAATGATGAAAAAATGTACAATCTTTTAATTTTAAGTATGACCTGAATCGATTGCAAACTTGACTTCATTTTGACCATAGGGGTATTTGCCAATAAACGCACCTCTTCCTTTACTGATTTCAGGGAAATACGATCGACGTGTGGTCGCATTGAACAAATGTGACTGAAGCTTTTAAAGTTCCACTTATTTTCCGATATAGAAAAACAAAATGTAAATTGAAAATCATTATTCCGAAAATACTGTAGAACTGTACTTACCACGGATGTTATATAATTAAATTCGAGCTCGAAATCAGGAATTGTTTTTAAAAATAAATATATAATAAAATAAATATTAAACTTTTGGCGTAATATCAATACGGCAATTGCCTTATCGTCAAAGGTGATATCCAAGGTGAAATACCATTGAATTTTGAAAAGCTATTTTGTCATATTGAATGTCGCTACGGTGATATGATGATTGAAATTGTTCTTTTAACAACTGAGAAAAATTAAACATTACGTATTATTCCTTGAAAATATGACAATGGCATGTCCTTGTAAAGCTATTGCCAATCTTAATATTTAGGAGATTGACATTTACATACGTATCATTTAGACGACATCGATTTTTTGTTTTTTTTGTTTGCGTTTTTCATCAGCATTTAAATGGCTAAACACTTTAGGAAGTTACTGTTTCATTGGATAACTACTTTTTGTTTTATTTCTTTCATTCTCCAATATGCACCTATTCATATTTGAATAAAATACTACAGATTGAAGAAATCTACCATTTATGATTAGGTAAGAAAGCAATTGCGGCAGTATGCCTATTTGCCGACGTAAACCTCAAGGTTAATAATGATGTGCCGTAAATGCTCATCAGCGCATTAATGAACATTAGCATAGATTTTGAAATTTTTAAATGGTATGTCTTGTATTTACATAAATATGGTAAATGCAACTATTTGTTGGATGCGTTCAGCCGATGATATAACTTACTTATTTTCACAACAAATACGCCAACACATTAGCCACATTAATCTTAGTTAAATAAATCCCCATGTGTAAATGCCATTTTGTATATTTTAATGCATTTACCTCATTTATCGGTTAAATATACAAGAAAGCATTTACAGGATTTGAACAGATTTATCCTTTTTGACCCAGTGTTATCATTATATAAAATAATTCTAGTGGATATTTTTCAAGTGAAATATAATGCGATGACTTCCGAATCGCGCAGCCGATATCTCATAAGTTTAGTGATTTTTCTACCTAGCCTATAAACTTACTATATCACATTGGAGAAAATAAATACAAACATTTGAAAAAAGACATTGCAACAATTCAATTTCTATGAAGAATATATTGAAACAACTTTTCCAAATATATGATATGATATGGACATGAACATGCGGCAACAATGTTAAGCGGACAGAAATAGTTATAAAATATCAGTGAAATGTGTTCTATTTCTGCGATCCGAGTATGACGTGATTATATAGCGACATTTCCGAGGCATCAATTTTAAGGCATCAATGACGTCATTGATACATAACAATGGCGGCATCCGCAGCGATCCAGATATGGGTACTTTGAACTTGAATTATATGTTAGTTCAAACACGATATGTCCCATGAGTGAGCTGAAGTGATAGATGATGGTTATAAGGGTTTCTAGACAACTCATCCCAAGACAAGTCATCCCAAGACAACTCATCCCTAAGACAACTCATCCCAAGACAAGTCATCCCCAAGACAACTCATCCCAAGACATCTCATCCCAAGACAACTCATCCCACTTGTATAATTGATAAACTATTTTGTCCTCTATATTATATATATCCCTTTTTCATTTTTATGATTACAAAGTGAATTTTGATTACACATTCAATTTTTAATACTGATTTTTAGCATTTTGAAATGGCACTTGAAAGTTATGTTTTACTTGTAAGTACTGCCGCTATTTTGATGAATTCTGGGTTATTCTAAATATATTTGAGAATATAGGATTGAACATAAAAGTCATAGACATTATTTCCAAATTTAATCATCATAAATCTGAAAGTTTGAAATTGGCAATCTTATTTAGGATTAAGCCAAAATATTTTAAAACAAAGACTGAATTAATCTGAGAGAATTATTCTGATAGCACCTTGGATAATACATTCTAACTGAGTTAATCCTACACCTTTGATTATCTTTGATTTAATATCAAAGTATATATTAAATTTGAACATGTTTATCTTTATCCCAATCAGTCAACAAAAATTAACTAAAACTAGGCTAACTAACTACAAAATACAAAAATATTAAGTAAATACAGCATGACAAAATATGAAATGTGTCAGTTTAAAATACAGCATGAAAATGTATTAATAAAAAACAAAGATATTCCATGACCAGTGTGCTAACTGCTAAAATCTCTAAATATTTTTCATTCTTTCAAAATGAAAATTAATTGTATAAAATTATGTTTTATTTCAAGTTGGGAAGAGTTGTCTTGGGGATGAGTTGTCTTGGGATGAGATGTCTTGGGATGAGATGTCTTGGGATGAGTTGTCTTGGGATGAGATGTCTTGGGATGAGTTGTCTTGGGATGAGATGTCTTAGGGATGACTTGTCTTGGGATGAGTTGTCTTAGGGATGAGTTGTAGCCAGCGTGTAAATTAAAACATGAAACTTTGCATTCCCTTTAATGATCATGGGTCCCTTTGTATGGAGTTTGAAATTGTAAAAAGTATCTAAGTAAGATGTAATTCAAAATTGTTAATTGTGTATTTACTGAGTTGTAGATCTTGCAATTATTACTATTTTGTCCATTACTTACATATAACATACAGTATACAAAATAGAATATATTTACTATTTTTAATTTTTTACAAGAGTTTGATGAGAGCAAAAAGGGCAACACAAAAACATCAGAGATGACATATGGTTGACATTCGTTTAAGGCTACTCTGATCCCTGCTTGACACATTTCCATATTAGGCTACTCTGATCCCCAGTTGACACATTTTCATATTAGGCTACTCTGATCCCTGCTTGACACATTTCCATATTAGCCTACTCTGATCCCTGGTGGACACATTTCCATATTAGGGTACTCTGATCCCTGCTTGATACATTTCCATATTAGGCTACTTTGATCCTAGTAACACATTTCCATATAAGGCTACTCTGATTCCTGGTCGATAAATTTCCGTAAACCCTAGTATACACCAATGGAGCAAGTTGGGACCTCCATAGACTTAACTTTGTGAGGGACCTCGTGGGACTTCTTGGGATTTTGCCCCATGGAGTCCGTGGAACTTCATGGGACTCTGTCGGATTTTGCCCCATCCTGCCCCATTGAGTCCCATGAAGTCCTACGTGGGACTCTGTGGGATTCGATGGGGCAAGTTGGGGCAAGATCCCACTGAGTCCTATCTTGCCCCATCGAGAATGAACATGTCCATTCTTTCCATGGGTCATCAATCATGGGATTTTCGATCATATGATGTGTTGTGTAAAGCCCAACACACACGAATGGGGCACGATGTGATTTGATGGGACTCCATGGGGCTCAATGAGACTCCCCGATGGGGCAAAGTCATCAAGTTCCCATGTGACTCTATGGGATTCGATTGGGCGAGTTGGGATTCGAAGGAGCAAGATGGGACTCGATGGGGCAAGTGGGATTTTGCCTCATTGGTGTATACTGGGCTTAAGGCAATTCTGATCCCTGATTGACACATATTCATATAAGGCTATTCTGATCCCTGGTTGACACATTTCCATATTAGGCCACTCTGATCCATTTTGACACATTTTGATTACCATTTTGACTCATCTAATGTGATTTGTTAAATATGTTTTATCATATCACCCAAGAAAGATGCAATATGATCCCTATAAATAATATTTTATTTCTTACTTAACTAATATAATACAAGAAATGGTTTAATCCAAAAAAGATAAAGGGTATGAGCTTAAAATGTCTATGAGCTCAGATAGTTCCAATAAGGCTGTTTTTGTGTCTGGTCCAAAAGCCATTGATTAAGTTACATTGCTATTATTAATAGCAATGTATCATTCAGATTAAATTAGAAAGTATTTTGAAAACTAAACAATATTTTTTCCATTTTAGTTTTTCCGAGAGTAAAATAGCTGCAGGTTATATGAATTTCATACTGATTTGGTGCAAGTCATAGGTGCAGATTGTATTTGCAAATTGTAGGTGCAAGTTGTAGGTGCAGGTGGATGTAGGTCATGAAGCATAAACTACGTTCCTGGAATTCAAACGTTTACAATCAAATACATACAATCACAATATATTTCTCAAGCCATGTCTGTTCTACAAATTATCCTCAATAATTTGAATGAATTGCCTGACTTTTTTAAATGTTTGCTTTATCCCTTGCTGATTCCACTCTTTTTATCTCTAATTCCAAATATGGGCACATAAGATGTTTAGTATATTAATACATTGTTTGCATAACACTGATTTCTACTTTGCATGCTAATTAACCTTTGCTTTTAAACTTTTCTTCAAACTGCGATTGAATCTATGTTAAACAACTAAATGCTAAACTATTTAAGACTAATGGCTTTTAAATATTTAAATATTGCTGCAACTCTAATATAGAGAACAAAATGATATCCAATCCATGCTAGAACTGCTAAAACATGGTTAACATGCTAATATATGCTAAAATTGCTAATTCATACAAATACTGCTAAACCATTTATATATACAGCCAAACATTCCAAAACTGCTAAACCATATAAATACTGCTAAACATGGTTAGGCTGGCAATCCATGCTACTATTGCAAAAACATGATTAACTGCTAAATACATGCTACAATTGCTAAACCATATAAATACTGATAAAACATGGTTACCTGCTAATACTTGCTAAATGATACAAATACTGCTTTTAACATGCTAAAACTTCTAAACATGCTAATACTGCTAAATAATGACCAACTGCCAATCCATGCTAAAAGTACTAAATATGAGTACTGCTAAACCATGATAATAATGCTCAATTATGGTTATTTGCTAAAACATGCTAATACAACTGTGAGAAAACATGCTTACAAGTTAAACTATAATATCCATACTGCTATATTAACAAATGTACTGCAAAAAGAAAACATGCTTAACGCTTGAACAAATCCACAGTATGACCCCGACCTGCCAATAGTTGAAAATGAGGAAAAGAGTGAAATCAGCAAGGAATAAAGTAAACAGGCATGTAACCAAGACCCCAAATGGTATATAAATGCAAGAATACCAGGCAGTTCATTCTTGAAATTGAGGAAGCGTAGAATATACATAGCAAGAGAAAGTTTAAGAGTGGGGAGACTTACTTGGTCTGCCTGGTTGCTCTTCCGACTGGCACAGATTCAGAGAATAGAGTTTGGTCAATGATAAATCTGAAATGTAAAAGAAGTGTAAAATTAGCAATCAAAAATAAATCTGGAGTACAAACATTTCAAAAAAAGTTAATTTTTGGTTTTAGAATAAGATAATGTTTAATTTATTGATCTAAATGGGCCAAAATAGAGAATGAGGAAAATAAAATGAGTTGTACTTCAGTTTAAAAGGTAGTGCCTCATGCAGTCTAAAAGCTTAGCATGCACCTTGCTATTTTTAAATGAATCTGAGAGAATGACTTTCCAATAAAACCTGGCCTGTTTTTGTGGACAAACTTGCATCAAAAAATGTTAAGAAGTTTTTGAAAAGTAGCTAAACCAGAAACAAATGGCGATAATTAATTTAATATCTGCCCTGAAAATGAAAAACAAAGAGGTGGTGCAATTTATGGGATTGGTGATCTATCAAAAGTAAAGTAAGTAAACAAAATAAATGGCAAAAAGGTAAAAATTAAATATTCCACATTTAGCTTACAAACATGTACATACCTGTATCATAGTAATCATAGACCATAACTGATGCAGGTTTCAAATCCTTCACAGGTGTTGACTGTTCCACCACAAATGACAGACACTTCTCCTCTGAGCTAATCTGCAAGGTTAAAATCACTTGTGTGAATACCTTATGCATGTAGCTGTTTGAATATACAATAAATAGTAAATGAGCCAGGCCACAGGAAAAGGGGTCTTATGACAGATTTTTTCAATATTCTGATCTTAGAAAGCACAAAGAGACCTTTCAAATGAGCCATGGCTTATGCCTTAACAACTTTTCCTTGCATAGATAGACCAAAAAGTCGGATTTGAATTTAGCACATTTTCCTCTTAATCTTCTGCACATTTTTGACTCTGTAGCACAATTCTAATTTTTGTGATAAGACCAGTTTTCCTATGGCCAGGCTCAAATATGTTTTGCTATGTGTAGCTATTCAGGTATGTTTTGTAGCTTTCAATAACAAGGCATTAACATGACAAAATGTCACCACCTAAAACAATTTGGTCAATTTAAAGCAAGTTGGAAAATACCTTTTGACCTTAAGAATGTTTTTGAAGATTTGAGCTTCTGGGATCTTGTAGATGATTTTGAAAAAAGAAATTGTTCAATCTGAAGCAAGTTAAAACTAGTTGCACACAAATCTTAAGTCAGATTTGAACTTCTTAGAACATGTAGATGATTTTGAAAAAAAAATTCGTCAATTTGAAGCAAGTTGAAAAAATACCTCTTTGACTTTTTTTGACATTGAGAAGGTCATTGAAGGTCAAATGTCAAATGTAAAGTCAGATTTGAACTTCTGAGAACATGTAGATGATTTTGAAAAAAAATTAAGTAAATTTGAAGCAAGTTGAAAAAAGACCTTTTTGACCTTGAAAAGGTCATTGAAGGTCAAATGTCAAATCTAAAGTCAGATTTGAACTTCTGAGAACATGTAGATGATTTTGAAAAAAAATTAGTCAATTTGAAGCAAGTTGAAAAAAGACCTTTTTGACCTTGAGAAGGTCATTGAAGGTCAAATCTAAAGTCAGATTTGAATTTCTGAGAAAATGTAGATGATTTTGAAAAAAAAAATTAGTCAATTTGAAGCAAGTTGAAAAAAGACCTTTTTGACCTTTTTTGACCTTCAGAAGGTCATTGAAGGTCAAATGTCAAATCTAAAGTCAAATCTAAAGTCATATTTGAATTTCTGAGAACATGTAGATGATTTTGAAAAAAAAATTTAGTCAATTTGAAGCAAGTTGAAAACAGACCTTTTTGACCTTTTTTGACCTTGAGAAGGTCATTAAAGGTCAAATGTCAAATCGAAAAGGCAGATTTGAATTTCTGAGAACATGTAGATGATTTTGAAAAAAAAATTAGTCAATTTGAAGCAAGTTGAAAAAAGACCTTTTTGACCTTTTTTGACCTTGAGAAGGTCATTGAAGGTCAAATGTCAAATCGCAAGTCAAATCTAAAGTCATATTTGAATTTCTGAGAACATGTAGATGATTTTGAAAAAAAAATTTAGTCAATTTGAAGCAAGATGAAAAAATACCTTTTTGACCTTTTTTGACATTGAGAAGGTCATTGAAGGTCAAATGTCAAATCTAAAGTCAGATTTGAATTTCTGAGAACATGTAGATGATTTCGAAAAAAAAATTTAGTCAATTTGAAGCAAGTTGAAAAAAGACCTTTTTGACCTTTTTTGACTTTGAGAAGGTCATTGAAGGTCAAATGTCAAATCTTAAGTCAAATCTTAAGTCAAATCTAAAGTCAGATTTGAATTTCTGAGAACACGTAGATGATTTTGAAAATTTTTTTTAGTCAATTTGAAGCAAGTTGAAAACAGACCTTTTTGACCTTTTTTGACCTTGAGAAGGTCATTGAAGGTCAAATGTCAAATCTTAAATCAGATTTGAATTTCTGAGAACACGTAGATGATTTTGAAAAAAAATTTAGTCAATTTGAAGCAAGTTGAAAACAGACCTTTTTGACCTTTTTTGACCTTGAGAAGGTCATTGAAGGTCAAATGTCAAATCTAAAGTCAGATTTGAAGGTCAAATGTCAAATCTAAAGTCAAATCTAAAGTCAGATTTGAATTTCTGAGAACATGTAGATGATTTTGAAAAAAAAATTAGTCAATGTGAAGCAAGTTGAAAAAAGACCTTTTTGACCTTGAGAAGGTCATTGAAGGTCAAATGTCAAATCTAAAGTCAGATTTGAACTTCTGAGAACATGTAGATGATTTAGAAAAAAATTGAAGTCAGTCTAAACAGTATTTGTTAAGTTATAGGAAGTTGTAAGAAATTGTTACAGACGCCGGACGCCAACCGCCGGACGCCAACCGCCGGACGCCAACCTCCAACCGCCGGACGCCGTCGCAAAAAACGGAGACCATAACAATATGTCACCACTTTTGGTGGTGACATAATTAGCGATTGTATGCTATTTCATGACGTGAAAGTGCTTTGACATCATATTAATTATAATTTCCTAGATTATTGTAGAGGTAAATAAAAGGTATATTCTAGAGGTAAATATATATATAAATAATAAATAATATACTTATGGGACACTGTGTACTTACAGAGTCAAAGTAGAAGCTGACAAAATTCTTATCAACCTCATACCGCTTGAGACCAAGGAAAATGTCATTCAACAATGGCTCTACGGTTTCCTTCAACGGTGACCAGCCAGATGGCATTTTAACCTCAATTACGGCCATATTGGATTCATCCCCTGGCCCTTGGTAGCTGAAAAAGTCAACAAGGCATTTACAAGGCAAAATATCACCACCTGCCATTTGTTACAGACACTGACCACTGAATGCTGCTACAGACACCAAACACTGTTACAGATGCTGAACACCAATCACCGAACACCATCCACAAAAAAGTGGAAAACTATAACAATAAGTCAACACTTCTGGTAAGTCTTAGTGATCTGGATTTCTTTGCAGTTTTAAGTCAAAATTGGGGAGATATCTTGTCTTCAGGCTATACATGTACAAATAGATAGGGTACAATACAAAGGGGATGTAGTAATACATCACACACTCTACCTTGTACAAACTTTTATGGTCTGCTTCTTGCAGGCAAAACCACTGGGATTGACTCTCAGTTGGAATGCTGGGACATCTACCTCCTCTGGGAAAATGTTGTATTTCATGGTACCCTGGTAAAAATACAACAAGATAATGGATGTGAAACTTTGAAGAAAAATGACTTGGAGTCCTATGCTTTTAAATACAAAGAAAAGTTAGAAGAATATGATCTGGCAGGAATAAACTAAATACTGAAAGTAGTAAAAACTTAAAACTATATACAAATACAAGAGTTAATAAAGAAAGTGAACATTTTGGGAAATTATATGAGCAGGGGTTTTATAATATAAAAACTAGCAAATGGGGGAATAATGAAAATAGGCAAAAATTACTGAAATGAGTGAATACATGTACCTGTAGCAGAGCACATCCTGTTCCTGAAGTGTAAGTCTCAATGGTGGATGGTATAGATGGCACATCAACCTTCTGCAGGAGGAGACTATTGCCAGAATTTATGGCTAAACTGGTCGAGGGAATGGATCCACTTAGAGCAACAGTGATGTCCTGGTCACCATATACTAGGGCTGCATACTGGGCCAGGGCTTGGAGAGCAACAACTGTGTCCTGTAACAGTACATGTATTCGTGTACAAATGAGTTGAGCTCAAGACTTGATAAGTTGTTGGTGATGTAATGCATGAGATTCTAGTTTGCAGTTAAAAATGAGTGCTAAAGTCCAGTTTTAAGGCTAAAATACTAGAACTTGTTCAATATATCATTAATAATGCCATTAAGTTATGATCTTTCAATAAACACCCGTGGCTGTTTAAGAAAGAAACTCTTGTATTGATATAATCTACACATGTATCATGTGATTTCTTTTGGACCATTTTTTGGAGATATTGATCTGTTCAAACCAAAATTTCCTGCACTTACCTGGGTAGAAGCGAATCCTCCTCTACTGTTACGTTGTCGGCTAATCCAGCGCACAATGGGCATAACCTCAGCTTCAATATTCTCTCCTCCTTTTAGGAGAAGGGAGAGTAATGCGTATGATGTGATTTCAACATCGGCAGATTTTGCTTTATGGAATGGGGCATCATCTTGTGAAGGTGGGGCAGGGGCAGACTGCCAGTACTTCATGCCATCTAATAAAAGAAAGGAGGAGTGAGACTGCTGATGAAGCATATTAGTACTCAGTACTGTTAAAGCATCTAAGATGTTCTTAAGAGTTGATCTAAGAGTTGATTGCTCTTCATGAGAGTTTAAAGTGACACTTACCTTTATTAACAGCTAAACTATTGAGAAGTCGAAGATAACGCTGAGCATTGACGGAATTAGGATTTTCAAGCATTAAAGCATATGTAACCATAGCAACACCATATTTGTCAGTTCGCCGGGGTGGATGACGTCGGACCATACAAGACACAGCACGTCGAATACTGCGATCCTAAAACATTGTATAATGTCCATTAATCCCATGCATAAAAGGAAGAACCATCCCAGTTACTATGACAACTTCTACATGTACAATTAAACATATTTCACTTAACATTAACCATATTTTAAAAATAATTATTAGAAATATGATGCTTTCCATGTAAACATTTGAGCAAGATTTGAGTAAATCATCCAGTATATAGCCACTTTGATTTGAGCTGTATAGTTTAGTCACTTGGTTTATCATAAGTATCATAGCTTTAGTTTTTTGGATGTGTAAATATTTTAATTTACGAGTTGTTTTTAAATGAACTTCAAAATTTTGCTGCAATTAATTGGAAAAGTGTTTGAATGGTCAAGTAAATATATGAGATGATTACATGAAGATAATCCCTAATGCCTCTCATATTTTGAGATAATCCCTTATATGTCTTATATTTTGAGATAATCCCTTATGCCCTTCATATTTTGAGATAATCCCTAATGCCCCTCATATTTTGAGATAATCCCATATGCCCCTCATATTTTGAGATAATCCCTAATGGCTCTAATATTTTGAGGTAATCCCTCCTGCTGATACTTACTGTCTTGTTTAATCCAGCCTCTAGTAACGCAACAGTAACATAGGCAGTCAATGTAGATCCAGAACCTCCATCACTCAGTCCTCCCTTCATGTCCTTATGTAGAACTTTACCAACACTTGGGAAACATCCGTCACGATTCTGTTGGCTTACAAACCACTTCACTGATTTGTCCAAATCCTTTTTGTCAACTGTGATGTACTTTTGGGCCCTCGCAAAAGATTTTACGACAAATGCAGTTAGCCATGTGCTGCCAGAGTCGTCACGTTTGCCAAATGCGCTGTATGTGCCATCGTCATGACGATAAGTTAATTCACGTTGGTAACCTGCAATTAAAATATCATTGTGACATTTTAAAAATTGAAGTCAAAAGAATGGAATATTCCATTCTACTTTTTTAAATTGCCATAGATTTCCTTATTATAAAAGAAAACGTATTCCTTATTATAAAAAACTCCTTGTGACATTTGTATTTAAATAAGACAGGTTATGCCTGCAAGAAGCAGAACATTAACTTTGTACAAGGTAGAGTGTATGAAGTTCTGAATCCATGGTTTCTGTATATAAATAGGTGGAATAAGGGTCTACAATGAGCCTAATTTCTTTACCTTTGATCATGTACTCCTCAGATGTCTCCTTTAGTTTATCAGTAAGCTGATTGGTGGCCTGCAGATATTCCATGATGTAGATATTTGGCGCAAAGCTGAGCATGGTCTGTTCCCCACAACCAGTTGGTAGCCTGATCAACTTGGCAATGTTAGACAAAGTAGGACCCATCAAGTCCCCTGGAAAAAGAATAAATCAGATTTTACTTGATTACTTATACAAAGTCTGACATCTTATTTTTCAATGTTCACTTAACAGCTAATTAATATAGATTTTTCATGTTCCCATATCTAGATTTTAGCATGAGTCACTACCCCGTAGCGTTTTGCACAAATACAATGCAACTATTATCCTACACTGGTAAGCCTTACACATTTCCTCCCAATATAGATCTTTTTCAAAATGTTTTCTTCTTTTGCCTCCAAATTTATCTACTGTAACCTAAATCGTATTCTGAACAACTTCAAACGAGAACAATTTTCCATCCCTTTTTTCTAGAACTCACCAATAGCAGTAACATAGGCTCTTTCAGAGTCGGGTACTGCATTTTCAGGTAATTTAAATGTGATGGTTCCACTGCTCCCTTGTTCAGGGCTATCTGGACAGACAAAATATGTCTCTGTATACTCCTGCGGAACACCCTCAGCCTGAAATATTGATTTAACTTTGTCAAAATGTCAACAATTTTACAAAAAAACAGCCAGTCCTATTCTAAGACTTGTGAAACAATTGATTTAATTTTATATATCTTGTATTGTATGTTATATGATAGACTATGAGCTCAAATAACACATTTAAATGAAATGAATCAATGTTTGGAGTAATGTAGAATCAAAATTGTTGAATTCATACCTCAACTAAGAGAGGTCTCACAGCGGCATCTTGGACTCCTAAGTACGACCTGGATGCCAAGTTGTTATCACAATCACTGTTGGCGTTATTTGGACCAAGTTCATCAGTGGATACAGCCTATAAAGTATACAGTAAGAAATCAGTGAATGTTTCATTGCTGCTTGTTTAATGAAGGAGTTCTTGTATGCCAGCCTTTAAGTGAGACCAAAAGGCGGAGGTACATGTATATGGGTATAACATAAGTTTTGGCATATGATCACTTTAAAAGATTACAGTGAGAAATACTGATACTTTCTTGAACTGTGATGTTGACCATGGACAGAAAGTCCATGTGTTGGCCTAGTTGAATGTGGATTCCATTTATTGTACATGTAAGTATGTGACACTTCAGGCCAGAATTTTCCAAGGGGGGTTCACTTTTCCAAAAAATTCTAGGGGGAGTTCACTTTGGCAAATTTGGCCAAAAATCAATGATGAAAAACTGCATGATTTTGATAGAAATTTTGGCCAGGGGCCCCGAACAAATCTTTACATCCCATTCTTACACTGTAAGTAGTCCCCTCTCCCCTCCTCTCCCCCTGACTGGTCAAACCATACTTACTTTAACTGTAATATTGACTTGTCCTAGTTCTGTGGGTGCTATGAGATATGAATGAGAGACTGCCTGTCCCCCACAAACACACTTTAAGACATCTTTGGTTCCTTCCTCTAAAGTAAAAGCTTCAGATTCTTCAAGGCTTAACTTGATCTGAAACAAAGAACTAAAAGTAAAATTTCAACGCTAATCATTAAAATCGTATCAGACCCTTAGCTCTCAAACTGTTCCTCGAAGTGTGTAAAATATATACAGCCAATTCAATTAACCTCTTGACTACCTGGAGTCATCTCAGAAATGACCTTGAAACCCAGAGTGACGAGAAAATCCGTCACAATTTTTTCACTAAAATTGCTCTTTTTTGAACAATTTTCGACCAATTTACACAAAATTTTTTTTAAAATGTGTAGAAATGATCTCTGCCGACTAATTTCACTAAGTCTAGCATCTAAAATTGTACACGTATATAGTTAAAAGACAAAAGGTGGCAAAAATGAAAAATTCTCTGGTTTCAACAGATTTTAGAGTCTGGGATTCAAGAGGTTAAATAGATTTCTTAAAATGGTTAATAATTGACTATAAAACTAGCGAGTGTAGCCATTTAGAGAAGACACATCTTAGTTTGTGCAACAAATAAACATACAACGTTTTAATTTTACTAAGATTGAAAATCAACTCCATTAATGGTATGATGAGAGTGAGTCAAAAATTGTAATATGGTAAAACAAAGGTATGGATCAAAGAGAATGCATATGGATCGATAAATAGTGCCTAAAAATATTTCCAGCAATTTCTTACCATTAGGCATTCCTTCAAATAGTTGAACACTGTTATAATAACAGGAACCTTCTCTCCACGTACAACAGCGTATGGTAGGGTGAACGACACGAAGAATGGCTGGAATGCATTCAATGCTATTGGCTGGGAGATTCCGAGGCCAGTCTCAGAGTTGGTACAAAATGCATTCCCAACCCATTCAGTGATTGTGTCTGGAACTGTCACATCGATGTTCCCCTCTCCCGTTGATCTGAAAATGAATTAGGTTGAAGATATAGGATTTATCCCTCATGGAATAACCAGGGCTTATTAATAAATTCAAATTACAAATGCTCTTAAAATACTTTTAATGTTCCTTGAAGAATCAGCATGAAGTCAACAATGTTTTTCTCTTAAACAAATTATTGAAAACATTCTGTAAAAAAACATGGTCGTTTATGTAATGTTGACTAATTGACAATAATTTAATGCGAAAATAATAATTTATATATATTTTATATAACTGTTTTTGTTAACATTTTTTGTTTTTAGTGCAATAGTTTTTTGTTCCTTTTTACCAATTGTTGAGAATGAAATAAAATATCTTTCCGAACCTTGTTGGAACAAAATAGCATATACAACATTTTCTTAGACCTCTTAATATTATAGTTATACAAAGGAAATTTTGGTTGATTTAACAAAAAGTATGCAAAAAATTAAAACAAAACCCCCCAAAATAGATAAAAATTAAGATAAACCTTTTATTTCATTAACAAGATACTATTTTAAAATCAACAAAAATTTCCTTTGTACATCTACAATATTGAGAGACCTAAACACGTTTTGTTTTTGCCGTTTTGTTCCAATGAGATTCGGAAAGATGTTTCATTTCATTCTGAACATATGACACCAAGCACAAAAGAAGAAAAGAAGTGTCTGATGTGTTTTCTAAAACAATATAGAGAAAAGTATATGTATATATTTCAAATTATAATATTACCATCCAAAAGATGACCATTTAATTGACAATGTGTAAAATTTTTTGATGAGTCAGTTTAAGAGAAATATGTCTTCAAAAAGTTCACCATATCGATACCACTCCTTTCATTATTCATCTAATATATCTAGTTTTACATGTAATATTGAAAATAGAAAAATTGACATCAAAATAATAAAATGAAGGAACGGTCTGTGTTTGAGTTTTTTGTTTTCTAGATTTATCCCTCACTTTTGTAAGTCCACATCAAATAACATTGGTAAAAGTCTAGACATTCATGCCAAACGTTTATTTGGCACATGCAATAAATTAATATTATAATATAAAAGTGAATACATAGTCGTATAATAGGCAAACACATAAGAGGCAAAGATTCATAACAGGCAACAACATGTTAATAGGCAAGTACAATAAGCAAATATATACATATTATACATATAAGGCAAATTAAGCATATTCATTTCTTTGCCAGGAATCCCTGGACAGATATCAAGCCCCATAGTCAGTTTTTGCAAAGGTGTGTTCAGTTTTTAAAAAACTCAAATATCACATGCAGTTTTGTACCAAAATCTCTCTTGAAAGTGGTTAGAATGGTGAAAAGGCATGGTTCAGCTGGGGGGGGGGGCACTTCAATGGTTCTGCCTGCAAAGAGCTAATGAGTACTTATTACCCTATAGTTTCTAGCCTCCATAACCAAGTTTCAGGAAAGAATGCCCTGATGGGCTCGGAGGAATCAGTCTGGATGATCTCTGGCCCAGTCTCAACAACCAAATTTGCTACAGATGGGCCGAATCCATTGCTGTTTCTGCTAAGCATTGGCAATGCCATGGGACGCCCTATAGAATTACCATGCAAAAACACCTCCTCAATACATTACTCTGTAGATTTAAGCTTTCAAAGGGTTCCCCTATGCTCCCAATTAACTAACACATATCCATTCTGAATTTATACATATAAGATCACAATATGACCTTCATCCAAGGTCACAAGAACGCCACCACCAGTCCTTTCAAAAAAATGACATTACAGCCATAGTTCTTATAACTATGCCTCAAGAATCAAAGAATCTCTGTGACACCCTCGAGCACTCCCAATACCAAGTACCAAACATCTCCTATGAGACAAAAATTGACCAAAAGCTGTAGTAGAAATAACTCTCCATGTTTATTTAATATCAATATAGGTGGCACTGTACAGTCAATTTTAATTTAAATAAATGAATATTGTGCATTAGCCTACATTGCCATATTCCTGAAAAACAAGAATCCATTTTACCTGTTACACAGCAGGGTTAAACTACTTTGTTACGGAGCATTCTGACAAAAAACTTCTTAATATACAATGTTATGCCTGCATAACAAATCAAAATCCTTCATTTAAAGCTTTTTTCAAAATTCTTTTTAACAGAGCAATGAATCCTGCTGTGGAACTCTTACCCTTGCCAGAAATGTGGCATATAAACAGGCCTGTATGTACAAGAAATTTCAAAGCAAATACGTGACATATACGGGATTCCCGTGAAATTTCCGATGAAATACTTTTTTTTCAGCTTTCATTTTTTGAAGTTCTACAGAATTTTGCTTGACAATTATCAGGTAAAATGTGAAATATTCTGTCACACAAAAAATGCTGGCATGGCTTCAATTTCTTCAGCAAATGCTAGGCTGCAAATACGCAAATTGTGGGACAGTTGGACCTGCTCATTAGTATAAAACAAAGCCAAGGATGGTCATTCTTAACTTTTGGTCAGTTCTGACCCCATAAGAGAGGCTGTTACCCATAAATCCCATGCATTACTAGAGGTACATTGTACTAATTACCCTATTGATTCTATTCTCCAGAGCCAAGTTTCGGGAAAAAATATCCTAAGGGTGTCCTTGGGTGAGGGTGGGGTTTTGGGCCCACGGCCCTGTGGGTAAGGACTGTTTAATCCCACCGGATACACTGTAATATGTATATGTCATGTACTATCGTATGAACACATTTCTGTATCCCATAATATTTCAGGGTTCGTACACCTTTTTCAAGATGAATTTCCCTGACATTTCCAGCCATAAAATGAAATTTCCAGATCCAGTTTTCCTTGCACGGCCTCTAAAAAGTCTCTAACAACTGTATTATTTAAAGACTTATTGTGAAACATTTTGGGTTTATCCTTTAGTACCATTTCTCATGACTCAACTTTACTTCTACAGGCCGTTTTTCACCAATTTATTCCTGATACATTATGTTCTTAATTTTACATATTTACGAAGGTAAACATATATGTACAGGGACATAGTCAGCAAGTGTCAAGGGGGTGCATTTTTAGGGGTTTGCATCACTGCGAGTGAAGGAAACCCAAAGGGGGGTACGGGAAATTTTTCAAAATTGACAATTGTATATGGTGCATTCTAAGCATTTCAAACTATAATTTGTTGATGTTTTGTAATGAATCCAAATAAAAACTGAAACTTAAAAATGTTGATCTAAAGAAAAATAGCAACTCCCTTGAATGCCAATTCCTACCTAATGAAACATATATATCGAATACTATCATTGTGAACATGATATGAAAAATGGCAACTATCTTCTTGAGCAGAGACAGCAACAAAAGCATTGGTATATAAAACTTTAACCAAATCTGTCAATTGATATTTGAGTTAGATAAATAGACTGAATACTACCGGACTGTCGAACAGACAGACAGAATGACAGAATATTAATATGATACAATTTTAAACTGAAAAGAGTTTTTCACCTCCCGCCCTCCTCAGATTAACCCCTCAACAAACCATGAAACATATACCAGTAATTAACTTTGAATGGCCTTAGACTAACATACAGTATATGGAAAAGCATAATTGTATTGAACCATCTATACATATTCTTTATTGTTCAGTTTCAGTATAATGTTCACACTGTTCTAAATCAGATTTAATGTCATTCAATCAACCCTAATGAAAAGATAAGCAATTTGTGGAAACAACTAAATGTTCGACTTTGGATTTCATTGATATCCTATCATAGCCTTAAATGTATTTTGCTGGAACATTATTTTTTCAACAATGATTCAAAATTCCCTGACATTTCTCTGACACATCTACTGTTTCAAAATTCCCTGACATTTTTGGCCCTTTTTAACCCAATTTTGAAATTCCCTGACATTTCCAGCACCTGGAAAAATAAATCAATTTCCCTGACATTTCCAGGTGTGTACGAACCCTGTATTTGTTAACATGTCCCTCATATGTCATCAACCTGAAATATAAACATGCAGCCGGCACGCAATCAACATCTAAAATAGAATGTAGAAGCCCAGTTATTCTTAATATCTACTTAACAGTGAAAACTTCTAAATGTAAACACTTCTGGTGCCCTGAATTCTGTGGTGTTATTCTTAAAGATGTTATTATACATTGGAGTCAATAGGAGATTGAAAAAGAGCTGTAAAAAGTGTTTACATCACAGAGGTGTTTCACTGTTGGTTGTTTAACTTAATATAGGGGTTCATGTTAAGGAGTTTTGCGATATGATACTGACCCAATGGTTTCAAGACGCCACAGCCAGGTTTCTGGGAAAAATGCCCGAAGTGTAGCTGACCCGGTGTCACTAGATGGCGCTGATTTAGGGACTGCAGCATCATCAGTTTCTTGTTCAAACACAGGGACATTTACACGTCCCCGAGGACCGGCACCCCCTAATCCTCTGTATATGGGCTCTGTTTTGAAAAGCAAATCAAAGCAACGCAAATATGTCATCAAGCACTAGCTGACAGCCATGCCAATAATACAACATATATAATATATAAGGGTCATCCTCCTAAGTAGGTGTCCAGAATCCGTACCTCCTTCTTCCCCCTGCTATAACCAATTTGGAAGCGCCCGATCTAACTGAATCATATGATCTAATGATGCACAATAACTTATACATGATTTCTGTCGCAGTGCCAATCAGATTGCGAGTTCTTAATCGGGGAAATGGCAATGGCTTATTGCAGGGGGTAAATTGAAAGAATATATTCTGGAATTTGAAGCCCTGTGATCGGAGGATGATAAGGGTACATACAGAAGTTATCACTTTCACAAAAATTCATTTGACATTAATTTCATTCATCTTAATATTTTATATATAATGTTCTTGTATTTTCTGGAGCTGAATTAAAGAAATATATCTGGCATTTTGTTCATGGAATCTTAATTTAGTCAAACTCGAGCCATTGCATAGACTCACTACCAACCAAAACATAATTTAAATATTGATATTAAATAATTTAATGTTAATAATATTGATTTCAAAATATCACAACTCACCATAATGATAGTCACGTTTGAGGCATGGCCTTGTCTCAATCTCTAAATCACTCAGCACTGCAAGACCAGCAGCCTAAAACACAATCAAAACACAATCAAAGCACAATCAGAACACAATCAAAGCACAATCAAAACACAATCCAGCACAATCATGATTTTGGATTATTCTTACGGTGCCAATACTAGAGTAAATCTAATTTGACAGAGTAATTTAAGAAACATGGTACCAGGTACAATATAGATGGGCATTCTAAAAAAAGTAGATAGATATTCCTATTAGTTAGTCTTTGTAATCTCATAACAAGGCATTAACATTGAATATGTCACCACCTGCCATTTGTTACAGATGCTTAACATTGATCACCAACCGTCAACCACAAAAGGTTGGAGGCTATATAATAACAATATGTCAGCACTTCTGGTGGTGACATAAGAATTGCATTTCCCAAAATAAAAATGTGAAAATGTGAAAAAGTGAAAATTTGGTTTTACCTAATGCCTGTGTCACATTTTCTCCGATTCATCGGCCGGCGCCCAGCCGATTGAGTATCCTGTTCACAATTGTATTCAGTTTTGAACAGAATACTCAAGCGGCCAGGTGTTGGCCGATGAATCGGAGCAAATGTGACCAAGGCATTACCTGGAAAGCCCTTATGGCGTCATACTGATCAGAATAGTTTGGCCTCCAATATGATCTCTTTTTCCTTGGGGCACCACGTTCAGATTGCACTGGGGCACCAGGAGGAGCAGGCCCATCATCCGCCAAAGGAATACCTGAGTGAAGAATCATTTTTATGTATAATTGGCAGCAGGAATAAGAATTAGAAAATAGCGAAAAAAAGAAAAATTGACCAGGGATATAGTTGTCAAAACATTCTGCAGAAAGGTGAGAGGTTATTGAGCAGTCTAAAATAGATTGAGTAAAGTAAATCCACTAAATGCAGAGCTCCAGATATTAAGGACCAGAAAGGATGATGTATGGAACCTTACATTCAGATGATTGAAAGAAATGACCATTTAAAGAAATTAAAGATTGATCATTCATTATAAGGGCTGACTCAAAAAAAGTCAGTCTACCCCAGTTGGGATCGAACCCACGGCCCATTTCAATGATCGAGAAAATGTAAAATGTATACCCAAAATGTTGACAGGGTGAAGCTAACAATAAAAATACCTATATCAGGTAGTGGTGGAAATTCTTCATCAATGGCGATGTTATCATCTTCATCTTCGTCATCGTCATCTTCTTCTGCAAGTTTCTTCTCACAATATTCATAATCACTGTCCTCGTAGTATGTATCGCTATCTGATTCTTCCAGAATTCCAAACACCTGATCAGTAGTACAGTAATGATACAAATACAACAACACCTGTGCAAGTGGAACACACTTATTCAGCAAAAACATTCCACTTCGAAGGTGCTCCACTTATAGACCTGTAGACTAGGGTATTCAACTTACAAAGTTTTTCCACTTCTTGAATACCCAAATTTCAGTTTTTAATGTTGTAGTTGTACTATTAGTGACATAACAATAGCTTGTTGGTTAAATCAGGAACTGCCAAATAGCCAAAGTTTGACAAGTTTTTATTATCCAAATATAACTTTTAATAAATTTGAAAGCTTGAAAAAGTTACCTGAGCAAGAATGATGGCCAATGTGGGCTTCAAGGGATATAATATATTGAAGACAAAGACAAGATAAAGTTCAACTATTTTTAAAAATCAAAACTGAATAAAATCAAATTATGTACTCTATGTTTAATACCAAAACTGAGTTGATATGTTATATCGTCAAAGTTAAAGGGTCTAGATTGATACAAAACAGATCAAATTTTCAAACTTCACCCACCTTACTAAAGTCCATATTTTCTGAGGCTTTAAGAATTGTTAAACTTTTATCAACAACTCCGACTGAACAAAGAGAATCCGGTGATGCAACAATGTTCATAGTGACATCATCACCAGGTCGTTTTTCAGCATCAGCAAATCTCGCAGAGACCTGAAAGATACAATAATGGTATTGGTTTATTGTACATAAAGTCAAATGTTTATTGTATATAAAACCATAGGCTTATTGTATATAAAGTCAAGAGTTTATTCTATAAAGCCATAGATTTATTGTATATAAAGTCAAATGTTTATTGTATATAAAGCCATGGGCTTATTGTATATAAAGTAAAGAGTTTATTCTATAAGCCATAGGTTTATTGTATATAAAGTCAAATGTTTATTGTATATAAAGCCATGGGCTTATTGTATATAAAGTCATGTGTTTATTCTATAAAGCCATAGGTTTATTGTATATAAAGGCAAATGAGTATTGTATATAAAGCCATGGGCTTATTGTATATAAAGTCAAGTGTTTATTCTATAAGCCATAGGTTTATTGTATATAAAGTCAAATGAGTATTCTCAGCTCACATGTGGTACTCTTTTTCACAATTGGTATGGAAATGATCCCACATATTTGCATTTGGGAATAGAAATTGTCAAGAATGAAATGTGTAAATGATAAAATGTCTCGGATGAGCTGTTATCAAGATATAATAATTTAAAGGTCAGAAACCTCGTAAATTTAAGAATCATTACACATTTCTTTGTTATAACTATGGATAATCTATCTATTTAATCAACTATACATCATACATGTTAAAGCTAACTAATACCTTTTCAGCATTATAGGCCAAGCTTTAAACTTAATATGACACACCATTTTAACATTTTGGGCATGTCAGCTTAAGAAGACAACGATGTCATATTAAGAGACAATGATGTCATAGGAAAAGACCAAAAGATTTGGGGAAATTTACTTTTTAAGACTCCTTGGGTAAAGAACACAATTTTTCAGCTGTACCCACTTACCATATTTGGTAGGCATTTCTCAGTAGTAAATGTTGCTGAGTCAGCAACTGTCTCCCCATCCGCTCTTACGTAATAGACGAGGACGCGGAACTTCGGTGACATTTCACTTGTAACTGGGATGGTGAGGTGGAAGCGCTCGACTGAAATCATCAAATGAACAGACAATGTTATATTCAGAAATATTGAGAACCAGAAATACAGAATAATTGAAAAAAGAAAACTACAATTCTTGGCGACACTCTAAATTGTCTTGATTGTTTTTCTTAGAGAAGACACGAGTGGTAGGCATGGAGAGAAAATGGGAACTGTTTTCACCTCCATCACTATGGAGATGCAGAAAATGTTGTTGAACAGATGTTGTGAACTTGTTACCTTTATGTGAAGAATCTTCAGCCAAATGTCCTTGAACTTTATGACTGTGAGTTCCCACCTTGAGTATATTGCCACGTGACATCACCTAGCAACAATGACATTTATTTTAATAACACCATGGCAACATTAATGCACATCAAATATAACAAATTACCAAAGAGGTCATTAGAAACTGTATCTCAATAACTAAGGATCATTCCTCTTAAGAGAGAATGAATGTCTTCATCTTTGATTTTATTGAGCTAGCTCAACAGTTTAAAAACAGAGGCAATAGTCAGAGAGTTACAGTGTCTCTTCATCCGCATTTGGATGATGCAAAGTTAATCAAGAAGTAAAGTTGTTTTACTCTGAAACTTTCATTTTTCCAGATTTCCAATCCATAACTTAAACAATGACTGAGATATTACAAAATTTAGCAATGCGGCAGCAGTGAGTTGTCATAGATACTGGATATATCACACTTGAGAACAAATTGTAAAATCACATTTACACTGAAGTTAAATAAGCTAGCCATTAGAAAACATATTATATTACATGTACTCAATATATATGAGATCAATAGTGCAAAACAGGGAAATAGTTTGTTCATGGAATTAATATACTAATATATGTACTTCTGTATATTTCTCTTGTTAAAGTATTATAGATGTCTCACCTGGTACTGCAACTTGATCTCATCATCTGAATTTTCAGGTACGTATGAATGATCAATTTTGAGCCTCAAACTCTCATCACAGGCAACAGCATTCTGAATTGGTTCTACCTGAATAAAGCTCTGTGAAGGAGAGTACCAACGCTTTGTCATGGAGTTAGCAATCGGCATCCTCACTTGGAGATTGTAATTTATGTCATCATATGGCTTGCCTAGTTGGTCATATCTGGGTGCCCGTGCCTATTGGAGAAACGAGTATGTATACATTTTGAGTGTAGTTTCAAACATTTATATTGAGTGTAGTTTCAAACCTTTATATTGAGTGTAGTTTCATTCAAACCTATTTAATCATAATGGTCAAATGAAGTTTTAAACCTAATATTGATTGTAGTTTAAAACCTTTTTATATGAGTTTTTTGGTGTCAAACCATTATACTGAACGAATTTCAAACCTTTATATTGAATGTAGTTTCAAACCTTAATATTGAGAGTGGTTTCATTCCCCTCAAGTAGGACATTAATGTGAAAACCTCCATTAGAGTCTGTTGTGAAATTCTTGGCAAACTTAGCATAAGCGTATGGTCTAATTTCCAGTTCTATTTGTTCACCAATCACAGGTGAACCATCTGGCTTGTTCACATGGACCTGTAATGCAAGTGTCATTCTTATTAATGTAAGTGTCATCATTATTAATGCAAGTGTCATATTTATAAATGCAAGTGTCAAATTCATTAATGCAAGTGTCATATTTATTAATGCAAGTGTCATCCTTATTAATGCAAGTGTCATCTTTATTAAACAAGTGTCATTATAATTAATGCGAGAGTCATATTCATTAATGCAAGTGTCATCTTTATTAATGTAAGTGTCATCATTATTAATGCAAGTGTCATTGTAATTAATGCGAGAGTCATATTCATTAATGCAAGTGTCATCTTTATTAATGCAAGTGTCATCCTTATTAATGCATGTGTCATCTTTATAAATGCATGTGTCAAATTCATTAATGCAAGTGTCATCTTTATTAATGCAAGTGTCATCCTTGTTAATGCAAGTGTCATGTTTCAAGTATCTCATTATTACACAAGTGTCATTATAATTAATGCAAGTGTCATCATTATTAAACAAGTGTCATTATAATTAATGCAAGTTTCACATTATTAATGTTAGTATCACCATTATGTGTCATCATTATTAATGTAAGTGTCACCATAATTAATGCAAGTGTCACCATTACTATCAATATACATTTATATATAAAAAGTAAACATATGGATTTTAAGATGAACAAGTAAAATATTTCAATCTAACATAAATCAATTCAACCAGAATTGAAGAGTGAAAATTTTACACCCAATATGTACAAGGGTCTCTAATATTTATTGAATTACCTTCATATTTTATTTCAAAACTTACATTTCCTGTGAAGGGCATTCCAGGTTTAAAGTGTTTAGGTAGACCTTCCAAATCAATTTTGAACGGCTCTTTAATGAACTCCATTGTCTTGTGTGTGGCATTAAGCACAACACCAGTGGCGTCCTCTTTTACCATCACCAAAACATTGAGGTTACAGGTTCCCCAGAAATTGAGTGTATCGTTGAATTGTCCCACTTGAATCGTCTTAGTGACACAACCATCTATTTCCTATTTTAAATAAAGATAAAGAAAATTAAAATGATTTTAACTAAGCTTCTTATAGATTTAAGCAGAAAATAAATTCAGGTTCCAAATTTTTTATAATGCTATTAATAATACAGTGCTATAATGTTGTACATTCATACAGAATAGTTCTTTACATATACTTAATAAAGAGTAGGGTACTTTTTACAGTGAAATGATTATATTTCTGTGTCAAATTTTTCTCTCATGCGCTAAAACAACATGCCAAGTGGTTCATTATCAAATTTTGACCATACGTCAAGTTAAATCATCGAAGGGACACACATTATTTTATTTGTAGAACATAACGGTACACACCTCTTCCCATTCTTCAACTGGTGGAGGAAGAGTCAGTTTTTCTATTCTGCCATAGTAAGACTGTTGCAGGACATCAACATCTATGAACATTTTCCCTTTCACTGGTTTACCATAAGTGTATCTAAAAAAAGATAATATTCATCAAAAGATAACAAGGAGTAGTCAGGGTCAAAAATCGGTGAGCCTAATGTAGAATGAAAGAATACAAAATGTTGCTATTGGACATTATTTCACAGTTTCACTCAGAAATTTGTCTGAATATCTGAATATCACTTTTAGTAAAATTTCCGTGAGGCAGTTACCTAATGCCTGCCTCATGAATATTTTGATCCACTTTTAAAATGGCCACTCAAACCTTTAAGGGTCACTTACTTGGCACAGATTTCAAGGTCAAAGCTGGTTGCATTTATAAGGACAGCAGCGGGAGGGTTGATGAGAACTTCAAACTTTGGGAGAACTGAAAATTGAAAATAAAATTGATCAATTATATTGCAATTGCATTGCATTGTATTATATTGCATTGATAAGGACAGCAGCGGGAGGGTTATTGAGAGCTTCAAACTTTGGGAGAACTGAAAAATAAATTTGATCATTTATATTGTATTGCGTTACATACTCTGAAGCTCAAGTTGTAGAGCACTCTACATGTAATCGTGAAGTTGTGGGTTCAATTCCCACCAAGGTCGATAGATTTTTTCAAATCAGTCCCAAGCATATGATTTGATCATATGTTTTAAATTAACCATTGAACATTAATGGTGTGGAATACTTCATTGAAAAGGGAACAGTACGTACCATATTCCTTCACATCAAACTTTCGTGTATCAGAGTATCCACCACTTTCTGTTTTAATAGTCCAAGTACCAAGCACTGGTTCTTCAGATAGGGGCATCTCAAAACTGGCCAAACCTTAAAATTAAAAAATTAAAGGGACTCAGTCTCTTTCTTAGATCTCAAACTACTATTCAGGGGGTCATTAACAGTAACTTCGTAACATCAATTGTTGTAACCATGGATATAATGACGTCACAGTTAGAGAACAATGGACTTTACGAATTCTTAACTTTATAAATTTTCTGTTTATGGCCCCCTGATACACTAAAATTTAAAATACGGAAAAATTTAAGAACCAGAATAAACTATGATACAATTTTAAAACTCCATTACTATCATTGTCTCATGCAACAGTGTGTCACGTTTTTATTTTCAAACCTCTAAAAGTTCACACTTTGTGTGAGGACACTGAATATACTGTAATAACAAAAAATTGTTTACCTTTTTCAGTTTTTGTATTTTTCCATTGTCTGAGTCTTGACCCAGTTGGATCCATCACTGTAACTTCATCAAGCTGAAAATTAAATTAACAATACTTGATAATCAATTCACACATAGATCAGCAAGGTGATTTTATATCTATTTTTTATTTTATATATTTAGTAGATAATATTTTGGATTGAAGCCCAAGATTTGATGCATTGTGGCCGATTCATTCCACTCAGTTGTTATTTCCTAAACTTTGCATTCCAGCTGTGTGGTCATGCAAAGGTTTGAAAACAACATCTTCATGGAATGGTTCAGCACACAATGCACTGAGTCCAAGACTTAAATCCTTAATCAATGCAGGGTGAAATGAATATATAGATTGATTGGATATCGCAACATAAATTACATATATGGCAATTAAACAAATTTTTTACAAAATTACATCACTAGCAGAAATAGTTTTGAATATGACGCTTTATTGGCCTTTATTTAGTTCTTGTGTAACTACCAGAAACAAAGGTGAATTACATACAAATGATCTTACATCTTGTAGAGAAATATATTCCACCTATCGGCAGAACTCAAAACTACATTTCTGCATTGATTACACAACATTTACATTTTGTACTTACATCATCTGTTTGAGGTTTCAGATCTTCTCTGGTAAGAGTCAGCACTCTGAACATTACTGAAAGAACAACATTTCACAATAAAATATGATTTAACCAAAATCATACTTCTCCAAAAACATTACATTTCGCCATAAAATATGATTTAACCAAAATCACACTTCTCCAAAAACACTACATTTCACAGTAAAATATGATTTAACCAAAATCACACTTCTCTAAAAACATTACATTTCACAATAAAATATGATTTAACCAAAATCATACTTCTCGAAAAACATTACATTTCGCCATAAAATATCATTTCACCATAAATCTTAGAGAGACATAGAAAATTATTGTAGGTCCAAATATATTAAAATTTACACTCGATCTTCCCATATACCTTCTTAAAACCCTTAGATGTACATGTATAATCATAATGGAATTATATTCTGCTATTATATAACAATCAAAACAATTAATATCTTAATAGTAAATAGCTTACATCTTTGGCCGGGTTTATAGATTGGTTTATCAGTCTCTATAAACCTAACCAATGGAGTGATTTCTCGCAACTGGACCTTTCTCGATGATTTACTTCTGTAGATGGCAGCATTTGTGTCTTCGTCATTTACCGTGGTAACACTTGCGTTGAGGTAGAAGCTTGGCCAACCATCAGGCTTTTTAGAGGGAATCTCAAGTTGGAGACAGCCCGCAGTACCTGTAACAATGGTGGATAAAGATTATACTTGACAAAATGTAACCACCTGGAAGAGTGTAACGATTGTTACAGACTCCTGACACCAAAAGTCAATGCCAAATGTCAGTTATGTCAGTTACAGGTGACATCAAAAGGAATTCGTCAAATTGGCTTTTTCAACATCAGGCCTGACATTTTGCCCGTTTGAGTAAATACATCGCATTACATTACATTACAGTGTCCAAGACTAAAGGAGGTGGGGGGCTTAACTAGGCTTGATTTCACACATACATGTTATCAAATAATTTGATATGGTGAATTCATGGAGGATTTATACAATAGTAAAACCTGTCTAATCCTAACGCCAATGGGACCAGCCAAAAGTGTTCGGATAAACAGGTGTTCACATTAAGATTTCTTAACATGGGAGTCAATGGGAGGTAACAAAATTGGGACCAGTAAAAGTGTTCACATTGAGAGGTGTTTTGACTAAAGAGGTGTTTACTTTGACGGACTCTACTTTAGATTGCATTATGTGTGAACACCTCTGTGTTATTTGGGACTTATATCATTTGAAGTATTTAATCATAAAGTCCAATGATTACTGATTTCCCCTGCAATTGTTATGACTGGTGTATAACTTATTACTATAAGATAAGAAATAATCAAATCTGGGTGCTTATAATTCATATAATCTAAATGATTCATTAAACAGAAAATATTGGCCCTAGGAAAATGAGAATATCTTGCAAGTCACATTTTTCTATATTATATAAGAAGTTATTGAGTACAATTTTTATTCAATGATATTTGGTGTTTTTAATTTTTTTCAACAGAAAATTATGTTTTAGACATCAAAGTTTGTGTAACAGTGACAGCAGAGTGTGAACCGGTTCGCTCTGAAAAACACAGGATATATTACTCATATATAACAATCAACTGCTACAAATTTCACTATTATTAAAGACTTCATGGCCACCCTGTATATATCCTGATAACCTTACCTTTTTTACTTTAAGGACACCTTGTATATATCCTGATAACCTTACCTTTTTCAAAAATCTGTGTGGCAGATGTAGTTAACTTGTCATCTTCTCCCCATCTTTGTTCGATCAACTGGATATTTACAGAGACATCACTATCCTCAAGCTCATAAAACTGAGCGCAAACCTTTGTTGGTCGCCCTGTATGTAATTGTCTAGGTGCAGTTATAATATGTCCCCTGAAATTGTTATAAAATCTTGATGTTATTTCCAAAAAATGTGAGATAAATATAAACAAAGAGTAAAACTTCTTCTCAGCACATACTCCACTGAGTTCTGTATAAAATTGCCCCTCTGTAGTGAACACCTACCTATAGTGAACACATTTTTGTGGCTTGATAGGTGTTCACTGTACGCAGATTCTACTTAATGTATTTTATTGATTCTATGATACTTTATTTCCAATATATAGCTTCATGGTGTAAAGTCAATAACTCAGATGCGAGTAGGTAGTTATCAGTTTTACCACCAGGTGGCTCATTCGGGTCAGATAGCATGGCGGGTATAGTAGAAAGAATTCTCTTTTACTTAAATTGTTTGGGTCAGATAGCATGGCGGGTATAGTAGAAAGAATTCTCTTTTACTTAAATTACATCTGTTTTAGTGGTTCAATTTGTATATAACCGTTATGTATCTAACAGTTATGCAAATCAAAATATGTCCAGTAAAAAAAAATATCATCTGTCCATTACAAGAAAAGATATTTCACTTTTTGTGATTTTGTAAAATGGGGTCTATGGGGATTCAACCCGAACTAGAAGTCACATTTTCAAAAAAAATTGAATTTTCAAAGTTGGAAAACAATTTTCGAAACCATATTTTTAGATGTACTTTTACATGTAGATTTCAAGTATGACATCACTTTGACTGAATTTTGAATATTTGATGATGTAAATCAAGATTATTTCTACTCGCATCTAGTCTATTAAATTAAAGTCAATTAAATTCAATCATGGACTGAGAAAGTAAATCATATTTTGGTCACCCTATATGTAGTTATAATACAGGAGTTACAGTAGAGTTTGAAAACAGGCAAAACAAGGCATTCATATGCAAAATGTCATCCACCTGCCATTTGATACAGATGCTGAACACCAGATGCCAAACACCAACCACCAAATACCATGAACAAAAAGTTAGAGATAACAATATGTCGCCACTTTTGGTAATGACATAAAAACAACAGGTAAAATTATTTGAATTTTTAACATTCCCAAAAAGGTCTCATGAAGGCTGTTAGCTTAGGTATTTCTTGATTTTGGGGAGCTATGGTCGCATATGGTCGCCAGAGAGCAAATGTGACTCTTGAGGCATAAGTGAAGCATCATGTAACAATTATGTATCACAGTATCACTGTTAAAATTGCCTAATCAAATTGGTAACTATGGTGATTAGCTTCATTAACAAATGTCAGAGATTCTTTCTATCTTTCCAGACCAGGAAAATTCCTGGATAAATACATAAGAATAGTTATCCAATCTGTGTTTACTGTTTACTACCTGTCCACTAAAACTCCTCCTCATTATTATACCTATTTTTCACATGTTTCCCAATAAACCTGAATCAAACAACCAGATTTTCTTGCATTTCTATACAATTTAGGGAGTTCCCTACCCTACAAGTTTGTTATTTTTACAATTCCATTCTTTTTCCCTCTATTTCCAATTTAAAACATGGCAACCGGGGAATTTTTCTTCCAGGTAATGACCTTGCCTTTCGACCAATCAAATGCATCCAGGAAGAAACAAACAATCATGCACCAGATACAATAACAGATGATGGATATAAAGATGAGCTAGACCCACGCATAAAATTGCAATCAAACCATGCTTATTCCACTCTATTTCTCTCTATATTTACATGAATCAACTGATTTTGTTTTTTTAATTATCATGTGCGATATTGACAACATGCCTGTTCATAAAATCCCTCGCTAATTTTCAGAATATGTTTTATTTTGAATTTTAGTATGTGACCACAGATGACATTTTTTGTACAGGTTGAGTTATCTCTTGTTATCTCTGCAGGGAAGTTGGCAGGAAAATCCCCTCCAAAAAATTCATCATGGTTTCATTTTTAAAAGCTAAAATCCAGTATAAAATAGTGGAAAAAGCAACAAATAAAGCAAATAGGCATATAGTTAATGTTTTAAATTATATAGAAATGCATAAATTGTGACATTTAAATAAACTGAATTGAGATTTTATATCAAATAATCTGGAAAATATTCAGAGGAATAAATATTTCCTCCCAATCTGAACTATTTATACAGCAACCTTGTCAGGTGGCCAATCAGAGAAATCAGCTGATGATAAGTCTTCATCAAAATAACCCCTATAAAACATCAACATTGAGTTTTTAAAAATACCCAAATTCCTAAAATTAACAGGAAATATAGAGGAATTCTCATACCAAAAGTACTAAAATACAATTGTTTTTTCAGATTTAGGCTATTTAATTTTTCTTCATGATAAATAACAACAAACTGGATTCAGAAGATTGATATATTATGTAATATTTTTCCTTGTACCAGGAAGTAAATTTTCATATGTTCAGTGCCTATGTGAAAACATATATATGCACTACAATATGATTTTTTGGTGAAAAGAAACTCTTGATGTCATAGTTTCATTTTTGCCAATCCTCTTTCAGCTGCGGGATTTGATAACAAAGAAACAATCAACTATTGTTCTTTAGACTTCTTTGTTTCTTGGAATATTATATTTTATATTATCAATATGCACTCCTCCCAATGAATGTCCTTAGTTTTCCTTTTTGGGTGCAGTTTGTGATTTGACTTTGGAGACAAATTAAAGCTAATGAGGTATATTTCTACTTTTGATCTCCATTTTCAGAGATTTAGTTAAAAATTGTCTGAATGAATATTTCTTAAAATGTTGATGAGGCCAATGCCTCAGTTGCCTCATGTGTGGCTTTAATCTGACTTTCACATAAAGCTGACGCATTACTCATTTACTACATTTGACAAATCAAAGTATTGCCATCATATTACCAATCATTATTTGTAAAATCTATGCTCCATATTTGCTGACATGCTAAAAAGTTGATGTTTGGAGTTATCGTGGTGTTCTGTCATATACGAGTGTCTCTTATTGTGGTAAATAAAATAAACCACCCTCTGAAAAGAGAAAACAACATATTATTGTGATTCATTTTAGAACAACCAATCTGTTAATTGGCAGATGTTTATAATAATTCCATGTGGGAGTATCGTTAACAAATTATTACAAAACTTGAAATTTGTGCCAAAAAAAAAATTCAACGGAATGTTAATTACAAACGAGGAGCGGTCAATGAGTGGACACTTTTATTTTCAGGAAAAGTCTGTGTCACCCTGAGGTGTCCAGACACTAAATCTGCCAATGAACGCAATTAATTTTATTTTGACTTTTATCATCTGGTCCTTCCCTACACATCAAACAAAACTGTTACTATGGTGATAAAAAGGGGGGGGGGGGTAAACTAGGGTAAACAAATGTAATGATGACACCAAAACCAAATCATAGTTTTAACACCAATAAATTTTTCCAAAACCTCTGACCCCAGTTTTTTTTTATTTGATTTTTTTTATTATTAGAATTTATTAGAATGTAAGGACAAACCGAGATAGACAAGAAATGTATTTTTAGTATAACACACCTAAAAGCATTTGTATTGAAGTCAATGGAGCTGAAGGTCGGCTATATATTCCTGCCACTAAACTTTTTACTATGACAATCTTATGACATCATATTTCATTTCTTCCAAATTTCACTCGCACACAGACGCAAAAATCGTCGGGATGCAGGATTTGCAAAAAATAGTTTCATCAATGTTATCATAAGTACATGTATATTTAGCAGTTACGTCCCTGGCATTGAATAAATGCCTGAGGTTTGTCATCACTATAATTGCTGAATATACTTGTGATACCATTGATAAAACAATTTTTTTCAAATCCTGAATCCCGATTTTTGCATCTGCAGAAATCTGAACTTTCATTTCATTTTAATACTTGAGCATGTGTGGCTTGCTCCATCTAGCATATTGAATGGAATAACTTTATTTAAAACATAGATGGCTCTTCATTTTCAAGACTGAAAAAATTATTATGAATAGCACTATGAGTTTAATCTGTTTGTTTTTATCAATATCACTAATTAAACAAGAAATAGCCAAACTATGAAAACATTTATTAATAGAGTACTATATCATGAATATTATTTGTTTAATTAGAATTTATGATTTGATTAAAAAACAATTTCCTCACACTTCTCAATGTTGTCATACCATGACTCTTACAACATATTTACAGAGGTTTTCTGTTGATTTTTGGCTATTTGCCTACATCCCACTACTAAATTTCCTCAAAATAGTTCATACATTGCAAAGAGCAAAGATTTGTACTACCCTAAGGAGAATTCAGTCAACATTCTAGAAAAGAGTTTGGCATTTTGCAATATTGGCAAAAACAGACCTTAATTTTCAGTTGAACTGACGAAAAAAACTTTTTATTCCAATGTTGGAAAAGTCAGATATGCAATCCTTAATATGAAGTGGGAAAACAGCCAAAACACCCTGAAAATGATATTACCCCACTCCCCCACCCTCTCCCCCTCCCCCAGAAAAAACTCCCCAACATCTCTATATTATCCTGAATCTAAAAATAGAATAGAGAATATTTTCATAATCGAAACCTTGGATGAAACTAACTTGAAACAGATTTCGTAAAATATCTTAACGGGGTAGCTTTACAACTTTACAAACGGGTCAGTTTTTTGGCAAAAACAATTATTCACTGCTAGAAAGTTCTGTTACACATACATGTAAATATATGAAGTCAATGTACTAGTTGTTATAATGACTCCAGGCTAGTTGAAACTGTGAGAATAAAGCCATAAAATGTGTTTATTTGAATCACACAATTAACATAAATATAAACTTCAAATAAATCAAATGATGTTTGCGAAATTTCATGAAGACAACATTTACTTAACAAAATGACATAACTTACTGTTATCAAGAAAATATGGGGTATATAATAATATATAGCTGGACTGGCAAACCATACAAATGTATATGATAGGTAGAAAATTTCAATTAGAATCAGATCCAATCATCCTTTAAATGTTGATTAATGAATCAAAAAATTATGTTGACATATACAGTGTATCTAGAAAAAATAAATAGTGAATAGATACCTCTGGGTTACTGTATACTTTAATTTTTGATAATTCAATTTTGAGGAATTCTGATAATGATCAAAGAATAATGATTTTTTTAAATGAATAACAAAATTGAAACCCATTATGATGGGAAAATTACAATTTTATTAGAAACCCTAATTGCTTTAACCTGAATCATTAAGGATTAGGAAATAGGAAACTGTTAATGAAATATGGTTTCTATTACCCTGGTCTTACCAATTTACACACTACCCACCCTCTGACCACAAAGACCATGATTTTAGAGTTCAACCATTCAAAATACCCACAGGCAAATTACTGACTACAAATCATACATACAGATACACAAAATGATTGCAAAGCAATTGACCAGCTGACTGACCCTACCCGTAGCCACTGGGAGGAGTTCGGGCTGGTAAAAAAATATTTCAAAATCATGCAGTTTTTAGTACCAGTTTGAACACTTCTCAATTTATTTTGGGCCAAAATTGAACACCTAGCTGGAATTTAAAAAAATTTAACCACCCCTTGACAAAATGGATCACGGGCCTTCTGACCATAGATTGGTTGACCTCAGATGCTTTCCCATAACTTAAGAGTTTGAGGCAGAATGGATAGATCTTCTTGAAAAGGGTACATAGGTTACCTTACCCATTAACTGTAAGGTTATCCTATATTATTTCAATTTTCAGCACATGAGTCTGACAAACTTTTGAAATGTGACACTTGTTAAAAACTGTGTACTTGACTTCGAATAGATAAATGTTTAATTTTAGAAATTTTTAATTTGTGTTTTGGGACCTAGATGACCCATACCTTGTGCGCAAGCATGATTTACAACAAATAGACAAATTATATTATCTATCTGTCTGTCGATCATATTAATTCATAATGTCAGATAAAGGAGTATATAACTTGGTAACACCTCCCCTTTTGATTAAGAATTGTCATGGGCTTTTGAACATTCTGAGCCACTTATCGTGCATTTTTAGCCAAAACTGTCAAAAAACCCTTGGTAAAAGCTGGCTACAGGCAAGCCTTTTTGTCAAAATGCAAAGATAATCTGCTGTGAAACCAATGTTGACACTAACCCCCCCCCCCCCCCCGATTACATTTCTTCTGTATTTGCAGCCCTGGCTATTAGCACTGAGATTGAAAACATGAGCTTGTAAAAAGCAAGTTCCTACATATGTCTTAACTTGAAGAAAGCCTCCTATGTGCTGCAACACAGTTGAATTGACACAATTCCGCAACTTCTAGGCATTTTTTGAGAAGTGATGACAGATGACTTGAGAAGTAAAATAAATTTAGCCTGACTTACTTTTTCCCGTGCACGTTTTGCAGAATACCGGCCCATACCAGGGCCAGCATGTAGACCTTCATGTTTACTGCTCTGTGTTAAAGTTACTAATGCTTATCTGACGTTGTTTGTCTGTTATTAAAGATTTTAACCTCTGCACCCTTCTCCGCATGCACTTTGTTTTGTTTGCAGTTAACCTACTACACTTCCGCTAATTTATTACTCCGCTGCAGAAGTTAGTGCATTTTATTTTTATATAATCGCCTCTCCAATTATGATATTTTCGGAATTAAATAAATATGTGAAGCCATTATGAGATATTATCATACAAAATATTAATTTACATTGATAGTAAATACCGCATGAAGTAGAACTATTTTTTGCAAATTGCGGATTAATTCTATCAACGTGGGCGGGAAAAAGTTGATGATTCAAAACTTTTCAACAAATTGGAATGTTCCGAGAATCGAGACATTTAACCGAAATGACCCGGATTGTTTTGTCCTATCATCATAATTATGTGACAATGTCCAGAAGATTTGTCCAGTAAATATGGCAATGTTTTGCATAGAGGCATGACCCACTGTAAGCTTACTGATGGACAACCAGTCGGGTGAATTCGCCTCGGCCATAATATAATTGGTCTATCAAAATTCCATCACACTTAGCAAGGTCGGATCAAGAAAATAATATCTGTCGAAATACTTCCCAAAGGTTTCTTTCTTATCCATGGGATATGTTTTGACACTTTCCTATCAAAAAGTTCAGACCAATTTCAAGAACAAGTGTAAAATGACCATTTTAGGTTAAATGGATAAGCGCACTGAGGTGCTGCTCCAATCCGCCAATGCAGTGCTTTTGAACTCTGTAAGCTTACAGCTACGGACTTCTCGTATAGACAGTTAGATAGAGGTGAATGACCGCCAGTAGATCTGTTTTACAATGCTTATTCAGACATATGCTCGTGCGACATCTATTATTACATTACATCGTACATGTTTTAGGTATGTGAGGGGAAAAGTTGAGAAAAGTTGTAATTAGTGGAAGAAACAATCGACAGAATCGAAATGGCTATATACTAGGCCAGTAATCCATACTGCATAGCGCTCGGTCAAATTTGCTCCACGGCTGGCGTAGTCATGATCACAGATTCTGATATAGAAAATCTACGTCATCGTACTGCTTTTTCCTGTATTTATTTTATGCTACATATTTCTCTCGTGATTATAGGAAGCTACGACCGCCGTATGGTTGCCGTAGATCAATGAGGGATCAAAGGGACCCTGGCATTTTTTTCATGTCAATTTCCTCTCAAGATTGAAGGTGTCCATGTATAATTCCTCGCTGGACGCGGTTTGCTGGGACTTTCTCGAAATATCATTAAAATTGACTAAAAATTCACTTCACCAGTGGTTTTTCCAAGGCATTGGTATCTGATTTTAACCAATTTAATACCATCTTTGAAGAAAACTGATTTTTTTACCTAAAAAGTTACCTTCTTAGACTTTTCCATCTTTCATCTCAGATTGGCCAGTTTCCTTAATTGGTTTATGCCAAAAGCCAAAATTGGCCGTGCTGCACATACCTACCCAAATTATTCGAAGAGTGGTAAGATAGTAAGTATCTGTCCCCGTGGACAGAAATAAATGTCCCATCACCCATGGCCCGAATGACATAGGGTCCAATGAGTATCAGAATGCATGTGTTTGGGGGATTGGTCATACGTATATGTTTTAAACTCCCTAATAAATTAATTGTGTAATTTAAAAAGTGTATTCTCACTGGCGGATCGGGGGGGGGGGGGGGCTGGGGAACCCTTGGGGTAGGCCCAGAAAAAAATTGGGCCCAGAAAAGATCGTGGGCCAAAAAGGACCGAAGGCCCCAAAAAGTGGGCCTTTTTGGTCATTACTGGGCCTTTTAAGGCTTATTTTTTAATTTCAGGGCAAAAGAGTGGTATCGATATGGAGAACTTTTTGAACACAAGTTTCTCTTAAACCAGTCATTAAAAAAATCTAAAAATTTAACACATCGTCAATTTAATAGTCATCTTTTGAATGGTTTATACAATATAATTTGAAAAATATATACCGTGTTTTTTTACAGAATGTTTTCGATGATTGGTTTAACTTAGAGAAAACATTGATTAATTCAGTTCTCCACATCGATACCACTCGTGGGCCTCAAAATTTCAAAATTTGGGCCCACTTTTGGGTATTAGGGGCCGAAAATCTTTTTTCCGCGCAAGAAATTTTTTCTCTGACCTAAAATTGCCCCCCCCCCCTTGTTGGTTCCCAGATCCGCCCCTGATACTGGCGAAAATTGATAATAAAACACTGAGTTCGATGCTTTTTTGTTCAGATATGAACTATAGAGAGGGTTACTGGATTAACATATGAGTTGAAGGTGACCGAGTCTAGCTTCAAGACTGTGGACCTCTCCCTATGTGCGCAGAAAAAAATGTTGGGCCCTTAAAACCAAAATTGAGTCCAAACTTTGGAAATATATAAGCCTAAATATAATTTGGCCTCATGCAAGGTGACACAAAATCACAACCCACAAATTTTGGAATAACTCAATAATGAAGGAAACGTACTCTTTATTTTTTCAGTGTAGGCTTACAGATAGAATGTTCAATGGAAACAAGATTGGTATGCTTGCGTCTCATTTATCTCATTTTCCGATGCTCTGACACAAAATCGCTCAAAGCTGTAAATTAGAAAATCTGCCTTTCTTAAAATTTAATCATTCATTAAAGCATCGTGGATGTTTAATGAATGATTAAGCGAATCAGATCAGTTCATTAGAGACAAATTGAAGAAAAATGTGTAGATAACATACTCTTGATAATATATGTGTAAAGTAGTGATAGCAATCCAGAAATGACTAAAATGACTAAAGACAGAAATCCGGACATCAGAAAATTGTATTTTGAACATTTTTGGATAATTTCATCGAGAGCATGCCATGGATAGAGAACGTGCGCGTGATATCGCTAAATCTGTTGATGCTATCCAAGTACAACATTTAACACTCTATATACACCAACTAAAAATCCCGTAGACTCCAAAATGAGTGGGTGGTGTTTTTTGTGTCACCCTGTATCATAAAACAAAGGCCAAATAATGCCAAAAATCCCCACTACTTGAAGCCCTACTAAATATTTTGGGCCGTGAAGGTTTTCTCTGTCCATCTTAGGGGGGGGGGGGAGTTTCGTACGTTAATTTCGTGCGATTAGATTCCCCGAGGATTGGAGGAATATTTTATAGTGTAGCATGGAGTTCTCTTTTTAAGATGAATGTGTTGGTTGGAAAGGATGAGTACGCGTGCGCCCTCAGAAATATGGAAACTCGTACGCCATAATAGTACAATAACGTCATTTCTAAGGGCAATATAGTGAAATATTGGACCTTGGGCCTTCGGCCCTCGGTCCAATATTTCACTATATTGCTCGCAGAAATGACGTTATTAGTATTATTACCACCGTTAACGACCAGGACTGAAACAGCAAGAAAATCTTACGCATTGAACGATATCTAGTTTCCCGGGGAAAATTGCCGGTCCACTGAATATATTCTAGACCGGTCCATATGGACCACCACTATGACGTCACACATTTCTCAGGTCGATATAGTAAAATGAATGCCTTCTAAACTAGCACTAAAACCCCTAGAACTGGCCCGGCAAGGTGGTAATAATAAAATATAATCCAATGCATGACAATGGAAATTATTCAAAATAAAGATGGCAGTACAATCATTATGTTCTACATTCACCTCTGTTGCCATCTTTACATCGGCCTAAAATATAAGGCACTGGCCGGGGTAAATAACGCAGATCAGTGCGAGTAGGTAGTTACCAGATTCACCACCAGATGACTCGTTCGGGTCATATAGCATGGCGGGTATGGTAGAAAGTTCCCTTTAACTTAAATTACATCTATTTGTGTGGTTCAATTTTCATATAACCCTTATGTATCTAATAGGTATGCAAATTAAAATATGTCCAGTAAAAGAAAATGTTATCTGTCCAATGCAAAAATAAGATAATTCACTTTTTGTAACATGGGGTCTATGGGGAATCAACCCGAACAAGAAGTCACATTTACAAAAAAAAAAAAAAATTTCAAAGTTGATAGACAATTTTCGAAACCATATTTCTAGATGTACTTTTACATGCAGATTTCAAATATGAAATCACTTTGACTGAATTTTGAATATTTAATGACCTAAATCAAGATTATTTCTACTCGCATTTAGTCTATTGATACAAAGTACCTAGTGTGATTTACCATTGGAAAGACCATCCAACGGTACGTTCACTCAACAAATCTCAAGTATATTTTGCCATGAAACTTACTCATTTATTATATTTTCATATCTTTAAAGTTTTTTTAAAGATAGTGTGACGCCCCGTGCCGTCTCCAGCAGGTTTTATTACAAACAAAACAAAAAGCCTTCGCCACTTTCCACTGCCCCTCAATGTAAGTAAAGCAACCACTCATATATGCACAAATAGGGTTTTAATGCTGCCGTGTACGTTGTCATCTTGGTTTTCTTTCTCTTTATGGATGCCCGATCTTTAAAACCTACCAAATCCGACAAGTCGCCATGTTTCCAGGTGTATGGTGACTCTTTAAAATGAAGTATACGGTATAACGCGCAGGTACATTTACCCGAGATACGGTAACCCAAATTCAAATTGTTGGACCTTATCGTTAATGCACGTTACACCGTATTAGACTACGAGTTTGTGTAAGTTTAACTATGAAATTCACTGTCAAGTTCACTGCCTAGGGTATTGTTACAGACATTTATATACATATAAAAAATATCTAGAAACTAAACTAGATCTTTCTGAAACGATGAAAACATCAATTTGCTAAAATTTTGTCACCCTCGTGTTGCATGAATTTGGTACAGTCCCTGTGAAGTACATGGTATACACTGTGTCTCTATTTCAATACTTTTATGGTGTCTGGTCGAATTCGGCTCAATACTAATACGAAGGTGAAGGTAGTTATCAAAATGAGACAATTATTCAATAAGGACCAATATGTTATTTTATTTTGCAGTCTTGCACAATTACTAGCAGGTTTTCCGTACTCATATATACCTGTCAACCGTCAACTAGCTGCCTATAAAACAGGACGCATGGACATTGAGGAGCCAGGAGTTTTAACAATACTGGTATCGGCAAATCAAACTAGGAGAAGATTTTATTCGGGAGTTTTTCCAAACAATGATAACACGAAAAATCTGAAACCCATGGCCAAAATCGCAAAAGCCTGACTGATGTAATACAGATTGAGTACAGGTATGATATTTTCTCGACAAGTTCATGATAGGTTAAAGATGGTGCACATCTTTGAAATAATCCATGTGAAATTATCTGTGACAATCGGCAGCTTGGACAGGTGCTTGGTGACATATTGTCAGAGTAACGACCTGTCCCTTGCTAAAGTGACATTTTTTTCATGCTAACTCCATTCTATTTTCCATGAAATTTCTGATTTGATGGTATCTCCGTAAAGTATTGTGATTAAATGATAATGCCATTGTGATTCTTTATTTTTGCTTTTACTTTTCCTTATGAATTTCAAACACTCAGTGATCGGACAATTAACATTTTGAGGAAGGAGGTGCCTCAAATAAACTTACACGCATTTCTCACATTTTACGTATTTATATTATATAACAAAATTAACATTCATTTGATAAAAGGTGCTGTATTTATGTTTATGTTTTAGTTCAACTTTGTAAGTCGAAAGAGACAAGAAGGAGCATGGATTATCATATCCTTGATTGAGCCAACCATTTGTGTTATTAGAGCTCTTTAAAATGGAGGTAAGTTTCACTTTAGTGACCTTGACCCTAGGTTGTAAACAAAGATTTCAAAGCAATTTAACGGATAAACATATCAGTAAATGGTGATTCTATTGGTGTAACGTACTCATAATATTTGTTCATGAGTATGAGGTGAATGTTAACTCTAAGTTAGCTTCTAAACAAGAGCAATTTGTGGGGAATCCCTAATATCAAGTTGGTCATTCTCAATAACCTAGTGACGTCATCAATTTCAACAATGGCGGGTGTTTTGTTTGAGGATATATTTGACGTAAAGGATATCAACCCCGAAGGCCAGAAATTCGACAGAGGTAAGTCCACAGTATGTATGAAGTACTCGAGCATCACTAGGCGAAGTTTGGAGTCTTAATTCAGCTTATTGATGAAGATAATGCATTTTTTCTCTCCGAGCATGGGAACCGGTAATCAAACATGGGTCTCCACGTGAAAATTCTGTTGCGCAATTTGGAAAGTTTCCAACGAAAATGACGACTTATTCTTCATATCAGAAGAAAATTCATCTCACAACTGGTTCAAAATATTAACAAAGGTACTTTGAACTTCATTATATGCTACAATTTGGCTGACAACGTCTGTAAATCACGTTGAAAGTGGTGGAAAAAATCTACGCAATTACAACTAAACGTTGCCATGAGTTGTTTTGATCAGCTGACTCAGGCCTGAATGTAAACACTGCGACACAACATGACATACGTAATAAGATCTTCGTAGATGAAATTTAGGCCCGAATTCTTCAATAACAATGCTGAGTCTTGTATAAAGACTTGGATTACATGGAATAGGGCAATGACTTGATTTGAGTTGGGAAATATGAAATGATAGAATTCACATCACAGCAGGTGAGACTGTTATTCAGTACAGGTGATAAAGATGCGAACAACATGGAAGGAGATATCCTGAATAAGAACATATGAATCAGTGATGAAAAACATCATGTTTAACATAGATTATTTCAATTTTACATTGACTTACTCACTTCTACCACAATCGAGTCATTTTTTGGATAAGTAAATCTTTATACTGTATCTATTCAGTCAAACTTGAGGATGGAAACTTGGAGTGAATGTGTTTGCCTATCCAGGAAAACTGAAGAAAATATTGGATCATTTTTCAAAGAAACCATAGCAATTTAATCAAAATGACCCTTCAGCATAGCTGGTTTTATTCAAGTATTCACATAGAATGATGGTATGTATAGATATTCTAGGTTTATTTTGATTTATAGACTTGAACAACTTTTATGTCATGTTTTTGTGTTTGAGTATCTGTACAAAAAAATAACAAAATATTGACAAACTGTCTCTAGGCATTCTAGGTAGTTGCATGGTAAATGAAAGGGCAATATGAATTGGTTGATATTTTGATGGTTGTTTATTGTTAAAGTTGAAATTGTGTTATATTGTCCCATATATTTAAATTGATAATTTATTGTTTACATGCTCGTTGATATAGATCTTACAAGTGAGTATTGATGACAGCTAAATTATGTAAAAGATGATGCAATTAATCATTACTCATATCATCATTTGTCAATTAACATCATCATTTTACATTTGGTGATATAAAGTCAGATTTATGATTCTGATAAGTATATTTATTTTCTGTTTTTTTAAAAGAACAGTTTTCAATTTTGTTTACATATTGCTTTTATCAGAACTTATTGACATGCACATCATAGTAACCCTCTCAAATTATTTCACTGTCATTAATATCCATATGACGTTTTGGATACTTTCAGATCATGAATTGGTTTTTATTTATCTATATACCATATATTTATCGGTAGGTCAGTGTCATGAGGTTCATACCAGTTCATAATATTGATCAAAAGTTAAATTTTAATACTGTTTTACATAAAGAAAGCGTGAAAAATCGTATTTTACAAAAGTATCGACTCATGTAATCAGAACTCCTTTATTTGTGTAGCAACACCTTCGAATATCATTCCATAAAAATGTTATAGTGCTTATGGATTAAAATGTGAAAAAGAGTGAATAGAGATGAATCACCAAGGAATAAAGTAAACAGGTATGTAGTTGTAGATTTCAATTTTGATAATAATCACAGAAAATGTTACACTTAAATTTTGGAAAGTAATGAGCAAAAACTAGACTTTGGAAGATTGCAAGCAATCTCACGGAGGCCCTCTTAGGCATTTTTGACAATTTGAAGGTCAACTAAAGGACAAATATCAAATCTGAGGTCAGATGTGAACTCCTGAGAACTTGTAGATGATTTTCAAAAAAAAAATTTGTCAATTTGAAGCGAGTTTAAATTTGACCTTGAAAAATTTCAAAATTGACCTTTTTTCAGCTTTTGAACTCTTATATCTCAAACTGGGACAAAATTCCATTAGATAGTCAATTGCTAATATGTGTAGAACCCTTAGAGGAATGTGTATATTTCGACTTCGGATTAAAAATATTGGTTTGTAGTCTCGATCTTTGCGAAACTTAGATAGCACAGTTTGTGACCTAATTCCATGATGTTGACCCTGAAAAGTTTTACTTTTTTAGACCTCAGTAGGTCTTTTGTAATTAGGCTGACCTAAATTTGAATCCGAAGACTCAATTTGAGAAATCAACTTTTTTACCTTTCGAAGGTCATTGAAGGTCAACTAAAGGTCAAAGGTTAAATCTGAGGTCAGATTTGGACTCCTAGAAAATTGTAGATGATTTTTAAAAAAAAAATTTGGTCAGATTGAAGCAAGTTGAAAAATGACCTTTTTTGACCGTTTTTGACGTAAAATATCTCAAAAATGGTAAAAATTTAATGCTGACATATTGTGAACAATTTGTAGAGAATACTGAAATGTAGTTTCTGTTTAATTCATCGCAAGAAATAATGAAGTATAAGGACAAACTTGAGAAACTTGAAAACAATTTAGATTTGACCTAGATTTTGACCTTTGACCTAATTTGATAACCGTGACCCTTGACCTTGAAAATTTTACTGCTTTAGAGCTCAGTAGGTATTTTATGATCAGGCTAACCCTAAATTTGAATCCAAAAACTCAATTTGAAAAATCAACTTTTCTGACCTTTCGAAGGTCACTGAAGGTGAACTAAAGGTCAAATGTCAAATCTGAGGTTATATATGAACTCCTGAGAAGTTGTAGATGATTTAAAAAAAAAAGTTGGGTGAATGTGAAGAAAGTTAAAATTTGACCTTATAAACTTTGAAAAATTGACCTTTTTCAGTTTTTGAGCTCTTATATCTCAAAACTGGGACAAAATTTTACTTTTTTAGACCTCAGTATATCTTTTCTGATTGAATAAACCTAAATTTGAATTCAAAAAATCAATTTGAAAAATCAACTTTTTGACCTTTCGAAGGTCACTGAAGGTCAACTAAAGGTCATAGGTCAAAACTAAGGTCAGATTTGAGTTCCTGAGATCTTGTAGATGCTTTTTAAAAAATAAAACCTAAATTTGAATTCAAAAAATCAATTTGAAAAATCAACTTTTTGACCTTTCGAAGGTCACTGAAGGTCAACTAAAGGTCATAGGTCAAAACTAAGGTCATATTTGAGTTCCTGAGATCTTGTAGATGCTTTTTAAAAAAGAGTTTGCTCAATTTAGAGCAAGTTGAAATTTGACCTTTAAAAATTTCGAAATTTGACCTTTTTTCAGTTTTTGAGTTCTAATATCTCAAAACTGGAGCAAAATTTTAATAAATAGTCAATTGCTAATATGTGTAGAACCTTTAGATGAATATATATTCTGACTTTCAGTAAAAAAAATTGATTTGTAGTCTCCAATTTTGAGAAACTTAGAAAACACAGTTTATGATTTCGTTTGATGACCTTGACCTTTGACCTTGCAAATTTTACTTTTTTAGACCTCAGAAGGTCTTTTGTGAAAAAATATACCGAAATTTGAATCCAGAAAATCGATTTGAAAAATCAACTTTTTTGACCTTTCGGAGGTCACTGAAGGTCAACTAAAGGTCAAAGGTCAAAAGTAAGGTCAGATTTGGAATTCTGAGAATTTGTAGATGAGTTTTAAAAAAAAAATTGGTCAATTTGAAGCAAGTTGAAAAAAGACTTTTTTGACCTTTTTTGACCTTCAATATCTCAAAATCTAGGCAAAATTTATCCAGACGGCAAAAGGCTAAGACTAATAGAATACTAATATCTATCTGTATGCAAAAATTCAGCCAAAAATAATGAAGTGTAGTGTCAGGATTTGAGAAACTTGAAAAAAACTTAGATTTGACCTAGATTTTGACCTTTGACCTTGACCTAGATAAAAATTTATTTCCCCCCAATTTCAGCCGAGGTTCCTAGTAGGAGCATATAGTAAGTAGTTGAAAGCTAGTTGGAAGTAGGAGAAAAATGCTTTGATAGAATAAGAATAACTAGACTTTTTAAGATTGCAAGCAATCTCACGGAGGCCCTCTTAGGCATTTTTGACAATTTGAAGGTCAACTAAAGGACAAATATCAAATCTGATGTCAGATGTGAACTCCTGAGAACTGGTAGATGATTTTTAAAAAAAAAATTGGTCAGATTGAAGCAAGTTGAAAAATGACCTTTTTCGACCGTTTTTCGATGTCAAATATCTCAAAAACGGTAAAAACTTAATGCTGACATCTAGTGAACAATTTGTAGAAAATACTAAAATGTAGTTTCAGTTTAATTCATCGCAAGAAATAATGAAGTATAAGGACAAACTTGAGAAACTTGAAATTTTTTTAGATTTGACCTAGATTTTGACCTTTGACCTAATTTGATGACCGTGACCATTGACCTTGAAAATTTTACTGCTTTAGAGCTCAGTAGGTCTTCTATGATTAGGCTAACCCTAAATTTGATTCCAAAAACTCAATTTGAATAATCAACTTTTCTGACCTTTTGAAGGTCACTGAAGGTCAACTAAAGGTCAAATGTCAAATCTGAGGTTAGATATGAACTCCTGAGAAGTTGTAGATGATTTTTAAAAAAAAGTTGGGTGAATTTGAAGCAAGTTAAAATTTGACCTTATAAACTTTGAAAAATTGACCTTTTTCAGTTTTTGAGCTCTTATATCTCAAAACTGGGACAAAATTTTAATAAATAGTCAATAGCTAATATGTGTAGAACCCTTAGAGAAATGTATATCTTGACTTTCAATTAGAAATATTGATTTGTAGTCTTGTACTATGAGAAACTTAGATAGCACAGTTTGTGACCTAATTTGATGAGCTTGACCTTTGACCTTGAAAATTTTCCTTTTTTAGACCTCAGTAGGTCTTTTGTAATTAGGCTGACCTAAATTTGAATCCAAAGACTCAATTTGAAAAATCAACTTTTCAGACCTTTCGAAGGTCACTGAAGGTCAACTAAAGGTCAGAGGTCAAATCTGAAGCCAGATTTGGACTCCTGGGAACTTGTAGATGATTTTTAAAAAAAATTTGGTCAGATTGAAGCAAGTTGAAAAATGACCTCTTTTGACCGTTTTTTGACTTCAAATATCTCAAAAACGGTAAAAATTTAATGCTTACATATAGTACACAATTTGTAGAGAATACTTAAATGTAGTTTCAGTTTAATTCATCGCAAGAAATAATGATGTATAAGGACAAAGTTGAGAAACTTAAAAAAATATTAGATTTGACCTAGATTTTGACCTTTGACCTAATTTGATAACCGTGACCCTTGACCTTGAAAATATAACTGTTTTAGAGCTCAGTAGGTCTTTTATGCTAAAGCTAACCCTAAATTTGAATCCAAAAACTCGATTTGAAAAATCAACTTCTCTGACCTTTCGAAGGTCACTGAAGGTCAACTAAAGGTCAAATGTCAAATCTGTGGTTAAATATGAACTCCTGAGAAGGTGTAGATGATTTTCAAAAAAAAAATTGGTGAATTTTAAGCAAGTTAAAATTTGACCTTATAAACTCTGAAAAATTGACCTTTTTCAGTTTTTGAGCTCTTATATCTCAAAACTGGGACAAAATTTTAATAAATAGTCAATTGCTAATATGTGTAAAACCCTTAGAGGAATGTATATCTTGACTTTCAATTAAAAATATTGATTTGTAGTCTTGAACTATGAGAAACTTAGAAAGCACAGTTTGTGACCTAATTTGATGACCTTGACCTTTGACCTTGAAATTTTTACTTTTTAAGACCTCAGTAGGCTTTTTGTAATTAGACTGACCTAAATTTGAATCCAAAGACTCAATTTGAAAAATCAACTTTTCTGACCTTTCGAAGGTCACTGAAGGTCAACTAAAGGTCAAAGGTCAAATCTGAGGTCAGATTTGGACTCCTGGGAACTTGTAGATGATTTTTAAAAAAAAATTTGGTCAGATTGAAGCAAGTTGGAAAATGACCTTTTTTGACCGTTTTTTGACATCAAATATCTCAAAAACTGTAAAAATTTAATGCTGACATATAGTGAACAATTTGTAGAGAATACTTAAATGTAGTTTCAGTTTAATTCATCGCAAGAAATACTGAAGTATAAGGACAAACTTGAGAAACTTGAAAAAAAACGTAGATTTGACCTAGATTTTGACCTTTGACCTTGACCTAGATATGAAATATTTTCCCATCAAGATCAAACCAGGTATCTAGTAGGAGCATATAGTAGAAAGTTGAAAGCTAGTTGAAAGTAGGAGAAAACTGCTTTGATAGAATAATAATAAGAAGAAGAATAAAGAATAAAGAATAAAGAAGAATAAAGAAAAGCTACAAAAGCTATAGGAGGCCCTTTCAGGAGGGCCTCCTAATAATCAGCCTAGCATATATGGACATTTTATGCATGTTATGCTCTGTTTAGTTACGCCCTGTAGTTGACATTGAAATCTTTTGATTTACCATTTGGAGAATGAATCAGGAAAATTGTTTTTGTATTATAAAATCGTGAAGGTGATTCATGAATCGATGACTATTTTGTAAAGCTGGTGAAATAATTGAATAGTCAAAGAGTATACATTTTTTCACTTCCTTTTCAAAATGTTTTAGGAATTTTTATTTTATTGTGAATTTGAAACAGTATGTCAGGCCCTTATCTAGATTTTGCAAGGGGTGGGACTTTTTGAGACTTGAGCGACAGAGTGGATGGTGGGGGGGGGTGATGAGGGGTGTGCTCATTTGAAAGAATTACAATTTAGAACCAAACGGTTGCTTCTGATACATTTCTGAGACAATGATTCAGTCATGTACATGGTTCTCATATTCTTTAATTTATATGGGATTCAGGAGAGGTGGGATGTGTCTCCCTTGCTATGTATGGGTCACTCTATTTTACCAACCAAAGAGCCCATCTGGATCAAAAACAAGGATGCAGGTTCATTTACCAATACTAGGTACATCTCACCATGTATAATTTAAAGTTAAATTCGAGGAGGTACGAGATTTTCATCAGTCACTCCCTGGAAGTTTCTTATTTTTTTGACTTGTTGAAGAATAATGCCTGATCTTTTATTTCATGAGACCCAATTTTAACCAAACATAACAATTGTTAATTAATCCTCCTAATTGTAATGTTTGCCTAGTATAAATGATGAAATTTCTGACATTGACTTCAAATTATGTTTTTTCATCGGCGACCTTGACCTTCATGACATTAGTGTGACCTTGACCTTCTTAATATTGATTAGATAATTATGACTTTTTCTGGCATTGATCATTACCATTTCATAGCTTTTATGATATCAAGTTGCTATAGACCTATAGTTACTATATTTCCTTCAAAATTGACTCACTAAGTAAATACTAGGAAATACTAGGTGACAGTAGTAGTTAACCATATTTCTTTATTGTGACGATATATATATACACTAGATGACATTGAACTTTAAATGCTTACCTTATTATCCCATCGAACGAAGTTCGGAGGGATATAGGGAACGCCTCCGTCCATATGAAACAGTATCTTCTCCGCAAAGAGGGTAAACTAAGATGACAAATCAGCATAAGACCAACAGTAAGGGGAAGGGGAGAGTTTTCCGGCCGGATCAAAACGTTTAACCCACCTATGCGCAGTCTCAAGTCTGTGGACCCTGAAGAAAGATAAGTAACACCGCAATCAAATCAAAACAAAGAAAGAAGAAAATGAATGAAGAAACCAATGCAGCAACAACAAATGACGTCCGTCCGTCCGTCCGTCTGTCCGTCCATCCAGGCAATAACTCAAATACCGTTGGCCCGATTTTGTTCATATTTTGTACACATATACCCTATGGGGGTAGAAGTTCTGCTTGAAAGCCGATTTTCAAAATGGCTGCTCATTTCAAAATGGCGGCCATTTTAGTGGCGATTTTACAGTAATTTAGGTGCAATATGTAAAACTGTAATAGCAATATTAGTTTTAAATGTAAAAAAATTATAAAAGACATTAATAATGCTACAAATGTAGATATCAAAGAAGCACATGGCAGCCATCTTGAAAAATGGCCGCCTTTACTCGTCATTTTATGATTTTTGCTGTAACTCAAAAAATAGTGGAGCGATTTTGTTCATATTTGGTATGTGAATACTATAAGCATTGCACACTGTCTAAAGACACTTTTGGTAGAAGGCGGCCATTTTGAAAAATGGCCGCCATTCTAACGTATTTTACTATAACTCGAAAAGTAGTGGAGCGATTTTGTTTATATTTGGTATGTGAATACTATAAGCATGACACACTGTCCTATGACATTTTTGGTAGAAGGCAGCCATTTTGAAAAATGGCCCCCATTTTAACGTATTTTACTATAACTCGAAAAGTAGTGGAGCGATTTTGTTCATATTTGGTATGTGAATACTATAAGCATGGCACACTGTCCTATGACACTTTTGGTAGAAGGCGGCCATTTTGAAAATTTTTTGAAAAATGGCCGCCATTTTAACATATTTTACTATAACTCGAAAAGTAGTGGAGCAATTTTGTTCATATTTGGTATGTGAATACTATAAGCATGGCACACTGTCTATTTCTAATGACACTTTTGGTAGAAGGTGGCCATTTTGAAAAATGGCCGCCATTTTAACGTATTTTACTATAACTCAAAAAGTAGTAGAGCGATTTTGTTCATATTTGATATGTGAATACTTTAAGCATGGCACATTGTCTAATAAAACTTTGGGGAGTAGTCGGCCATTTTGAAAAATGGCCACCATTTTTATGTGTGTTATTTTACAAGTACGTGTGTAATTTTTCAAAAATTTTAGAGGTACCTACTTAAAAGCATATTATTTCTCCTAATGACAACTTGGCTAGTGAGCAACCATTTTGAAAATGTGTTGTTTTATGATATTTGCTATTCGTTTGTAAAAATGCCAGCTATTTCTGTTCGATGGGATTCGCTACGCTTTGGCGTTGCCGTTGTTCTGGTTATATTACTAGATGACATAGACAATGACTTTATTTTTTAAATCATTTTAAAAAGGGATGTTGTGATTGGAAAGCATAATCAAGATACCCTGAACGAAAAAGCCCCAAATCCCCCGCTTTATGTGCCAACTTTACGATTGTGCTGACTGGTCAAATTATTTAAGTATATGATATGGTATTGTTGATTTATTGATAAGAACGTGACATTGACTTTCATATTGTATTCGTCATCTTTTTCATCTTTGATCTCAGTGATGTCATATCTTATCATCAGTGATGTCATGTCTTATCAACAGTGATGTCATATGTTCATCAAGGTCATACCTTATTATTATTTTTTCATATGTTGACATTTGTGATGTCAAAATAGGGATTTCAGATTAACTGGTATTTGAAATATTGACCAGTTGCCTTTTTTCCATGAGGTTCTGAAATACTAATGCCTCGCTCGGTCACATTTGATCTACGACAGCTATAGTTTTCAAAAATCGAGATAAACAGATGTAGATTTTCTATATTGATTTTGTGAAGCTCGGCCATCATAGAACAAATCAGACTTATAGCAAAACTAAACTGGCTCTCGGCCTCTGTGAAAACACTTGTGTCTTCTACCCCAATGTCAAGTCGCTGATGTTTAATCTTGTGATCCTGGTACCATATTTTTTGTTTGTTACTTTGATACAATTAAACTTGTTTTTACAAAAATACAATCGTTACTGGTAAATATTGTCATCGGGTATGTCATATTTTGTCGTCATTGATGTTGCATCTTGTCATCATTGATGTCATATGTTGTCATCCTTGATATAATATCTTGTCATCCTTGATGTCATATCTTGCTTTCATTGATGTTGTCTTAAAGCATCACACGTGTTATATCTTGTCATTACTGATGGCATATCTTGTCATCATTCATGTGATATGTGGACAAAATATGTAGTATATGACTATATGTACCCTTTGCATTTGTTCCACTTCACGAGCTTCGTCTTCACTCTTTCAGTTTACAATAAACCTCTGAACTCACCGAGCCATTCAGAGTTCGTCATCGAAATACAGACGACTTTCTATATATGGTCATTTTCTCTGACATAATCGTAGAGTTAATGAGCTCGCAATTATCACATATTCCTTCCAGTTCGCTGATTGGTTGAGAGAAGGTCAGCGTGGTAGGTTTGAAATGATTCATGAGTATGACCCGGGATGTCACAGGCACCAGTCCTCAGGGTGGGGCTGTCAAACTAATATAGTCTATGCTAGGCAGAGGGTAGTTTATAACTAGACTCTGCGGGCATGGTACAGAATATGCTAATTTTCAACAAAATACTGATTTCTTCAGATCACTCTGCATAGTTTCAAATATGAACTTCACGATGCAGAATATCTGTGTTTGCTAGTTGAATGAGTGAACTACATGACAGTAAAACCTGTATATATCTGAACACCTCTATTATCCAAACACCTCTCAATTAATGTACACTTTCTCTCAGTCTCAATTTTATAATGTCCCGTTGACTCCATGTTAAAAATAAAAATGTCACCACCTGGTGTTCATTCGCCAGTCTTAAAGGTGTTTGGATTAGACAGGTTTTATGTACTGTATATCAGTTAAGCATATTATATCTAGAGTGACAGGCTAGGTTAACCGATTTCTCAATTTTCTGGGTGTTCACATTTAATGCTTTTCTTTCTTATATTTGAAAGAACTGTCTCATTTTATTACATTTTGATGCAATTTAGAGTGTTGACCACACGCCTGTTTATTATTTGATTTCTTGCTGATTTCATGATTTTTCATGTTGTTTTTCATTCTAAATAAACGAGCATTGTGGCATTTTTTATGTTCAGTTTGAACTCTAATTGACTTGGGACACACGGTGACCTAATAAGTCAAAATAAGATAAATATAGAAATGTGTTGGTTAAAATTTCCTAATCACAGATATTGAACTATTGAATTAGATCATCAATTGAAATGTTCTTATCAATCTATAGGTTTTGAACTTTAAAGATCAAGGTCTGCTAAAAATTATGGGAAATTCAGGTTCGCAGTCAGATCCCCCTCTTGGCCATTATTATGGGGCCAGTAAACTATGCAGTGATCTCCCTACTTTTTGGGCAAATCTTTGGTGTATTTTAATTTTTCTGACATTTTTCACTTTTTGGTTGATATGAATTGAAGTAATTGTTTGAGAGTGGCGCAAAACTTTGAGGTAGATGCATGGTAGGCGCAGTGTTCAGTTGAAATGGGTGCTGCGCCTCTTCAGAAGATGCTTGGGAGAACATAGCTACTAGATGCCACCATTTGACAAAATTACAGCAAAAAATCTGCATGAGCATATCATAGAATAACCCTCTAGCGCACTCTGATCCAATATACATGAATCCATATCTGATTTTTTTAGAAATGCCTGACGCAACTTAGTAGCTCTCACCTTGTTAAAAGGCAGTTATAGCTCTGAAAGTAATATTTTTAGAACTCGATTTGTTCTAATAAAGTCCCCAGAGTTCATTTTAAAATATCAAAAGACTGTAAGAGAAAATGTTGGAGTAAAAGCAATTTCATGCAAATAACAAGGATACTTTTTTGGTATATTTCAGTAGATACTTTGAGAGTTCAAAGTCAACAATATGGAAAAGCTTACGTTAATTTTCCAAGGAGAGGGGGTAGGGGGTTAATAGTGATCTCATTAGTGAAGAATTCATATTTCATTTGATAATTGGGTAGGTAGATAGAATGAACTCCTTTTGTATTTTGCTTTTTTCAACATTCTTTATTGTCATTGTTTGGTGCTGATGGGAATGAATGTTGATGGGTGGGTGGTAGCCACATAAATCTTGTCATCAAAATTTTAGAAAAATTGCTTGAAATATTGGGAGATGCTAGAGCAGACTAAAGGCCAAGATCTATATTAGATTTTGGACAAGCTGAATAAGTTACTTGGTGGACATTTTGAATTTTTTAATAAAGAGTGAAATACTCATTAATTATGTGTCTTCTATTTAACTGTTGTCATATATAGACACTATCATTCCCAAAGTAGATGTTTCCTTGGTATTACTATATTTTTATCTATCTTTAGTCTAAATTAAAAGTAAGATTTTTAAATATTTATTCCCAAGACATTGTATATATAGATTTAATGAGAAAGTAGGTCATACATACATAATCATAATTGTGTCATCTGCATATGTGTTATGTTGTTACATGTATATCTAGGCCTAAAATTCAAGATCTACGTAGGTTGATGGCCAGATGGCTTAAAAAGTTCGGTCATGATGTTCTAACATTACTGACCATAATTCATACAGTTTAGTATTTCTTATAATTATTCACTGATGCTGGGATTTCATACAAGTATGTTAAAGGTACAGATGCACATATTATATTTGATCATTTTTGACCAATTTGACTAATTGGGCAATACATAAATTTTTTTTAGATTGCATGGTTTAATATTGAGTGCTCTGCATTGAAAAGGTTCAGTCAAGAAAACTTCATATTTCAGGGAAAAATGTTTTGCTCATAATTATTAGTTTTCTTAAAAAAGGAATAATAACTTTTTGCCAATTGGCTATTGAACTTTGCAAGTGCATTCACTGCATTTTTTCTAAATGGCATCTGAACTTGTGATTCTTGCTCATATCTTCTTAGACTTTAAGCACATTAGGATTAAAGTACATCCTAAAGGTAAGAAATTACACCTGTAAGTAAAAGATTTGTCAAAATAGGAACCTGATTTGAAATTTCTGCTGTACTCTAAGTTGCAGATATTTTGTATAAGATATTGAAATACTACTACCTGAGTTGATATTTTTATTATAAAATGCAATCTTGATGATTTTCAATCAAATTTCCAAATTGATGATGGAAGGAACAGTTTACATTTAACAGTTCAATGGAAATATGCCAGAGTATTGTGCGTAAATTGTCTTAAATTACAAAATGATGCTGGGGTGAAACTACGCACTTTCTTCACTTGTGAGTATCTGATGAACTTAAGGTCGTAGCGACCATGTTTTAAAGTGATAATTGTGTGGAATTTAGTGGAATCAGCAAGGAATAAAGTAAACAGGAATATTGTTCACTCTCTAAGTTGTATGTACATGTTAATGCCAAGAAATTAGATATTTGGTTTGGATTCTAGTGATCCAAAGATGAAGATGTAAGAAATTTTAAGCATCGGATGTTTTGAAAGGTGATGTCACTTGATCTAAAAATGTGTGTTCCAGTTGAACTTGAAATTTAATGATTGCACTCTACAGGATGTTCTTAAAGGAGCAACGTTGTAGAAAAATGTACAGTATAAAGGAGTGCCAAAGACATTTGAGAATGTGAATTATTTTATTGAAAAAACTCATGATAAATCCCCAAAGCCAGCATTTGGCATCAGTATTATTTGATAATTGTTGATTTTTTTATTTGTTTAAAATTGCATTCTGACAAGAGACTTTATATTTTTATTAAATAATGATATGAATCATCATGTTATGAAAGCAATATATTTATTTTATATATTTCATTTATTTTCATATTTGTTTCTAAAGTGTAACTCTTGTATTTTCAGTGTCTCGGTTACATTGTGAGAGTGAGTCATTTAAAATGGACCTGATCCTTGATGTTAACACTCAGATTTACCCTGTGGACCTAGGTAAGTTACTTTAGCAACTATAGGTCTTGAGTTAGCATAGCAACCATATTAACCTAGGTATTTTTCATCTAAAGTTAGGTAATTTTTTCCCTAAAATGACCACATCAACTAAATTCTCTGCCCCTGGACTTGCATGTAGATGTGATACCATGTAACCAAAGCACCCATGCTGGTGAAATGGACTTCTACAGCAACCAAACTTTAGACTTCCAAAGAGAGAATTCTAAGAGAACTACATTTAAAGTTAAAGTATGAAATGAGTTTGCTGGCTTCATTAGAACATTATTAACACAGACTTTGAGATACTTAAAACTGTGTGGAGACAAAACAGTGAAACAACAGATTTCCTCTGCCTACCTGATAAATTACTATTATCTTTATGTACAACAGTTTGGAACTTTTGGAGTATTGTTACTTTGGAATATTGTAACTTTGGAATATTGTAACTTTGGAATATTATAACTTTGGAATATTATAACTTTGGAATATTGTAACTTTGTTAGTTAATTTAAAACACAGAATGAAATCCTGTGCTAAGGGCTGATGTGAAAAAGTCAGTCCACCCCAGTGGGGATCGAATATTTTTTGGAATATTATTACTTCATTTATGTGTATATGGTGACTTTTGTTGCATTAAAACTGTGTGACCTGATATTTGATTTGAGTCCCCCTGGCCTTCATGAGTGAGTGGGGGGGGGGGGGTGGCAGGGTTCAGAGATATTAGAAATGTTGTTCACCTCATTTTTGGATATGTATCTTATACCTTTAGTTTGAAGAAGTAGACCTTTTCTCAAGACCCAAATTTTTGTACAATCTAGCTGATGGCATTTTGTCATTATTGGTATATAGGAAAAATAACATTGCGACCGGTCTGTAATGTCGTTTTGACCAGCTGGTTTCTAAGCCTTTCTGAATGTGAATCCCATCAGGCCTGAATTTTAAATTCATCATATTGATTTCAAGCATGTACAGTTAAACCTGTCATCATGACCACCCAAAAATATTTGGATAAGCATGTTTTTTTTACTTTGTGAGTCTATGGAAAATCACAAAATTGGGACCGAAAATTGAGAAAAAGTGTTCACATTGAGAGGTTTGTAGTTTACAAATATTCTTGTTATTTAATTCCTCGTAAATTCTTTTCCATACATCATTAGAAAATAAATTTAGTAGTCATTAAATGAATACACTTTTTACTGCACCCAGTTATTAAGCACACTGCAACCAGTTGAAAATTCATTTACACCTTGTTGAGCTCTAGAAAATTGGGAGTTTAATTATGTTCAGCTTGCAACAGGCCATTTTCTCTGTTTTTCATTTGCCAAAAACTCCTATTGTTTTGAAGAAAGGTTCCCAAATTGAAATTATCATTTTTGTGTCTCCATCATCAGTAGTGGCACATTGTTTCAGTTTCCAACTTTTTTTGTGGATGTCAGTTGGTGTTCAGCAGTCTGCTTCTGTAACGGGTGTCTGTAAAATGGTATTTGTAACTAATGGCAGGTGTTGACATTTTGCATGTTAATGCCTTGTAATAATTTTGGCCTTTGTCAGTAATCCTGATGAATCTTCTGAATCATGAGTAGAGAGTTCAAAAATTGAAGAAATACTCTGAAAAATAACAACATATTAAGAAATGCTTCTGCCAGAATTGGCAATATATAATGATGTTGCAATGTGTAGACGAAATACTGTCTGTACTTAATTAAGGTGGAAGAACTTGCTACTTCTTGCTTAGTCACACATTTTGAAATTATCGCTCATCACGAGTCATCTCCAAGGTTAATTGATAACTGTTTAGAATAATTAGACTCAACAAAGTTTGATATTTTTTTACAATTTGAAATTTCATAGAAAGATTCAATGCAAAATATATGAATTTGAGGTGACATTCATGATTGTATTCATAATTTGCACTTCGCACATGCACAAAATGCATGAATCTTAGATATTTAAAATGTGAAAAACTTTTAATTAGTTCAAAAGATGGCAGCACGTGTTATTTAATATCTCCAATTTTATATCAAGGTGTGTTCTTTGAAACTCTGGAGCGTTGGACCTTTGGATCTTGTGGTTTAGTGAAGGATGTAGTCACTCCATTTGTTATCTTGGAAACCATTTGAATAATATCCTCCTCTATTACCTTTTCATGATCATTTATCATGTACATGTCTGTTGATTCATTACAAACAGGCTGGCCCTGAATGTGAATAATGAGCAATATACATCCTGCTTTTTGTCTCCTTAGTCACCCAACTACAACCAAGGGGGCATTTCGTGTTCATAGGGCAGTGTATGCTCTGTTGATTTTCAGGGTCTTATGGAAGGTGAAAGTTCAAAGCAGGATCTGCCCTAATTAGGGATGGACCAAAAGTATTCTGACGTTTTTTCTCAAGTTAAAAAAGAAAATTCAATGTAATCTGTCAAATGAAGTACCTCAACACCTTATAACATAAAAAGCAGTTTTGTTTTGGTTTCTTAAGAGCTATATCAGATTCTCAGAAAATAAATATAGCAAACATGATTCTCTTTAGCATTATTGTTAAAAGTGGTGCCAATTGAGTGCTTAGTGATGTAACCCAGATATATTGAAATTATACTCTACTATATGTCACACCCTAATGTCAAGTTATCTTTAGATATCAGGTTATTTTTTACCTATGCATTCCAGGCATTTTACCAAGGTTAGACTTTGACCAAAACTATTTCTTTGTGTAATGACTCGAAATTACATGCCCCTCATCGTAAACAAGTTAAACTGGGGGTAGGTTCCAAAAAACTTGAAAAACATTCATTCCATAGAAGTAATAACATTTGAGCGATTTTTAGGGGCAGTTTATTTGACAGGACATAATTAATGTTTAATTTTTGAGAATTGTGATTTATTTTAACATTTAGTTAATCATCACAGAATCTGAAAATTCAAACAGATATTAGTACTTTTCATATTTGTATAAGATATCAAAAGGACCGTTGCAAAAGTAGATATGTAAGTGCATTTTGAAACTTTAATTTTGAAAATGATTTCCTATCGTCATGTACTCAACCTTGACATTGTTGATGACATTTTTCTGAAAATGCTAATGACTGTTAATTTGAAAAAAAAAAACGACAAAATATAAAAAGTGCACATGTACTTAAGGAAATCTTGGAAATTAGAACCATTTTGGAAATGTTTGATACAGATATTTTGATTTCACCCCTCGAGTAATAGTAGAGTAGAGAAAGCACGTGGCAGTTCTGAAGTGGGTTCATTCATAAAGCCAGCAAGGTAAATGAAGGTGCAGATGCAAGAATCATTTTACGATGGTCATTTTTAAAATGGAAAATAGAGTGGAAAAGAGAGGAATTCGCAAGGAATAAAGTAAACAGACATGTAGTTAACACTCTAAATTATATAGAAATGCAAGAAAATTCATCAGTTCATTCAAATTTTAGAGAGAAATGTAGAATAATATGGATGACCGGGGAAAATTTCAACACAGATTTGAAAATGTAAATAAAAAAATGCAAATAGACTTGAACTTCCCAGAACTGAAGAATTTCTTCATTCATTATTGGTAATTGGTAACTTTCATTTTGAGCTGAGTTACTAATTTAGTTTGGCTATCAATTACAAAAATTGTTTATACGTGTGATGTGAGGTAAGTCAAATTGCTTTCATTTTAATCTTTGCAAATTCAAAAATACTTTTTAAGTCGTAATTTATAACTCATTTATCCGTTAATTGTAAGTTTTAATTTATTACTCATTTATCCGTTAAGTGAATAAAAAACATATTGCAAAAATGATTTGCAAAATTTGTTTCCTTACCAGACGTCACATGCAGGGCCTTAGCTAATCATTTCATATCCTTAAGTCTGGATATTAATTTAGAACAAAAGATCACTGAAAGAATGGCTTCTAAGCATGTTTTGTAACAAACTAATTTGACCCAGTGTAACAATAGATAAAAAGTCTCGAAACAGAAACTTGCATTTCATACAGTACTAATTCAAAATTTGTCATATGCAAAATAACTGTTAAATAACTTAGAAATAGCTGAATCAAACAAGTTTTTTCTCTATTTCTGATTTTGCTTAATTTTATAAATTGAACACATATTAATGAATAGAGAGCATCATATTGAAAAGGGCAGATCATAATTAGTCTACTGAATATTCATACACACGATTATTGGTCCTTTTTGTTTGCTCTGCTATGTTACTTACCGGAGGTAGCCACCTGGTGGTGAAATTTTGGACATCTAGGCACGTTGGAATTAAGGAACAAGAATTATCCATTATCATAAGGATTCCTATAAATTATTGATTCGGTTATTTTTCGATGGTTTATAGAGTGACATACAGTGTCGAATCCACCTTTTTCTTATAATGATACATGTAATTCTTTGCATGGAGAGTCAACGTGATATTATTGTTCAACTGTAATGGCCGACTTGTCGACTTTTAGAGGAAGTCTAATCTGTTAAGTTTAATATTTGTAATCGAAGGACAAAAGTGCAAATTATTTAAATGAATTTTATAGAATAGACTTGAATAATGCCATTGATTATTGGGATCAAGTTATTTACCATGGAATCTAAATGTTACATGATTTTTTTTATTTCATAGAAATCATTTGTATTGAGAAAAATGTCATTGAAGAACATAAAATGTTTTTTTATATGGTTTATATAGATTAAGGAGCGACTTGAATGGTTTTGTAAATATTTTAAGTATACCACAATTAATGCTTTTGTGGGAAATAAAAAATGTGCAGTTGTTTCAAGATCATGGTGAAAAGCGGTATCTGTATATTTGAGTATTTTGTGGCTGATCTTGTAAATGTGGTTTTTCGCCACATTCTCAAGAAATGTAGAATTAACATAATTATATTTGTCATAGATACTCACCATCATAATTATGCGGTGAAAGATCTATTCTATGTGAACAAATATCAATTTGAATAACATTTGATTTCAATAAAGTTATTTTTGCTCTTTTTGTTCACTGTAGGAACTGAAAAAGGAAGAAAATTTGTATCTACGTTTGAATTCTTCGTTTTTCATAAAAATCTGATTAAATATCACAATGGTATCTTCATTGTTAACTTTTAATTCTAAAAAATTATTCCCGAGTTTTGATACTTTCTTTGAATTGAAATCTGGAATTCAGAAATGAGCTGAGAATTTTCTAAATAAATATAACATTTTCAATATGCCTCCTAAAAGGTTATACTCAAAGAGAAGAAAATCATCAAAAATGATGCATTGAAATTTACAAAATCCTAAATTGTTGTACAAAACTTTAAGAAATACTAAAATGTTACTTAGAAAATTCAAAAGTTTTAAGAACAAAATACTTCAAACAAAAAATCCTGAGGAGACCACAGAGTTCTATTATCACTAAGTAGACCAGTTTTTTTTATGAAAAAAAAATTCTGGTCATGTTCATTTTAAATTTTTCACCTGTAAATTGTGAGAATATGACTCCTTTTTGCTATTTCTGACTTTTTTATATGACATTTAAAGTCTGTAAAAAACAAAACAGCATTCTTCGTTCCAGGAATCACAAATATCATGAAAGATCCATTTGAGATTTTAAAGATGTTATCCATGACAAGTCTGAAATATCAAATGTTGTTGATGTGGTTATCCAAAAAGGATTCAGGATATATGTGGTTGTATCATATAATGTGGTTTTTCACCACAATCTTGAAAATTCAAGTATTAACCATATGATATTGATTGAATAATATATCATGTGTTTTTTAGGGGACAAATTCCGTATGGTGATCGCAACGAGCCTACGTGAAGATGGCTATCCGGATGATGGAGAATATGACCCCAGTGATACAGGCCCATCACGTGCCGACAGTTTTGAGTATGTCATGTTCGGCAAAGTCTATAGAATCGAGGGAGATGAGGGTTTAGAAGCTTCTTCACGATTGTAAGTTACTTTTTATTTTTTTCATTCATGATACAATTTGACATTCAGCTTTTTGGTGATAAGGAGACTGAGTCTGCATTTCAGTTTCAAATTGGCAAGTGTATTTATTCGAAACTACATTCTAATTTAATTCTCCAAATATTTGAATTCAGTATGTCAGGAATTTTGAATGGCTTTTGCACTGTCAAAAAAGCTGAGTGTCATTTATGATGTCCATTTAGTTAAAGTATAATTCTATCGGAAAAGTTTCAGTGTTATGCTGGGATAATTCTTGTTTCCTCTTGTCACCAAATTTTCTAATTTTAGACCCATTTGCTTTATCTGATTTTTCAGTGTTGTCTTTATTCAACACTTTTTTGGGAAATTTGTTCTTCTTGGTCTACTCTAGAGATAATAGATAGGTTATTGAGCCTAAGTAGTGCATATATCATTCTTTTTTTACTTCACCTTTAAAATGATCCTTTCTTCAGTTCATTTTGTTTAAAGATTTTCAATCAATAATTCTCATTTCTTACAAATTTTATTTTCAAAGTTTTGACCAAAGTTCGACACACACTATGCAAATTGATCACAAATGTCTGATATTTATGTGGAGGCAGATGCATTGAATTTCTTTATTCCAGGTATTTCAGATTGTTTTATAACGATAGTAAAGGAGAATGTGTGTTACAAAATTTGAAAGTATTTAAAGCTTCGTTTTTGGTACAATTGTATCTTATGATTCTGAGAAATCCAATGTCTGTTTTCTGACGGACAATGACTTAGACCAAATCTTAGATTACAATGGTTCAAAAAATATTCCTTGAACATGTAAGGATATTGAAATTATCCAGTGTTATATATTGATTTTGAAACTATTTATCTTAACAGTAAAGGATTTTGAAATTATCCAGTGCAACAGTAAAAGATTTTGAAATTATCCAGTGTAACAGTAAAGGATTTTGAAATTATCCAGTGTAACCTTTAAGAATTTACCAAGTATAATATTAAGGATTTTAAAATTTTTCTAAACGATGAATTATTTTTGCCATTGATTCTGATGTTAAATGTACCTTAATAAACTCTGCTAGTTCCTGATGGTGTTCATCAAGGAGGAGTTTTACTTTGTATGTTCTTAACAGATGTTGGTTTCTTCAATGGAGGAAAAATGTCTAAATCAGATACAAACTTTTGAGATGTTATATAAGAAATCACTACTATTTACTATTATTATCCAACACAAATTTTAATAGGGTTGGCACTAGATACCCATATGAGGGTATATCATATATCGATAGTTGAAAATAAAGAATGGAACTTAACAACTGGAATAGAGAAAGGAAATTATATACGAGTGGGAACAATTTGTACTTAAAATCAAAACATAAGTGATAATTTAGGTTAGGACTCTGTTTAAAGTTCAAGAGTGTTACTCCAGAAAAATATTGTAAATAATGTCATGGTGGTCGTGTTTTAAAATCAGAAATAGAATGTGATGAAGTTTAAATTCAAAAATAGAGAGGTAAAGAGAGGAATTAGCAAGGAATAAAGTAGACAGGCATTTAGAGAACACTCTAAATTGTATAGAAATGCAGGAAAATCAGACACTTCATTCAAGTTTTAGAGAGAAATCAGTGTAGTAAGCTTGAGCAGGTGGGTGTTTTATTTTTGGAAGTTTTGACATTGTTATTATTAGCGTCCTCCCACGCTTCATTGTTCCAGAAGGCAAAGGGAGCTGTGTCCTATGATCTTATCATATGATTTCAAAACACATGTATTCATCATTTTACAAACTTTATTTATTACTGTTTACTAGTTTTATCCCAACAGTATTTCTTCATGCCATGTCAAACTGATGGAGGAAGAAATGTTGTGAAGCAACTGGGCGATGCACCTTGTTGAAAATCTTAAAATTTGATGTCACCCTGTTGACAATCTTAAAATTTGATGTCACCCTGTTGACAATCTTAAATGTGATGTCACCCTGTTGACAATCTTAAAATCTGATGTCACCCTGTTGACAATCTTAAAATTTGATGTCACCCTGTTGACAATCTTAAAATTTGATGTCAGCCTGTTGACAATCTTAGAATTTGATGTCACCCTGTTGACAATCTTAAACGTGATGTCACCCTGTTGACAATTTTAAAATCTGATGTCACCCTGTTGACAATCTTTAAATCTGATGTCACCCTGTTGACAATCTTAAAATTTGATGTCACACTGTTGACAATCTTAAAATGTGATGTCACCCTGTTGACAATCTTAAAATTTGATGTCAGCCTGTTGACAATCTTAAAATTTGATGTCACCCTGTTGACAATCTTAAAATTTGATGTCACCCTGTTGACAAGAATCAGTTTTGTGCTTCACCCTGTTGAATTGTTTTCCCCTTGTCAGTTTGATGAAGGATGATATATTGAGTTATTTTGACAAAAATTGGTTAAATTGAACACTTTCGTGAAAAAAACTTGAGAGATCATTGACCTGAAATATTCTCCTAAATTAAGACAAATCTTAATAGCTTCAATGTATATTTAGTCAAGTACAAATTATTAGAATGGTCAATTCAATGGAGGCATATACTGTACAGTAACATTTTAAATGTTTGGAACGACTTTGAATTTAAAAAATGAGCAATCAAATGACTATATTGCATCAGTATATGAAAAAATGGAAACATATGTACTAGTCCTAACTTTTGTATATTTCAGATAGTTATGTATAATTTTTACATATTCGGTTTCAATATGGTCCTTTAATCGCTTAGTAGTTCCAAACATTTAAAATTTTACTGTAGTTTTTGTTTTTCATTTTTCAAAGTTCAGGTTCATATTATGTTTTTTTTGTTTAGCATCATAAGGATTACGTTTGTGGGCGAAAACAAATATAAAAAAATCTGACATGTTTTGAAAAATAGTTTGTATGTCATAGAAGGTAGGATACACTTGTGTGATGAAGTGTTGTAAAATAAATCTGGTTGTTTTTGTCCTGTCAGACAATTAGTCATAGGTCAGCTCAGCATAATGACTTGCTTTATTGTCTAATAATTGGTCTTCTATGGTGTGAAACACAATGTTATGTCTGTGTATGACTTAAAATTGACACATTAATATACTATATATACTATAGGCACTGACACTCAAGGTAGCAAGTAGATATAAGATTTTTTTGATGAAATTATTTAGGTCAGCGACTCAACTATAAATATTATAGTATGTCCTGAAATATAAACATTGAAAATCAAAAATGACTTTATCAAATTCTTAATCTCAAATGTGCATATACAGGGTGGGCCAAAAAAAACCAATACCCAACTTCAAATCAGGATAAAAATAGTTGCATCCAATATGGTACATTGACTTATATATCATTTTAAAGGTTATACAATTTCAAACAATTTGGTATATAACAATATGTCATGAAATCAATAGTAAAGTTTTATTATACTTATTTGGGAGGCCGGGTTGCTATTTAAGGTCTCCAGATTTAAGGGAGAAAATAATAAATCTGCAGAATTATGTTAATTTTTTATTTATAGAATATCATTCTTTTGTTAGGTGAATACATGCTTGGATATTGATATTTGCATCATTGTGTGACTAAATTTATTGTTTATGAATTTCAGTGTTGTTTAATAACATTTTACACTTTATTTAATTAAACAATTTTAACAATTGCTCAATATACCCCTGCCCCCTCTCCTCTGCATCAAAAATAAGCTTCAAGTGGTAGCGCAATCTATCAATAGCCTTATTGAGAGATTTCTGTTACAATTCATTTCAGCACTTTAGGATTCTGTTTCAGCTCATCAATGCTGTTTATTCGATGCTTTTGATTCTACCATTTCCTCGAGATGGCTCCATGTATGGTAATCAAACACATTAGCATCGGGGCTGTTGGGTGGCCAAGCATCGAGATCAATCAAATTGGCACCTTGTTTGCAAAGAAATCCCAATGTCTCTCTTGATCTATGGTACGAGGCAATGTCTTGTTGGAAAATAAAATCCTTGTCACATATACGTTTAATGTCTTTTAACAAACCCCCTTTGAGTACTTATTGATAATAAACAACACCAAAATTCATAAACAATAAGTTTAGTCACACAATATGCAAATATACAAGCATGTATTCACCTAACAAAATGATATTCTATAAATAAAAAATTAACATTATTCCGCAGATTTACTATCTCCTCCCTAAAATCTGGATACCTTAAATACCGACCCGGCCTCCCAAATAAGCATAATAAAACTTTAATATTGATTTCATGACATAGTGTTATATACCAAATTGTTTGAAAATTGATTACCTTTAAAATGATATATAAATCAATGTATCATGTTGAACATAGCTATTTTTATTCTGATTTAAAGTTGGGTATTGGTTTTTTTTGGCCCACCCTGTATACGAGTAGTCCTCATTATTATGTCACCAAAACAAGTGGTGACATATTGTTATTATGTCACCAAAACAAGTGGTGACATATTGTTATGGTCTCCAACTTTTTGTAGATGGTGTCGGCAATCGGCTGTTGGTGTTTATTGGTCGGCTTTTTGTATGTGTAACAATTGGCAGGTGGTGACATTTTGCATGTTAATGCCTTGTTACATAACTCCCTCACACTCATTTGGTTTCTCTGGTGAAACAAAAGATGTGCCATGGCAAGTACATGTATTAGAATACAGCATCACTGATCAGGCCTGTAGCCAGCGACCCCTCCCCCCGTCCAAAAAATCTTTCAAAATCATGCAACTTTTCACCATTCTGAGCACTTATTAAGTGATTTTGGCCATTTTGGATCAAAATTGTCCCAAGTGAACCCCTCTGGAATTTTTCAAAAAGTGAACCCCTCCTTGGCAAATCCTGGCTACTTGCCTGCTGGTAGAAGACTTCCCAATAAAAGATAAATCATTACAATTCCTCTGCAATAGAAGGCATCTTTATAAGTGATAAAACTCAGTGATTCACACCAACTTTGCCTCGTCTTTGTAGGTTGACTAACTAACTCTTGTCTGGCTAGAAACATAATTTCACCTCATAATGTTGATTACTTTGCAATATGTTTGTCTTGTATGGGATCAGGATGTACTACAAGTTGATGATTGCTTTCTGAGAATATTTTTTTTCTTATCTTATCAGCATTAAGTACATTCTTATTATCATGATTTTATTGAGTTCCTTCTTGATTAATTGACATTGTTTATTGTGTATTTGGTTGATGTGTTTGACTGAAAGTCTGACATAATTGAGGATTTGCTTGTATTTCCATGGATTTGAAGTCTACTCCCTTTTAGAATAGCCTATAGCTACACACTGGCGGACCCAGGGGCCCAGCCCCCCCCCCCCCCTTGGATGGGCCCAGAAAAAAAGAAAAAAATGGGCTAAAAAAAGGCTTAAGGCCAAATTTTGAATAAAATGGGCCTCAAAATTTGGGACGACTTATGGCTTTTAGGGCCCAAAATATTTTTACGGGAGATTTCTTTTCCCTGACCTGAAATTTAGGCCCAACCCCTGTTGGTTCCCAGATCTGCCCCTGCTAAAAGCCCTTTTTACCCTACTCCTCATCCCTGTGTGAAAAGATGTGTAGTCAAGTAGAGGGGGGAGGGGGGTTCAGGGGCTTTTAGCTAGACTTTGTTTAGAATGAATAGGTTAGGTGATGCCTGTTAAGAAGTTATATTATCTATATCCCATTCGCTCCTAGAGGAGAAGCCTTTCAGCTTGCTAACATTTACTTATCTCCTAACCACCTTGTTTGGCCCCCATCACTCCCTCTGATGCTCAAGATAGAATATTCAGATGAATTGTGTTTGTGGTTGTGTCAGATTGTGTTTCTGGTTGTGTCAGATTGTGTTTCTGGTTGAGTCAGAATGTTTTTCTGTTAGCCACTAATAAATAAGCTATCTGTCTTTTTTTCTCAAAATATTATTTGCCAACACTATAAGTGTGATTTGTTGTTTAATATTATGTGCTAAATACTGCCATCTATACTTGAAAAAAATATTCATTCTTTTTTAATCAAGTTTCATTTATTGATATTATACTATGTTAATGCCATCTATAATGAAAAAATAATGATTCATGTTTTTCACTCAATCTTTCCTTTATAGAGGTCACTACGTAAATGTATTGAACTCCTGGTGACATTTCTCATATCATATTTCTACTAAAAGATGTCTCTCAAAACAAGTAATAAAATGCAATAAATTATATCAAAGGAGGCGTACTTATGGGGCATGCTCAATAAACATAGCAGCTAATGAGAAGTTGTACATTGTCAGTACAATAGCAGTGTAACATGACCCCTAACTACATTACCATATACATTTATTTTGCCTTTCAAAAGATAATCATTTGAAGAGTTCATATTTCAAGAGTTAGTCAAAAGTGGCGACGATTTGTTATTTAGTAGTGCGATAACAATAAGTAAATATATAATTTGGCTTCTGTTTTATGGCAGTTGCATATTTTGTTAGTATTTCTTTCTTCAAGCTCTTGTAAGCCCCCCCCCCCATCCGTACCTCCCCACTCCCCAATACAGGAAAAGGTGGAGTTGATGGGGGTGGGGGGGGGGGGGGCAGAAATTTTAAACACTTGTTGTTGGTGTATTAAACTTCAAATGTTTGTCTGATCATGGTTTTACTCCATTCAGCTTAAAATTTTGGAAAAGAAGTATCATTTTTGAATAGTAATACAATTTAGAGAATCTATTACTACATGCCTGTTTACTTTATTCCTTGTCAATTCCACTATTTTTCACCAATTTTTGCATTTAAAACAAAACCTTTTGTCACTTTTCAACCCTATATTTATTACAACTGTAATTGTACAACTGTGTTTGTTTATAGTAGTAGGCCTGAACTTGATCATGAATCGGTGGTTTCAAAAACTTTTAAAAGTGCTTGTCGTGTGTTTGATCTATAACTATTCAATTCTAAACAAAATACAATTGACATCTGGGTGTTCTCTTTGAGCATTTGCGAAGTAAATACATTGCAAAAGTGCGACCTGATATCAAACCTATTGCCATGGGTGGAGATTAGAAAATTAGATTATATATCTATATATGGCTAAGTTACAAAAAGCTGTATCATTAAATTGTAACTTTAGTACATAGGGGCTGGATAAATTATTATTTTCCTGTTGGAAAATTAAATGATCATATGAAATTAATTGCCAGTTTGGTGGTAGCCGAGAGAAACTACCCAAATATGATGGATCATTGGTTTGATGCCTTATTGTATTGCAAGGAATGATTTGTTGTAACAGAATAAAATGAATGCCATTCAGGGAATCGTCATTAGTGATGATTATTGTTTTTTTGAAAAATTTAAGTGGAAGACAAATCAACATTTTAAATGTTGTACCATATTTGGTATTATATTGGCAGTGGAATGGGGTTCAATTACATGTATAATGAAATTAACTTTTTGAGGTTTCTGCAACTCTTAATAACAAGATTCCCTCCATAATAAACTTACATTACCGTACATATTTTCTAGACTTAAAATTAAAACAAAAAGTTAATGAAATGAAATACACCATTAATGCAACAACATGTGAAAAACACTTGAAATTCAAATGGACACCTTGACTTTATAAAACATTATTTAATAAAAGATTGATAGAAATATACTTGTATATTGAAGACATATCTAAGTTTACCATATAACCATATTATCTCCTATATATGAACATGCTGTTATACATGTAAGTGCACATGTGATTTAAAAAACATATGTTAATTGCAGAGTAAGAAAAGTGAAGGTTTTGGTATATAAATCTTGCTTAGGCTATTACAGTAATCTCCCCAGCAATAAAGCAAGTGGATCCAGCACCCGCCTGAGATTTTTAAAGCAGGCTTGCACCCACTTGAAAATACATTTGCACCAACTTGAAAATTAGAAAAATCATAAAAATAGGCATATTCTGACCAATTTTGATATGAATTGTGGAAGTGACAATTTTGCACGCTGCATTGTACATTAATAGATATATATTTGTTATGAAAAATAAAGAAAATATCAGAAACATTCTAAATTCTTCAATCCATTGTTCTTTTTCTTTTACTATGACATCATTATATCCATGGTTACAACAATGTCCATTGATTTAGGAATTTTATATATTAACATTGTATTTTTCTGTTTTCTTAAGACTCCCTCTCCTATTATTAAACCAGTAAATGACAAACTTACTTTATCATCACAAAGGAAGGGATTGTATATGGAATTTATCTAATGGGATAAAAAATTGAAAAATTGTCTGAAAAAGTAATCGATACATGTAATAATAAGAAATTATATTTTTGTAATATAATTTTTATCACCTCATTTTATACTATTAAATTTTGGATAAGTATGTGTCATTGACATTTTGGATTGATATCCCAATTATAAATTTGCATTTCACAAAGGCACTATGCCCATAGATGCAGTAATACGGTATATGTATTTTATTTCTGAACAGTTAACTTTAAGATTTAACCAACTTACCATATTTAATTATTTTTTGATGCAATATTAAATGTAAAAAGTGAGGACAGACGTTATCTGATGACATGTCATCATCATTATTAATATCAACTTAAAAATGATTTTAATTCTCAGTTTCGTTTTTATGTCTCCAAACTTTGATTGTAGAACATAGAGGGTGGGCCAATAAAAATTGGAACATTTTTCTTTTTATTCAGTTGTCTTTATTTTTACAGTTAAATCCATGAAAATTCAGATTATGGTAAAATGATTATTTGTGAAAATGTTCAAGATAAAAATATGAATGTATGATTATTTTTGGCTTGTCATGGTCTTGATCTGTATTCTGCGTGTGTCATGAAAAATTTCCAAATTTTCTCTGCTTAAGACAAAACAAGACCATACAATATGTACCCTTCAGATGGTCTCAACATAATTTCCATCAATTAAAACATATGTTGTTATCTCTAGGGGAAGCAAGACATGTTTCCCTTGGAAAATATAGCTTAACTGACCTCAGGTTTTTTTAAAAATTGGCACAATATGTCTCAAAACCTGTGATTTAAGCCATGTATGACTGTCAAATACAGCTAAGACTGATTGTTCAGGTGGGCGAAGGGCATGTTCAGGAAACCCTTGCGTTGAGTAAAAAAATTGGAACATTTTTCTATCAATTGTAACTTGTTTGTTAGTCATGTATTATCTTCAATACTTTAGGAAATCCAAAAACAATTCATTGTCAACAGCTTGTACAAATATGAATATACAAGCTCAACATTTAATTACTGAACATGTCCTCCACCCACTTGAACAATCAGTCTGAGCTGTATTTGACAGTCACGCATGGCTTAAATGATAGGTTTGGGACATCTTGTGCCTGTTTTGATAAAAGCTGAGGTCAGTTAAGCTATATTATCCAAGGAAGACATGTCTAGCTTCTCCTACAGATAACTACATATGTTTTAATTGATGGAAATTGTGTTGAGACCATTTGAAGGACATATATTGTATGGTATCAGATACTGTATTTTGAGCAATGATGTCTCAAGCAGAGAAAAATTTGAACATTTTTCATGACGCACACAGTATTCAGATCATGACCATGACAAGCCAAAAATAATCATACACACATATTTTGTATCCTAAACATTTTTCACAAATAATAATTTTACCATTATATGAATTTTTGTGGACTGAACTGCAATAATAAAGAAAATTGAATAAAAAGAGAAATGTTCCAATTTTTTTGGCCCACCCTGTAGATAGAAGGATATGTGAGGATGTTTTACATATAACAATATTGTGAAAAGTTGAGTCTAAGCATCACCATGGTGACTAAATAATTATTATTTCCAAAAATGAGCACACACACTATGACGATAATTGGTTTTGTGGTGTATTCTGAATGTGTTAGCTAGTAATTTTAAGAAATGTGCAAAACAAAATTTGTAATTCAGGAAAATGCCAATTATCTCTATATTTTAATAGATATTTAATATTCTGAACTATGATGGTAATACTATATGGATTTTAGTTACTAGGTAAACTAATTTTATGTGAATACAAAGAAATCTTAAACTTACTTTAAGATCATTTTTAATAATAAATAATTTCAGTTAATCATTTTATTTTATAGTTGGTATAAGCATCTTTAAACTTTGGGAAATATTATCCTTTATATAATGAACATATAAAATTAGATGTTGACCTCAGAGATTTTTGCGACATTGCACTGGACTGTATACTTAGAATATGTTGTAATAATATTATATCATTCTTAAGATACCTTATCTTATTTTTATTCTTATAAAAATGGTTTCGTTTTGAGCGGAAGGACAAAGTGTAAAACACGATTATTGGCGTCTTTTAACACTAGCCAATGACAGTGCCAAAAGGTTAGAATGGCCATATCGTCTTAATTTCATATAATTGTATAAGAACAAATTTGAGTACATCCTGACGATACTGTTGAGGACACTCGAAATATAAAAAAGTCTTAATATATGATATATTGTTTTCTGAAACATAATAAGTTATATGTCATGTTCCATTTAGTTTCATTTTGCAATGGCATTTATTGACACATTTTCATTTTATCATGTAATATCCTCATTATACCAATAGAGAATAACAAGATTTCCAACACTTATTTCATTATTTTTTCTAAAAAATTTGAATGAATTCCTAAATTTTTTGGCATTTGTATATTATCCGAGAATGTCAAAATATGCCTGTTTACTTTATTCTTCGCTAATTCCACACTTTTTCACTCTATTTTTGATTTTAAAACAGTGGCTACAGTGACATTCTCTGCCAAGACCTATTAAGATAACCTTTGACCATATGTAGGTCTCAGAACACTCCCAGAACAGGTAAATGATAATAAAATGTTTCTTATCAAAACTGTTAAACAATTTTTCAACTTGAAATAAACTGGGACTCAAATGTATTTTAAGTGTATTTCAAGAGGTCATTATCAGGTTATTATATGAATTTTAAGTGAACGGAATACTTTAAAATACATTTTGTTTGTTAAGTAAGAACCCTTAATAGTTGGTAAGTCAGTTATAAGTTTCTCCCGCCAATTTTGCAGTATAAGAGCCAATAAATATGAGAAAAAAGAGCATAATAAAATGTAAATAAAAACAATCTCAGTTTCAACATATCAAAAAAATTCATGACAATGAAAGATAAGTGAGTATTTATACATTTGCAAAAACTACCCCGGACTTATTTCGCAATCTATACAAAAGTTCAAAAAACTTATTTTTAGCGCTCAAATTTTATTGATCATGTTATTTGGAAAACAGATTTGACAATGAAATAAGTTTTGGAGGGAAAATTAACTCAATAGTTATTAAAAAGGTGGTAAGTGTATTGTTACATTACCAGGTGACTTACCAGGGAGCTCACGTCACTTTTTGTCATTTCCCCTTCCTGATAAATTTACATCACTTACTGAATTCAGCAAAAATCTCAAAATATTGAACAAAATATTGGATAATTTTTCAATTTTGTATAATTTAGGACGTAAGATACATCCTTGGTTGGTTGTTGTCTAAAATTTGATATGCATATTCTTAAGATTTCTCTTGGAAATACTCGTTATCCCTTATGAATTTTTTGAGGGTTACAAGCATCAGGTGATACTAACTTACCGGTCCCTGGGAAAACTATCAATGAATTACGTTTCATCTATCGACAATTAATAAGCATATATAATTTCCTATTGTTCAGTGACAACATATTTTCCCGCCACTTTTTTAAATTGTTTGTTTATAAGTGAGTGGATCATATCGCTACCCAGATGTTAAATAAAAAACATAAAAAACTTAACTTGATGACAATAGATGGGTAACCCCTCTAAGAATAGCCACATCACCCTTTTATCTCCAACCAACCTTGAAAAGTCTGTCTGCTCAACATAATTAGCTGATTTTCTTGAAAATTTTTTATTAAAGTATATAATATTTTGGCATTTCTGTTAAGCTCTTAAATGGGGGTTAATTCTATCTTGGTAATTTCATTCAATTACTTGTTTATTTCTCTCTATTTTGCCCTTTTGAGATGACTACCATGCTGATAGATTCAAGGGTAGCTATTGTCAGACCTTACCAGGGACTTACCAGGCTACCCTTAGTAAAAATATCAAAGTTGCTGGACTAACATTCCAAATTATCCCTTACAAAAAAGTTCAGAATACTTGATTTCAAGGTATACCTTAAGAGTTGGTAGCATTACATATTGGGCACAATTTAATTCCTTGTAATTTTTTATAATTTTTCTAGGATATGTAAAAATTGGAATCACAAATTTGGTGAATTGTTTTGAAAGGGAAAATACACTTACCAGTGTTAATTCAAAAGAGACCACTGGCATAGTTCCAAAGATACGTCTAAACAGCTTTTGTAGACTCCGTGTGTCTGAGCATGTTGGTTACTATATAAATCGTGGTGACGGCCAACAAGTTCAAACTTCAGCAACTATTCAAACGGGGAACTTCTCTTGTATTTTGGCTCGCGTTTTAATTCAGATTTTCACACATGTTAAGGCTAATGTTAAGTTAAGTTAGGTAAGTATGTTAAGGTAAGGATTTTTGGTAAGTAAATATAAGTATTGATATTGGTAAGGGAGGTTTAAGTTCAGAAAATGATTTCTAATAAATGCAGACAGTTTTTAAAATGTTGGTTTTCCTAAGTTGATCAACTCATATAGAGTATTCAATTTCTAAATCAGATTAGGTCATGTATTGAAATCAGGTAAAGATTTAGTCTACAAATAATCTAAATCTGTTTTATTTACGCAGTATGCCTCATTCAGATTGCATTAGTTTATTTAACAGTGGATTTATCTACAGATCCTAAGATTAAGTTAGAACAATTTTACATGGCTGGGTTAGGGCATTTAACTGCAATAATTTTTACTACAAGAGTAAAAATAGGTTTGTTTGTAAACAAAACGTAAATGTGTGCTCGGGCGGGTCGGTGTCATCGAGGGTATGGCTTTCAAATTCAGATTCGTTATTTGTTAAAGTGTCACATAACATATAAGTACAAGCTCCTTGTTAAGCGTATGTTAGCAATACAATACGCTTAGGCTGTCAATACACAATGGAAAACTAAAGATAAACACCAGCCAGTTTACTACTGTGTATTGAGATTGTAAAATTCTTTAGATAAATTCACTTTAAGTCCAGAAGTATACCGCTGACATTGATAGATTTTTCAATCATTTCGGCATATAAAACAAGCAGGTTATTATAGCTAAGTTCAGATCAGTTAAGTTTAAGAGTCAGGTGAACTATATCAGTATATACAAGGACAAAAAATTCAGCTTTAGAGAATAAATGGACAATTTTTTATAACCTAAAAAAGTAGACTATAAAGAAAAAATATTGCTGGTTAGAATTTTAAGAACAATGTCAGGAAATGAAAAAGGATGCAGTGTTAAGTTAAAAACAGATGTTAGCAGAAAAGGATATTATAATTATATAGGAAACTTGTAAAGCACAGTATTTATTAGATTAAAATAGGATTTCATCATCGAAATGATATATTTTCTTCTATGGCATATACAAGAAAATGTAAGGAAATAAATAGGTCTTATTTATCAGTGAATTAGATGATGATTGAAAAAAACACATCTTGGATAATAATACAATGTCAGATTTCAATAAGATGTCATAAGATTTGTTATAAATAAGATTGAAAATGTTAAGACAGTGTACAGTATATATGAAGGCTTCATATTTTGATAACTAGGAGCCATGGATTGACTTGGCAGATAAGGAGTCAAGATGAAGATATTGAGTGTCAAAATTGAGTGTCAAAGTATCAGGATTGAGTACTAAGGTGTACTGGATGAGGTGTCAGGATTGGATTTTGAGGTGTCAGGCTTGAGTATTGAGGTGTCATCCTTGAGTACTGAGGTGTCATCCTTGAGTATTGAGGTGTCATCCTTGAGTACTGAGGTGTCAGGATTGAGTATTGAGGTGTCATCCTTGAGTACTGAGGTGTCATCCTTGAGTACTGAGGTGTCAATATTGAGTATGTGGAAGAGAGTACCATTCTGTGGTCACAGTGAATATACCTTGTGAACACAGCTGGTGGTATCTCTTTACCATGTACTCACAGCAACAAACATCTTACAGAAAACACCCCACAGCAAACACCTCACAGAAAACACCTTAAAAAAGCAACTTGATAAACCGAAAGTAGTGTTAAGGAAAAATTGAAACAATTAAAAAATTGGAGTTTTAATTACCTTTAATTAGAATTTAATAGCTTAGCTTAGAAATAAATTTGAAATCTCAACAACGCAACCAACAATTTAGAACAATTACAAACAAAATTCAAAGTTAAGTGTTAACTGATTGATTAGGTTTTGATAGCTAGATCATATATCTAATGTAATGTCATGACCCTAGATAAGATTTTTAAATTTCAAAAAATCAAATGATTGGGACATATTCGTAGAAGTTCGTATCAGTATTTCAAAAAATGTTAAGTGATTACCTCAGCCATTATGCATGTATCCAGATGTCATTATCTTACGAGCAATAAAAATACTATTTTTAGACAGGTAATTCGTGAATTGTAACGCGTAAGCCATCATACAAGAGAATGTGTATATGTGGGTGTTTGAACAAGCGTCAAGTTTCTTTACATACTTGTATTATTTGAAAGGATTGTGCAATGTGTTATTTGGACGATTTTGTAATGTCACAAATAAAGTTCATTTTCTTCAATGAGGAAAAGTGTAATAAAAATATAATTCCCAGCTGTCACCTTCGTCCCGTCTTTTTCAAAATTCCATGAGTCATGGGATTTTGAACCCTCCCTCGTGCCCAACCTGTGTGTTTGTCCACAAATGAAGTCATGTTTTGTAAATTGAAAAACATAGACTCGTGTACCCTTGATCAACATATTTCTATCCAAAATTTGGATAAAGTGTCTGATTTTCTGGCATAATTGACTTCCTGCACATTGCGTTTATTCCTTCCTAATTCCACTCTTTTTCACTCTTTTTCAATTTTAAAACACGATCCCCACATATCGTTAAATGATGCATTATTATAGTCCCTTGTGACCCATTGTCTCACACAAAAATAAACAAGATATAACACTAAATTCTCCATTGTAATACAGGGCTTTTGTGTATTACAGTCTAGTGCACAATCCAAAATAGTAGTATTTTCCTCAATGGAAATCTTAAGTCAATAATATATCTGTGCAGTAGCAGGGGCGTCCCAAAGATTTTTCCAAGAGGGTGCGTCTACATCTGAAAATAAAATCCATCATATCTTGCCTCTGAAGCCTTGATTCTCACTATCTATATCACTAGGGCACAAAGATTTTTTCGAAGAGTCCCCTATTCTCTTCAGCACAATGAAGAAATTCCCTGGTAAAAGAAAATCAAAAATGGCTCAAAAGGAGGTTGCAGTTGCTCCCCCCCCAGTGGTGTCTATGAGCAGACCGCCTAGTAGTATATATATGTTGCTGAAGATTCAATCTACATCACAACTCTATATTACTAAATGAAGAGTCATTTCTATAGGTTATTCTCAAAACTGAATGTGAGGGAAAATATATTAATTCAGCAAAATACAAATATGTATCTTGAAGGACATCTTTAGAAGATATCTTACTTAATTTTCCAATTTAACCTCATCAGTATTATTTTTTCAGAATTTTTTTAAAATGTTTCTTTGAGGGGGGTCATCATGAGTTGATGCAAGATTACAATATTCAATAAATCGGGGTACTTCTTCAAACACAAACTTTCCTAAACTTTTATTTCACAACACAATACATTAACTTTTTAAATAAGTATGTCATTTTCTAAATGTTTATTTATGTATATTATTGTTTGGACTAAGGGTTTGGCAGGTGTTTGAGGTGTGAGTCATAGTTTTTCCAAAAAATATTTTGAAATAATTATTCTGCCGTCATGTTAATCCCAGTCCTAGCTATTAACCAAAAATTACCAATTATTTGCCAAAATTGCTCTTTTATGAAATAATTGTTAATTGATTTCAAATTAAATGAAACTTGCTTTCAAGAATTAATATTCATATTCATCCCATTCCCCATTCTTAAATCATAGTACCATATGGTACATTTAGAGTATGGTACCATATGGTATGATACTGTCAAAGTATGGGGTCATACACCTCCACATTTCATGGTTTTATACCGTACCATATTTCACAGTACCACATGGTACCATATCCAAAACAGTACCATATGGTACCATATCCAAAACAGTACCATATGGTACCATATCCAAAACAGTACCATGTGGTACCATATCCACAACAGTACCATATGGTACCATATCCAAAACAGTATCATATGGTACCATATCCAAAACAGTACCATATGGTACCATATCCAAAACAGTACCATATGGTACCATATCCAAACAGTACCATATGATACCATATCCAAAACAGTATCATATGGTACCATATCCAAAACAGTACCATATGGTACCATATCCAAAACAATACCATATGGTACCATATCCAAAACAGTACCATATGGTACCATATCCAAAACAGTACCGTATGGTATCTTTGGAGATTGGCTATATAGAATATTTACCAGCAAGATGTAATGAACTTTGGCTTATGGGCCATGTAAACCAGCATAGAATATGCAAATTAGATAGATACATATATGTATACATACATATATCTATGTATTCATGCATATATATATTATATGCCAGCACAGAATATGCAAATTAGATAGATACATACATCATTATATGTATTCATATATATGTATGATATATATACAAGCATGGAATATGTTAATTAGATAGACTAGATACATATTTATCCCATACTTGGACGTGTTACAGGTACATAAAGCCGGTTTGTAAAAACTTATATTTTCATCAGCGGGCAGATATAGCTTTACGTCCCGCTCCGAGCGGGCAGATATAGTATATCTGCCCGCTACGTCATAATCGCAGCTCGCATATTTGTTCATAATTTGTAACGTTCGCGTAATGACTGTAAACGGCAATGGAGAAAACACAGACTATCGGGATCTGTTTGATGGCTTAAAAAGGGAAGGAGCATCCACTTAATCAATCAAAAATTAGAGAAAATAAATATGGGAATATTTGAGAGAACAGGAAAATCCGCCCACGGCCAAGAAAACAAGGACATGAGTATTCTAAAATATTTCCATGATTGAACAATGTTAACCAGATGACCAAGATTGGTATGGGATAAACATATTATCCTATAGTCGGTTCAGGATATTGGGATTATCCCTTGGCCAATATAATATATTTTCCCTCGGGACCTGCGGCCCTCGGGCAAATATATTATATTGGCCTCGGGATAATCCCAATATCCTGAACCTCATATAGGATAATCTCTATATAGAACTAGATACAGAACAATTAATTTATTAGTTGGCATAGCATATGTTAATTAAATAACAATAATTCATGAATATCTTACATTGAGATATCTATGAATATGCTTTAATTTATGAGATATATGTGAATTGTATACATGTTATATATGTATGTATTTGTATATATCTTCTTAGCTGGTCCCCAGTCCCCAGTTCCCAGTTTGAGATATCTATATGCTATATATAATATGTATGTATTTGTATGTATATTTTAAGAAGGTCCCCAGTCCCCAGTTCCCAGTTTGAGATATTTATATGCTATATATAATATGTATGTATTTGTATGTATCTTTTTAAGAAGGTCCCCAGTCCCCAGTTTCCAGTTTGAGATATCTATGTTTGTGTATATTTATGTATTTGTATGTATCTTATAAGTTGGTCCCCAGTCCCCAGTTCACATTTTGAGATATCTATGTTATATGTATGTATGTATCTTCTAAGCTGGTCCCCAGTCCCCAGTTCCCAGTTTGAGATATCTATATGTAGGTATTTGTATTAAACATTGACAGAATATGAAATGAATATAACATTGTAACAAAAAAGTACAATTGTAAATCTAATATTTACGTGTATTAAACATTGACAGAATATGAAATTAATATTCACCTTTCCACAAAGTAAAGAAAATCGATAATTTCCGGCGCGCTGATTGGTTGCAAATGAGTCAAATCAATGATGTCAATGCCTGAAAGTTTTGAAGAATTAGTACAGCCAGCATAGGAATATTTTGAATTAAATGCAATAAAAAGGATTCTATTTGCCCAATGCACTAAATATTTACGGGGCACTTTCATTCCGAATCTTATGTAATTTAATTTAATCATTTTTTTTACAGAGCTATTGTTTATTAAGACTTCTCAGATCAGCTTCACATACCAGGGCTCACATGTCTCGTGTGATTGTAAACAAAAAATGTAAATTGAGAAGTTAAAAACGACTTGATTAAATTATTTGATAGTGGTCATACAATATCCTGTTACTATGCCATAGTAAGAAATTCCATCAGAAATTCACCATGAGTAACATTCGCACAAAGCGTTACATTTTGGTACTTATTCTCCATCAGCGATGTCAATAATGATCAGCAATGTCAACATATCATCAATAAACATTGTATGATATACGCTCTTTCTCTGAAATCTTTTCCCAGTGATCATTATTCAAAACTGATCATCACATAACTAAATCCTTTGAAAAGTGAGGTTTTACAAGTGAAGTTTTCAGGACACCCTGCATATCCAGTTTTTTTTTATTAAGCGTTCTCATTCTCATTATTTTCAAGAAATCCATCATCATTTTGGTTAAGAAAAATTCTACGGTCTGCTGGATCTATTTTGACAGTTTTGCTTTAGCAAGATACTTTTACAAATTGACTGTTTCTACACTGAATAAAAAACATTTTCCCGGGAATATTTGGATCGGGAGATACGCAGCGGGAAATATACATTGGAATATATATACATGTTTACTTGGATGTGTTACAGGTATATATTACGGGATCTGTTTGAAGGTTTAAAAAAGGGAAGGAGCATCCACTTATCAATCAAAAATTCGAGAAAATAGATGTGGGAATATTTGAGAGAACAGGAAAATCCGCCCAAGGCCAAGAAAACAAAACTGGACATGAATATTCTAAAATATTTCCACGATTGAACAATGTGAACCAGATGACCAAGATTGGTATGGGATAAACATATTATCCTATAGTTGGTTCAGGATATTGGGATTATCCTTGGCCAATATAATATATTTTCCCTCTGGACCAAGCTGCGGCCCTCGGACAGATATATTATATTTACCTCGGGACAATCCCAATATAAATGAACTGAACATCATATAGGATAATCTCTATATATGTCACGCTCCTCCAAGATATCAATTCTTTATCCCATACTTGGACGTGTTACGGGTACATAAAGCCGGTTTGTAAAAACTTATATTTTCATCAGCGGGCAGATATAGCCCGCTCCGAGCGGTCAGATATAGTATATCTGCCCGCTACATCATAATCGCTGTTCCCGTATTGGTTCTTTTTTGTAACGTTCGCATACTGTAAACCACAATTGAGAAAAACACAGACAATCGCGATCTGTTTGATGCGTTAAAGAAGGGAAGGAGCAGTATACCCCATTAATAATCAAAGATTTGAACAGGAAAAGAAACAAGCATACAAAACTGGACATTTTAAAATAATTCTACAGTTGGTTGCAAAGTTTCTGAACTTTGGCCAATTGAACAATGTGATTGGTATGGGATAAACAAATCATCCTATAGTCGGTTCAGGATATTTGGATTATCCCTTGGCCAATATAATATATCTGCCCGAGGGCCGTAATATCCTGAACCTCATATAGGATAATCTCTATATATCCTGATGTTTTCAAGTATAATATTTTAAAGATATGATCTGATATGACTTGCAGAAATAAATAGGAAGTAATCGTTTAGTTGATTAACTTAAAATAGATTGTCTATCTATTTATTTATATGCATGAGATACATGTTATAATGTTAGTGAACTAATGATTATGATAATTTCACCTGTTCACATCCAGTTCCAATCATGATTGAAAACTGACCGGAGTAATTCTCTTCAAATTATTTACTCATTATGAACAGAAATTTAATATTTCAATCGCTTAGAAGGCGTAAATAAATGCCAATTTGATGTTCAATAAAAATCCGTCAATAATTTACTGATTACATGTACTTGCACATTTGAAGAGGTAAAACTTACAGCAATCAACCGAGGATGTACATGTAAACTCAATTGCATTTGTTTATCGCGGGAAAAAGTTTCTCTCATTGACGTCACAGATTTCTAAGCAGCTCATTATAATATTCATGAGCTGACTTTGTGGAAAGGTGAATAACATTGTAACAAAAAAGTACAATTGTAAATCTAATATTTATGTATTTAACAATTGTCTTCAAATATCAAGGTAAAATAACCGAAATGTTATCTGAGTAGTATTACTCCAGTATATTGCATGTTTAAGTTATCTAATATTTATGAGCATTTTAAAACCTATTTTTTGACATATAGCATCAATCAATTTGTACAGATTTTTATTCTTCTGTTTGGGTTTGAGCTGCTAGTTCATAATGAAGGTCTTATATTTTTTCTCTATCTGATCTAATACTGGCCACATGAGCACACCAGGTAGATATCAGTTACACAAACTTTAGAGCAACGTTTAACATTAAACTTTTATATTTAAGTTCACTGAGTTACCCTATATGTGGAAATAAAAGACATTAGCGCAACCAGCAGACCAGGGGGGGGGCACGATTGCCAAATTTTTGCTATTAGCTAGAAGCTTCAAACAAAATACATTTTAAAGCTCTTATTTTTATTGGTCATCGCCCCCCCCCCCCCCCCCTCCTGGCTACGCCTATGATAGGTATATAGGTCAAAAATGGTAAGCGGCAATGGTCATAGTATGTCTAAAAATATAAGTGATTCCAATGTAGATATTTTAAACTTCATATTTCATTATAGAAATTTTATTCCAGACTTAACAGAACTGTAACTTTAAAGAACTCTTTAAAATTGTCTTTGAATTATACATTGAATCAGCCTGAAACCTATCTTCTAGAGGAAAACAGTTAATCCAGTCAAGACTACAGTAATGAGACCAACCCATAACTTACATAACTTAAATAATCTGTCTCCAGATTGGAAAAGAATTATACAGTTATATGAAGCACTATAAAATGATAAAGCTGATAAGCTGTTAGTTATCCAAACATATGTGTCTACTTAAGATGGATCATTTTATGTCTTATCTTGATACTGAATTTAAATAGAGAGTCAATTTCAGAAGCTTTCAGTCTAATGTATTGCAATGTATTATGAATTCTCTACCTTTTCAATATATTGAAGCAAAATTAGAAAAAAGTTAAAAAAAACCAAAAATAGATAAAAATCAAGATAAACCTTTTATTTCATCAACAAGATACTTTTTTAAAATCAACCAAAATTTCCTTTGTACAATTACAATATTGAGAGACTTAAACATGTTGTGTATATGTCATTTTGTTCAAAACAGGTTCGGAAAGATGTTTCATTTCATTCTGAGCATATGATACCAGAAGCAAAAGAAGTGTTTGATGTGTTTTCTAAAACAATATAGAGAAAAGTATATACATTTTTTCAAATTATATTGTTACCATTCAAAAGATGACCATTAAATTGACGATATGTAATTTTTAGAAATTTTTGATGACTGATTTAAGAGAAAAGTGTGTTCAAAAAGTTCACCATATCAATACCAATCCTTTACAGGTTCTCCTAAATATCCAGGATGTCAACTCTTCAGTCTATATGGAAAGGTTAAACTTGTGACTAGGATAATAAAAAGGTCAATCTTTCTAATTTTCACATATTTTGTTATATATGAGATAGACATTGAAGTTCTGCCTAAATAAAATCTGGCTGTTCTTGGATTTTAAAGTGTTATGTAAAGATGATAACTTAATGACTATTAGATGACTCTTCCACCTACACCAGTCCAGTCTATACCATTAAACATGCAATAAGAGAAGTTAATATACAGGGTGGTCCAAAAAAGTGAACCCCTGCAACAGGCTATATTTTCCTTAATACTTGCATGAATAGACTCATATTATCATATCACATGTTGTAGAAAAAGGTTGATGCCATAATCTATTCTCTGTCTCAAATTTTGAAGAAATCACATCTAAATGAGGTTTTATATAGAATTCATCCTCAGTGTATATTGCTATCAACTCATAAAAGAGAATGGATCAATATGAATCTTGAATGATTAAAATTTACTTTAAAATAGTTTACATACTTTAACATAGAGATCTCGAAATGGGAACTGGGGACTGGGGACCAGCTTAGAAGATACATAGTTGATACAAATACATATATACACAAACATAGATATCTCAAACTAGGAACTGGGGACTGGGGACCTTCTTAAAAGATACATACAAATACATACATATTATATATAGCATATAGATATCTCAAACTGGGAACTGGGGACTGGGGACCAGCTTACAAGATACATACAAATACATACATAATATATATAACAATGTATTACATACCTAGCGAAGCATTTGTATGGAAGTCAATGGGAAAGTTAGCGAGCTATATCCACCGATATTGCCCGATTACCCCGATATAGCCCGCTTACCTCGTTTTGATATTAGATTTCTTTAATAACCATGATAATATCATGACGTCACGTCATTGATACAAAGTAACCATGGGAACAAAGGCATGTAATACATCAGTTATGTCACTATGACGTGAAATATGCCTTCGTTCTTGCCCAAATATAGAGCCTCCCAAGGTCGGCCTATATTGGGAGAACTCAGGCATATTTCACGTCATAGTGACATAACCTCTAAATAGATATCTCAAACTGGGATCTGGGGACTGGGGACCAGCTTAGAAGATACATACAAATACATACATACATATTATATATAGCATATAGATATCTCAAACTGGGAACTGGGGACTGGGGACCTTCTTAAAAGATACATACAAATACATACATATTATAATATAGATATCTCAAACTGGGAACTGGGGACTGGGGACCAGCTTAGAAGATATATACAAATACATACATATATAACATGTATACAATACACACATATCTCATAAATTAAAGCATATATAAATATCATGAATTATTGTTATTTAATTCTCTGCCAACTAATAAATTAATTGTTATCTATCTACTGTAGTTCTATATATGTATCTAGTCTATCTAATTAACATATTCCATGCTTGTATATATATCATACATATATATAAATACATATAATAATGTATGTATCTATCTAATTTGCATATTCTGTGCTGGCATATATAGATATATGTATGTATACATATATGTATCTATCTAATTTGCATATTCTGTGCTGGTTTACATGGCCCATAAGCCAGAACTTTGCATTTGGTAGAATTCATTGATATATTGATCTCCTCATTCATTATAAATACACACAATACTATAATGACATAATACTTAAGCACACAATACTGCGATGACATGATACTTCCATGACCTGAAACAACCCTTATTTATAGTCTAGCTACAAACCCTCGTGAGCCCTCCCATTATACACCTCCCCATGATATGTTAATAAAGAAGATGGAAGTGCTAAAGTAGATAAAAACATATTTGAGGTTATGAGTATGTTTCTTTCTTGTTTTAGGCTATATGGGGTTTGTTTTTCTTGACTGGTATGCACTTAGAGTTTACTTTTCAAGTCATAGCTAAAGGAGAGGGGTTATTATCACAGGGTATAAGACAACAGAAAATATTTATTAGGTATTAAACCCCTACAATGTTACCTGTAATACAGCAGGGTTGAATTGCATTGTAAAGAAGCATTTTCACAAAAAGATTTTGTAACAAATGATTTTGTGTCTGTGTAACACCTCAGAAGTCCTTTGTTATGAAACTTTTTTTTATCAAATGTCTAATGTAACAAAGCAATTAAACCTGCTATGAAACTGAAATCAGTATTAGGTACAAAATGACACACCTCATACTTTTGTACAGTATCATAAGAATCAGTCATTTATTTGCAAATTGGGGTTTAAAATCCTCAAAACTTAAGAGGCTTAAGGCCCTGAATATCATTTGCCCAAGGGTATTTCACCTCATTCCTGAATTGAAATATAAATGAAGCCCTTTGACTGAAGGACAATTAAACAGGCTTAGAGGCTTCTCTATTAGGAGACAGCTAGACATAGCTTATGTGCCACTTTATATATACATGACATATTATTATGACATCACCTTATCTCACTAACTACATGTAGTTACAAATAAACAACTAAGTGATAATCGTTGAACAGCATTTGAGACTCTGAAATCAAACTTGATTCTACATGTATTTGTTTTTATAAACCGTTTCTATTAATGAATCAACAAGTTCTATTTTTCTGAGTTTCATATAAATATCCAATGTTTCTTATATGCCTGTTTATTTTAGACCTCAGTGAACCATTTCTTAGTCATTATTCATTTCTTAATATATAAGACCAACTTGCTATTTTATTATTGGGAATTCTTTGGATAGGATTTAGGGTAACCTGATACTATACAGTTAATATTTTCAATATACAGTAAAACCTGTGTACAGTAAACACTTATGGAGCCACAAATATGTGTTCACTAAAGTTATAGGTAAGTGTTTACTACAGTGATGCAATTTTAAACAGAAATCAGTGGTTTGCTGAGAAGGGGTGTTCAGTTCAATAGACACAGGTGTTCACCAGATACAGGTGTTCACCAGACACAGGTGTTCACCAGACACAGGTGTTCACCAGGCCGAGTGTTCACTAAGACAGGTTTAACTGAACCTACAGTTGATTTGAAAGCAAATTGATCACAAGCTAAAGCTAAGAAGAATACAATGATGATGTTCATGTTGTCAAATGCAAAATAGAGTTGACAAAAGTGGAATTAGCAAGAAATAAAATAAACAGGCATGTCACCCAACACTCTAAATTGTTTAGAAATACTAAATTATATAGAAATATAAAAATGCTTCATTGCAAATGAATTATATGGAGTACTATTAGGGTACCCTGGTCCCAATCTGTTAGAAACACCACCCTCTGACGATGTTATTGACCTTATATCTCACTAGATCTTACCAATCCTTAATGGAGCTTTCATGGTTATTTATAGGCGTTCAAAGATGGAATGAATTTTATATACATAAATTGTAAAGTCAGGACTTTCTGAGTTTGATTAGATATCTACTAAAATTGTCTCTTTATTCATAAGAATGTATAAGTCCTTACTCTTTCAAAGAGTTACTAGTAAACAGGCCCTAGATAATTTCTAGGCACTCAAACAAAGTTGACTTACCACTCTACACATGGCCTTTTCAAGAGATTGATCCTGATTCTCTATTGGCCTTTTAGAGAGTTTAGTAATTAAAGTAAGTAAATCGTCTGTACCCCAGGGTATTGCAAAAGGCATGTCTGGACATGACATACATTGTGCATACATTTAGTGGTAATTGCACTGAGTAATCCTTATGATTCATTTCCCTATGATGATCAAATAAAAGGCCCTTGTTAATTATATGTTTGTTTAACAGTACATGTTTTTCTCTCGTCCTTCCAAAATATCTGTGTTATACAGATATGTAAGAAAGATCGATTATTATCCCAATGAACGAAGTTCGGTAGGGATATAGTGAAGCCCTCCGTCCGTCAGTCCGTCAGTCCGTCCGTCCGTCTGTCTGTCCGGAAGATAACTCGAATACTAGAAGACGGATTTTCTTCATATTTAGTGGAAAGATGTATATTGGTGAATAGTTTTACACAAAAAAATTTTTTTTCAAGATGGCAGCCGCTTTAAAAATGACGGGACTTTTTTGCAAAAATCATAAATTTTTCATTCTAAACCAAAGTAATTAATATTATTGTTTGAAATTTTGGTAGTATATTCACAACATTTATCTATTTCGCATATATTCCGTGTTTTTCATCCTGACCCCCAGGGGCCGTGTATGGGGGGTCAGGAAAACAGAAATTTTGGCTAATTTTTAGATCTTTCTGAAGTATAGCTTTATTATACTCAAATGAAAGGCAATTAAGAGTAGATTGCAAATAATGTATCGTTTTTCTGATTCGAGCCTCGTAAAATTCAAAATGGCCGTCTAATGTACGATTTCGCAATAATTTTTCGATCCCTTCAAAGTATGGCTATATTATACTCAAATTGAAGGATTTTTGGAGTAGATCACAATTATGGTATTATTTTTCAGATTTGTACCTCAGAAAATTCAAAATGGCTGCTTTGCAGGAATTCGCAATTCTAAAATCTAATTTTTTCAATTTTAACCAAAGTAATGAGTATAATTGATTGGAATTCGGTAATTGAATTCGGTAATTGTTGATATTTTGTTCGTTGGGATTTGCTACTCCGCGGAGTTGCCGTTATCTAGTTAAAAGACAATACTATACGAAATTAATGTGATCAGAGATCAAGGTTCCTTTCTCATGAGATCTTAATCTTAATGGTCTCTAATGGAGCTGTAAACCTGGAATGAATCTGGACTGCTTACTGGCAGAAAATATATTGTCATGATTTTTTGATTTCAATTTCAGGAGGAATTCTATGATAAAGGCTAAATCAATGTAGTATCTCTAATTTAAAAAAATGACCTACCTACAAACAAAAGCTGTATGTAAACATAAAAATATACCTCAGCAAGAATTATTCAATTTACGAGATAAATTCTATTATATTGTTTAAAGCTTCAAGTCATTTTTATGTGATTTGGTCTTGTTATTAATGCATTTTTGTGTTAGGGTCACAAAACAAATATTATGAAGTGTCTACGTCATATTTTTGAGGTTGCATAAGCCTTCTCTACAAGTTACATAAGTATTTGATATTACATAAGTATTTGATATTACATAAGTATTTGGTATTGCCTGAGGAGTTTGCTTTTTGAGGAGTAGCTGGCTGACATGCTTATATTGCTGTTTTAACTGTTTGTCTTGCTGACTAGGATGTGATCAAAGATGATGAGTTGTATGACTCATATCAGAAGGTACATTTACAGTGATATAGTTGCAAATGCATCTACTGGTATGTGTTATGCTACTTACAGAAATTAGTTATTATGTCATATTACTCCTCTCTGTTTTCTGTTGGGAGAATCTAGAATTTTGATCAGTTTCTGCCAAATTGGTAATTTTTATCATTTGTATGTTGAATGATCAGAAAAATCCCATGGAATTCACAGAATTGGCCTTTTTTAAATTTCAGAATTTTCTAGTTTTATTTGTAGAATTTCCAATATGTCAACTTTCAGGAAACTTTAGGAGTGGACTCTATACAAAATAAATGGGCAGCTGCAAAATCAGTGCCTGAGGGGAGATATCTTTATTTATTCCATAATACTACTGTTTTCCCAGGGAAATATGAAGGAATAAAAATCGTATTGAATCGTATTACATGAAAAAATCGTATTGTCCTCGGGAAGAAAATCGTATTGGAGCGTATTACATGAAAAAATCGTATTGTCCCCGGGGAAAAAATCGTATTGGAAAATATTAACCTATTTTTGGTTTTCCTGTTATTTTTAGCTAATTGATAAAAGCATTTTCAAAATGTGACATTTTAGAGGAATGTATTATGGAATAAATAGGTTATTTCTGGTCGGGATTGAATATGGGTTTCATTCCTCGGAAAATATGATATTGACCTTGGGAAATATGATATTGACACTCGGTCGCTGCGCTCCCTCGGTCAATATCATATCACCCTTTGTGTACTAAATTCACTTACGTAAGCCCAGTATCCTAGGGGTAGTCTAAGTCACTCCTCCTTGTGCATTATGAAAAATGGATGAATTATAAACACCGCTCGTCACCTGAAGAATTGGACGTGAAGAATGAAGAATGTTATAGCATGATACATGCCAGAAATGCATTTTACATTGTTTTGAATTGTAAATGCATTTTCTGGTATGTAATCAAGCTATGCTGAACAACAATAAAATGCATTTATCAGAATATATATTTGAAAATACAATGCAGTATTTTTGCATACATTATTTAGAATTGGAACGATGTACCTGTGAAACGGAATGTTATGGAGTCATTCGTGGTTTATGTAGAAAAGAGTAGAAAAGAGTGAAATCAGCAAGGAATAAAGTAAACAGGCATGTAGTTAACACTCTAAATTGTATAAAAATGCTAGAGACTGTTCATTCAAGTATTAGAGAGAAATGAAATAAAAAAAGTGAAATAAGTATGAAAATGAGCAGATTTTATCAAGAGAGGTATCGTTGGAGTTAGTGTTGTATTGAAATGATAAAAATAGGCTGTTTAAAAGAAACAGTATTTTCTTCAGTGAGGTAACTGTGTTTTCAAGTGGGTGTTTGTCTGTTTTTGAAATATCTCAAGTGGGTGAGCACCTAGTTTCAGTTTGATCCAAATAGATTACTGAGAAATGATGTGAAAGAGGGTGGAATTAAGTAATAAATGACTCTTTAACTCCTTCCATATGATTTAACCCTTCCCACTTTGACATGTGTCAATCATAAAACATGATAGAGGAATCATGAAGTGAAATGTAATAACTAGCACTGTTAAAATATCCCTTGATGGATTACAATTTTGTGTTCCCTCAAAAATCCTCACTGTTGGGGGTAGGTAGGCCAGCAAGATTTTCAAAAAGTAAGATCAAATTCTCAGATTCACCCTTGCTTGATTTGGGAAAAGAACTGAGAATACCGGCATGAAGTCAACAATTTCAATTATTTATTCAAATCTAAGATGTAGTAATAGGAAAATTAATAAATATTTGAATATTCAACATTTTTACTCTCTACCTAGACTCCTATGAGATGATGATTATACTTTTTTGAGCATATTTTTGCACTCATTTTGCTGTAACCTATTTATCAAGTAATTATGGCGAGGTATTTTGTTGTGGAATTTTGTCTAATCAAATAATTTGCTCAATTAAGGAATGACACGAGAATCATTTGATAATTGACCTAGCTTTGAATGATTATATTTATAAATAAATAATTTAATTGATTTAATATATTTATGCGTATATATAATATGGGGACATATTATTGTACTCTTATTTTATGTATCAATGGAAAGTGTTCATGTCACACATTTTTGCTGAAAATAGAAAGTAGAGTGGAATTAGCAAGGAAAAAAGTAAACAGGTATGAAACTCAATTGAATAGAAATCTAGGAAAATCAGATATTTTGATTAAATTTTAGAGAGAAATCGAGTGAAATAAGCATGAGCGGACGGATGTTTTCTTTTCAGAAATTTTTGGTAAGTAAAAAAGTTAGGGCAGCCAGTGCAAATGCTATATAATAGTAACACATTATATAAAGAATTTATAAAATCCAAGAGAAAACTGATTGAAAACCTTTGTGAAATGTAAAAAATATAAATATTATTTTGAATAGTCGAACATGACATTGACTTTTTAGAAATATTTAACGGTGCAAAAACTGACATTTCTGAACTTGTATTGTTGTTTTCTAGTACCTGTTGCTCACATAAATACTACAGAATTCTACAACGCAAAACAAACAAAAAATGAATGTTGAAAAAGCGGGTTGGCAATCTCCCAAATCTTTTATAACTTGATGTATGGGATTATAAGGATGAGCCTGCACATGCCCTTTATGTAGCTAAGATACAAATAAATAAATAAGTAAGATATTTGGCAGGGATCCTTAGATCCCCATTTGTCCCAAATTGCTAAAAATAACAAAATTCACTCTGATTATTCCAGGAAATCTTGTATTTCAGAACCACTTGGTAATCAGCAGATCTTAATGGACTCAAATGTTGTATTTTATAAGAATATGAAATGATTCAGGGCTTTTTGTAGAATGTTCATACTACGTATCTGATTGGTGTTATAATTGGCCAGAGATGAATCATCTTATATTTACAGAGGGTGGATTCAACAAATGATCTTTTCAAGGGTATACTGTATTCTTGGATTATAGAAATTAAGGTCAGACCTTATATGACCTCAAAATGATGTAAATTGTTAACTGTTGTTATGCATTCGGTTTGATTTCATTGTTTTACATGAGTATGAGGTGAAACAAATATCAACTAACAACGAAGGCCAAAGACCTGAGAATTATTTTGGCAAGCAGCCTGGAGATTTGAGTTCATATTAAGTTCATGGAATAATATTTATGATTTATTAAACTAGCATGAATTAAGCATTCAATAAAGTTCTTACTATAAACTTTAAGTTAAATTACATATCAGGGATCATTATTTTTAGTTTACGTCACAAGTCTTTGATAAATTTTTATTGTTGTTAGAGACATTGTGCATATGTTTTTACTTCAGAAACTTTTGATTAACTCTGTTCTAAACAAAATATTTTGTTTTTTTTAAATAAATATCTCATGCTATGTATTGTATTTGTATATTTGTAATTGTATGCACTGTGAAAAGTGTGGACCTATTGTATTTGAATCAAAGACATTAAGCCATCAAGTACAATTTATTAAATAGAGTACATTAATTACAATTACAATTTATAAAGTTCAGTATATTAATTATTTTTTGATAAATATCCTAACTCATGTTACAAAAATTTCGTACAATTTCATTAATTCTGGTAAACTATGTGTGTGGGTAGATTATAACTTATGTAATACATAAGTGCAACATGTAATTGTGACATGTAATTGTGACATGTAATTGTGACATCATAGACCTCTGGTTATCTGATGACATTCCAACATATGATAAGTAGAGGAATGTCATAAAAGAGTGGAATTAGCAAGGAATAAAGTGAATTCGAGAGAAATGAGTGAAATAAGCAGACAGACAATTTCTCCAATTTAATTGTTATTTTAGCTAGAAGTAACATTTGATCATGTTTTACTTGGAAAGAGGTGTAGAAGTTATTTGAAAATATGTAGGTACAATATTAAAATATGTAGGCACAATACAATATTAAAATATGTAGGTACAAGATTGAAATATGTAGGTACAATACAATATTAAAATATGTAGGTACAATATTAAAATATGTAGGTACAATACAATATTAAAATATGGAGGTACAATATTAAAATATGTAGGTACAATATTACAATATGCAGGTAGGTACAATACAATATTAGAATATGCAGATACAATACAATATTAGAATATGTAGGTACAATATTACAATATGCAGGTACAATACAATATCAAAATATGCAGGTACAATACAATATTAAATAAAATATGTAGGTACAGTACAATATCAAAATATGGAGGTACAATATTAAAATATGTAGGTACAATATTACAATATGCAGGTACAATACAATATTAAAATATGTAGGTACAATATTAAAATACAATATTAAAATATCCAGGTACAATACAATATTAAAATATCCAGGTACAATATTAAAATATGTAGGTACAATATTCAAATTCTATTTTACATTGCATAAATAGAAAATCAATAAAATATTTGCAAATCAATAAAATAAAATTGAGAAGCTTTGGATAAATGCCACATTATTAGATGTTGCTCTAGACAGTTCAATATCTTTGCATATGTGAATATACTGCATGATTCTATTGCATTTCTATATAGTTTAAAGTGTTGATTTCATGCCTGTTCACTTCATTCCATGTCAGTCCCTTGTTTTCCTCTCTTGTTCATTTTAAAACACGACCACAATGACATTTTCGTCATAGCACATGACTCAGCAAAAATACAGCCATCATGGTGAGATCATATAGCCAATAATTGTTTATTGAAATAACTTCCAATTGTATTTAAAGATGGCAGCACAATACAACTAAACTCATATTTGAGAGATTCAGTTTTGAAGTAATAAGAAAATTCCAGGATCAAAGGTTTCCTATAATTGATATATACATCCCTTTAGCTGATGATTAGAAAATATTAAATAGAAGATGAGCTCAAATTGAGAGACAGTTAGATATATGTGTGGACCTGGATTGATTAAATGGCTCAGGGGTCCCCATGGTTGAGTCTGTGGCCCTGGATTGAGTATGTGGTGCTGTGGCAGTGTGGTTAGCTGGTTGTTTATATCTGAATACAACCTCTATCAACACTGCCATAGGTCTGCATATAAACATCACTGCCAAACTGCAGGCCTCACTTCTGCAAGCTGTCAACGTTGCCTCATCATTGCAACTGTGTAATAAATGTGCTACTGTGTAACTTAACTTTCAAACTAACCTATTTTGTGACATTGGTTTGATTTGATTCATTCTCAAATTAGTTTTACTTACAACATTATTTTAGAACTTGAAAAAGTATGGGTATAAGCATCAACTCTGGTGCCACGTATACGTATATGTAATCGTGAATTTCTTTCTGTTGTATTAATAAATTGAATTTAGAATAAAATGATATATGAGACAAGTTCCACAACTGTATTCTCAATCAATTTGACACTTTTTTACTGTATATCTTTTTTGCAATGAAGAAATTTGAAAAATGCTGATGTACAATATTTTAAACAAATTTACTGTATATGTTGTTACAAGTTCTTAAATTTTGTGTTCTCCTGTATTTCCAGGGCAGCTTATGTATCATACGGTGGGCTCTTAATGCGACTACAGGGTGACGCAAACAATCTGCATGGTTTTGAAGTTGATTCCAACTGCTATTTACTGATGAAGAAACTCGCATTTTAGTCTGAGGAAGCACTTCAAGGACTTAGTTTTAATGTTGTAAATATGGACAAAGTGGTCATTTGGACAATGTCTGTCATGAATTATGATTCAAATTTGGGAAACGTGGTGGACAACGTTTCTCATGGATTCAGACTAAAATGGTAAAAAGGATAAACAATGTCATGATTAGGACCAAAATGGTAAAAATAGAGACCAAGTTCTGTCATAAATAGAGAAAAAGATCAAGACAAAGTTTCATCTCATTGAAAATATTTGAATAATATTTCAGACAATTTTTGAATATATTTTTAAATTTGAATTGTGAACAGTATTAAAAATATAAAGACCATTAAAAGAGCTCTGTCTACAATATTCCAAAACAGCCTTCAATATGTATCATCAACAATGCAAATTGTAAAGGGTGCATATATATATTTTGTTTTATTTCTGAAAGGTAATTAATTAAAATTCACTATTTATAAGAGTTCTCAAGCTTTGAGATTTGGAAACGGTCAAAAGGAAGGTTTATTGGTTTGTTCAATACTGTATAAGTGGTAATTTTGCCTAATCATTTAATTTGCCTATTTCCTAATTTTTGCCAGGTTTGGAAAATTAAATGTCGGAAATATTGTCTTTATAATGTTATCCAATGGGAGGTTTCTTGTCATTAGGAAAATTAAAATTAGGAAAATGATGAAATTTGACCAATCGGAAAATTAACCACTCGGATTAAATACCACTTATACAGTATGTATGTCAATGGTTGGTGTTAAATGCTACTCAGATTTCGTCTTCAATTTTGTTGTATCTTAGTCCCATATGTTAACTTTTTTTTATTTTAAATTTTTGTCATAGACAAGACAGATAAATATTGTTAACCCAACTATCTCACATTAAACACTGCCGGAACGTATTGTTTTCTTAAATGTAATTGTCATTGTATCATGGTGGTATTGTACTACGGTGGTATTGTACCACGATGTGATTGTTTCATGGTGGTATTGTACCATGATATGATTGTACAATCATGGTACTTATTGTATACAATTATTTAAATATATTTTATACTTGTAAAAATGTTTTTTTGTTTGTTTTTAACCTTAAAACGGTTAGGCTATAGAGAATTACACCAAATATCGGGTGCATAATCTTGGAAATGAATAATTGTAGGAGGGTGTATTAGATTGATACCATTAGAAAGGTTATTCAATTCGCAGTATATTGAGCTTTTTTGAGTAAAGACCTTTATCTAATAGACATTGCTACGTAATTAATAATTGTAGTTACCACAGATACTTTTATAAAGTTTATGGGAAATGGGAGTCTAACCTTATTGTCTTTGGCTTATTCCAAAGCAAAATCTTACATTTTCCTAACCTGAAAATTCATTACTGTTGTGGTCAACAAATATTAATTAGTTGGGACATATAAAAAGCCATCAAAACGAGACCCATTGGGTTCTCGTTGGCCCAACCAATGACTATTCAACATATACCAAAAATCTTGAAAACTAGGATTAATTTTTATATATAAATTTATTATAAAAAACTCTGTAAATGGCAATTCTTTAGCACCTTTGTATCTCAAATTCACAAACTGTCCTTTTCAACTTTCAAAAATGTGTTTTGTTTCTCAACATAAGGGAATTATTACCCCATATCAATGCGCCTGAATGTTTCTATGTTAAAACCCAAACAAGGTTGAAGCTTATCACTAAGAACTTTTCAAAATAATGAGTATGTTTAATTGACCACTCTATGCCACTAAGGTATCTGATCACGCTTTTCACTGTTTTTAATACTATTTACACTACTACTATTTCTAGTTAAAAATCTTTTTGGGATTTCCTGATATCCCCCAGATTAGTCGTAACTTGTAAAAATGACCAGATCATCTTGAGACTAGTTTTACCAAAAAAGATTTATATAACATCTCTTTTACAAACTTTCCATCATCAAAAGTTCAGAAAGTTTCTCTCTGATCAGATCATTGTCTCTATTTATTAAAAACTTTCAACCAGCTTCATTTGTATATCACCTCAAATATTTCTTGAATGCGTCTGTTTTCCATCTTCCTAACTTTCTAATCTGTGCATCTGAATATCCAAGGGATGCCGCATATGTGGCCCCTCCAATACGGAAAGAATGTCCTTTGTATTGATCTATGTTTATATTGCATGTTGATTGTAGGGTATATAACACCGTTGTAAATTCTTTTCTTGAAACTGATTTTCCAGACGCTTGTACGAAAAGCTCCTCCCCCCATTAGGGCGATTTTGTAAATATGTAAGCAGTGTTTGCACCGGACACGATACATTTCTAGTTAACTGAGGGTAGATAGTAAGCACCTGACCCATGCCAGGCTTGGAATGTTTATAAGAATCCATCTGTATATGAATGGTATTTCTCACATTATCGTAATTAACATTTTTCCACAAGATGGTGTGTCCCGTACCTTCATTCACCATTTCCCCTACCCGTAGTAGAGCGTAAAACGCTGAAGTATACATTGCCGAATATAGCACTCCTTCATAATAAGTACAATTCCTCTGACATGCCGCAATTAAGTTTTGTAACAATGTTTGCGTAATGGGTAAACGTGAGTTCTGCGGAGGTCTCTGAACAGTTAAGCCTTGTAACGTTTCAGACACTATAAAATGTTTAGTTGGGTCTGGAAGGCCTGCTAACTTATATTTGTACGCCAACGCCGAAACAAATGTTCGTACCGAAGCTGGTGAATATTTCTGTCCAAGAAAAGCAACAAACAAGGACGTCAAGGGCCCAACTGCTGGGTAAGCGTTCAAGTTATGCGTTTGCCAAAAATCTAATAGAAGCGCATCTATTTTATTATACGTTTTCCATGTACTGGCCTTTTTGGCCTTACAAACTAAAGAATCACGCCCTTTAATAAGTTGTCCGGTAAGGCTTCCTCTGGTAAACAAGTCCGTTCCGTGTCCGCTGACCCATGAACCTGAAGGAACAATGGTATATTATCACGTGAAAGTGCATCGCTTGCTATATTGTCAACCCCTCTAATATGTATAGCTTTAAATATAATATTGTTCTTCATTGCTATAAGTATCAATGGCATTAACAGTTTCATGATTTGCTTGTCTTTGGCAGTACACTTATTTAAAACATATACCAAAGCTTCATTATCTGTACGAATCACCAATTTCCTGTTCGCAAAGTTTGATTCCCATGTCATCATTGCCGCTAGAATCGGGTATAGTTCCAGCACCGCAATATTTAATCCCTGGTGATTCAAGGCCCATGTCCCTTGAATCCAAGAGTTGTTATAAACGGCCCCAAAACCAATCATGCCCGCAGCATCAGTGAATATGACTTGTGTTTCTGGGTCTTCCCAATTAGAATCATGAATGAATGCTTTACCATTAAAATCTTTCAAAAATTGAAGCCACAGGGATAAATCTTCACGTATTTCTCGATTTAGACGTAGCCGATGCCATGCCTGAGAGACCCCTTTTGATAAATCTGACAATCTCCGAAGAAAACCCCTACCCCCCGGAATAATGATACAACAAAAATTCAACGACCCATGTATTTGTTGAAGGGTTTCCAGGGTAATCTTTTTTTTTTTAACATTGTCTTCAATTAGTTTTGTGTACTTTTCAATTTTATCTAAGGGTAATCTCGCTTCTCTTTTTAAAGCATCTAATTCAAAACCGACAAATGTCATCACTTGACTAGGACCTAATGTTTTCTCTGGCGCAAGTGGTACCCCCAGTAATTTGCAACAATTTAGGAAAGCGTCTAATTGCTCTGCACATTCCGATTTACTTTGGCTAATAATTAAAAAATCGTCGAGCAAATGAAGAATATCTCGTATACCCAATTTATTCTCTGCTATCCACTGTATTGATGAGCTGAAAATTTCAAATAATTGGCATGAGTGAGATAACCCCATCGGAAGAACCTTGTCATAGTACCAATCTTCCCCTACTTTGAAAATGAAAATCTGGGTGGATCGGAACTTTTCGGTAAGCCGATTCAATATCAAATTTCGCCATATATGCCCCAGACCCAACGTCTAATAATTTATCTATTGCCTGATATATTGTTTGATATTTGACTGTCGAGAATTCTTCAATTATGCCATCATTAACAGAGAACCCTTTTGGATGTGACAAGTGGTGGATTCTTCTAAATTTCCCCGGTGCGCTTTTGGGTACCACTCCCGTTGGGGAAACTACGAAATGATTGAATGGTTTTTCTGGCAGAGGACCTGATATTCTACCCAAAGCTACTTCTTTCTGTATTTTTTCCAACAGTTCTTTTGGATGTTCATAAGCAGAGGGTAAATTACGCATCGTCGATTTTGGCAAATTTCCAGCATACGGGATTTTGAAACCAAATTTAAAACCTTCCCTGAGAAAATTTCTTATTTCGGGATCGTAACCCCCCAAAAATTCATGTAACACGTTTGGTTGTACAGGAGTAGGAATAGACGCCTCTACAACTATATCAATTGAATCCCTATTTTCTTCGATCAATTTGCACAAGGGATTACTTTGATTTTTTGACAAATCTGGTGGAATTTTTATTTTGCTGGCCAAAAGGTCCTGACTTTTGAAACTTTCCTTGTTTACAATTATTCTCTCTGTGTTTTTCATTGCAAAATTTGCAAACGTGCCTATACTTGCAGGAAGAGAACTGGCAGAATTCCCCATTATTCCAGCGAAAACATATGGGCAGTTCTCGAAAAGAAGCTTTCCCTGCTTTCTGACTAGCACCTTTTTGAGCCCCTTTGGTTGCATATGTCAAGTTTGGCTTTATAATAGTAGCTGCTAATAACAATTCGTGGTTAATAACCTCCCACCTGAGCCCAGCTAATAATTTATTTCTCCTAAAATCCTCATCATATTGTTGCCAATTTGCATTCGGCGTTTTGCTTAAAGATAGTATGTGGCTTGCATACTTGATCAAGTTGATAGCTTCATAAGGTTGATGCCTAACATACAGTCATGAAGACATAGAACGCTGCTTGCCAATCACTTATTGATGCTATTTTTGCTTTTGCTTCAATAGGTTTGAGAACCAATCTTTCTTCCCCTTCCTCATTTTCAGTCACATACTTAAATTCCTGATTTGAGTCAGTTTTCACCAACAGTGTTTTCAGGTCAACATACTCATTTTTAATAATTTTTTGGCGTACCGAATCTGAAATATGAGTATCAAGCTGATTTCCCGTAAACATGAGGAAATTTGTGTTACCTTGTGTAACCATCCCTAGCTGATCTGGTCTCCACGGGCCTGGTTGAAGTAGGCCTCCTACCCAGTTCTGAACTGGGACATTGCCTTGGCCCATGCCAAGGTTCTGCCCGATGCCTTGTCCTTGATCCTGTCCCGGCCACTGTCCCATGGGATTTATCCCTTGGCCAAACATTCCCTGGTTTTGTATTCCTTGATGGAATACCGGCCCCTGGCCCATAACGGGGTTTGGATTGAAGCCCTGGCCCATACCTTGTTAAATGCACGAATCAGCTCCAAATTAGGCTCAAATAGCAAGACATATTTTAGTGTCTTAGGGTAGAGACTGGGTCTAAAGGTTATAATGAAAACACGCGCTACGCGCTAACGCGCTAGCGCACTAACGCACTGTTCAGAATGATCGTTCCCACAGGCCCGGGAACATGTATAAAAATCGAGTGAGTGAAGAGATTAGGTGGCTCATCAGAAAGCAGAAGTATGAAGAAGCCCAATGTTTGATCGTTAACTGTGCAAAGATTATCGATTGTTAGTGTGTTTTATCTGATTTAAAAGGAAGATAGAAAGTAGCACCTTACAAGATGAATGGTCGCAGATATGCGAATATGCTCCCTATTTCATTGCATTATTTGCGTCCATCCATCGGCGAGAAAAATCCCGTTTCGAAATCTGAGCAGGGGGCCCGACTACTTGACTATTAATGACTTAATATAATGTTTACTTGTCGCATGTTACCTCTTAATATCAAGTCATGGATGTTTTATATATCTTTACTCTTTGTATTTCAAGTTATATCTCACATGACTTACCAAACGTTGGGATAATTCAGGCGTCGCATTTATATTTTTCCATTTTTCTTTTCGTGCCCGGTTACTCTCTTTCGCTTTCATGGGGGGGGGGGGTGTATAGGGTTATCGTATAAGAGGAGGGTGAAAATCTATTGTGTATGGCCGCATAAGAGGGGGCAACATTTATCGTATATGGCATCGTATAAGTTAAATAAACATATGTTTTAAAAGAATTAAAGAAACCTATTATGAAATTTAAAGGCAGTTTGAACGAATACTGCAGATCCAGCTTATCCCCATAAATTTTGGATTTCAATACACAAGTAGTTGTGGGGGCTTGCCCGTAGCCAGCTTTTTTCCAGGGGAAGCTTTTTCACAATTTTGGCTAATAATCATGAAAAAAATTCTCAGAATGGTGAAAAACTGCATGATTTTGAAAGAATCTCTGGCCAGAGGGGGAGCTCCGCTCCCCCAGCTCCCCCTCTGGCTACGGGCCTGGTTGTGGGGGTGATTTGAAAAATCAGTCCCACATTTATGGGGGTAATCCAGATCTCTATATAGTAGTCTCTATATGCCATATGCCAGGACAGTAACCAGGATTTCCCAGGGGGGGGGGGTCACTTTTTCAAAAATTCCAAAGTCACCCTCCGAACCCCCCCCCCCCTCCCTGGCTTCGGGGCTGTGTACTGCCTATTTGCCGTATGATTATACATTTGGTACTACGTGGATTCTTGCATTATGTTATTTCCTTCTGAATATTATCCAAACTTTTCTCAACGGTAATTTCAAAATTATCGTACAGATATATTATTTACCCGATTGCATACACTGTATGTTATACATGTAAAAGGGGTGAAAAATGCTGTAAATGGTATAAGACTGTGAGGGGCTTGTGAAAAATAGTGTATATGGATTTCCAAGACCCCTATGAACCCCCCTTTCATGTTTGCTTTCGTTTTTCTCAATTTGATTTTAGATTTAAAAAGTTTTGAATTACGTCAGTCCCAGTGAATTGTATTACCTATTTTACCAGGAATATTGTTGAAAACAGGATTGTATTTCATTTGGAATTAAAGCTTTAAATAAGAGACGATTTAAAAAGTAATGTAAACCCGACCAGCGTGTTTTATCATTGTCCGGTAATTGGCCGTAAATATTTATTAATTCTAAGTTACTCATGTTCTTTCAGGTCAAATACAGAGAAAAGTACACGTTCATTTAGTTTTGGAATTATTTCCTAAATTGAAGTCGAATTCTGTTTTTTAACGGTGTGAAGAACATCTTAATTGGTCTTATATTTTTAGAGAAATCGTAACTTGAAAAGTGTAGATTTCGAGAGGCTTTGTTTATTTCCTGCGGCCGCAAAGTTCACATCAAAGTCTGATTGACAGGTTAGCGGTGATTTATACAGTCTTTGAAGTGTCAATGTTTTGACAAGTTCCCAGGGAGTCATAACCCTAATTATACATGTCCCTGGGCCAAGGGTATTGACCAATCATAAACATGCGCTTAAAACATGCGCACACATCGTGGGGGAAGGATCATTTTCTATTAGCGCATTGGCGCGTGGCGCGTTAGCGCGTAGCGCGTGTTTTCATTATAACCGGGTCTAAAGCAAGGAATGGTAGAGACTGTTGATCCCACAATAGAGAGCATGTTTATTATTCCTGTATAACTTATGAAGCATTTGATTACGTCATCATTTATTGCGAATCTCTACGCCCATAAATGTGATCAGGGGTTCTGAGTGTGATATTGGAGATGTTAAGCTAACGATGTTTTTCACAACGTAACCGTGAACGCAAAGTACAAAAATTAACAAAGGAATGTATCGAGCGCTCATAGTTTTATGCGCGCTTAGTCTACTTCAGATACTCTTTCAGCTTCAGAGTTTCGGGTTTAGAACGGGAGATTTGAAATTTGACGTTGGGTCAACGGGAACCATTTTACTCGTGTCTATTGAACACTATGCTGTCAATTTTGATTTCGATGCACAGTTGAATTCTTGCTGAACACGATGATGTATGTCATGCATGATTTAGCGCCAAAAATCTTACGAGCTCGTTTAAAATATGTATTAGAAAACCAGCTATAAAACCGCATCAATGACATACTATAGAATCATAACCCCCCTATCACACCAAACTAGTTCTTACCCGTTCTTGCCAGTCCTACGAAAACGTCGTAAAACGGGCTCAATCTGGCTGTGGTCGGGAAATATGTCTGAAATAATTAGCTTCTTCGTTCTTGAACAGTCTTCAATACGTCCATCTCGTTCGCAGTTCGTTCAGGTCGCACCACGCCGGTGTGCAACGTCGTAGAACGCGTCCCTTAGTCTAGAAGGTCAACATGACCTGATCACAAAACGGAATGGTCGCTATCGAATTTTGAATCGATTCAAAATTCTAAAATCACATTCCCGTCTGAGAACGTTCATAAAGTTCGTAAATAGACCTTAGAAAGTTGCAGCTACGTTCATTCCGCTCACACACAGTTTAAAACCAGTTTTGAAGAACGCAGTGGCAACTTGTTTGGTGTGACAGCTATCTTTTTGCTAACTCGTAGATAAGCAGTGTTAAATACGTTCTTAATCAGTTTAAACCCGTTTGCAATTAGTTCTACCTCATTCTCAACACGTCCTCAGACAGTTCAACTCGTTGTTAAATCGTCGAGAAAACATTTTGAGCATTGTCTAAGTTCTAGGGGACCTACCCGTTCGAGTACGTTCGATGCAGTTTGTAAATAGATCCCAAACGGTTCTTAGTAGGTCCAGTCCGTTCGTACACAATTGAAGCCCGTTTTCGAGAACGTAGTGAGAACTAGTTTGGTGTGATAGTAGGGTTACACGCTATGGTGTAGTCTAAACAAACACTGGATTTGAACGGCTATTTATATGAGAAGGCTACATGAATTTGTATATGGTCGAGTGATACGTACAGGTTCAGTTTCGATTATATATGCAAAGCTTAACCTCTCCATTCTCATAAGTTGACCCCAAAACATGCTCAAGAATATCACATTTATGGATGTGTAGAGTTGCGTTATAAATGATGACGTAATCAAACACTTCATAAGTTACCAGTATCCATTATACGAGAATAATAAACATTAGTGAGTTGCGAAATCTTTCTATTGTCTGAGACACATTTGAATGTTTTTAATTTTATTTGTTTTCAACTATTTAGGAATGATGATTGTGTCGATCTAATGTTTAATAAGACACCTTATTAGAGGTGATATCAGACTGAAGAATTATATCTAATGATTCAATGAGTGACCCAGATATTTCGATAGCATATTTCATTCTAGCTCGTGTTTTATAATGTTTTGGGTACAACATATAAAACTAATACTAATATGTTACAAAATACAAAAAATTATAGAGGATATTAATTCAATCAATTTTTTAAAAGGCGGCCATCTTGAAAAATGGTGGCCGTCACACATAATATTTAACGATTTTTGCTGTAACTGGAAAAGTAGTGGAGTGATTTAGATTATATTTGATGAATACTCATAAGTATAGCTCACTGTCTAATGACACTTTGATAAATAGGCAGCCATTTTGAAAAATGCTTGCCAATTTTATGTGTCTTGTTTAAGCAGTTAATGTAATACACAATTAAGATGGGTGATACTAAAGTTCAGATAATATTTCAGAGCTTCAAAATTGTAAACAGAGGTTCGACCCTCAACTTTCCAATGGTATATTGTAATCTAAGACTCCCGATTTTTTTCGGCCAAAATTTGGGAAAAGTAGCTCACGAGTGCAGAGAGATCATCGGAGGGTAACTCTGATATTTTTACTTACCCATTTTTATTATTTATTTAGACACTACACTATTTGTACCATTGGCACTCTCAGCAATTTAATGGTTGCGTCTATCGTCGTCCATCCTCCGAACGCAGGGTTCCAGACGTCATCCACTACTAAGACTGTATCATGTGTATTGTTAGTTCATACACAAGAAAATTGCATATCATGTCAATGAAATGGTAAATTAATATAAATATTACTCGATTTGTGTATTTCCTGAAAAAATAAAAATATTTCTGTGCCTAAATCCCACATTACAGAAAAAGTCGATGGATAGTTCGTAATTTTATAGAAGAATTGGATGTTCCCCAATGTACTTGGAATCTGATGAGCCTGTCTTTAGGTAAGGACACACTGTAAAACGATCACAGGCTACCGAGTAAAATTACACCTACCTCTCTCTGGATCAAAAACGGAGGTCTGCGTCCAGTATTTCCAGTTGTACCAGACGAAAATACTGGACGCGTTCCTGCCCCCTGTTAGTGTTAGAAGGAGGCACGAGTTCTGGAGGCCTGTGTTCGGAGGATGCTCTCGTCAAAAATTAAAACTCCTTGTTTATTTGAGCTCTAATATTTCCAAATTGGTGCAAAATCTGAACAGATAATCAATTTCTAATATGTATAGAACCTTTAGAGGAAGATATATACTCTCATCAAAAAATATTGATTTGTAGTCACCAATTTTGAGAAAATCAGCTTTTAACAGGAGGGGGAGCATTTTTCCAGGGGGGAAGCTTTTTTCACAATTTTGGCTAAAAATCATGCGAAGAATTGTGAAAAACTGCATGATTTCGAAAGAATTTCTGTAGGGGCCTCCTAATAATTTGTTTAATCTATAATTTCCACCCAGAATCCTCGTCGCCCATTACCCATTTAATTCATTGCTTGTATCGATTCAAAGTATGCTTCCGAAACTGGACTGGGGTCTTGATTTTGCATTCCCGAATTAAAGGTGTTTCTAGCCGTTTCATAAGAAGGGCATTCAAAAAGTCTGTGCTGGGTTCGATTTTGTCTGGGCACTCTTCACAATATGGTAAAATCGATGGGTTAAGATTTTTCCATTTGAATTTCTCTGAGTTAAGAGTAAACTAATCGACACGACGTGCTAAAAATGTTATGCGTGGCAACTGGAAATCATCTTTAAAAAGGTTAATTTTTTCTAACCCTTTTGGGGATCAGATTAATGCCTGGGTCACACTTGCTACGATTCATCGGCCGGCGCTTGGCCATTTGAGTATTCTGTTCGAAACTGAATACAATAACGCAGATGCGAGTAGGTAGTTACCAGTTTCACCACCAGGTGGCTCACTCGGGTCAGATAGCATGGCGGGTATAGTAGAAAGTTCCCTTTAACTTAAATTACATCTGTTTTAGTGGTTCACTTTTCATATAACCCTTATGTATCTAATAGTTATGCAAATCAAAATATGTCCAGTAAATGAAAATGTTATCTGACCAATACAAGAAAATATATTTTACTTTTTGTGATTTTGTAACATGGGCTCTATGGAGAATCAACCCGAACTTGAAGTCACACTTTCAAAAATAATCAAATTTTCAAACTTGATAAACAATTTTCGAAACCATATTTCTAGATGCACTTTTACATGTAGATTTCAAATATAACATCGCTTTGACTGAATAGGATACTCAATCTTCCGGGCGCCGGCCGATGAATCGGAGCAAATGTGACCCAGGCATAAGTCAATGGTATTCGTCAAGGCTACTTTTTTCTAAGAAACCATCATTTATGTACTTTTCGAGAGATCTTGTAACTGTTTGAAGTAACTGTACGAAATATTTTCAACCATAGTTCCAATTGAATGGTTAGCACGTTGCTATTTCAAACCTTTTTCCCAAAATTTCCGAGTCAATAACAACTTAAGACCAAAATCGTATCATATAATATAAGGTGATATTTCAATTTTTATACAATAGTTTTCATGGTGTACTTGGCATCAAAAACAAAATCAGCCAGGGCCCTTAAAACACAAAACACAGAGTGAATATAACAAGCCGTTCATGTGCATTCATGTCATGAAGGTACACGGAAAGTAGCCGAGGGATTTTCTTTTTAGTATTCACGCTGGGACGCAGGCGCAGTATACATGTACTGTTCTTACACTTTTTCGGACACTTCAACTTCTAAACTTGTGCCAACGTCAATTGTATTGTCCGTACTATTGAGCAGACGTCGTGAAATCAAGGTAAGGTTTTAGTGTATTGTTAAAATAACCATTAAAGTGAAATGTATTTCTAGTTTTACGCAAACAATTCAAAATATCGATTTCAATTCAAAATATCGATTTATAGATATAGACTCCTCGATTATGTCGGATTGTATTGTTATGTATGGTGAAAAGTCATGGGCGTTGAAGTTACCAAGCATGCGTGCATGTGTGGAATAATTGTTAAAGTAAGTTGCGTCTTGTTGAAAAATTCATGGGAGTCTTTCCAGTACGTGACACGCCGTAATTGGGCTTTGTTGGTTCCGGAGAGTAAACATTTTAATTTTTTTAAGATACATACATCTCCCTGGATACGCATTTCTCTATGTCACATTTTGTGAACACTTCGTTGCATAATCGAAAGTCAGTACTGTATGTCCAGGCCTCCTAGACGTCCATCAACGCGAACATCAGTTCTGACATTGCGAACTACGTTCCTTGCACTCGAACCACGATTCTCACATCGCGAACGTAAAATCTTTAGTCGCGCACCACTATTTCCTCGCAATGGTAATGTACCATTGCACAAAGGACAAGTATAATCATAAACCGGTTTACAGCGAACTGGGGTAGTCGTATGAGGTGAATGTTTTTGGAAGTAATCCCAGGAAAATGTTGTCAGTTGAAATAAATTTGATAAAAGTTTCGTAATTAAAGGTTTTTGAGGTGTTACAGAGGCAATAAAATCCTTAATCATGAAGCAACTTAACCCTATACTTTTGACGGAACCACACAATATATTTGACGACAGGTTAATGATAATAATGTACATGAATATCTAACCACAAGTGTCAAAGGGAAAGGACAAAAAGTTGTATCAGCCCCGCAAGAAAAACAAACTGTAACTGAAGTGTACACAAATCATATGAAAAACAAACCCCATATATCCCAAAATCATGATCTAGCGTGAAAAGAACCAATGTCTAATACCCGATTTCCCCTATTATGTTATCATATCTATGAGAACCAATATCACAATTCAAGACCAGAAGACCAAGGGACATTGCATTATACTGAAGTAATTACGATAAATGTTAAAGAAAAACATAGAAATTGATAGCCAATATATGACATCAAAATAGTTAATATAAGTGCTTATACAAGAAAGAACAATATCCAGTCTCAAATGATGCGAGTTATACAAAATCCAATCTCAAAGTCCATCGGCGTTTCAAACCAGGGGCGGATCTTGGAACCAACAAGGAGAGGGGGCAAATATCAGGTCAGAGAAAAAGACTTTGGGAAAAAAATGTGGGCCCCTTAAACCTAAAAGTGGGCCCAAATATTCAAATTTCGAGGCCCATTTTCTTGGCCCAAAATTCTTTTGGGCCCACCTAAGGGGGGAGCCCCCCCCCCCAGATCCGCCAGTGCAAAGGGTCATCATCCATTCGCAAAGCCGTCGCCGTAATCCATAGATAAATCACAATGGTCTATTATAGTCATCAAGAGAAAATTATGACTGGTTTGATCCCTATTTCTCAACCATTAATGACTGGCTTTAGAATTTGATAATGTTGATTTAGATGTAGATCAATCAATGATCACCGATGATCAAAACATTTCTTAATGCTTCAGATGCAGTCTATAGCGATAATATGCCTCGGAGTTGCAGTTGTATGTCTCTGCACTGCTCAAAGAGGATCGCCCACCGATATTGATCAATTAGTGGTGGATATTTTGGAAAGGTATGTAAAAACCTATTTCATAATTAACATATAGGCGTATGTGTGTCCCTTGATATAAACCTGCTAACGGACTGTCTTTGACAATTATTTTCACAACAATTGATTACTAAATGTTAAAAATGTCTATAAAGATCCGATTAGCAAATTATACAAATAGGAAAGAGATAGGTTGCATATTCAGATGATATCAGCTGCCTCAGAAATGAGGCCAGAAAGGAAAATGAAGGTTAAGCCAGTGGCGGATTCGGGACTCAATATTTCAAAATTTGGGCCCAATTTTGAGTTTTAGGGGCAGGAACTTTCTCAAAATCCCCCCCTCCTTTGTTGATTTCTGGATCCGCCACTAAAAGCCATGTGATAGTGTACAAATAGTGGCTGCCATTGAGGGAAATAGTGCAAAATATTTTCCTCAAGGGAATATCCTGTCCACTGACATGTTCCCGAGGCTGCAGGCCGAGGGAACAAGTCAGTGGACAGGATATTCCCGAGAGGAAAATTTTTACACTATTTCCCGAAAATGTGGCAGTCACTATTTGTTTTATTATATACCTGATAACAGTACTGTCAACCGCCAAAGATTTTCTCGCGGGACAGATTTTTTAGACCCAGTGCCCAAAATTCGCGGGATTTTGCGGGACATCTACTAAATTCGCGGGATTTCGCGGGACATTTAAGGGATTTGCGTGATTGCGCTTATAGGCCAATTTTTTTATCAAATTCGCGGGACCATTCGAGGGACAAACACCCTAATTGCGGGACAGTTAACAGGTTTACCAGCAAAAACTTCATAGAGGGACAGATTTTCTAGAAAAAGTGCCCTAAATTTGCGGGATTTCGCGGGACATCCACCTAAATTTGCAGGATGTCCCGGGACATTCAAGGGATTTGCGTGATTTGGACTAATGTAGAAGCGTGTAAAAGTACTTGAATCAAACTTTCAGATACTGATTAATCAAATATAATGCACCGTTACATTGTAACTTAAATAAACGTCAACATAATTTCACAAAATACGCATAGAAATATTATTTAAACTTTATTGTAATTTATCAAAAACAAAAACCATGCTCGAGGTGTGAGTATCATAATATTTGGAACAATACTTTGCACTCCTCTGCTTCTGGCGTCGTGACCAACTACTACCATACTGTAGGCATGGGCTTTCAATTGAAAGCCCATGATATAGGGGTTCGATTAATCTACATCAAATTATAGGGAATGAGGTTACTTTTCTAGATAGGGTTTGTAGAAAAAACCGGGTACCGGGTAGTAAATCTTCCATGCTGGGTTCAAACTTTTTTTTTTTTTTATTCCTTCATTCTTATTTATGTACATGTAAATGTAAATATAAATATGTACATGTAAATGTAATGCAATTAATAATATAAATAAAATTTACGTAGACAAACTTGGTACCCGGTCGAAAAACCGGGTACCCAAAAAACGAAATATACGAATATACAACATAATTAGATCATTCGAAAACGTGTAAGATTTGTTTTGAATTTACAAAAATGTAACTTCCTTCAAAATTGAGCTAGAAGCTTCAAATAAAAAGCATTTTAAGCCTCTTTTCTTCCTCTATCATCATGGTCATATTTCCATTGGTAATGAAGGGGGAGGGGGTGCGATCGCACCATCAGACACTCTCCTGGCTACGCCAATGACATTGTAAGACGATTTGAATAACAAGACAAATCAATTTTACCCTATTTTCAATGAGTTCGTATGTTGGTACGTGAACATAACCAATGAAAATATGGTCATGACGATAGAGGAAGAAAAGAGCCTTAAAATATGCTTTTTATTTGAAGCTTCTAGCTCAATTTTGAAGGATGTTACATACATTTTTGTAAATTCAAAACAAATCTTACACGTTTTCTGATAATCTAATTATGTTATACTCGTATATTCGTATTTTTCATTTTTTGGGTACCCGTTTTTTGACCGGGTACCGGGTACCAAGTTTGAACCCAGCATGGAGGATTTACTACCCGGTACCCGGTTTTTTCTACAAACCCTTTCTAGATATCAGCGTCCATTTATTGTAACTCGCGTTTGCTATCATTTGCTCAGTTCTGAGATGAAGGCCACACGGATAGTAAAAAGGCCAACGTTGGAACTAATTGTGACCTACATCCCTATTGTCGTAATTAAAATGAAAGTTGAACCCTTCCTCTTCATTTTGATACCAAACAACAGCATGCTAGGTACTTAAAATTAGGTAAACTTTAGTGCAAAAAGTGCAAAAACTTCGAGGTCGAAAGTCACATTTGCGGGACTTCGCGGGACATTGCGGGACACGCGAATTAGCCTAATTTTGATCGAATTCTCGGGATAATCCCGCCATTCGCGGGACACTTGACAGCTCTGTGATAAGTACTCTGTAAACAAAAACAAAATGAGAAGTCTTTTCATTTCAATATCAAATGTTCACAGGTTCTTATTGGCATTTAAAGGCATTCTACCTTTCAACTCCTATAATCTCAGATTTGGGGGAAGATAAAACGTACTATTGACTGGTCACATGACCTAACTGGTGATTAGTACAATCCATCTTCCCTGAAAGCAGGGATTAAGGACTTTCCAGGGAATTAGTTCATCTATTCCATGTCATGTGACCATGAATAAGCCAATGAGCATCTAGAATACATTTGAGGTATATAATAATGACTTTTAATCTTAATTTTTGAGGGAATGGATAAAAATAGTAACTAACAGTGCTTACCTTGTAAATAGCGATACGTTGCTTTTGTGTTATAGGGCATTAGGAGAGGAGATACGTATAAAGAACTTAGTTTCGGACTTCAATGAAGATTCTCTTCGTAGTCTACTGGAATTATATGGAACAATTACGTCATTTAAGGTATACGATGATAGCGGTACCCAATTCAAGTATGCACAAGTTAAATTCAGTAACAGCCAAGACGCAGCAGATGCTGTTGCTGACCTTAATAGAGCAATGTTTATGGGTCAGCCTATGGTCATAAGCGTCTATTAGAGGAAACCTCTTGGAAGCTCTAAAAGAAGAGGTTGGGAGGAGCAGAAGAAAATATAACAGAGGTAGTCGAAGAAGATATAGAAGCTAAGGAAGTCGTTGCGGCAATAGTGGAAACACAACATCAACAATATATAGGACTTCAATGGACAAGTGATCACGTCGAACATTTCTTGACGTTTAAGATTATTATACAATGATAAGAGCAATGTTAGCAACACCATTTATATACAATTATTGATCTACTTGGAATGAATATATTAATTATGCAAAAAATATCAAAAATGTTCTCAAATTAATACAAATATCACTATAGTGTACACCCATATATCACTATATCACTAGCGTACACCCATTTCGATAGGATATCCTATCGAAATGGGTGTACGCTTCCCAAAAACGAGTTTCTATGTACTGTACCACTGGTAAATTTCCCGTGGTACTACATTTCGCGCTTATTGCGAGTTTTGGTAAATTCATGAAATATAATAGCCGCATCATTCCCATGGTAATAATTCGCGTAATGTTATAGCCGCGAAATTCTCTAAAATTCCCCAAAGTTCAATCCGTTCACAATGTTCATAATATTTTCGTCCAGTGCTGGGTGACAAATTGTATAGGTTACTGTATTCAGGGCCAGGGAGGATTGGCTTAACCCTAGAAGCCCTAAGGTCCCCAAGCTAAGTTTTTTCTCTGAAACATTTCATAGGCATCAGGTAGGATCTTCAAATTCTCAGTAGCTGGAGCTACAGATACAACAAATGTTTTCTTAAAAAGCAGATTTGTACATAGGGTGATTAATTTATTATGATGTAAGCATCAGCTCCAATAGCAAATTCGGAAAAAGCTAGCACTAATTTTTCCATACGTGTTGTCTTTAGAATAAAATTATGCAATCTTACTTCATCATACTTCTAAAGTTATTATACCATATCGTAGATAATTGAATGAAGTACAGTATATCTGGGAAAAGCTTGCACATCCAAGTTTTACTAATAAAGATTTTACAAGTGGGGGTCCTTTTGACCCTTACGCGTTCGCGTGACTTTTCTACTCAAGGGCTTCTAGGGCTAAGGATTTACTCCCTGGATTCAGTGCATCGTAGACTGATTCACACTACCCTACCACGTGACCACGTTTAAAAGGGAAACAGGGTACAGCTAACCCTACTATCACACCAAACTAGTTCTCACTACGTTCTCGAAAACGGGCTTCAACTGTGTACGAACGGACTGGACCTACTAAGAACTGTTTGGGATCTATTTACAAACTTCATCGAACGTACTCGAACGGGTAGGTCCTCTTGAACTTAGAATATGCTCAAAATGTTCTCGTGGTCGTCACGTTCTACAATTAGAACGAGTGACAACGTACTAACGACGAGCTGGACGTACTACGAACGGAACCGTCGTACTTCAATCCTACTAGGGACGTTTTAACAACGAGTTGAACTGTCTGAGGGCGTGTTGAGAACGAGGTAGAACTAATTGCAAACGGGTTTAAACTGATTAAGAACGTATTTAACACTGCTTATGAACGAGTTAGCAAAAATATAGCTATCACACCAAATAAGTTGCCACTGCGTTCTTCAAAACTGGTTTTAAACTGTGTGCGAACGGAATGAACGTAGCTGCAACTTTCTAAGGTCTATTTACGAACTTTATGAACGTTCTCAGACGGGAATGTGATTTTAGAATTTTGAATCGATTCAAAATTCGATGGCGACCATACCGTTCTGTAATCAGGTCATGTTGACCTTCTAGACTAAGGGATGCGTTCTACGACGTTGCACACCGACGTGGTGCGACCTTAACGAACTGCGAACGAGATGGACGTATTGAGGACTGTTTAAGAACGAAGCAGCTAATTATTTCAGACATATTTCCCGACCACAGCCAGATTGAGCCCGTTTACGATGTTTTCGTAGGACTGGCAAGAACGGGTAAGAACTAGTTTGGTGTGATAGGGGGGTAAGTTGCAAATGGAGGACGTGGGTTTAATTCCATATTTCTGAACGTAAAATACATTTTACATTTATTTCTAGTGTTCTACCAGACATAGAATTGATTCATCAACCAGTTTGTAGAATATTGTTGGCAAAAAAACATTATAGGCAAAGATAGCTAATAGTCGGCGCAGTGAAGCAAAACTCAAATGCAATACACGATACATTTCAGTAAATCTATCAACGTACAGGGAGCATGTAAGTTTCCCTTCGAAAATGTTACATTGATATGTAACAAAAAAAAACAGTTAACTGTTATTTAAACTGCGTGTCATCGTGTTATATGTGGATACGTTTTCTAGTATGTTATTCAAATGTATTTTTGTGAATTAATTGTTTTTCTAAAATCTTACGATGCATAAAAAGTCGTCCCAGAAATGTATCTTGACTTTGCCGTAAGGCATAACATATTGCGAAACATTTTTCCTCTTGTCACAAAGAGGATAGTGTTAGTTTCGAGGTGTCTTGTGATGAGCGTTTCATGATTAAATGCAAAATCACTTGAGCAGATACCATCCAAAAACATCTGGCATTCAACACGTCATATAAGACATACATCGATATATATGGTATTGTTTTTTTACAATAATAGAGAAATACGACGTCATATCAGCGCTACAGCAAATCGTGAAGAACAAAATGCTCTCAAGTTTTGAGCAACACATTTTAAATGATCAGTTTTTTAGGACGGTGGTGAATTAAACCATTCAAGGGGTTATATAGAAAGATTCTTCACGTGTAGTTCAGGCAATTTTAATTATTCTGAATAGCGGATGGTCATTAATACTGATAGCGGATAGTCATTCATCAACGTGTTCATATTTAATTTTGTTATTTTATTTCAATTTGAGTAACACGCAAATCTAGCGTTCTTGTTAATTGAATGACTAAAATGCATATACGACCTGAAAGCCCGTGTCTAAATCTACAAAATAATGTTTACTTTATTTGGATTAAATAACATATTGATGAAACCTCAAAGCATCAACAGACGGCCTTTTTAGCATTATTTTCGCTGTTTGCAACGTAAATGTACATGAGATATGGGACATAGTATGTCTGTATAACCAGCTTACTTTCTCGCTCCTTGTACTATTGAACAATTTACATTCCTTGTACCCTGTATTGATCAACTTTTGCAACTGTGTACCGTGTACTAAGACATATCAAATATTTTAAAATTTAAAACGATATTATTTACATTCTTTCTTCAACTATCATATAACTTGGAACATGGACTTCACTATTACACCACTGAAGTTCAGCGAATAGCAATATTGATTCACTCCGAGGGTAGTGTGTGATTATGAATCCGCAAAGATGTTTGCACGAATGCGTAGCATGACTGCTAAGTCATGGGCGTTGAAGTTACCAAGCATGCGTGCATGTGTGGAATAATTGTTAAAGTAAGTTGCGTCTTGTTGAAAAATTCATGGGAGTCTTTCCAGTACGTGACACGCCGTAATTGGGCTTTGTTGGTTCCGGAGAGTAAACATTTTTATTTTTTTAAGATACATACATCTCCCTGGATACGCATTTCTCTATGTCACATTTTGTGAACACTTCGTTGCATAATCGAAAGTCAGTACTGTATGTCCAGGCCTCCTAGACGTCCATCAACGCGAACATCAGTTCTGACATTGCGAACTACGTTCCTTGCACTCGAACCACGATTCTCACATCGCGAACGTAAAATCTTTAGTCGCGCACCACTATTTCCTCGCAATGGTAATGTACCATTGCACAAAGGACAAGTATAATCATAAACCGGTTTACAGCGAACTGGGGTAGTCGTATGAGGTGAATGTTTTTGGAAGTAATCCCAGGAAAATGTTGTCAGTTGAAATAAATTTGATAAAAGTTTCGTAATTAAAGGTTTTTGAGGTGTTACAGAGGCAATAAAATCCTTAATCATGAAGCAACTTAACCCTATACTTTTGACGGAACCACACAATATATTTGACGACAGGTTAATGATAATAATGTACATGAATATCTAACCACAAGTGTCAAAGGGAAAGGACAAAAAGTTGTATCAGCCCCGCAAGAAAAACAAACTGTAACTGAAGTGTACACAAATCATATGAAAAACAAACCCCATATATCCCAAAATCATGATCTAGCGTGAAAAGAACCAATGTCTAATACCCGATTTCCCCTATTATGTTATCATATCTATGAGAACCAATATCACAATTCAAGACCAGAAGACCAAGGGACATTGCATTATACTGAAGTAATTACGATAAATGTTAAAGAAAAACATAGAAATTGATAGCCAATATATGACATCAAAATAGTTAATATAAGTGCTTATACAAGAAAGAACAATATCCAGTCTCAAATGATGCGAGTTATACAAAATCCAATCTCAAAGTCCATCGGCGTTTCAAACCAGGGGCGGATCTTGGAACCAACAAGGAGAGGGGGCAAATATCAGGTCAGAGAAAAAGACTTTGGGAAAAAAATGTGGGCCCCTTAAACCTAAAAGTGGGCCCAAATATTCAAATTTCGAGGCCCATTTTCTTGGCCCAAAATTCTTTTGGGCCCACCTAAGGGGGGAGCCCCCCCCCCCAGATCCGCCAGTGCAAAGGGTCATCATCCATTCGCAAAGCCGTCGCCGTAATCCATAGATAAATCACAATGGTCTATTATAGTCATCAAGAGAAAATTATGACTGGTTTGATCCCTATTTCTCAACCATTAATGACTGGCTTTAGAATTTGATAATGTTGATTTAGATGTAGATCAATCAATGATCACCGATGATCAAAACATTTCTTAATGCTTCAGATGCAGTCTATAGCGATAATATGCCTCGGAGTTGCAGTTGTATGTCTCTGCACTGCTCAAAGAGGATCGCCCACCGATATTGATCAATTAGTGGTGGATATTTTGGAAAGGTATGTAAAAACCTATTTCATAATTAACATATAGGCGTATGTGTGTCCCTTGATATAAACCTGCTAACGGACTGTCTTTGACAATTATTTTCACAACAATTGATTACTAAATGTTAAAAATGTCTATAAAGATCCGATTAGCAAATTATACAAATAGGAAAGAGATAGGTTGCATATTCAGATGATATCAGCTGCCTCAGAAATGAGGCCAGAAAGGAAAATGAAGGTTAAGCCAGTGGCGGATTCGGGACTCAATATTTCAAAATTTGGGCCCAATTTTGAGTTTTAGGGGCAGGAACTTTCTCAAAATCCCCCCCTCCTTTGTTGATTTCTGGATCCGCCACTAAAAGCCATGTGATAGTGTACAAATAGTGGCTGCCATTGAGGGAAATAGTGCAAAATATTTTCCTCAAGGGAATATCCTGTCCACTGACATGTTCCCGAGGCTGCAGGCCGAGGGAACAAGTCAGTGGACAGGATATTCCCGAGAGGAAAATTTTTACACTATTTCCCGAAAATGTGGCAGTCACTATTTGTTTTATTATATACCTGATAACAGTACTGTCAACCGCCAAAGATTTTCTCGCGGGACAGATTTTTTAGACCCAGTGCCCAAAATTCGCGGGATTTTGCGGGACATCTACTAAATTCGCGGGATTTCGCGGGACATTTAAGGGATTTGCGTGATTGCGCTTATAGGCCAATTTTTTTATCAAATTCGCGGGACCATTCGAGGGACAAACACCCTAATTGCGGGACAGTTAACAGGTTTACCAGCAAAAACTTCATAGAGGGACAGATTTTCTAGAAAAAGTGCCCTAAATTTGCGGGATTTCGCGGGACATCCACCTAAATTTGCAGGATGTCCCGGGACATTCAAGGGATTTGCGTGATTTGGACTAATGTAGAAGCGTGTAAAAGTACTTGAATCAAACTTTCAGATACTGATTAATCAAATATAATGCACCGTTACATTGTAACTTAAATAAACGTCAACATAATTTCACAAAATACGCATAGAAATATTATTTAAACTTTATTGTAATTTATCAAAAACAAAAACCATGCTCGAGGTGTGAGTATCATAATATTTGGAACAATACTTTGCACTCCTCTGCTTCTGGCGTCGTGACCAACTACTACCATACTGTAGGCATGGGCTTTCAATTGAAAGCCCATGATATAGGGGTTCGATTAATCTACATCAAATTATAGGGAATGAGGTTACTTTTCTAGATAGGGTTTGTAGAAAAAACCGGGTACCGGGTAGTAAATCTTCCATGCTGGGTTCAAACTTTTTTTTTTTTTTATTCCTTCATTCTTATTTATGTACATGTAAATGTAAATATAAATATGTACATGTAAATGTAATGCAATTAATAATATAAATAAAATTTACGTAGACAAACTTGGTACCCGGTCGAAAAACCGGGTACCCAAAAAACGAAATATACGAATATACAACATAATTAGATCATTCGAAAACGTGTAAGATTTGTTTTGAATTTACAAAAATGTAACTTCCTTCAAAATTGAGCTAGAAGCTTCAAATAAAAAGCATTTTAAGCCTCTTTTCTTCCTCTATCATCATGGTCATATTTCCATTGGTAATGAAGGGGGAGGGGGTGCGATCGCACCATCAGACACTCTCCTGGCTACGCCAATGACATTGTAAGACGATTTGAATAACAAGACAAATCAATTTTACCCTATTTTCAATGAGTTCGTATGTTGGTACGTGAACATAACCAATGAAAATATGGTCATGACGATAGAGGAAGAAAAGAGCCTTAAAATATGCTTTTTATTTGAAGCTTCTAGCTCAATTTTGAAGGATGTTACATACATTTTTGTAAATTCAAAACAAATCTTACACGTTTTCTGATAATCTAATTATGTTATACTCGTATATTCGTATTTTTCATTTTTTGGGTACCCGTTTTTTGACCGGGTACCGGGTACCAAGTTTGAACCCAGCATGGAGGATTTACTACCCGGTACCCGGTTTTTTCTACAAACCCTTTCTAGATATCAGCGTCCATTTATTGTAACTCGCGTTTGCTATCATTTGCTCAGTTCTGAGATGAAGGCCACACGGATAGTAAAAAGGCCAACGTTGGAACTAATTGTGACCTACATCCCTATTGTCGTAATTAAAATGAAAGTTGAACCCTTCCTCTTCATTTTGATACCAAACAACAGCATGCTAGGTACTTAAAATTAGGTAAACTTTAGTGCAAAAAGTGCAAAAACTTCGAGGTCGAAAGTCACATTTGCGGGACTTCGCGGGACATTGCGGGACACGCGAATTAGCCTAATTTTGATCGAATTCTCGGGATAATCCCGCCATTCGCGGGACACTTGACAGCTCTGTGATAAGTACTCTGTAAACAAAAACAAAATGAGAAGTCTTTTCATTTCAATATCAAATGTTCACAGGTTCTTATTGGCATTTAAAGGCATTCTACCTTTCAACTCCTATAATCTCAGATTTGGGGGAAGATAAAACGTACTATTGACTGGTCACATGACCTAACTGGTGATTAGTACAATCCATCTTCCCTGAAAGCAGGGATTAAGGACTTTCCAGGGAATTAGTTCATCTATTCCATGTCATGTGACCATGAATAAGCCAATGAGCATCTAGAATACATTTGAGGTATATAATAATGACTTTTAATCTTAATTTTTGAGGGAATGGATAAAAATAGTAACTAACAGTGCTTACCTTGTAAATAGCGATACGTTGCTTTTGTGTTATAGGGCATTAGGAGAGGAGATACGTATAAAGAACTTAGTTTCGGACTTCAATGAAGATTCTCTTCGTAGTCTACTGGAATTATATGGAACAATTACGTCATTTAAGGTATACGATGATAGCGGTACCCAATTCAAGTATGCACAAGTTAAATTCAGTAACAGCCAAGACGCAGCAGATGCTGTTGCTGACCTTAATAGAGCAATGTTTATGGGTCAGCCTATGGTCATAAGCGTCTATTAGAGGAAACCTCTTGGAAGCTCTAAAAGAAGAGGTTGGGAGGAGCAGAAGAAAATATAACAGAGGTAGTCGAAGAAGATATAGAAGCTAAGGAAGTCGTTGCGGCAATAGTGGAAACACAACATCAACAATATATAGGACTTCAATGGACAAGTGATCACGTCGAACATTTCTTGACGTTTAAGATTATTATACAATGATAAGAGCAATGTTAGCAACACCATTTATATACAATTATTGATCTACTTGGAATGAATATATTAATTATGCAAAAAATATCAAAAATGTTCTCAAATTAATACAAATATCACTATAGTGTACACCCATATATCACTATATCACTAGCGTACACCCATTTCGATAGGATATCCTATCGAAATGGGTGTACGCTTCCCAAAAACGAGTTTCTATGTACTGTACCACTGGTAAATTTCCCGTGGTACTACATTTCGCGCTTATTGCGAGTTTTGGTAAATTCATGAAATATAATAGCCGCATCATTCCCATGGTAATAATTCGCGTAATGTTATAGCCGCGAAATTCTCTAAAATTCCCCAAAGTTCAATCCGTTCACAATGTTCATAATATTTTCGTCCAGTGCTGGGTGACAAATTGTATAGGTTACTGTATTCAGGGCCAGGGAGGATTGGCTTAACCCTAGAAGCCCTAAGGTCCCCAAGCTAAGTTTTTTCTCTGAAACATTTCATAGGCATCAGGTAGGATCTTCAAATTCTCAGTAGCTGGAGCTACAGATACAACAAATGTTTTCTTAAAAAGCAGATTTGTACATAGGGTGATTAATTTATTATGATGTAAGCATCAGCTCCAATAGCAAATTCGGAAAAAGCTAGCACTAATTTTTCCATACGTGTTGTCTTTAGAATAAAATTATGCAATCTTACTTCATCATACTTCTAAAGTTATTATACCATATCGTAGATAATTGAATGAAGTACAGTATATCTGGGAAAAGCTTGCACATCCAAGTTTTACTAATAAAGATTTTACAAGTGGGGGTCCTTTTGACCCTTACGCGTTCGCGTGACTTTTCTACTCAAGGGCTTCTAGGGCTAAGGATTTACTCCCTGGATTCAGTGCATCGTAGACTGATTCACACTACCCTACCACGTGACCACGTTTAAAAGGGAAACAGGGTACAGCTAACCCTACTATCACACCAAACTAGTTCTCACTACGTTCTCGAAAACGGGCTTCAACTGTGTACGAACGGACTGGACCTACTAAGAACTGTTTGGGATCTATTTACAAACTTCATCGAACGTACTCGAACGGGTAGGTCCTCTTGAACTTAGAATATGCTCAAAATGTTCTCGTGGTCGTCACGTTCTACAATTAGAACGAGTGACAACGTACTAACGACGAGCTGGACGTACTACGAACGGAACCGTCGTACTTCAATCCTACTAGGGACGTTTTAACAACGAGTTGAACTGTCTGAGGGCGTGTTGAGAACGAGGTAGAACTAATTGCAAACGGGTTTAAACTGATTAAGAACGTATTTAACACTGCTTATGAACGAGTTAGCAAAAATATAGCTATCACACCAAATAAGTTGCCACTGCGTTCTTCAAAACTGGTTTTAAACTGTGTGCGAACGGAATGAACGTAGCTGCAACTTTCTAAGGTCTATTTACGAACTTTATGAACGTTCTCAGACGGGAATGTGATTTTAGAATTTTGAATCGATTCAAAATTCGATGGCGACCATACCGTTCTGTAATCAGGTCATGTTGACCTTCTAGACTAAGGGATGCGTTCTACGACGTTGCACACCGACGTGGTGCGACCTTAACGAACTGCGAACGAGATGGACGTATTGAGGACTGTTTAAGAACGAAGCAGCTAATTATTTCAGACATATTTCCCGACCACAGCCAGATTGAGCCCGTTTACGATGTTTTCGTAGGACTGGCAAGAACGGGTAAGAACTAGTTTGGTGTGATAGGGGGGTAAGTTGCAAATGGAGGACGTGGGTTTAATTCCATATTTCTGAACGTAAAATACATTTTACATTTATTTCTAGTGTTCTACCAGACATAGAATTGATTCATCAACCAGTTTGTAGAATATTGTTGGCAAAAAAACATTATAGGCAAAGATAGCTAATAGTCGGCGCAGTGAAGCAAAACTCAAATGCAATACACGATACATTTCAGTAAATCTATCAACGTACAGGGAGCATGTAAGTTTCCCTTCGAAAATGTTACATTGATATGTAACAAAAAAAAACAGTTAACTGTTATTTAAACTGCGTGTCATCGTGTTATATGTGGATACGTTTTCTAGTATGTTATTCAAATGTATTTTTGTGAATTAATTGTTTTTCTAAAATCTTACGATGCATAAAAAGTCGTCCCAGAAATGTATCTTGACTTTGCCGTAAGGCATAACATATTGCGAAACATTTTTCCTCTTGTCACAAAGAGGATAGTGTTAGTTTCGAGGTGTCTTGTGATGAGCGTTTCATGATTAAATGCAAAATCACTTGAGCAGATACCATCCAAAAACATCTGGCATTCAACACGTCATATAAGACATACATCGATATATATGGTATTGTTTTTTTACAATAATAGAGAAATACGACGTCATATCAGCGCTACAGCAAATCGTGAAGAACAAAATGCTCTCAAGTTTTGAGCAACACATTTTAAATGATCAGTTTTTTAGGACGGTGGTGAATTAAACCATTCAAGGGGTTATATAGAAAGATTCTTCACGTGTAGTTCAGGCAATTTTAATTATTCTGAATAGCGGATGGTCATTAATACTGATAGCGGATAGTCATTCATCAACGTGTTCATATTTAATTTTGTTATTTTATTTCAATTTGAGTAACACGCAAATCTAGCGTTCTTGTTAATTGAATGACTAAAATGCATATACGACCTGAAAGCCCGTGTCTAAATCTACAAAATAATGTTTACTTTATTTGGATTAAATAACATATTGATGAAACCTCAAAGCATCAACAGACGGCCTTTTTAGCATTATTTTCGCTGTTTGCAACGTAAATGTACATGAGATATGGGACATAGTATGTCTGTATAACCAGCTTACTTTCTCGCTCCTTGTACTATTGAACAATTTACATTCCTTGTACCCTGTATTGATCAACTTTTGCAACTGTGTACCGTGTACTAAGACATATCAAATATTTTAAAATTTAAAACGATATTATTTACATTCTTTCTTCAACTATCATATAACTTGGAACATGGACTTCACTATTACACCACTGAAGTTCAGCGAATAGCAATATTGATTCACTCCGAGGGTAGTGTGTGATTATGAATCCGCAAAGATGTTTGCACGAATGCGTAGCATGACTGCTAAGTTTAGGAATAGGCTACGCCCGAGGCATTACTTTTGTTTATTTCGGGAAACAATTTTACTCAGAAAGTAAATTAATTTTATGGCTGGTAATGTTTTTACTGGCTGCTAATGTGACTTTTTAAATTTTCATTATCCTTTTTTAAATACTTTCTATCCTATGACTCGTTGATGAAATCCCGGGAAACCAGGAAAACTTTCCAGGCAGTGAGCTCAGCTGTATGCAAATAGCATATACATTACTTGGCATCGAAGTATATAACCAGCTAGCCCTTTATAATGTATAGTACAAAACACAACATGAACATACATGTACCAAGCCGGTTAAACATCTATACATCTTGTAATGACTTGGGCTGCATTTTCGTATGCAGAGGACGCAATAATTAATTCGCTCGCGTAGCACTTAATGCACAGTCTTGCCAGCAGGTATCACGAAAAATTCATCGATTCATCGGCCGGCGCCTGGACGATTGAGTATTTTGTTCAAAATTGTACATTATGCTGTAAGTCAAAAATTCAAATAAATGGTCGTAAGTGGGACCCTGAGTAAATGGAAGTCGAATTATCACGGTAGCTGACTGCACAGAGCGAAACAATTGGTCAACTGTGTAAAGCCACTTTTACAGGATCAATTTAAATATTCACTCATAAGGTCATCCAAGTCGAAACGCATGCGCAGTATCGAAACTTTTCAGGGCACTTCAACTACTTTAGACTGTATACGACCCACTACCATTTCATTTTCCATACTTTAATTTAGGAACGGGCATATAGGAACTGATATCATAAAAACAAAGTAAGTTCACTGTTCTGTTAAAATACCATATAACTATTAGATTATGTATGTTCAGAAATTTTAAGGTAACGCTAAAGTAAATCAAAAGTACAAAAACATGGCAGCCATATTTTTTTGATAAAGTCACAAGATTTTGTATTTCTGTTTTCCTCATAGTGAATGCACTGACTGACTAAAGATACATGTCAAAGAAAACTTCACATTTAAACACAATTTTTATAACTATGAATTGGAGGTGCATGGGTCCCTAAAGCTAGCATAGAGACAGTGAAGTGAGGATAACTTTTTCAAATTTCAAGGAGTAGGATTGCAACGGAGACACATTTGAAAGACTCCAAAATTTTCACAAATGATCTTACCTTACCAACGAACATCGAAGGAGCGTGAAAATGTGTACTTCTTGCATTGTTAGAGAATAATAAAGCTCAAACCATTGTGAATTCTAAATATTTTATGTCCACCATTTTGTTTGCTTGGACTATTTTTAAGTCCAGAGTAATCTTCATTCAAGTATGTTTATAATTTATAAAGTCTGAATTATCTATCATGATAAATATATGTAATAGATAAAATATACTAGTGATAAGCCATGTCACTTGATGAAGTCACAAAACTTGTATGAGGATTAATCAGAAAGTGTAGAAGTAGGTCCAGCAAACAAAATGGTGGACATGAAATATTTATAAGAAACTATGGTTTTAGCTTTATTATACTCTAACAATGCAAAAATGGACATTTTCATGCTCCTTCGATGTTCCTTGGTAAGGTAAGATGATTTGTGGAAATTTTGGATTCTTGCAAATGTTTGACTGTTGCAAGGCTACTCCTTGAAACTTTCAAAAATTAGCCTCACTTCACGGTCTCCATGCTAGCTTAAGGGACCCATATACCTCCAATTCATAGTTATGAAAAATATGTTTAAATATGATTTCTTTGACATATCTCTTTAGTTAGGAAATGTATTCACATACAAGGAAAACAGATACAAAATCTTGTGACTCTTAATCAAAAAATATGGCTGCCATTTTTTTGTACTTTTGATTAACTTTACTGTTACCTTAAGTATAGAGCGAAAGATTGATGGTGCCATTTCATCCCTCATGATATGTACTCATTGAGACTAAAACATACACTAAGTGCTCACAGTTTGAGTGTGCTCATTAAGTATAAAACTAAAACATGCACTAATCAGTCGTCATAGTGGGAGTGCTCATTGAGTAATGAGAAAAATTAGTGTTTTTTTATCATTCATCATAGGAATATCTCTTTAATACTAAAACATGCAATAAATCATGTCATCTGTGCTCATTTAGTGCTAATATTTACTGAAATGAGTACTCAATTAGTGCTAAAATGCCATGAGTACTATCTTAGTACTCGGCATATCTGCCTGTGTAGTTCAAATTATCTGTGCATTGTAGAAATGGACAATTAAAATTCCTTATAAGGTCATTTAAGTTGAAAGAGGGTGACGAGAGAAGCCAGGACACAACTTTTGCCTTTCAAAAGAGTTCATATTAAATGAAAACTGTTTTAAAACAAAAGCGATCAATAAACTGGCACGCCATTTGGCACAACTTTGTAAATGTAACGTACCATTGTATAAACAAAATAAGTAGGTTTTCCGGTTCGACAGCGAACTGATGCAGTTTGATTAGGTTAATTATTAGGGAGTATTTCAATGTCATATGTGATATTGAACAAATATTTCACTCTATTGAGGTGAATACCTGTACATCTTTCACAAGTGATATTCCACGAAGCCCGAAGGGCAAGTGGAATATCACCTTGTGAAAGTGCTACAGGTATTCACCGAAAATAGAGTGAAATATTTGTTTTATTATATCACTGTCTAGCTAAACATCCCTAATATTATTAAGTCATAGGTTAACATTGAAATACATTGAATCTACTCGGTTCGTCTGCCATTTTGACTTACACTGAACTAAATTATTTACCCTGAACGAAAACAAATTCTTTGAAAATTCCCGGGAGCGTGGGATATCGCTAGATATCTCACGGTTGTCTTATCTGATTAGCATTGCCATTGAATATCACCAGATATCCCACGACATGTGACCCGGTTTTGACCAATCATACTGTCGCTAGCTAGATAGTGATATAATAATGTTTAATCTTACTGTAGGAAAATGTTGAGTTGAACTGCTTCTTACAATTAAGGAATTTTGTAAAAAAAAACTTTGTAATGCCTGGGGCACATTTGCCTCGCCTCGTCGGCCGGCATCCGGCCGATTGAGTATCTGTTCAAAATTGTACTCAGTTTTGAACAAAATACTCAATGGGCCGGGCGCCGTTGCGAAAATCGGAGCAAATGTGACCAAGGCATAGCGAAAATTGTTACAGAAGCATGATACTCCATTCACGGAACAGTTTAATGGTTTGACTTAGCAAGAGAAGATATTTTGACGGTAGGTTATTTTTAGTGATATGCATAAATTGGAACATGATTTAGATGGAGACCTTGTAATTCACAGTCCACACCCCTCTCCGTATGATATGGTCCGTTCGTGTGCTAGAATACGATCCCTTCGTGAGACAAAGAGGCCAAAATTGATAAAATGTCAGGAAAAGGTAGGAAACGGAGCGAATTTTGATATTTTGTAAATGGTTAACTATAGGCGATATAGTTACCAAAAAAACAAGGCTTCATTGGTGAAAACAGGTCGAACATAGACTTTTCACGAAAGAATACACTTCAATTGCAATAATTCTTTTAAATTACGGTATGCATATCTAATTTCGTGCAATTTATAAATGCATTAAAGCGTGCCACTGAAAAACAAACGTAACGTAATACATCACAAAAGTACATGCAAATTTGGTTTAAAACTCGAATAGAAGGATCCTAAGCTAGGATCCAACCAAGTCGTGTGAGAATAATTTGGGGACTCCGACCATGTCCTGTTAATAGTTCCATCTTTTCGTGTTCTTTCCAAATACTGGTTAAATCAAGCGCACGACTTATTAATTCACCAGTGCTAAGATTGATCTCTGAATGGAATATGTTATCTACACAAGAGATCTACTCCCACCATCTCTATGTTCAAATGTAAAATCAAAAACAAATCTTCAAAGTTTAATGACTTCAATACAACTTCTAAACTCAATCTTTCTCGAAAACAAGAAATTACCTTAAACAGAATTAGATGCGGACTCTATTTTGAATCACATAAGTTCACGTTCTCTTGAAAACTTAAGTGCGCACTACATAATATATACACTAGGTTAAGTGTGTGATACAGGGAGGTGGGAGGGAAGTCAAAATAAAACTTGTCACTGTACCTTCCTAGACCTCCTTCTTGGTGGAAAGTTTAGAATAAAAGAAATTGCATGTGAAGTCACATGTATGTGACCAAAAACCAAATGAGAGGATTGATCATTTTCTAAAATCCCCAATTATGTAGACAGGAAAATTCCCTGAGGCAATTGAAACAATAAAGTACATTATATTGCTTCTAATGTTTATTAATTTGATTTATGTATACACATTGCGCTAGGCAGCGACCTGTGTAACGTTTTTACTGCAACATAATTGAAATGTATAATGAACTGAAAACAATCTTATCGTGTGAAAAAATTCGACCAATTTGTGTTTTACCAAAAATATATATTCAAATTGGCATGCATATATACGATTATTGTATCATATAATTTATTTTTGTATATGCGATCCGTTTCAAAATGAACTGGTCTGTTTGGACGATTGGATAATTCATGAGAATAAGTGGACTTTTGGGTGTGGATGTCGATGGTAGTTCATTTTTATTTTCGTCTAAATAATTGTCTTCTTGAAAGCTTGAATCTGGTACCAGGTATTCTGTATAGGCACTTTTACCGACATTTAGAAAAGATAAACAACCATAATATACTGATTACATATACCGCTATTGAGCTTGAATACACTGCCTCTAGTGTAATAGATATATTAACTCCCGATATTTCTAGCACCTTTGAGTTATTGGTTCAGAACACGAAAATATGGAGCTGAAAACACGGTAGGGTCGAAAATGAAACACGGTAGGATCGGAAGAGAAACGCGCGTGGGTCTGATCCATTCTCAAAATTTAACCTGCAGAGTTGGATCCTCTTCTAATTTGCTTTTGATCATTTTAAAATCAGTATATACTAAGAAACATTCAATTGGCGTGATTTCATCGATCATTATATACAAAGGCTTCATTTGATTTACATAATATACCACAATGTGGTATATTTGACACGTAAATGACGATAAGGAAGCAGAAACTCACTCTCTCAGCATGTATGTCGTCACCACAAATAAATCGAATGTTTTTGAGCATTCAAATACTTAGACAACTTTTTTTCAGTTTAATATTCATATATTTATCAATTTAAATCGCTCAGTATGAATGTAAAATCAAAGAATACTCTAATAATGCAACTCACCTCCGAATTTCCTCCCTATAGAGGCGGTATGGTCGGATCTTGTGCACACGAACGGACCATATCATACGGAGCGGGATGTGGACCGTGTAATTGCTCACCAAACATTGCTAAATGCTTCAGATGCAGTCTCTGGCTATAATATGTCTAGGAGTTGCAGCTGTATGTCTCTGTACTGCTCAAGAAGGACCGTCCCCCTATAATATGTTGTCGGAGGATAGGTATAGGTATGCGTATACTCAATATTTTTCAGCTTAATACTTATACTTTTATCAAAAATTTATTATTCTTATTTAGATATTTGACGTGAAATATATATACGGTATATGTATTTATTAATATCATTAAAACCAAATTGTCGTATGACAATAATGAAGTCCCAAGTGCCATTTTTGAAAAAAATTAGAACTTCACATATTTTCACTTTTTAAATCATCCTCTTTCTTACTGTGATATTCCCTTACACCCTTATCTCTTCTCAATAGCCTGCTTTTCAGTGTCAAATTGTCGAAAAAAATTCAAAATACAATTTAACTTTGTTCTATGTATCACTTTAACCAATCAAATTGTTTGAATAACACCATGTGGCTAAGAATTATAACAGTAAAATTTTTAATGTTTTGGAACTACTTGGAATTTAAAAATAAATAATCAATTAATGACTATATATTGCAACAGTGTATGAAAAAACAAAACATGTTTAAGTCCCAACTTTTGTATATTTCATAGAGTTATATATGAAGGGCATTTGAAAAATTCGCTTTTCTTTGCTCTAAAAATACCTGTCCAGGAATGATCAGAACAAGACAAAATTTGCAGGATGTATAGTTTGATTATTTATTATTAAGGTGCCCTAGAAGGAAATGACGAAACAGGAAGTGACAATTTTTTTTGCATTTTTAGACATTTTTTGAACAAAGATAACACAGTTCTGGTTTGACCTACGTCAATTTAACTATTTCCACATATCATTTACATGACCAGGATCACAATGTCCATGGTCAGAATGACCCTAAACATGATGAAATAACCATTTTAGCCCTTTGAAAGTGTGACTGAAAAAAAGCTAAAAGTAGGAGCTAGGGAAGGTCAATGAACAGAATATTTTGAATTATTCAGAAAATGTGCCCAACATAATGCTCTAATTGGTACAATGTTTGAAATTTTAGAAAATTGTCTTAAACAAAAATGGCGACCACTTCCTGTTTTGTCATTTTCCTGTTAACTTCCATAGCACCTTAAGCTGTGAAAATTATACCGTGTAATATATTATTATTTTGAATGAGGATACTTTTACGTCAGAATTAATGTATCCAACCATAATGTGTAGTCCATGCACCTATCTTATCATTGTTGGGGATCCACTTATTAGCAGTTACCTTTTTCAGATTGAGCTTTGCTTTAGTAGGATTCTTTCTCCATTCAACTGCATCTTGCCCCTAGTCTCATTGATTGAAGAACGACTGTCCTGTTCCATTATTGTCTTCACTGAGTCAATGTTTCCTTTCAATATCGCTGTCCTTTTTCGCCCACTTCTTTGCTTATCTTCGATTGTTGAGATGCCTTTATTGAACTTGTTGAACCAGCTTCTTATTAGATAGGAACAACAATTGTGCCTTCATATGTTGCTTTACATGTTCTTACCATACCTGCCAACCTAAGACCAAAAATTTGCGGTAGTTTTTTTGAATTGCGGTATTTTTGCGATAGAATTTTTCAAAATGCAGTAGTTTCTGCAGTATTTTTCGACAAAAATGCGGTAGTTTTACGGTAGATTTGGAAAAATTCGGTGGTTTTTGCGGTCGATTTTTGAAAAAACTGTAGTTTGCGGAAGATTTTGTAAAATGCGGTAGTTTCCAGTAGATTTTGAAAAAATACGTTCGTTTATGCGGTAGATTTTAGAAAAAAACGGTTGATTTGCGGAAGATTTTGAAAAATACAATTGTTTCACGGTAGATTTTGAAAAAATACGGAAGATTTTTGAAAAAATGTTCTTTTCGGAAGTTTTTGAAAAATGCGGTAGTTTTACGGTAGATTAAAAAATGCGGTAGTTTTCGCGGAACATTTTGAAAAAATGCGGTAGTTTTTGCGGTAGAATATAAAACTGATTTTGCGTAGATTTTGACACACTTCAATGAATAAATAATAAAGTATGTTTTTCTAACTCAGTATTAATGGAACTCTTTCATAAACAGACTAACAATTTGAACATGTCAGTGTTTTTATAACTACAGTAGAACATGTGGTAGTTCAACACTGTGTTTTTGCATCACGATACTCCCAGTGTGTTGACTGATTACATGCCAGCTTACTTAGTTACCTACTAAGTACGCAATAACCACTGTCGACAGACCTGCTAACACCTATTTATTTCCGTTCTTATAGAAAAAATCAAATAATAATAAAATAGTTTACGGTAGATTTCGGTAAAATTACGGTAGATTTTTTACGGTCGTTTTAACGGGAAAAAATGTATTTTGTCATTTTTTACGGAAAACGAATATTTTTACGGCAGATTCCCGTAAAAAAGTTAAAATACGATAGGTTGGCAGGTATGCTTATAGTGTTCTTTAAGTCTTAAATAATTCAAAGTCTCTGCTCTTTGATAAGTTTATTCACCATTTTGCTCCACTGTCTGGAAACACCTGCTCCACCGAAAGTTTAGTGAAGAGAGTGAGCCTATTTTGACGAAGGGTTATGACATCACACTGACAGCAGAATGAGTTCATTCAAATATAGACACTATTACATCACTAGCTTGTTACAATGGCCACACATTTTAAACATATAACTGTCATTGGTGCTCCACGGAACCAAGTCTCGTTGTTGCCATGGGATAGCTAAACTAAAAACAAAATAAAATATACAAAAGTTAGGACATGTATAAATGTTTCTAATTTTACATACCAGTATAATGTTTCAATATGGTCCTTTGATAGATTTTTTTAGATTTAAAGTAGTTCCAAACATTTCACTGTATATTATAATTTTAAAGTGAGTTTTAAATTTATTTTTAAAAAAGCGAAATTTGTGTCCATTGAAAATACATAGCAAAATGGACATTGCCCAGCTTTTATCTTTCGATGTTAGGAAAAACTCGGAATTGAATTGTCCTATCTCCGTTTTTGATATGCTCAAAAATTGGCTGAGAAAATCTTAAAATTCATGAACTATTTACTAGTGTATACACATAGATTTATGATAAAAAGAATCTAAAAATTTCACAAATGACAGATGATAGTATTGAAGTTACAGATGCCCAAACTTTCAAAAATTGATTTCTCAGTTTCCCAAAAATGTGAGTTGGGTCATTATTATTCTCTTATGGCGATGGTTTGTGGCCACGATACCTATATGGATGTGTAATTGACCACATTTAAAATAGTAAAAAAATATTTATGAGTGCTCGGAACTTTAACCAATCACGCGGTACCACTTATACGGGACGTAAAACCCCCGGGTAAAACCGTTAATTTAAATTTTAAACCTACCAGGTGTTTGAAAATCAAGAATTGTGAGTCTCATACTGCAACGTTTTTATATCACCGCCAAAAAATGGTGACAAACTGTTATAGTTTCCGTTTTTTTGACGGTGGTTGTGGTTGTGTTATTTCACAGAATTGATAAACTTGTTCAAAATGGCAAGATTTTGGGGTATCTGTTATTTCTCTAGCTTGAGTCATATTGGACTCAATTGGTGCAAGGCCCCCATAGGGACCTTGCGTTTTCGTACTGAGGTTTGTTTTGGAGTTTTTTCCAATTTTTCTATGTATTTCAAGACATTTTAGAGACAGGGCCCTTTTTATAAAGCCCTTTTTAGAAAAATAATTTAGATTACAGAGGATACCCATTATGTCTGTTTTTATTTATAAACAATGTAAATAGAAAATTAAAATTTCAAACTCCTTATCTCAATATAATTTATCAATGGAAAATGGGAGTTGAGCAACCAAACTTGGCACAAAGTTGGACCCTGGAATGAGCTCTTATCTTAGGGGTTTGATTTTTGTGATATAATATATTTGCCTAGAAACCACATAGCAACCACCTAAAATAACATATTTACAATATAAATCCACTTAATATATTCTAAGATGCCATAAGACCATTACAACAAGTCATCTTATCCTAAAATACAACAATTCAAACATATTTACAAAAGTGACATTACCATGTTGCATAGCAACAACATGGCAACAACAGGTTACAATGCGCACCATATTTCTATTATTTGCTCACTTGTATTCTTTTGGATCCCCTCCACATTATTTCTCAACATATAGCAATTGTATTTAAGCATAATTGATGCAGTTATGTCTGACCATTTTCCCTAGCAACTACCTAGCAACGACCTAGCAACAGCTTAAAATAGCAATGTTTCTCATGAAAATATCAGTATATATCCACTATATGTACTTGAAGAAAATCAATATATCGGGTGTCCCCAAAAAATATCACCTCCAATGAATTTGAGAATGAATTGGATTTTGGATATTTGGGATGAATGAAAAGAATTTATCAGACATCACTCGACTCCCATCGAACGCAGTGAAGACCAAGCGTGCGTAGATGATAGCTGGTACAAAGACTATAGAAGTATCATATCAGAACTCCGATATGGGAATATTTGACATGCTATTTTTAATTTGTTAGTTCTCACAGAATATTCATTTTTTATATTTTTACAACTTGTTAATAATACGCTTAGGCTACTTCATGCAAATTTTCATTGAATTTAATTAATCAGTTGCTGAGAAAATACTTGTCAAAAAGTGGCTCATTTTTTGGGACATCTGATATATATAATAAATGTCTTTTAATTTATAAATCTTTATAGCCGCATACTTAAAAATCCGTAGTCTCTTGTGTAAAGCACGATAGGGCATTTCTTGTCTTATGTATATCAAATTGCAAAAGTCCTGCAATTTATGTTTCAGTTCTGAGATGAAGTAAACACAAAATATTTCTGTATTGATCCTTGTTACATTTTTCAGCATTGATTCCCCTAAGATAATAATTTTTTTGTGGTTAATTGCTACAATTTCCTTTGCAGTTGCATTAGTTACGGTGCAGTAGAATGCACCATGGCATTTGCAGTTCTCTTTGCAGTCACTTTTGGTGCATACACATTTAATAATGACTTTACATGCCTCGGATGCTTGCGGTAGTATTGTCCATCTGGCCACCCACAATCCTGATGCACTCCTAAACCATCCTCATAGACTTGAAGAACGAAGATTGGATCCACCATTGCCCCCAAGTGTTATATTTGCCTTTTGAAAATGCTACATAGATCTCAATCTGTAGCTCAGAGGCACATGCTAAGGCTATCGCAACAACACTACTGTCCACTGATCTTACAATAAATACCTTGCACCTTTTCCGACATCATAAGACACATGCAAAAAATACGTGTATCTGCCTCTTCCTTGGAGAGTACATCAGTAATCCTGCTTATTATGACATATCCTCTAAGAGTCCCTGCTCCTAGAAAGATGCAGATACACGTATGTTTTTACATGTGTCTAATGGTGTTAGAATAGGGTGCAGGAAATTTATGATAAAATCAGTGGACGCTGATGTCCTTGTGATAGCCCTAGCCTGTGCCTCTGAGCTAAAGATTGATATCTATGGAGCATTTTCAAAAGGCAAAAGTAACGCTACATTCAAGTTCATGAGATTGCTAGAGCATAAGGACCACTTGTGACTAGGATCACAAGACGTGCGCTGCCAACGTTCCACTGGAACTGATACCACATCTGGATTTTACCATCATAGCAATAGAACTTGTGTAATGATATTTTGACTCTAGCAGATTGCCCATCAACCATAACAACCGAAGTTATGGTCACAATTAGAATTTCATTATAGGGTGGGCCAAAAAACGCCACTTTTTTCAAAATGATATAACTTTTTTAATTTTTGATACAAAATCATTTGCATACCAAATGAAACTTCAGGTTTTTATCTACCCGTGGATCATGAATTATACACTTTTACCTGAATAAAATATGTTACCAGCGTCTCACTTAAACATGTGGTGTGCCATGAGGAATAAGCATAATTTGCAAAATGTTCCTGAACTGATACGGCCTGGTGATCGCCAAGCTAATAGCCCTGATGCAAACCCCAGTGAGTAGAGGGTATTGGAAGGTCTCCAGGAGATTGTATGAAGGCACCCAATCTAGAAAATTGCTCTACTAAAGCTGGCAATTAAGACAGATTGAAAAAAAACTTAGTTAACATTTCATTGATACTGCTGTATCAGCAAGGAGACCAAAACTAAAATATATCATTAAATAGGGTGACGGACCAATTGAACTCCTCTTTTAGATCAAATATAATTCAAGTTGAAGGACTTGTTACATTATTTTATAACTAAGAACTCCTGGCACTATATAACTGCAAAATTTGGGGTATGTAGGTTGAAAAATGAAAAAGTTGTAGTGTCTTGAAAAATAGTGGCGTTTTTTTGGCCCAACCTGTACTGGTTTACCAGGCTACAAACAGTGAGACAAAAACTTTCGATTCAGCACTCTATCTTGTCATGCGAATAACTTTCCAAGGAGCACGTGTATGGGGGCAATGGTATAAAGTGGATCCAGTTCTTCCTTCACCAAGTATATTGGGATGGTTTAGGAGTGCATCAGGATTGTGGGTGTCCAGATGGACAATACTGCCCAAGCATCCAAGGCAGGCATGTAGTCAAAATAAAATGTGGATGCACCAAAAGTACCTGATAAGGGAACTGCAAATGCCGTGGTGCATTCTACTGCACCGAACTATGCATCTGCAAAGGAAATTGAAGCAAAACACCAAAATAAAGTATTATCTTAGTGGTATCAATATGATGAATATTGCTCTGTTAAGAAATAAATTAAGTGGAGGGGATCCAAAAGCATACCAGTGAGCATATAATGGAAATATGATCTCCAAATGTCAAAATGGGCATTGTAACCTGCTGCCATGTTGTTGCTATGCAACATGATGATGTCACTACTGCAAATATGTTAACGTTTGAATTGTTGTATTTCAGGATAAGAAGATTTTTCGTAATGGTCTTATAGCATCCTAGCGTATATTAGTGGATTTATATGGTAAAATATGTTATTTTAGGTGGTTGCTATGCGGTTGCTAGGCCAATATATGATATCACAAAAAATCAAACCCCTAATATAAGATTAGAGCTCATCCCAGGGTCCAACTTTGCGCCAAGTTTGGTTGCTCAACTCCCATTCTCCATTATGGTAAATTGTAGTGAGAAATAACAGGTATCCTCTGTAATCTCAATTATTTTTCTAAAAAGGGCTCTAGAAAAATGGCCCTGTCTGATAAAACATACATAAAACTATAAAATAAAACTCAAAAACAAACTTTAGTATGAAAACTCAAGATCATTCACCAATTTGATTCCACTTTAACAGAATAAATGGCACTTTTACATGTTACAGTTGATTTTTCAATCAAACGTTCAATTGATTTCAATGCACTTTATTTGCATCTAAAATTGCCTTTTGAAAAAAGCATAAAAAATGTCCCCTGGGTAACGTTGACCTCGACTTGACCTATTCGTTGACCTACTTGTCAGCCATGTGAGAGTAATTTTAATTTTTATCGTACCTAACAAAAGGTACGATATTGTAGTCAGCTTGACGGGCGGGCGGGCGGAAGGGCGGAAGGGCGGGCGGCGTCTCACTTTTCAGCTTGTCTACAGGTTTCCAGCCAAACCATTTGAGGGATTCATCTGAAATTTTCAGGGATGTTTTTCTACATATCAACGTCAAGAACTGATTAGTTTTTGGGCATTCTGGGTAAATCTTAAGGTGGCCATTTTGGATTTTCCGTCCTAAAATCTTCACTTTCAAGACTTGTCTACAGGTTTCCAGCCAAACCATTTGAGGGATTCATCTGAAATTTTCAGGGATGTTTCTACATATCAACGTCAAGAACTGATTAATTTTTAGGCATTCTGGATGAATCTTAAGGTGGCCATTTTGGATTTTCCGTCCTAAAATTTTCACTTCAAGATTGTCTACAGGTTTCCAGCCAAACCATTTGAGGGATTCATCTGAAATTTTCAGGAATGTTTCTACATATCAACGTCAAGAACTGATTAGTTTTTGGGCATTCTGGGTAAATTTTAAGGTGGCCATTTTGGATTTTCCGTCCTAAAATCTTCACTTTCAAGACTTGTCTACAGGTTTCCAGCCAAACCGTTCAAATTTTTACATATGTTACACAGTGATAACTTCTAGAGCTGATTAACTTTTCTGCGGCCATCTTGCTTTCTTGGTCAACAAGACCACAATGCTGTGTTTTAGGTACGATATTGTTCACGTCTGTGCCTTGTTTAATTTGTGATGGAACTTTGTAAACGGTGATATGTTACTTTTATATTACAGGGAATTATCGAAGACAGCAGTTGTACTTATAGAGAACTTACCTTTTGATATCACTGAAAATGCTCTTCGTAAATTACTGTCACCACTTGGGGAAACGATAACGTCAGTGAAGATATTTGGGTCAGATAGGTATCAGACTGAGAAGTTTGCTGTGGTTAAATACAGTGACATAAGAGACACACTGAGAGCTGTTGATACGTTTGATAGAGTGGCATATAGGGATCGAACACTTTACTTTTCCCTCTCGCATGAAAAACCTCAAATTGAAGATCCTGAACCCAAAAAGGATAATGCAGGGTCAACCACGTAAGAATAGTTTTAATTTTTGATTTTTGATTCATTGAATAGATGAAAACGAATGAACTAACAATACCTAATACTTAATTTTTAAAGAGTGGTGTGTGTTCTTTTATGTTACAGGGCGAATGAGATACGAATAGAGAACTTAAGTATTGACGTCGATAAATCTCTTTATGTACGACTTAGTAGCTATGGCAGGATAACGGGAGTCCAAATTGGTTTTGACAAAAATACCGGGTCTAAGTATGGAATATTTCGATTTAGTAATAGCCAAGAGGCAGCAAGTGCCGTTACTCACCTTAATGGCCAGGACTTTATGGGTAAACGTATGCGCGTATTCCTCGTAGGGGAAGACCCATAGCGTCCTAGATCAGGACGTCCTCTAAGCTAAGGTAGAAGATATTAAAGGAAGTCGTTTTGGAAATAGTGGAAATACAACTGTTATGGTCATATATTGGACTAACAAGAAATCATGTAAGCATTTCTTCTTTCTAAAAACAAAACAGACGATAACATAAAAAATAACAACATCATTAAGAGTTTATTGATTATATGCAAATTGGAATATACAATTATATAGATTATACAAATTAGAAATTACTTTCCCAGGGGGTGGACACTCTAGAATATTTTTGTACGCAAAACACGTAGGTGTCATTGACGTAGCGCCTGTTACGCACAGTACGCCCGTGCGTAGCAAATGAATTTGGAAAAAAATAAAGTGTTAAAATGCATTAATTTGTGTGCAAATTTATTGATGATTCTGTATTTGTATATTTAACCATTACGTTTTATCAGAATAGAACCATTATATCTCAAGTTGACGCTCAGATTGTACCAAATAATGTCTTTGGAAAATAATTTCCCAAGGGAGCATAACCCCGGATCCCTCCCCCCTCAAACTCAAAATATAGCCCTACGCTCATGGGTGTAATCCCAATTTCGATCAAATTGGGTCGTGAATCGCCAAAATATAGCTTCTTCCCAATGGCAACGGAATCCGAATTTGAAATAATTTACAAAGACAACGGCATATGGTAATACCGTGTCCGATGTCCCGTACCTCATTTTATTCGGTTAAATTAAAGACTTCATTTCGAACATTGATAACTGTACAATTTGATTAATTGTTGTTCCAAATGAATTTAGTCTCTATTAAACATACAGTTAATGAAAATCTAATTGCAGCGACGGTTATGTCCGCCATTTGTGACAACGGTATCTTACTTTACCGTTGTCGGGTTATTCCGGTGTGAGTCTGTGAGTAGTTTTTTGAACGTTTTGCCGTATTTTCTCACCTTGCAATACGTTTGTCATGTTCTCACTAAATCGCGAGCGCATGGAATTTAATAAATTGACAGCAATTCATCTAGTTTTCCAGAATGTGATTAACCAAAGAAATATTTTGATTTTGAAATCAATCTATTGTTAACCCTTTAGCTTTTGTTGTCAGTTTGTAAAAACCGAGGGATTCCCCGATCTACTCGGAACATGATGACCTCATTGAAAGGTGGGGCAATATAAAACGGCAGCGTCAAACACGTGACTTTTTTACGGACGATTTCAGAAAAACGGGAGTTTTTGCGGTAGGTTTTGAAAAAACAGGAGTTTTTACGGTAGGTTTTGAAGAAAAGTGAGTTCTTACGGTATATTTCTGAAAAACTGGAGTTTTTATGGTAGATTTTGAAAAAACGGGAGTTTTTACTGTAGATTTCATATGTAGAATGTCTGTATGTGGCTTTAAGGTTGACAACTTGTTCATCCATAAAATCCTGTTCCATATCTACTCCATACTGAATCACTAAAACAAAAATTGTTTATTTCATATAATTATTTTAACTGATGTAGTTCAAATTGTCAAACTCTGGGATGATTTATATTTCAAACTGTCTATATTATTAATATGATCTGTTTAGATTATAGATACAACATTTTACTTTGGAAACGAATTTTTTTTTGTTTCCATATAACCTGACTGTTAATTTAATAAATGCTATATTGTATGTTAAACATGAAACTTATACACCCCTCGGGGTGTCTGTTCATGTCAATGTAAAATACTGTATTTGAAACATTTGAAATAAAGTGAATTGAATTGAATTGAAAAAAGAAAGAAAAAAAATTGATCAAAGCCGAGTAAAATGTATATGTGGCGTTCACTATATGCTAAGGGCAATCTACATGAGGTTCCATTTTTAGGTTCGGTTTTTCGCGCATGACTATGAGCATTAAATCCAGCGATTTAATTTGTTGAAATTACGTTTTTTCCAAATAGTTTTCTTGATTGAATAAACTCTTTGTAAAATGGCAATCAGCAGGTGTAAGTGTCTTTGGGTGGCTATTTTTCTTTAAATTCTTCAATTTTTCTAATAGTCTCTCTGACATCACAATAGACAAGTGACACGATAAGTTCTTTTGTGATGTATACTGTCCAAAACCCACCACTCTGGTTACCATAGCAACCATATCTCAAGAACCAATCAAAATTGAGGTCCCAAATTTTACCATATAATGTATAAATATTGTGGGAAATTTAGAAATTCCCCACTTTTTGTTATTTTTAAGGCCATTTTTATTCATAATTAACACTTCATGTGCTGCTAGTAAGTTAAGGAGTAAACTAAGAGTAAGTGCAAATCTCAAAGAGTAACTTAGGAGTAACCATAAACTCAAGGAGTAAGTTGGGAGTAAGAGTAAGAGTAACCTTACTCTTTGCTTGTGCAGGAACCCTTGTCCTAGAATTGGTCAACCCATAGGAGAAATATGCCACATGGTTATGAGTCACCAGGAATTAGAGGTTACTTGATTGACATTGCTATGGTGATTTCCCACAATGCATCACCAAATGCAGTAAACACACCAGCTTAGTCAAGATGTAGCCAATCAGATCGCTTCCCTATGCATCTCATTAGTGGGTTGAGATAGCACATGATCTGATCACCTGATGTTAGTCTAGCTTATGAAGTTGAAGTGTAAGGACCTGTGGTGTCATTTTACAGAAGCTGGCTCAAGAAGTTGATGGAAGATTGTGATTTTCCTGGTGGAATTGATGTCAATTCAAGGAGTGTTGAACTCTCAAAAGGAGGATAGAGTTTAACCAAGTGACGGACGGAGTTTATTGGATTATTTCACACTGTTTGTGGCTGAAACAGACAGTGACACGTGGATATTTAGCCATTTGGCCAGAGATGTTATTGGCGTCCAGGGAGAGCTGCTAGGGAGATTGCAGTCTAGAGGCGCTTAGAGGACGTTTGTCAGAGTTTGTGAGTGTTAATCTAGTTTTATAATTCCTTTTTGTGATAGAATTGAAAGGTTTTAACTTGATTCTTTGTAATTCAGCGTTGATGTTGGCGGTTGCATCATACAGTTCCCACAATCCCTTGAAAGCCCGCCATCTTGGATGACTTCCGGTCCACGTGTAATTCCGCCATCTTGGATGACTTCCGGTTCATGTGTGGCTCAAGTCTAATCTCAGAATTTGATTGACATTCTTGAGTCTCACCAAGAGCAAGTCTATTTGTGGGGTAGCAGATTTATTTCCATGTGACTGGTAATTTGGGTCTAATCTCATAATTTGATTGATATTCCCGAATTACTCGTCTGGAGGAGTGTTTTTGGAACAACAGGAATTCCGACTGAGGTGATTCCTTTATTTCCTTTGAGGGCTGATAGTTGGGTCTAATCTCAGAATTTGATCGATATTCCCAATCTATTCGCCAAGAGGAGTAAAGAGGAGTAATCCAGAGAAAAGAGGAGTAGCCTGGGCTGAAGAAGAGTAACCCTGAGTAGAGCAGACGAAGGAAGAGTAAATCAGAGTCCTCATCGCAGAGTAGAGGCGAGCGGAGTAAAAAAAGAGTAACCCAGGCTGAAGAAGAGCAGTCCTGAGTAAGCAGAACAGAGTAAAGAGTAGAGCAGGGCGGCGAAGAGTAAAGAAGAGTAACCCAGGCTGAAGAAGAGTAACCCTGAGTAGAGCAGAGCGGCGAAGAGTAAAGAAGAGTAACCCAGGCTGAAGAAGAGTAGAACAGAGTAAAGCAGAGCAGAGCGGAATAAAGAATAACCAGAGCAGAACAGAGTAAAGCAGAGCAGAGCAGATAGGAGTAGAGAGTAACCAGAGCAGAATCCTGAGTAAGCAGGGCAGGTAGGAGTAAAGAGTAAGCAGAGCAGGGCAGATAGGAGTAAAGAGTAAGCAGAGCAGAATCCTGAGTAAGCAGGACAGATAGGAGTAAAGAGTAAGCAGAGCAGAGCAAATAGGAGTAAAGAGTAAGCAGAGCAGAATCCTGAGTAAGCAGGGCAGATAGGAGTAAAGAGTAAGCAGAGCAGATTAAAGAGTAAACAGAGCAGATTAAAGAGTAAGCAGAGCAGAGTAAAGAGTAAGCAGAGCAGAACAGAAAGGAGTAAAGAGTAAACCAGAGCAGAGAGGAGTAAAGAGTAAGCAGAGCAGAACAGAAAGGAGTAAAGAGTAACCCAGGCTGAAGAAGAGTAACCCTGAGTAGAGCAGAGCGGCGAAGAGTAAAGAAGAGTTACCCGGGCTGAAGAAGAGTAATCCTGAGTAACCAGAACCGAGGAGTAAAGAGTAAGCAGAGTAGTGCAGAGTAAAGAGTAAGCAGAGCAGATTGAAGAGTAAGCAGAGCAGAGCGGAATAAAGAGAGCAGAACAGAGTAAACCAGAACAGAAAGGAGTAAAGAGTAAGCAGAGCAGAACAAATGAGTAATAAAGAGTAACGGAGCAGAACAGAAAGGAGTAAAGAGTAACCAGAGCAGAATAAAGAGTAAGCAGAGCAGAACAGAGTGAAACTTAAGCAGATTAAATGTGGGTAGAGAACAGAAGAGTAAAGCAGAGTAATCCCTGAACAGAGTGAAGAAGAGTAAAAGTAGAGCAGAGTGCAAACAAGAGAAGAGCAACAAGACAACTCAGAGTTAATTATTACATGGACATTTGTGTTTTATTTGTTTAATCATAGCGTTAATAAATTATAAAAAACCTATATATTTGAATTTTGTATATAAATGTGTAACCACCTCCCCTTTCAGTGAAAGCAGTACCACCAAACCAGGTCTGCGCCCACATAAGACCAGTGAGAATCCCATAATAAATAAATTGTTCGTGACCGGACCACAACCACACTACCAGATTTTGGCCAGGTCCGACATTGGTGGCAGCGGTGGGATTATTTGCTGACGGGGAACAAAGAGTCGAAAGAAGAAAATGGCTTCTAAACAAGACGAAGGCATTGATGATGTGGTCTCCAAGATGGAAGGAGGAAGACAGGAAGAGGAGTCTGGGTACAACACTGTGTTCTTCAAGGGGGACTATACCCAAGTGGACATGGAGCTAGATGACACAGTGCCAGGGATGTGTGGAGGGGATTCTACAAGACAAGTGGAAGGAAATCCCGAAGGAGCAAGGTCCAAGACGAGTTATATGGTACCGGGAGTAAGGTATGGGATGACGCCATCGAGAGGCTTTCCTTTAACTTCGACTGTGCTGGAGGGAAGATCTCCGGGGGCTACCATGCCAACGGAACAGGAGCTACCGAGTCAGCAACTCCAGATGTCTGTGTTACTAAGTCAGATGAAGGCACAAGCACAGCAAAACAGAACTTTGTATGAAGACTTGAGAAGAGAAGTGTACTCAGGGCAGGAAGACCTTCGAAGAGAACTACATTTGAGTCAAGGAGAGATACAGAAACAGATAGAGAGGCTGAATACAATCCAACAAGAGGCGCAACAAGAGTTCAAGGGCTTCCTGTCGGATATAGTTCAGCGCCTCCCTGCTGCTAAAGATGACAGTCACTTGACTCCTGAGAAATTGGAGAAGAAGCAAATGATGAGTAGCAGAAATACGGTGACTGCAAACTTGGAGCCAGAGCAAAAGAGTAGAGTAAGTTCACCGGCCCATGGAGAAGTGTGCTCTGGAATTTATATGAAGAAACCCTCACTACAGAGACAAGATGGATACAGTGGGAAAGAGTTGGCATCACATCTCAAGAGGACATGGGTACCAGATACCAAGATGGGGGGTAACAGAGGGTCGGTATCAAAGGAGCGCCGGACAGGTTCCCATGAGCCATTGAGAGAGCCGGGAAGGTCTACTCCATTACTCCCTGCAGAGAGACAGAAGAGTACAGAACACATCTCTAGGGCGCAGCTGTCCCAGGGAGGAGATGGGGAGTACTATGTTACTGGAGACGTTGACAAGGGTTGGCAAAGGAGTAGATGCCATCTGCAACAGCACTCTGCGGAGTCATATCTTGGACAGCTGGATGAAAGAAAACAAGATGATCTCAGGGATCATGCACCTGGCCTAGATGTGGATGAAGATAATGGAATAAGGCATCAGTCCAGAGGACTTTTAGATGAAATTGGTCCAAGACAGCGTTCAATAATGCAGGAAGATTCCCAGCCGAGTGGAAAGGTAGAAGAGGAGTCAAGTACAATGCTCATGGCCAAGATGGTGGAAATGTGTTCAAAGTTGATAGAGTCTACCAAGAATCCTAATTCTCGAACAAGAATAAAGCCCACACAGACCTTTGATGGCAGTGTGTCATGGGAAGATTACAGGGCCTACTTTGCCACCTGTGTGGAAAACAATGGTTGGACTCAGCAAGAGAAGAGGCAATATTTGGCAACAAACCTCAGAGGAGATGCACAGCAGTTGGTCCTGGAGCTTGATGAAGGATACTCCTATGAAGATTTACTCCTGGCATTGGAAAAGAGGTTTGGCCCTGGTGGGAAGGCGGATGTCTATGAGGCTGAGCTATGCAGTCGCACCAGGAAGCCAAAAGAATCTCTTCAGAGTCTGGGACAAAGCATTCGACGCTTGACTACACTAGCCTACCCAGAGATGAGCAAGAAGGCCCAAGACCGTCTGGCCAGAAGAAGCTTCGAACAAGCCATACCAGATGATGACCTACGACAGGCCATTCACAGAAAGGACCCAGAAACCCTTGACAAAGCTATTGAAGTAGCTATAAAAGAAGAAAGCTACCAAGAGTCTGAGAGGATCCGAAGAGGCCTCAGACAAAAGAGAGATCACAAAATCTTGCGGGTTGATGAGGAAGCTGATAGAAGTACTACATTGGAGCAAACCCTAAAGCTAATGGAGCAGAAGCTTGAAGCAATGAGTAAAGAAATAGATGGCATCACAAACAGAGGATCTTCAAAACGTGTATTCACCTGTAGAAAGTGCTGGGAGGAGGGACATATCATCAGATGGTGTCCTATGATAACCTGTTACAATTGTAACCAACCTGGACATTTGTCATATGACTGCCCATTACCAGAGAAACCAAGAAGAGAGAAGCATCGATCGGGCACAGACAACATAAACTCTATGAGTTCCGTGAGGTTCTTGGCTGATTTCAAGACCCAAGAGGAGAAGAATACAACACCTGATGAAGATGAAATTATGCTGTGTACCTCCGGCAAACCACAGAAGAGAAATTGTTTACTAAAGAGTAAGCATACTCAGAGCAGGGATTTGGAGCAGAGGAGGAAGGAGGTGTTGTCTACTCCAAGTAACCAGCTTCAAGAGAGTAATTTCCGAAGTTGTACTCTGGGGAAGCAACCTCATGTTTGGAGAGTTACTCATGAGGGTAGCAAGGAAAGAGAAGTGCCTAATCGGAGTAAGAGGTTGCAGGGGAGTAAGAGAAAACAACCTCCTAAAAGATATAACCTGCAGAGTGAAATGAAGAAGGAAGAGCAAGAGACTACAGAGATGGGAGAAGCCTCCAAGGTCCCTCGATAGAGCTAGTGCTCACTAGGAGTACACAGATCAGCCGAGGAACACAAACTTCTGTGCCAGCCCATTGTGTGCGCCATAAGAAATGATAAGTTATGAACTCTTAATTTAGTTGCACTGATAGATCAGTGTTTACAGATTGAGGAGTAAAGGTTTAAATGGGTACATTTAAAGACATTTAGTGATGTAGTTGTATATGGACAGTTATAGACAGGAGTATATGAGTGATTTTAAGATGTTTGCTTGTAACACATGTGCATTTGTACAATTAGTGGTAAAGGAGCAGTTTTATTTCGAAAACTGTAGTTTATTGTTATTGTATGTGATGATTATATGAAGAGATATTTAGGATTTTTCGAGTAAATGTAAGGTGGTGTGACTTAAATTTTGATAAGTTGTTAGAGCATCATAAAATGTAAGATGTAGATGTTGTTTTTGTAATTCATTGAATTGTGGATAAAGATAAGTTACTCATTGTTTAGTTAAGAGAAGCAATGCGAGGGCGCATTGAGTTAAGATGGGGGGTGTGTGGGAAATTTAGAAATTCCCCACTTTTTGTTATTTTTAAGGCCATTTTTATTCATAATTAACACTTCATGTGCTGCTAGTAAGTTAAGGAGTAAACTAAGAGTAAGTGCAAATCTCAAAGAGTAACTTAGGAGTAACCATAAACTCAAGGAGTAAGTTGGGAGTAAGAGTAAGAGTAACCTTACTCTTTGCTTGTGCAGGAACCCTTGTCCTAGAATTGGTCAACCCATAGGAGAAATATGCCACATGGTTATGAGTCACCAGGAATTAGAGGTTACTTGATTGACATTGCTATGGTGATTTCCCACAATGCATCACCAAATGCAGTAAACACACCAGCTTAGTCAAGATGTAGCCAATCAGATCGCTTCCCTATGCATCTCATTAGTGGGTTGAGATAGCACATGATCTGATCACCTGATGTTAGTCTAGCTTATGAAGTTGAAGTGTAAGGACCTGTGGTGTCATTTTACAGAAGCTGGCTCAAGAAGTTGATGGAAGATTGTGATTTTCCTGGTGGAATTGATGTCAATTCAAGGAGTGTTGAACTCTCAAAAGGAGGATAGAGTTTAACCAAGTGACGGACGGAGTTTATTGGATTATTTCACACTGTTTGTGGCTGAAACAGACAGTGACACGTGGATATTTAGCCATTTGGCCAGAGATGTTATTGGCGTCCAGGGAGAGCTGCTAGGGAGATTGCAGTCTAGAGGCGCTTAGAGGACGTTTGTCAGAGTTTGTGAGTGTTAATCTAGTTTTATAATTCCTTTTTGTGATAGAATTGAAAGGTTTTAACTTGATTCTTTGTAATTCAGCGTTGATGTTGGCGGTTGCATCATACAGTTCCCACAATCCCTTGAAAGCCCGCCATCTTGGATGACTTCCGGTCCACGTGTAATTCCGCCATCTTGGATGACTTCCGGTTCATGTGTGGCTCAAGTCTAATCTCAGAATTTGATTGACATTCTTGAGTCTCACCAAGAGCAAGTCTATTTGTGGGGTAGCAGATTTATTTCCATGTGACTGGTAATTTGGGTCTAATCTCATAATTTGATTGATATTCCCGAATTACTCGTCTGGAGGAGTGTTTTTGGAACAACAGGAATTCCGACTGAGGTGATTCCTTTATTTCCTTTGAGGGCTGATAGTTGGGTCTAATCTCAGAATTTGATCGATATTCCCAATCTATTCGCCAAGAGGAGTAAAGAGGAGTAATCCAGAGAAAAGAGGAGTAGCCTGGGCTGAAGAAGAGTAACCCTGAGTAGAGCAGACGAAGGAAGAGTAAATCAGAGTCCTCATCGCAGAGTAGAGGCGAGCGGAGTAAAAAAAGAGTAACCCAGGCTGAAGAAGAGCAGTCCTGAGTAAGCAGAACAGAGTAAAGAGTAGAGCAGGGCGGCGAAGAGTAAAGAAGAGTAACCCAGGCTGAAGAAGAGTAACCCTGAGTAGAGCAGAGCGGCGAAGAGTAAAGAAGAGTAACCCAGGCTGAAGAAGAGTAGAACAGAGTAAAGCAGAGCAGAGCGGAATAAAGAATAACCAGAGCAGAACAGAGTAAAGCAGAGCAGAGCAGATAGGAGTAGAGAGTAACCAGAGCAGAATCCTGAGTAAGCAGGGCAGGTAGGAGTAAAGAGTAAGCAGAGCAGGGCAGATAGGAGTAAAGAGTAAGCAGAGCAGAATCCTGAGTAAGCAGGACAGATAGGAGTAAAGAGTAAGCAGAGCAGAGCAAATAGGAGTAAAGAGTAAGCAGAGCAGAATCCTGAGTAAGCAGGGCAGATAGGAGTAAAGAGTAAGCAGAGCAGATTAAAGAGTAAACAGAGCAGATTAAAGAGTAAGCAGAGCAGAGTAAAGAGTAAGCAGAGCAGAACAGAAAGGAGTAAAGAGTAAACCAGAGCAGAGAGGAGTAAAGAGTAAGCAGAGCAGAACAGAAAGGAGTAAAGAGTAACCCAGGCTGAAGAAGAGTAACCCTGAGTAGAGCAGAGCGGCGAAGAGTAAAGAAGAGTTACCCGGGCTGAAGAAGAGTAATCCTGAGTAACCAGAACCGAGGAGTAAAGAGTAAGCAGAGTAGTGCAGAGTAAAGAGTAAGCAGAGCAGATTGAAGAGTAAGCAGAGCAGAGCGGAATAAAGAGAGCAGAACAGAGTAAACCAGAACAGAAAGGAGTAAAGAGTAAGCAGAGCAGAACAAATGAGTAATAAAGAGTAACGGAGCAGAACAGAAAGGAGTAAAGAGTAACCAGAGCAGAATAAAGAGTAAGCAGAGCAGAACAGAGTGAAACTTAAGCAGATTAAATGTGGGTAGAGAACAGAAGAGTAAAGCAGAGTAATCCCTGAACAGAGTGAAGAAGAGTAAAAGTAGAGCAGAGTGCAAACAAGAGAAGAGCAACAAGACAACTCAGAGTTAATTATTACATGGACATTTGTGTTTTATTTGTTTAATCATAGCGTTAATAAATTATAAAAAACCTATATATTTGAATTTTGTATATAAATGTGTAACCACCTCCCCTTTCAGTGAAAGCAGTACCACCAAACCAGGTCTGCGCCCACATAAGACCAGTGAGAATCCCATAATAAATAAATTGTTCGTGACCGGACCACAACCACACTACCAGATTTTGGCCAGGTCCGACAATATATAACACATATGTGTACTAAGTTTCATTGCAAAAGTCCTATTTTCCTTGAAGTTATGGCATCAACTGCAAAACTTTTTGAACCACCTAAGTATAATACAGTAAAACTCCATACTGGTGAACAGTGAAATTGTTAGTTATTTTGACAAAAGCAATGCAATAAGAAGGCTCAGTAACGGCACATCAGACCAGATATAAGCCATTGAAAATAATAGATAGGCTGATGGGTCGTTACATAACTAATAATCTTCAAGTCCATTAAATCTACATGGCTGAATAAACACATGAAAAAACTGTTAATAATAATTTTCAATTTCCTGAAGCCAAATTTGATGAATCATGTTTTATTTTAAATAATTGATAAAGGATCTTCATTAGAACTGTAGCAGGTGGATTAGACCCGTATTGAATTTATACAAGCTAGAACACTAGATCCACTAGATATTTCTGCAGCACTGACATTCCAGTATGTGGGTTGAAGTCTTTAAAGTCCCTGTCTAAAGTTGGAAAATATTTTTTTATCATTCATTTACTATTTGTCAGGACTTAAAAAGTGATTTTAGAGATTTTTGAACAAAAAAAAAATTTTAAAAAAAGTTGTGAGCATTTCATTTCTCAAATATTCAAATTTCCCGCCATTTTTCAAAAAAAGTTGAAATTTCTTAATCATCAAATATTTCTTAATGCATTTCAAAAAAGATTATCTTTTTAACACCAATACAAAGGTTGAACAAAGGACACACTATTTCAATAATAAAATGCCATATTTAATGGGCCACTTCAATGTTTTAACATATCAAAAATATTTTGAAACATTAATGATGTCACTAAGGTACCAAAAACTTTTTGAAAAAAAATGAAATTTTTTTTTCGATGTCAATCTTTTCTAAATATGTTAGACTTTTATAAAAAAACAATGTTGATAGTCTAACCAGGTTAAAAGGAAGAATAAATTATGTTTTAGATATCATTGTACCATTGGTTTCTATGAGAACTAAAATTTTGAAATGCATTTTTCTCAGAACGATTTTCATGCACTGATAAGTTCATTTCTCGCTTATTTATGAACCGATTTACTTAATTCTTTCGGCAAAAAACATGGGAGGATGAATGCTATGCATTGGTATGAATTGTGGCTAATTAGAAGGTATGAGTGACCTCTAAAAGTTGGTTTGAAATAAATTCACAAATTTTGGAACAAAAAGTCTATCAAAAACCACTTTTTGAAATTTAAAAAAAAAGTTTCACATATCACACTTTGATAACATTGGCTAAGACTACAATATAAGCCAAAGTGGTTTAAACTTTATATGGGGCCTTTAAGTTTGAATCAAGTAATACAATAATGAAAATGTTTTTAAATGGCCATCTCAGAAGTTTTTCAATTTTATTTCTACCAGGAAATAACATCAGTTCCAGATCCTGTGTAATAATATCATGCGAACTTTTTTGCAAAAGACAAAAACATATTTTAGAGGGGTCTACTGAGTAATAATCATGAGGCCTCAAAGTTGGCCTAGTGATCTATATATATTATCTTATAATGAACAACTATTGGTTTAATATCTGATATGTGGACGGATATTTCTTGATTTGGTTTAAAAAGAAACTGAATGTAGGGTTGCACAAACGAGGGAGACAAAGACGTTCGAAGGGTGGGGGTAAAATTTAAGTAAAATTAAGCTGAGACAGAATGAGAATAAACATATCTGTTAGTTGCTCATGTAAACGAAAACAAATTAAAGGGTTCATTAGCACCGCAGACCATATTTGCAAAATTGAGGGAGTGCATTTTCCCAGGATTTCAAACAATACTATATCTAAAATGTTGCCTCTCATATGCCTAGGTCATATTTGCTCCGATTCATCGGCCGGGGGCCGGCCGGTTGAGTGTTTTTTTCAAACCCGAAAACAATTTTAAACAAAATACTCAATCGGCCGGAGGCCAGACGATTGAGCAAATGTGAACCAGGCATTACAAGCAAATAATTATGCTTGTAATGTAGCCCACTGCTCTTCATATATTAACACTTTTCTTGTACCCTAGTCTAGACCACACAATAATCAATTACTATTTTGGGTTGGGGGGGGGGGGGTCGACTCACACATGTACACAAAAATGTTTTCATGCTTAACCAACTTCACATTGTGACCACAAGGGTACGTGTTATTAACAAGACACCAGGGGTGGCCACGAAAACAAGGGAGGGGACCTAAACATTTCCGCGCTTGTTCAGAAGAAAATAAGGGCCCACTCTTTGAAAAATGCCTAGTAATTCCCAAATATTGTTAAAAATGACTAGTTAGTTGATTTAGACGGAACGAAATTCGAGCCAAATTATCATGGCCTGTAAAATAATAGCTTGTGAGTAATGTAGCGCATTCTTGGCGATTCTGGTGCGTTCTGATCGTTCTAGGGATCAAAATATATGATTTATGTATTTTAAAAAATCGAATTTTTAGTCTTATTTGGCACGTTCTGAGCGATTCTAGGAAAAATATATGACTTATTAAAAAAATTAGGGACATGCTCCCCTGAAAAAGTTAAGATTTTTTGGGCTGAGGATCAAAATATATGATTTATGTATTTAGGCTTATTTGGCACCTTCTGAGCGATTAAAGGATCAAAATATATGATTAATTTCCGAATCATTTAGTTGCCTCGCTATTCTAGTCAATTTAGAATTTTATAATTATTATATATATTTGAATCGAGTCTCTAAGAATGCCAGGGGCCCAATATGGGGGTTTGATTCATGTTATTTCCCTATAGGCTATTGTCTGACTTTTTATTTGTAAGAACGGAAATTTGGAATATACAAATGATCTCATTTAATGGCAACAAAGTAAAATCTTGGCACAGGGCCACAAATAAATTGTTTATAACGTTTAAAACAAGGACAATCATTAATCTTGAGTATTTGAATCTTGTAAACGACCATAAGATTATACTTTTTGGTTCCCATGATTTGAAATCTTTGATCAATTCAATATCTAGAAAAACAATATCAATTGACATTAGACAAAGTCTAACAAATCATGAACAAATCAAACTAAAATTCCTTATAAAACCGGAATCAAATGTTTTAAATGAAATCCAAGTTAAACATGGGTATTGTCAGACTTATCCCCGATTTAACAATGATGCAAAAAGCCATCCTTTGATCATTAGTTTTATCACAAGTTCAGGTTATGTGGATTATAAAATAAAACTCTTAAAGAATAATCCCTTGTCATTGAAAATGATACCGGGACCCTCATACTTCTCCCGGGATACTTCTCTTTAAACCAGACTCGATATTTGGAATACACTCTCTGTATAAAACACATTATTTAAACCCTGAAAATGAATATACTCAGGCCCGTAGCCCCCCCCCCCCCGGCCAAAAAATCTTTCAAATCATGCAGTTTTCACCATTCTGAGCACTTTTTAAGTGATTCTGACCAATTTTTCAAAAAGTGAATCCCCCTGGCTACAGGCCTGATACTCTTTGGTGAAAAATAAAGGTAATTTTGCTTAGCGCCTGTTTTGAGATTCGTAAAATTAAACCCTGATTCAATCCATTCCTAACAGAACACCAAACGCTGAAAAAAGACACATCGTGAAAGGAAACAAAAATATTATTTTCAAAGTGCCGAAACAATCATGTCTTATTGTATTTTATAGCTATATATCAATTGAATACATGTTACAGGGACGTAGCCAGCTTTCAGTCGAGGTGGTGCGATCGTCAAAAAATCGGTTTTCAGTCGGGGGGATGCGATTGTGGCATAAACAAGCCAAAAATTAAGATTTATCTTGATTTTTACAAAAATTGATGCAAATTCCTTCGAAATTGAACTAGAAGTTTCAAATGAAAGTCATTCAAAGCTCATTTCTTCTTCCTTCTTTATTGGTTAAGCGGGGGGGGGGATGCGATCATTCACCAATCCCACCCCCTCCCCCCTGGTTACGCCTATGTGTTAAAACAAACTTTACACAATAGCAATATTTAAAACTGTATCTTGTTAGTGGCTTATTAAGCATCAGATCAATCACTAAGAACCCCTCTTATCTGCCGTTTGCGTTTGGAAGGATAAAGACAAAGGGGACGCGGCTACATGTATATCGCGATATACGTAAAATCTTTATGACATTTCCCTTCACCAGGGCCTACACCAATATTCTTAACACCACTTATTAAAGGATGAATGCATCAAGGGGTAGACATCATTCAAAAGACATAAACATGACCGGATCGGTCAGGGGAAGGTTTGCATACGATGCAATTTGTACATGCAAGCTCATTTTTCACATTTCATAAATTAATAAAGTCGATTCCTTGGGAATACGTTATTGGGTTTATAAGCGTAACAAGGGGGAGCGATGAGTTCGGACCCCCTCCTACAACCAATAAAATACAACCATAAGGTAGAGGAAGAAAAGAGCATTAAAATGATTTTTTGTTTGAAGCTTCTAGCTCAGGTTTGAAGGAAGTTACATCATTTTTGTAAAAATTCAAAACAAATATTTTTTAAAACCGAAAATATTTTGGTTAGTGCATCGACCCCCCCCCCCCGAACTGAAAGCTGGCTACGGCTCTGGGGTTTTATCGAAAACTATATCGTCAACATTTTATCATTATGCGGAAAGTCCAATGTGAAATCTTAAATGGTATGCATTTATTGAGGGAATTCCACTGTAAACTATTATGTGAATGTTTGATATGAATACTTCCATACAACCATCAATATCCATTCTTTTGAAATAAGATGTTACAACAAAGGGAATATTGAAAACTACAGTGGCACGAGGGGAAAGTGTACCCGTGTATATACAACCTACCGCCGAGCAAGACACGCATATACCGCCTATCAAATGTTTGGTTAACTACAGGGTGTCCCAGAACTCATGAGAATTTTTTGAGGGAGATATAAGGCATGAATGATTTTTCTTCAAATTAAGTGCACTTTATAAACAAAACTTGGGGAATAACTGACATGAATTTCAGGCACATATCTTTTAAATTTCCGAATTTATTGACATTTGAATTCTACATCACCACAAACCCCGGAGTACTCAGAGAAATACAACAATTTACGTCACATTTTGATAATATTTACAAAACTTCTCTACGTATAATAGCATTGTTTTCATTGAATTATTTCAGCATTTCAGTACATTAGTTAATAGGATCATACACATTCAGCTAACATATCTCTACAGAGTTATTATAGCACCCGGGTTATAGCATATTATCTGCGGTTTATGTCTTTTCAGCTACTCTTTATACACATTCCCAAATCGTTCTATAGCCATTTCTGTAGGGTTCTCTGAAACAACAGGACTCAATTCTTCATCCGTTTCAGTGACATGCCCTACTAATCTTTGTTTAGGGTCAATAAAGAAATGGAAAGTCTAGTAGAGCAAAATCTGACAAGTATATGGAGCTACTATATACTGTAAAGTCTCAATAGAGAGTAAATTGGATGCACTAGTGACATGGATGTAGTGACTTATTCACTGGTGCATTGTCAATATGCAAGATCATATTGGCCAGCAAATAGAGAATTTCTTTCAGTCCCTCGGGAACATGTTATTATGATCTTTCAGCAAACCAAATGTACAATCCGTTGATGTATTGGGTCTCAATCAAAATTTATATATTGTTTTATCAAAGTGCATCATCAATATGAGAAAAATGCTCAACTAAGTTTATACAAAAAACATTGGTTTTATAGTTGAGAATTTGTATAAAATTGACAAAATGTGACATAAACTGTTGTATTTTCCCGACAACTCCGGGGTTTGTGGCGATGTAGAATTCAAATGTCAATAACTTCGGAAATATAAGAGACATGTGCCTGAAATTCATGTCAGTTATTCCCCAAAGTGTGTTTCATAAGTGTACCAAATTTGAAGAAAAATCACCCATGCCTTATATCTCCCTCAAAAAATTCTCATGAGTTCTGGGACACCCTGTACATCTCATAGGAAAATGGACAATAAAGGTAATATTGGACCTCTATCAATTCCCTTGGATGGTTAGAATCGTTACTAAGATGTTCTGGCAGGCGGAATTGGTCTAGAATCATAGTTGAAATATATTTGTCCAAATTAAGAGATAAGTTAAACGTATAATGGTTTTCGATTTGTTTTTCTAATTTATACTCGCTTTAATTGATAATGACACATACATAAGGCATACCTGGGCCGGTAAATGTATGTCATATGTATAATATATTAAGTGTCAAAATATTAGGTCAAAATAGCACTTTTGAACAACAAAATCTTCACATAAACTTTGTCATAAAAGATCAGATGTTATCGGACATCGATCGGACCCGATGTGATCGACGAGTAATATTATAAAGATCCGAAAATATCTCGAGTAAATGATATCAGAATCCGAACATTACTTGAGTAAAATCTGTTGAGTCTATGACATGATGATGATGATGAAATAGTGTTAGTGTTACTTCTGGGAGTTTTGGAACCTTGATTTAATTGCCTTTATTAGATGGGTTACTCGTCATTAATACTATTGTAACATTTTGACCCAGACTGACACAACAGAAATTAGGCTATCAACATTGGAGGATAGGAAAAGCGCGGAATTGCGTTTAAATCAATTATGAATATGACCTTTCTTCATTTTAGGAGCCGTTGTATTGATATTTTAGTCAAACTTGAGAGCGAATGAATTGCATTTAAATCGATTATTGTCCATTTTTATGGATACAATGAATATGTGTCACGTTCCTGGTCTCTACTGGTCAATCTTTTTTTCATTTTAGTAGCCTTTCTACTGATATCTTATTTTATTCAATATTGAGATCGAATGAGCATAACGGGTAAACTTTGCACATTTTATACCAATCAAAATATATAACTATTTTTCATATGTTTACCGTCTTGGTAGATACAAAATAACACGTACCAAACTCATTGGATTATGAGCATAGTCAGATAGAAGTGGTGATATCATCAACAATAAATTATGGTGATTCGAGTGAAAGCTTGAATTCAATGTTTTAAAGAACTTCGCGGGACACAGACGTTGACGTATAGTGCTGCGGGAATTATATCATATTAACAGGAATATTTGTGATATACTTCATGGTATTATATGATCATTGGAAAGCTTACTCACTACCTCATCGGGATTTACTCACGGTATAATCGGAATACTCAGGCGGAAGCATCGGGCCCTATTGAATCGTACTCGTGGTATAATCGGGTCTTTCATTTTCAACTTTCACCGGTGATTTCAATGATATGCAACGTATGGCAGTGAAACAAATGTAATGTATTTGCACCTGTTGTATCTTTGAATCAAATGGAGTAAATGCAGCCATGGTTCTTACTTATTTAAATATATAAGCACAAATGCCAAAGGGAAGGGTGACTAAAAACTTTAAAGAAACCCAACAAGAAAAGCAAACTGTAAGTGTAAATCTGTCATAAGAAAAGTAGTCCCTATATATCCCAAAACCATAATCTAACGTGAAAAGAAACAATGTCTAACATCCCCCTCCCCCCTTCAATCGAGAACCAATATCACAACCCATGACCAGAACACCAAGGGACATTTCATCCCGCATTTCATTCATACTGATTCATTCAAATTGATAGCCAATACTCATAACATCAAAAATAGTTGTAGATACTAGTACTCATAAAAGATAGAGTATTCAGTCTCAAATGATGTGGGATAGATAAAATCCAGTCTCGAAGTCCATTGAGGCAATTCAAAGGGTCAACATCCGTTCGCAAAGCTGTCATCATAATCCGTAAAACACAACAATTCACAATGGTCATCAGGAGAAAACTATGGCTGGTTTCGATCCCTATTTTTTAACCATTAATGCCACAGCCGGTGTGAAAGAAATGATGGTCCCCCTGGGATTATGGTCCCCTTTCTTAACGGCCCTTACTGGCCCTGATTTTGTATAAGATAATGAGGGAAAGAGTTGTATCTAGGTCACCATATAAATCAATGGAGAGTAGGACCATAATTTGATAGGACCTCCTACACCGGGATCCACCTCAAAAGGTGCCAAGTGAAAAAATTGTGAGTTCATTGCCAATTTAATTATACCATTCCTACATCCTTCAGCATCTCAAGTGATAAAACTTGAAATTTCGAAATTAATGACTTGTACTTTTCAGCAAAGCCCAGAAAGTATTTCTTAAGTTTTTTACAAGTATAACCTTGACCTAACAGCTTGATCACTAAAATATGGTGTCTTGATTTAAAATCTAGATATTTTGAACATGTCCTGCTATATCTAATAAGCTGGGATACATAAACCCCATATGCTGGGTTAAGTGGAATATTGCTATCCAAATGTGGAAAGTTAACTATGTCAAAATTAAAGTCATCTCTTTTGTCATATAATTTACAATATATACTTTTGTCTGGTTCAATGTTAATAAGAAGATCAAGATAAGGTGCACTCATATCAGATTCATTAGTTTTTTTCAATTCTAGCTCAGTAGGATATATCTCACCTACAAAGTCTTACAAAGTGCAATAATTCTTATCTTCTTTTACACTAAGGTTGTTACTTGGAAGTATCCACTTCAATTATGTGGACGTACATTTTTAACACAAAAACTCGTCGCTTTAGTTTCATCCTTGGTCCCTTTTGAAATCTGTGTTCTGTCAATCAGTGGTGATATCAATTGTCTCAGTGCGCCGGATATACACTTTTTCCCCTCGAAACCCCTGGCCATGGGCCTGATGAAACTAGTAACTACTATCATTATGATTCCTAAACACCCCCGCTAGTTATTTGTCTATGATTGTATTCGCAAATGCAACTGCTAAATGAATCAACGAGTTCCAAATAGTCTGCGAAAACATGAATGAATTAAATAGATCAAAATTAAAAGAACCAGAGAAAGTACTTGTAATATTTCAATACTAGATTAGTAAAAATATAGAGTTACGTATAATATTACTTCATGTTAAAATACTATATGTATTGCTTTTGGTAATTAATTAGTTGCATTCGCGAATACAAGATATAACTCCACTTTGCTCCTGTGCAACCCCTTACCGGTCACAAATCTGGAAATAATTACTTCATGTTAAAATACTACATGTATAGTACCCCACACATAATTTTGTCGCCAACTTCAATTTAAGATTAAAGTACTTTCCTACGTACATATCTTCATGAAATTTAGCATACTTAAACGTGAACATATTTCCAACACCCAAACTTTTTTTATTTTACAAACGGATACCAGGTGTTCACTTGAGACTGACAGCAAACTGCTACATTGTTTTACATTTTCCCGCTTATTTTGCACTTTTGACCTCTTTCGGTACTGGTTTAAGAAAACTGTTTTGAATTAAATCTGTTCAGTTGAAGTGTAACAATGAAAGGGAAAAAAGGGTTTTCCAAAGGGGAACAAAACCCCTCTTCTATTTACTTCAAAGGGAGGAATGTTGAAAAAAATATTGTGGTAAAGTGTACAAGAACGTATACACCAAGAAGGCGAAGTTCGATTTTAGAACAGTTAGACCAAGGCAGATCCAAAACCAATGTTGCTGGAAACCATGGAATAAATATCAGAACTGTTCAGCGGATTGCATCTACTAACCAGAACTCACCTCAGCAACGGGGTCCAAAGTTGAAGATTGTACCAAATTCAGAAGTTGAAGATGTCTTATTTGACATCGCAGATCATGAGCCATTCGCACGGATAACGGAGATTAATGAGGAATTTTCCCTTGAAACAGGTGTTGTCATCAGCAATGAGACAATTAAACGTGTGTTATACAGGCGTAATGGAGGGGAGTTTGTATTTGTTTCTCCAGACAAATCATGTGAGGACCGTAATCTCAGTCAAATATATGACATGCACCTTGGATTTATCGAAGGGTTAAATACCGCATTGAAAAATCACAAATTAATATTAGACGATATTTACTATCAAGACGAATTTCCAATCTTCGAAAACAAGCTCCTCTCGAAAGGCCGTACGCGCAAGGGCACCAAGCTCTATGCTCGCTCGGCATACAAACCCACCCGCTACACATGTTCTGCAGTGATATCAAGATCCAAAGCTGTTAAGGTGTCCCTGACAAAAAAGAATGCTGATGACTCTGTTGTTCGAACATTTGCTATTGCCTCAGAGTCCAGGAACAGAAATCTTGGGGGTCCTGGGCTGCATCGACTTCTACCAAGAGGGGCTTTTTTGGTATGGGACAGGCTTGGACGATCTGGAAGAGCACAGAACCCATGTAAACAGCACTATAACCCACAAATTAAAGCAAAATTGGAAGAAGCAGGGATAAACGTGGTAATGCTCCCCCCTTAAGGCCATCTTCTCAAGCCTTCCGAATTGTTTAACAATTGTATCCAGCAAAAAGTAGTACGTTGGCGACCGCCAGGTGACCCCACCGATGAGTACGGCCATGCAATCGTTGGGCCACGGTCGTTTGATGAGTGTGCTATGGCAGTGAATGATGCCCTGGATGAAATGAAGGATAAACCTGAAATGTTTCACGAGTTTTTTAATAAAAGAGCAACTGGAAGGGACTTTCTGAATCGTGTTGCAAAAAGCTCTGTGCCAAAGAATGTAAAGGCTCGAAGGTCCAGGGCTGGCATTGCCAATCGCCAAATATTCTCATGGCCAGCACGTCGCAATTAAGAGTTGAACCCGTGGACGGATTTATTAGAGTTTAAAGCTAATATGAACTGAATTTGCAAAATACAAACTGGAATTTTCATTATAGAATAACTTCAAATATAGCCATGTTCAGCTAAACAGTAGTAAAAGTACATTTACTTCGCTAATGTAATATACAACATGCAAAACTAAAACATTCAAGAATACAGTTAAAAATGCTAAAATAGCCTAATTTGAGGCAATTTTGCAAAATGATACTGCATTTTGAAAATGTTGTTAAAAAATAAATAATAAGTTTTATGTTAAATAAAAAAAATCGAGTCTTGGAAATATGTTCAAGTTTAAGTATGCTAAATTTCATGAAGACATGTATGTAGGAAAGCACTGAAATCATAAATTGAAGTTGGCGACAAAATTATGTGTGGGGTACTATGTATTGCTTTTGCTAATTAGGTCAGTTGCTTACACATAATTATCAATGTGCCAAGAGCGAGTAATGAGATTCCAATCAGCGCGTGTCAAGACTTTTGGCATGGTCTTTGCACTGCTTTGCATGGCGTGTGTCAAAAAGTGCATAGATGTGTAAAGAGTTGGATTCATCGCGTGTCAAGAGGTGTAAATAATTGGCACGTCTAGAAACCCGGCGTGAAAAGACTAGTAGTTTCTAGACGTGTCAAGAATTGGAATCCCATATTTCACGCAGTGTTAACATTTTTCTTCAAAACTCAACTTTTGTTCAAGTTGATACGATTGTCTTTCGAACTAGAGACTTACCTCATTCGAAAGATCATAAAAGACTTTATCTATACTAAAAATCTTAGATCCCAGCATAGTAGAATACGCCGTCAGTCCGCATTTGATTTTTTGAAGTGAGTTTCAGAGATCGCCAGATTTCTCCGACTGATATCGGGTTATCTCAAATTGGTTCGTTTATAAATACGAATTTCTTTACCCTTGTAAGGCGCATGCGCAAAATTGATTTATAAACGTTATTGGTTGATGGTTTTCTCCTGAGCACGCGTGAAGTCTGATGAACACTTATGACGGAGACCGGAGCAAACATAACCAGCTCTCGAACGAAATTCCAAGATTCAGATCATTTCGCCGTGTTTTCTAAGCGTGTATACGTGAATGACAAGCTGTTTTGAGTAGATCAGTTACCTGTTTTAGACACGACAATGATTTAGCTTGACATTGATGTGCACATTGGCACCTTTGAGCATGTTAATACAAGTTTTTACACTCTTAGCAGGAGACGGGGTTTAATCTAATTCACTCGATTATCGTATGGATATTTATTTCTGCTGACATTTTAACACCACATCACATAGAATTACAATGCAGAATGATAATAAAAACACAAAACAACTACTAAATTCCGCTTGTTATTTCACAGGAGGTAAAAATGCAAACTGCCTAGATTCTTTGTAAGGGTCGTCAGACATCGGATTGGCCGCCATATTTGAAATGAAAATATCACTAAATAGAGCTTTGCGCATGTCAGAACAATTCGACTGATTTCAGTCATCTGATTTTACTAGGTGTTTTAACCATTGCTTAATCTTCATTTTTCATTTGAAATATTAAATGCAACTTTGATTTTACGTCTTCTTTGGAATTTTTTTCTGAATTATTGGCAAAATGTTGATTTTCCGAAAATTGGACACATTCTAAAATCACCCATGATATTACAAATAACCAATTTGAAACAACCTTTATATCATATTTATCATCCACAGATTGTAGTTTATGCACATGAAAACCCAGGTTGATTGGATAAGTATTTCAGAAATTGTTACACTTTTAGAGGGTTCTGTTTTTGGGGGGTCACCCTGTATCATAATTTGTGTATATTACTTTTGATTAACATTTTATTTAAATTCAATTACCAGTATTTATTACATTATATTTAATACACCTGTGTCCACAGCTTGGGAAAATCAACCATTCATACGTTTATATAAATTAAACAAAGGAGTATGATAACAATGGACTTACTAACAAAGCAGCAAAGAAACCACTTAGATGTCCACTATATTCCCGTATCATTCCTGAGCTTAATTAAAAGGAAAATAGTTTTCCAAAGAAAATAAAATTCTTCAGTCATAAATATTTGTTTATTATTAACACAAATGCGCCATTGTATTGACTCGAAGACGAGGACATGGAGCTTAATTAATAATAATGTTTATCAGCATCCAAGTCATTGATGAATGGGTAGGTCAGGTCAGGTCAGTTGTGATCTTGCCAGCCGTTGTTGTTATGGGCTGGTGTTCCATTGTGTTTCATTAATGGCCACAATTGTTCCCTGGAAAAATAAATTATTTATTGCTTTAATCAAAGAGAAAAAAGTCACAAAAAGAGCGATTCTAAATTATCCATGGGGACAAATATATATTAAGGGTTATATGTACTGGGAGGTTTTGGATATAGGGTATATCCTGAGTGATATATTTATATCCCTATATAAATATTTCCCGAGGGGTATACCCTATATCCAGAACAGACCGTGCATAACTAGTGTATTTCATACTTGAGTGGGTTTGGGGTAGATATAACCTTTTCCAACTTTTTCAAATGACGAGATAGGCCTATACTGAAAAAGCACAAGTTATATTTTACATTTTCGTAATATTCCTTTAGTTTAAGAAATTGTAACATTTAAACTTTAAAAAAATAATAACTTTTAAACTTTTTAGACTTTTTAAACTTTTGAAAAATTCCCAGGAGCGGAATGGATATAGTATGTCTATTTGGCCTGGAGTGGCACATATACAATATATCCTGCCCGCTCCTCAGAAATGAAGTATATTCCCGGATGATATCTACCCCAAAGCCACTCAAGTATGAGATGCTTACCAATATTTACCTTCAATTCAGCTACAATAATCATGAGAGAATAAAAACATGTTTGAGTCGCATTTTATTTGGTATGATACAACAAACATTAGGTTAAAATTATCCATGCTGACAAAACCCTTTCTTGTCTAGATCTTGTGTAAAATGAATAAAAAATGTGTAAAGTTCACAACATAAAATTTTGCTCACCAGATTTGTTCTTCTATCACATAGAATACTTGAGGTTTACACATCCCATTAAATGTAGTCGCAGTTGACATAGTATAAGCCCCCATATTCTCGAACATTACGTAATCTCCTACTTCTAGCTCTGGAAGCCTATGCGTCTCTTTGATGCAGTCAAGGCTGTCGCAGGTAGGTCCCCAAATTGAACACGTATTACTGGGCTTTGATGATGGTTTGACTAGCATTGGGAACACCTCGTAGTCATCAAACAATAGGCAGTCTAAGAACGACCCATAAACTCCATCGTTAACATAGTACATGAAGCTTGTCTCCGACCCCCCTTGGGGATCCTGGGAAATGACCTTCCTCTTGCCGATGACACTAACGCATAGGGTGTACGCTGACGACACAAAATAGCGACCGGGTTCAGCAATAATACGAATACCATGTTTTTCTGGGAAATGCTTATCTAAGACGAAAGAGAGCTCTTCTGCAATTTGCTCAAATGTAGTTCTTCCATTGGATTTTCCAGGAAATCCCCCACCAATATCGAGTAGGGAAAATGTGAAACCAAGTTTTGAGGCAACATCAAATGCATCTCTCGCGGATAGTACTGCATCGGTAAAAGCAGTAGGATCGTAGCAATCGCTCCCAACATGGAAACTTATTCCAATGACATCTAATTCAAGCTCATTGGCTTTATTTAAAAGCTTTGCTACATTATCAGGGTGGCATCCAAATTTTGCTCCAAGTTGAATCTGGCAGTTTGAGTTCTCAGGGGTAAGTAGGCGAAGTATCAGTTTAGCATCGGGGTAAACCTTCTTCACTTTCAGCAACTCTTCTTCATTATCAAAGGTCATCATTGCAACACCCTGGTCTGCTGAGAAACGAATATGTGACATTTGTTTACAAGGGTTGGCATACACAACACGATCTGGGGTGACTCCTAGATTCAAAATGAAATCTATTTCAGTCTTGCTTGCGCAGTCAAACCCGGTTCCTAGAGCAGCAAGCGTCTGGCATACGAAGGTGTCTTCGTTGCACTTAACAGCATAGAAAGGCTCAACTCTTGGAAGAAGGGACTTCCACTTGGCAAACTTCTTCACAATATCCCCAAGATCGACGACGTAAAATGCATCTTTACTTTCTATATGTTGGTCAATTTTCGCATCAATGACTTCTTTCAAGTCAAAATCTCTATTTCGTATTTCAACAGCTGTAGAAAACTGGTCATTTACATTCATTTTCGTATGAATATAAGTCAATAGCATGCAAGTCCAGCTCAACAAAACAATTTCTTACGCCTCTTGATTGTGATGGATTGTCTGAAAGTAAAAACACCAAAGATAAATGGTGTTCAAGAATCAAGAGGTTTCATTTTTCATTGTATCATAACTATTTTAGTATAGAACCCTTTCTTCAAAATGTATCAAACGCTTTTCTTAGATCGCTTAGACATACTGCACTGTATCCATTATATTGATACCAGTTATTAGTTTTTATTGTTCTTCCCTATCTAAGAAAATGTCCCTTTCCATCCGTTAAAAATTTATTCTACCCATTAAAATAATTGAGTAATAGTCCCATATTAAGTTAAAACCACGACGACTTTAAAATCTTACCACATTCTGTCAAAACGTGGAATGTAAAACGTTTCAATTTAATTTTGTGATTTTTTGTTCGAATATTTTTAAATCTATTTCAATTAAAAGTTTAGTTGTATCTCTATACATTTTCACGCTATGATTTACAAAATAAATATGTTGAACCTATGTTGAACAAATTAAGAAAACTGGTCAAAAATAAACAAGAAAAATGGGTTCAAAGCATTTCAAAATTCCGGTTTTCATTGAATCAAGTGGTACATAACGTTGATAACGTTAAACAATGATAAGACTTATTTTCAACGTAGATAGGCCAACAATATTGGAACTTTGGGATATTTAGAAAATATTTGTACAAGAATAAAACCTTTCCTGTGTTAAATGTTAAACTAGGATCAAAAAGTAAAACAAGAATAAAACTATTGAAAAAGCACTATTGATCAGTATTTGAATTACAATTAAACCCAACCTCCGTCCCTCATAACATATGGGCAGTGGCCAGTGCAAACATTACATCATTTATTAATACATAGTCAAGTAATTCCATATCCTGAATTTTTTAAATTTGAATTGAATTCGGGCTTGATCAATTGATTTTGATTTTAACAGCTGTCAATCTTGACATTCGCCCTTTGATGAACTTTAACAAGGTGTAATATTATACTATATTTAAATAACATTTCCGGAAAAATCGAAGATTCGAAGAATTATGTGTCAGTGACACTGTCATGCAGAAGGTCTTATTTACAATAACATAATTTAATTTGTTTAAACACGTTTATTTGATTGAATACTAATTACAAACTTTGGAGAACTTAAATTAGAGCATATGTAAAATGCTGCAAGACCTGCCTGCTCACACACCCCGATGCAGCTAAACTTAAGGTGCTTAACTTAAAGTCCCCGTCTAAAGTTTGAAAATATTTTTTTATCATTCATTTACTATTTGTCATGATTTAAAGTTATTTTAGAGATTTTTGAAAAAAAATGAAAAAAGTTGTAAGCATTTCATTTCTCAAATATTCAAATTTCCCGCCATTTTTCAAAAAGTTGAATTTTTTTAATCATCAAATATTTCTTAATGCATTTCAAAAAAGATTATCTTTTTAACACCAATGCAATTTGTGAAAAAAAAAGAAAAAAAGTTGTAAGCATTTCATTTCTCAAATATTCAAACTTCCCGCCATTTTTCAAAAAAGTTGAAATTTTTTAATCATCAAATATTTCTTAATGCATTTCAAAAAAGATTATCTTTTTAACACCAATGCAAAGATTGAACAAAGGACACACTATTTCAATAATAAAATGCCATATTTAATGGGCCACTTCAATGTATTAGCATATTAAAAATATTTTGAATGATTAGTGATGTCACTAAGGTAGCAAAGACTTTTTGAAAAAAGTTGAAATTTTTTTCGATGTCAATCTTTTCTAAATATGCTAGACTTCAATAATAAACCATTGTTGATTGTCTAACCAGGTTAAAAGGAAGAATATATTATGTTTTAGATATCATTGTGCTATTGGTTTCTATGAGAACTAAAATTTTGAAATTCGATTTTCTCGGAACCATTTTCAATTCAATTCAATTCTATTTATTTCATAATTCTTATATAATATACACTATAAAAACAAGCCGCTAGACACCCTAGTGGGTATATGTTGCGGTTTAACAGAAATTATAAAAATGACATCTAGACTACATATAAAAGAAAACACTTATATTATGTTACATGTAGGTATATAAAAATGGTATTAATAATTTGTCTAAGGATGTACAATATAAAAATGTTACAAAAAACCAGGTACCAGTATAAAATCCCAATACAGTATGATCTGATTGGTATTATACATTATCGATAGATGAGTAGTTTTTTATATGAAGATTTGAAAATATTTAGAGTGGAGCATTTTTTAATATCATGTGGTAGAGCATTCCAAAGATTAGGACCTAGATAGCGAAGGGAAAGTTTAGAGCATTTAGGGATATGAAAATAATGCAATTGTCTTGTGTAATGATGATGAATATTAATGTTGATATCAAACAAGTCTTGAAATAGATTTTTTGGAAGACTGGGGTGTTTATTAAAGATTTTGTACATGAAATGACCAGTACAATATCTGTTGACATCAAAAATATTTAATCTGGTATTTTCCCAGACGCCCTGAAATTTTCATGCACTGATAAGTTCATTTCTCGCTTATTTATGAACCGATTTTCTTAATTTTTTCGGCAAAAAACATGCAAGAATGGATGCTATGCAGTGGTATGAATTGTGGCTAATTAAATATATGTGTCACCTCTAAAAGTGAGTTTTAAATAAATTCACAAATTTTGGAACAAAAAGTCTATCAAAAACCACTTTTTGAAATTTAAAAAAAAGTTTCACATATCACACTTTGATAACATTGGGTAAGACTACAATTTAAGCCAACGTGGTTTAAACTTTATATGGGGACTTTAACAGATTGTCTCCGCTGCGAAACATAATGGGAATTGAGAATCGCTATCGAATAACAGACATGGTGTTAGCTGTATCAAATACTGGATCATGGTGAAAATCCATCAAAATTGGCCCGGAAACGCTCTATGCAGAATATAATAATACTCCAGTAAAAACATCAATAACTAGACATGTAAATTGAACAAGTTCAATTTAAGACTCCAGATTTCAAACCCTTTTTAAGCTGAGTCATCCAAAATAGCCTACTGTAAACTCAGCCATTCAGAATAAGCTGAGTCATCTAGAATATAGACATTTAGACAACTCTTAAGTAGGTTATCTTAGACTCCATTGGCTTAACATGGGGATATCATAATATCGACTTTTCGAGACTTCAAACCGCTATAACTATCTGACCAAAAGTTGGTGGTTTGCAGATTTGGATTTCTGAGAAAATTCCACGCTTGTGTCATAACTTATACATTGAATTTTGAGAACTTTTTGTGTTGACCTACTTTCCCGAACTCCCGTGCAGTGATATATCACTGCGGCGGGCAGGTATCTCACCGTAAGCATGGTAACTTCGTAATAAACAACTGACGTGATTGGTTCTAGTCCCATGCTCAGGTCACGTGATTGTATTTAGACAATTTCATTGGTTGAATTGCGCGTATTAACTAATAAACAACACGTGCGGTAAACTATTATCAACACAACTTTTACTCAGAATTCCTTCCACGGTGATTTCTTCTCATATTTCAATAACTTTGAAATATTTTGACAAAATAATGTTTGGGGAACATTTATGAATACATATTTTATAAGTTGTGTGAAAATTGACCACATATGATGAAAAGGGGAACTATTTCCCCCAAATTTTGGGGATTTTCTTCATCTGCCCGCCGCAGTGTCTATACCGAGACACTGCATTGAAGTTCGCTACTTTCCGGATGCCATTCCTCAAAATCGGTAAGAGTAATAAAAAGACAGTCACAATAATGAAAGGGCTGTCTTTAAGCTACATGACATTATGTTAGAAATGCAAGATTTGACCAAGTTCTTGACCTTGGCTTTTCAGTGTTGAATTAAGGTAGCTTTTGAGGACCTATTCTATGGTAGGCTTCCATTAATTGTATTTTTATTCTGTCAGTAGAGACCTTAGATTGCACCAAATAGTAACCTGTACCTGTACCTGTACGTGAAACATGATGCGCGCGCAACAAATCATGTAACTTTATGCTCCATTCGACACGTCTGACTTGTTTTATAATCCCGTTGATGTGTAAATTCAATAGCGCCGGGCGTTTTTGTCGTCTTGTTGTGAACCTGTACGCGAGAGATTTTGAGTGAGATCAGTATTACATAACTATGTACTATTAATATCACGGTCTCATTCATTTTACACGAGCGGCAAGACGTGAATTTGGCACTTTACAGGTTGGTTGGAACGTGAGTTTTGAACCATTGATAAATGACTAAAAAAGCAATGTGCTGTTTATTTATGTTATTAATTTAAAAGTAACATATCTGTCGAATAGCTGTGTATGTGCTATGGTTCAATAAACAACGAATCCTATGGGTAAAGTTGCAGATAATTTCAAGTATGAAATAATGGCAATTCGTATTGCCATTATTGTATCACTTATATGAAAGCCATACTGTTCCGGCAGACTAGACTATTTCGCTTTCTCCTTTACATGCCAGACTGTTTTGTTCTGTTGATCAGTTGTTTGATGTAAAGTATATGAAAATTTTAAAAAATCGAAACCATCAAATATCACTTTTGAAACCATGAAATATCACTTTTAATATAAAAAGTGATACTCGATGGTTTCAAGATTTCTAATATGAAAAAGTGAGATTCGATGGTTTCAAAAGTGATATTCGATGGTTGTTTTTTGCTAAAATATGATATCTTGATCCACATATCAAATGTATCTTCAGGTGATATTCGATCTATATCCTTGCAACCATGGGATAAATGAGGGTTATTGGAGGTTCTGTATTTGGGATATATCCTATCTTGCTAAGGGGAATATAGATATCTTACCGAGGGCCCGGACGGTCCGAGGTAAGATATCATATTTCCCGAGGGATATACCCCATATTAAAAACCGAGCATCGCATAACTGATTTATCTCATGACAAGTAAGATTTCACGAGTGCGGTTTTTAGGACACCAATAGTGCAGATTTGTTTTTTAAAGTGTTCTCATCCTCATTATTTTCGAAAAAAGCATCAACATTTTGGTCAAAAGAAATGCTACCGTCTGCTGCATCCATTTTGACAGTTTCGCTTTTGCAAGATATAACATATAAAAAATTGACTGTTTCTACACTGAACAAAAACGTTTTCCCCGGAATATTGGAGCGAGAGATATACAACGGATTGGAGCGAGAGATATACAGCGGGGGATATATATGTATGTACGGACAATCCCATGGTTTTGAAAAAATATAATTTATATCCACTCATGGATATCAATATCTTTTCTCATTCACTGCGCTTACTTGTGAAGATATCATATATCCACTCGTGGACATTAATGGGTAATGATTTCCCTTGGATAAACGGATCGGACAATCCAATGGTTTTAAAAAAATATCATTTATATCCATTCATTGATATCAATATCGTCACTCATTAACTGCGCTCATGAAGATATCATATATCCACTCATGGATATAAATGATATTTTTACAAAACCATAAGATATTCCTATATTATCCCATGGTTGCAAGGATATAGATCGAATATCACATGAAGATATATATTTGATATGTGGATTAAGATATAATATTTTAGCAAAAAATATCCCAAACCATCGAATATCACTTTTTAATCAAAATTCTTTTTTTTGTTCAAATTTTTTGTCGCATTTTTTTCTTTTAATTTCTTTCAAATTATTGTTTGAATTCTTTTTGAAAAATTCAAATGAAAAAAAATTCAAATATAACAAAAAAATCCAAATTTTTCAAATTTGTTTGAGCCCAAAAAAGGATTTAGAAAGATAATACTTCATGAACGAAAAAAAGTAGGCCGAACTACTGTAGACAGACAGGTGGGCGGACAGACGGACGAACGGACGGACGGACGGACAGACAGACAGACAGTTTGATCATGACAGACCCGCAGGTTGGCAGACCGACAGGCTGGCAGACAGAACGACAGGCTGGGAGTCTGACAGACCGGAATGCCGGCAGGCTGGCAGACCGGCAATTTTACAGGCCGACATGTTGACAGACCAGCAGGCTGACATTCTGGCAGACAGAACGACATGCTGGCAGGCTAACAGACCGGAATGTTGGCAGGCTGGCAGACAGAACGACAGCCTGGCAGACAGAACGACAGCCTGGCAGACAGAACGACAGACCGATATGCCGGCAGGCTGGCAGACCGACAGGGTGACATACGGACAGGCTGGCAGACCGATAGGCTGGCAGTCAAAACGACAGGCTAACAGGCTGAACGACATGTTGGCAGGCTAACAGGCTGAACGACATGTTGGCAGGCAGACAGACCACCGTGCTTTATAGTAAGAACCACTACATAACAAACAAACAAGCAATCAGGCAGATTAACACACAAACAAATCTCCTCAAATTATCAAGAGATAAATATCTACATAGCAACAATTGGAAATAAAAAAAATCTTTACCTCACCCAAACACCTTACATCCATTGGTATATCTGTATGCCTTAAAGGGTGGCGCATATCGTTTAGCAAATCGAACGCTCGTTTCTGGTGTTGCTCACCGTTTAGTATAAAAGGCCCGATCCCGGAATAATACTCAAGGGTTCACTGGTTCGATGTCGTTGTGTCAACACCTCCAACTGTTATATAGCATAAGTATATTATAGATCGTAACACATTTATAAAAGGGTGATTTTTATTTTGACAAATCAATTCCAAATTTATGGGTGAAGTTTCAGGATCTTCTATTTGTGTATAATAAGGAAAAATTGGCATCTAAATTTCCCCATTACGTAATAGCACACAGCTTGGCATATGAAATATCCTACAAATGAAACAAAGCAGTTCTAATACAAGGATTTATATTGGCTGTTGTACATGTACTGTTTGAACGCAATCACTCCATGGATAACGTTTTCAAAATCATTATAAACGGATTACTTTATCTCAAAGACAATTTCAATAAACTGGATTTTACAGAACTCCCCTTATTTCTTAAAAATGGACTGATCCAGTTGATTCGCCTGGAGCCGCCATATTGTTTTTATACGGGATGCTTATCGGAACCCTTTAAGCAAATTACACTTCCCCCATACAGAATCACTATGGATATGTGTGTAAGCCGATTTAAAATATCATAGTTTCATCACAAGATATCCACTAATTCCTTGTTTCGTACACGTACACGTCGACGAGTGACTAAGGACTCGTTTTAGGCGCACAAAAGGAACATTTAAAAAACCTGTACGTATACGTGTAATTACAGGTACACGTACAGGTCGTCCGTATATCTAAAGGTCTCTAGTATCTCGTATATTTAAAATTTGTACTTTTCTGCTGCCCTATTGACATAACATGGGATATTGAAATAGCAATTTTTTAATTTTTCAAAACGCCATAACTTCCGAACCGGGGGTCGGATTGAAATTTGATTTGCAGTTTCGGATTCCTGAGAAAATCCTCCCCTTAATTCATAACTCATACGTTAAATTTGGAGAACCTTTCATGTTGACCTACTTTTCGGACACTATATCTCAAAAGTGGGTCAAAATACTTTCTGACGGCAAAAGGCTAACACTATTTGCACACTCTTTGCTACCTATATACCAAATTTTGAAGCAAATAATTAAAGTGTAGTGTCAGAATCGCAAAAATAAGTTAAAACTATCAATTTGACCTAGATTTTGACCTAGGCATTTTGGTGTCCAAATTTTAAAGCTAGATAGGTTTTGAGGTTCCTTTCTTTTAGAGGCTTTCATTATGTAAAGCTGTGCTCAGTCTATATCTCGTATTTTACACTTCAAAAAATCTTTTTTCCCATTGCCATAATATGGGGCACCAAATTTAGCGATTTTTGAGCTTTCAAAACACCATAACTTCAGAACCAAAAGTCGGATTAAAATTTGGTTTGCCGATTCGGATTCAGGAGAAAATGCTACTCTTAATTCATAACTCAAACGTTTAATTTGGAGAACTTTTTAGTTTGACCTACTTTTCTGACACCATATCTCAAATGTGGGTCAAAATACTTTCTGACGGCAAATGGCTAACACTATTAGCACACTCTTTGCTACCTGTATACAAAATTTGGAAGCAAATCATTAAAGTGTAGTGTCAGAATCGCAAAAATAAGTTAAAACTATAAATTTGACCTAGATTTTGACCTTGGCATTTTGGTGTCCAAATTTTAAAGCTAGGTAGCTTTTGAGGTCCCCTTCTTTTACAGGCTTTCATTAGGTTAGGCTGCATTCAGTCTATATTTAGTATTTTACACTTCAAAAATTCTACATACATACATACGATTTGGAGGATGTTTAGTCCTGACCTACATTTCGGACGCCATATCTCAAAATCGGTAAGAGTTATCAAAATTCTGATGTCATATCTTTGATTCGCCTTTTTCTAAGCTACACGATAAAAAAAGATGGAGTTACGAAGAATATTGACGAAGATATGATGAAGAATGTTGAAAATGTAAGATTTGACCTAGTTCTTGACCTTAGAACCTAGATTAAAATTTGACCTAATTTCCCAGAAAGCCAGATACAGTCCTTAGTTAACCATGTAAGTTGGATTAAGTAAGCTGTTATAGTTGACGAGAAATTTGGTGAGGAGGAAGAAAAAAGAAAGAATAACTCGACATGTAAATTGAACAAGTTCAATTTAAGACTCCAGATTTCAAACTTTTTCAAGCTGAGTTATCCAGAATATTTGTAAGCTGAGTCATTAAGAATAAGCTGAGTCAGCTAGAATATAGACATTTAGACAACTCTTAAGAATGTTATCTTTGACTCCATTGGCTTAACATGGGGATATCATCATATCGGCTTTTCGGGACTTCAGACCGCTATCACTATCTAACCAGAAATTGGATCGAAATTTGATTTAAAGATTCGGATTCCTGAGAAAATTTTACCCTTAATTCATAACTCATACGTTAAATTTGGAGAACGTTTTATTTTGACCTACTTTTCAGACACTTTATCTCAAAAGTGGGTCAAAATACTTTCTGACGGCAAAAGGCTAACACTATTAGCACACTCTTTGCTACATTTATGCAAAATTTTGAAGCAAATCATTAAAGTGTAGTATCAGAATCGTTAAAATAAGGAAAAACTATAAATTTGACCGATGCATTTTGGTGTCCAAATTTTGAAGCTAGGTAGCTTTTGAGATCTCCTTGTTTTATAAGTATTCATAATGTTAAGCTGTACTCAGTCTATATCTGGTATTTTACACTTCAAAAAAAATCTTTTTTCTCATTGACATAACACAGGGCACCAAATTTAGCGATTTTTGAGTCTTTCAAAACGCCATAACTTCCGAAAAGTTAGTCAAAGTTAGGACCGCGTGAACTACTAAACCGGAAGTTGGATCGAAATTTGGTTTGCAGATTTGGATTCCTCAGAAAATTTTACACTTATTTCATGACTCATACGTTGAATTTGGAGAATTTTTCCGTTTGACCTACTATACACAGTCGAATCGTCTTTTTATTGGTTACACGTTAAAGAATTTTTTTATATATTGAAAAATGACAAAGATAATTGACAAAATGATAATTTGACCTATATTTTGACCTCTGACCTCGATAAAAATTTGACCTAATTTCCCAGAAACTAGGTTACACACCCTAACTGACCATGTAAGTAGATTTAAGTAAGCTCTTCTTGTTGCTGAGAAAAAGTGTTCGGAAAGAAAGAAAGAATAAAAAAACTGGCAAAAGCAATAGACTCCAGGTTCAATCTGGAGTCTAATAATAAAAAGAAGAAAACAGGCAAAAACAATAGACTCCAGATTTTCAATCTAGAGTCTAATAAATTAAAAAATTGTACTACTAATTAGTACTAGTGCAACGTCAAAAATATAGAAAAATCTAAATAGTGGAAAACATGTAAAAATCACTATTTGTACCCCCTGGTCTTATTTTATGAAAAGTTCTATGATAAGCATTTATATTTTCTGTTGTGTGCCTCCAATCACATTCAAATTTCCAGGGATCATGCATCCATATACTGTAGAAGTGGAAACTTTAACGACGTGGAAACTTTGGCGAAATTTAGCGTCGAAGGAGAGACGCCAAAATAAAAATTCGTAGAAAAATATGAAAAAATATCGGTGGGCGATAATACTGTGAAGAATACAGATCGACATCCAGATGCTGAATTTCGTTTCGAATACATAAATATTACATACCTCAGTGTTTCCTCATCGATTTAGAATCATAATTAATACCTATTTTGTTTTGCAATCATGTTTTGTTATCCTAAATGATGAAAATATTACAGAAATAGTTCTATGTAAGTTCATCTCTCTGGTTAATATATCAGAAACAAGTCAAATTCTTTACTTCAGAGAATATTTTTAATTTTTATTTTTAATTTTTTTGTCTGTTTATGACGTCACATAAATGTATACATGCTGTTATATTTTGAAAAAGACTAAGGGATATTAGTCGAAAGTCTCAATAAATTAAAAATATTCTCTGAAGTAAAGAATTTGACTTGTTTCTGATATTACAGAAATAATTTTTCGAATTTTCGATCACAAAATCTGTAACTTGATTGGATATCTACTGTCTACTATACTGTTTAGAATCATAATTAATACCTATTTTGTTTTGCAATCATGTTTTGTTATCCTAAATGATGAAAATATTACAGAAATAGTTCTATGTAAGTTCATCTCTCTGGTTAATATATCAGAAACAAGTCAAATTCTTTACTTCAGAGAATATTTTTAATTTTTATTTTTAATTTTTTTGTCTGTTTATGACGTCACATAAATGTATACATGCTGTTATATTTTGAAAAAGACTAAGGGATATTAGTCGAAAGTCTCAATAAATTAAAAATATTCTCTGAAGTAAAGAATTTGACTTGTTTCTGATATTACAGAAATAATTTTTCGAATTTTCGATCACAAAATCTGTAACTTGATTGGATATCTACTGTCACGTGACAACTTATCAATAACATGAATGACACGATTATTTTATAAGAATATACTAGTATTTATTCCTAAACAAAACATAAGATACTGAACAGAACATAAACACAAGTCAACATCCACCTACAATAGTACAATCAATAGAAAAAAGTTTGATAGTGAATTAGCCGAGTTTGTTACTTATTTGATTGTTTGTCGGGTATTAACACCTACTGACGGTTTGAGCACATTGATTGGGGATTACACACAAACATAAACGACTTACCTTTGATAGTGACACGCCATTCCTCGAAAGGCAAGTTTAATTATAGGGCTAATAACGGTGATATAGAGCTAATAACTGTGATATACATGTTTACAACTCGGGGTTTACGAAAATGCACCAATCGTGTTGGTGAATAAATGCTTCATGATAACCTAATAATAGTAGTATAGATAGTTGTCATGAAAAGTTTGATCTTGATTGACTAATTGGTCACCATGGCAACATAATTTAATTGCAAAATATTGTACATATTAAGGATAGAGCCACTGTTTCCCTACAAACAGATGGTAACTTGTCATTTTTATTTATTTTCAAAATGAATGCAAAGTTGAGCTTAATACATATTGAAGGAGTTTACAACTGGATAACATGATAAATATATGAATATGATGGCATATTTCACTTTTATTTGACCCTATTTATGTTTGATAACTACTGCTCGATTGACCACACGGTGGGCGTTGCAATTTTGTTATTACACTTTGGCTAGTCGATCTATGTGGATGCAGTCATTTATATGCAATGTATCGTGGGTGCTCTCGTACATTATAGGGAATGGGATCATTGCAAAAATATGACAGCAAATAGAGGTAAGTTATCTCAGAGTTTCTACTTAACATTGTGACTTGAAATCTTGCATACATATTCAATATACATAGTATCACAATGTGTGAAAGTTTCAGCTACCATATTCCTGTTATAGGGAAGATATTTGAAAAACATTTCGTAAACGGCAACATATATGTATAAAATGGATGCCACTATGTATCATTTGGATTCAGAACGGTAACAAATGGATACTATAATAAATTATACTTTTATCATGATGATTTATTTACTGATGGACAGATTTTCTTTGTATTCATTGTTTGGATAAACATTCCTCATTCAGTAAAGTAATTAGCCACACCATTACACCCTCATGAAGAATTGAAAATACTATATATCAACTGGAAAATGCCATTACAGATGAATAAAATTATGGTTTTATCCCTAATACTGTTAATTTGAAAAACGGGTCCATAACATGTAATGATGACAATGAAAATGTTGAAATTAGGTACGCCAATGAAGTGAATTCAGAGCCAAAGACCCATCAACCCACTGGAATACCTACAAATCAAGTTTCATAGCCTTGCCCAAGTCTCTTTTACTTATCTTGATTTCTATAATGACCGCCTTGTAACCAAGAGAAAGCCACGTGCTTTACCGACCCAATGTTTTTGTCGGTAAAATTTGACCAATCAACGATGGCCCTACATCGCCGGACTAGGTCTTCGTGCATTTCCATCGGGAATTCAGTTTTGATTTTGAATCAACATTGAATTGCATGATTTCATTTATACGAGTATTAATGATTGCTTACATTCCAATGTACATTTAATAACATAATATATTGTAACCCTCAAGAAACACTCGATCAGATCAGATAACGTTTTGATTGGTCAATCAGCATGAGGTCACCCGTCGTGTCCATGCGATCTTTTCAATCAATAAGGTTTCGCGATACCCCTAGGTAGTGTAGGTATTATGGGAATCTCGGAACTGCTGAATAACTTAGCATAATATCAGCGATGATGGATTGGATTGTACAAGGTGGTAATAATTCAAGATCAGATAAGTAAATAAATACCGACTTGGGCAAGGCTACAAGTTTTAGAACCATCAACATTCCTTAAAAGTGACAATGAGCAGCCAACAGATGGACCATCCGTAAATCTTGATGATTTTGTCAGCTCAGCTGAATGAGCCTACAGATTCCTTGAAACAAATGACCCAAATTCAAGAATAATATTATCGATTTCCATTTTTTTTGAAATCGTGGTAAGTGGAATATTTCCAATTACCAATATAGCATTATTATTGTTTTTGGACACTGTGGATTAAAATATTAAAAATACACACACCCAAAATGATTCAATTAAGACCTAGCCAGCCTGTTCATTGAATCCATTAAGAACGTCTACTAATCCACATGATACATCATAATTAAATTGCTTTTTTAAAGCGGATATTTCATACCATAACCCCAAAAATATTATAAAACGCATTGTATTTGTATTTTACTTCACACAGACATATTTGTGTACGTGAAATAATTATATTAGTTGAATTTTTTATTCCCCATTATAAGGTAAACATATGGCAAATTATACATACCTTCTCACAGCTATGAACGAGATGATAAAACTGGTCGAGTGAACTCGTTTGAGTTATCTATTCTCCGTAAAAATATCAGAGAATGTGTGTTTATCGCGTAGCTTTGGTTTTGTAAATCAATGAAGTATGATATACACGGATGTGTAAATATAGATTATTTAAACAGAAGTGCAAAAATCTTCCATTGAAAAGTACAGAGGCGAGCACCCACGATACATTGCATATAAATGACTGCATCCACATAGATCGACTAGCCACAGTGTTATAACCTTTTATATACTAACGGCTTTTAGGCTGAATTATGACTGTCATTAGCAGAGCTAAAGAATCAACACAAACTAAAATCGCTTTTTAACAATTTGGAGTACACAATGCGACAGAAAATAATACAAAATGTTTTTAAATATATGATTAAGGTTTCTAAGCTATACGTTTAAAGAGAGAATCAGATATAGCGAGCAGGCTAAACAAAACATTGTTTCAATTTTAGAATATTTTTGGCTCATGTCATTCCTCGTCATGTCTTTTTTCTAAAAATCACAAAAGTGCATACTTTATTCCAGGAAAACTAAAGATTTTTACAATAATGTATTATTTTTCTATAAGAATGGTAACCATTATTATTATTTGGGAGAATTTAAACATTTTTCACTCTGCACTTTGAATCATTAATAACTTCACCAATTTATAACATATTGTGAATCTTTTGGGAGATATTGTATTTGATATTGTAAGGAATAGATTGGTAGGTCAATTATACATGTTGCTTGAAATTTTGTCACCCCCTATAGAACAGATTCTGCCTTTAAGTTTTCTCATCAAAACAAAAAAATGTGTAATAAGTGCATTGTCGTTTTGTATTGTTTCTCAGGTATTGATGAGATAAATGGTACAAATGAATCGCTTTATATTAGAATGAGAAATGCTTGGAGTATGCTAGTTTTTCACAAAATGGGTCTAAAACATGTTTTAAGATATGGAGCTGTTATATTCCGCGGCTGGGTTTTTACATGTAACAACGCCGTCCTCCCATTATGAGGACGTAAATAAATAGTCATGGACGCAGAAGAAAATTGCTGGTGCGTTCTTGGGACGCAAAATTGCGTCCCAACACCATAGGTTGCAAACACATCTTATTTATCTTGATAGAGCTTCCCTAATTTGACGAAAACATATCAGAAATAAAATTTTATATTTTACTTCTGGTATGGTTGATTCTTGTTCGCTCCCCTGGGTTCGCTCTTATTTCTCCGACTAATTGCGCATGTGTCAAATATTCATCAATTTGATTGGGCAATAAATACCGAGCATGCGCACATGTTAAACATTTTAAACTATTTTTCATATTTAGCCGTCGCTACCATCTCTTGTTTGTTCTCCAAGAGCATTACCCTTCCCGTCATTCACTTAGCAATTCGGATATCAAACAACATTTTCGAGCCATTCGTGATCCAGAAAATGCTTGAGCACCGTCATTTTCAATAGAATTAACATCCAGAGGCGTAAAAAGCATTGTTTCTAAGGCTAGGCAGCCTTCGAAATAGGCTTTGTATAAAAAACCTCCTATCCACGTACCCTCGTACCCACGTACGTGGGTCCTGACCCAGTCTTTAAAGAGTTAAATCTTTAACATTTTTTAAACATTATTCTTTCTCAATGCATGCTTAATTATGGATGAATTTATGTACCCATATGCCTTTATTTCTAGATCGGACATCTGTCTCCTCATAAAATAAAGCCGGCATTGCATAATGTTCATTTGAGCTATTTGAGTGTTGTTTTTGATATATCGAAGCGATTTTTTGTTGATCGGGCAGTCTTACAGTGTACAACCAATCTATTGCTTGGCGCAAATTGGCCACATGGGGCATGTGTTGTAAAGTGCTGTAGTTTTTGACTCCATGAGCAGAATATGGTCAAACTTTCACAACAAAATTCACATTGAATGACCTGAATGATTTTGGATTGACGAAGTTATTCAACTTTTCATCGGTCCTGTTTTTTAACACCATGTAGTTTCGATTTTTATCACATATACTTTTTATTCTTTCAAACGATATTACAAGTATTCATTGTTTGCACGACAGATTTGAACTATACGTGTAATTTGTCTTATGTCTTTTTTTAAAATTTAACATCAGAATTGGAGATACAAAGTGATAGAGTGATCATTTCACACGATCTCAAGGAATAATAAAGGCTGCATTTCTGTTTAACCGTGGCGCAATTGAATAACGAAATATTTGAAAAGTAGAAGGATTCGCTATATTCGTTTTTAATCGCTTTTTGGCACAATTTAAGGATAATTGTGCGCACTAGTTCAGTGAATCATTTAGATGGAATTAAAAGTTAGAGTTGCCAAACTTATGCAGGGGAGTGTAAGTTTGGTTTTGTAAACTTCGACATTATTCATGGCCGTTTGATCCATAATTAGGTAATATGAAGAGAAGAGTTTTATTTTGACAATGATTTGATGTAAAACTGGTTTGAATGATAAAAGTTCAGCTTTGTAGTTTCTAGCTTTTTGCGCGTAAAACGTGAATACAATGGACAACAACGACACCAAATCTTTGACTAACATACGTTAATAACGTATAATATTCGTAAGAATGAATTCTAATAACATTTGAAATAAACATCTAATAAAATGTGGTGAATTTAATTGGTTGGAAACTCTAAGAAATATATTTTTAAAAAGATGTCAACTTTTGGACAAGGGTAAACTTCCCGGGACATTTACAATCTGCATGAGGTAACAGGAGGCACGGATTGCACTGGACGAAGGCTAGGAGATTGCTAATCAGCACTGATGTGTTATACAGGTAAAACTGCCCGATCAACAAAAAACATTTCGACATATCAAAAACATAAATCAAATAGCTCAAAAATAATGAACATTTATGCAATTCCGGCTTTATTTTATTTTACTAGAGAGATGTCAGACCTATAAATAAAGGCATATGGATGCATAAATTCATATCTATAATTCAGGATAAACTGAGATTGAATAATGTTAAACATTTAAAAATTTAACTCTTTAAAGACTGGGTCAGGACCCACGTACGTGGGTACGAGGGTACGTGGGTAGGAGGTTTTTTATACAAAGCCTTCGAAATATTTTAGAAAAATATATTGATGGGAATGAAGCATCATTCTTTGCGCATGCGCGAATGGTCTTGGCGTGCAATTTAAAAAAAATCGGAGTAGGAATAGATCTGATTATTAAATTGAATCATAAAGTCACGAGTTAAAGATATTATCATGCCACACCCTCCTAAAGTTAGGAGGTACCTCCCAGAATAGGAGAACACACACCACATTGTGTTGCAGGCCAAGCGATGCGGTGCAGTTTATGATCATGGCTGGGAAGAGCATGGACTTCTAATCACTTCTAATCTAGATTTAGTTATTTGAGGTCCATGGGAAGAGGAACATTTTCTCCAGCCCAAATGGGTGCAAAGACTCAGAATTCAAGCCTTACAAGGCACACTGAGTCAGACCGCTGAATAGGTTTACTCACTTCGAGAGCCATGTTAGATTTTGAAACTTATTATATCAAAATACTCAAAGCTTTCGCAAAAAGTAAGCATAGGTACCATCTGACTACAGGGTCTAAATACATGCAATAAAACATGATAAAGCACTACAACATAAAGAATACATGTTTACTAAGTGTTTCTCTTTTTTCTATTGGGACCCACTTTTTGTACTGGGACCCCAATTTTTATAACACTGGGTCCACGGGACTCACTTTTCATAGTCCCTATTGAAAACGGCGCGGCGGCGGTGAACGTTATCAATAAAGAATTCATGAATCATTTAGAAAAATCGTTATCACTATCTTCCTTAAATGTGATGATATCCAGCAGTAAGGTCAAAGAAGAAATAACCATGAGAAAATGTGATGATAGCCAGCGGTAACGTCGAAAAAGAATTGTAAGACGTTCGATTGCATATCAAAGCTTAAGATACAAATTCCTTCGACGAACAGCTTTTAATTTTGGCCGCTTTATGTCTCTCATCGTTAATTTCGGTACTTACTGTAAATGATCGTAGCTAGCTTCCCAGGACAATTGAGTTATACACCTCGCTCGTCTGAATGTTAAAGACGTAATGACAAATTGCCTCTAGATGAGACATTAAATTGCTATATTACTAAAATTGATTTAACGATACTAAAAATCAAAGATTGCAAGAAAATATTATACGAGTGGCTGATGTAACCATCAATTAATGAGCACTTGATTGTGATTGGTTAACCATTTTCAGTAATTCGCTATATTGGTTTAAAATCTGAAACGTTAACCATGCAGTAATATCAATTGATACATTATATAACAAGAAGTGGATAATCAGAAGAAGTTTGATGTAAGAATCAGTTGATCGCTTGTCTTTTCCAAAGTGAGTAGAGCTTATATATATTTGGAAGGATTTTGAAATTATATTATAAGTTTTTTCTGCATGGAATGATTTACTTGGGCTTTGGTCCATGGTCTGACTTCGGAATATGAAGAATCCGTAGCAAAATATGGCGCAGTAACATTTGAACGAATATCTAAGGAGGTTATATGTCCTTGATTCTTTTAACATACCGTTTGCTAAAAATAACTTCTGGCTTTTGGGTCCAAAAATGTTCCTCATTACAAGGGGTCAAAAAACGTTAACATTTTTATTTGAATTTTTACATATTTTATGACTCAAGACTGATGTTAATATACATGTAAGCATATTTACAATACATCGGATTACTATTATGTAAATATTAATTAACTTTTCAATGTAACTTCGAGTGGTTAACTAGTGTTATTACTTAAATGTGCTTATTATTTTTTGCTTAATTTTTCAAATATTGGTCAAGTTGATTCAATCAAAACATTTTTTCTCAAAGCTTCATATATTCGACCAGGTCTCTGTGCTTGTTTCATAAACAACTGAGCAAAATCTAACCAGGGGTAAAATAATTTTACCCGTAGCCACGGCCAGTCAAGGAAGATCAATAAGTCCTCCTTTATGCCTTGGTCACATTTGCTCCGATTTTCACTATGGCGCCCGGTCGATTGAGTATTTTGTTCAAAATTGAATACAATATTGAACAGAACACTCAATCGGCCGGGCCCCGGTCGATGAATCGGAGCATACGTGACCCAGGCATTATTGACAGTTGACAGTCCATATCTCAAAACGTATAAAGACTCATTTTTCAAAAACAACGATAATTGTAGCATATCTCAATCTCATATAAAAACGATTAATTGATACCATCTACATCGATCACCACTATTGAATGGAAGAAACAATTCAGAGTGTTGATGTGCCAATGACGTAATTTGTTTGTATTTTTAAGGAAAATAACACAACTTATATTTGAGAAACCTAAATCAAACACTCGACATTTATTTCATACAATTTTCTGTAGCAGTGTGTACTGTTACGCAGAATATGGCATATATTCATGGTTGTGCGATATTTGTGATGTGAATAAATATGCCATACTCACCTGCGCGTGCGGTATATGACATATTTTGCAGGTAAGTATAGCATATTCTGCAGTGAATATGCGATACATTGATTTCGGTGAATACCCGATACTCACCTGCAGATATTCCATACTCACCTGCGGAATATGTCATACTCACATGCGGAATATGTCATAAATATGTCATACTCACCTGCGGAATATGCCATATACAGCAGGGGAAAACATGATACAGACAGCCTCGATTTGATTGGTCGACTGAATCGACTCTAAGTGTAAAACTATGCTGGATAATCAATATTGTCAGCACTTCAAGCACTAATATATGAATCCTGGATTGATAGATTAAGTTTATTCCATGTAATTGCTGAATGGTATTTCTGAAAGTATCAAAATGTGTAAATCGTGATTGTCGATACAACAGTACATTACTTGTGATTTTGTAGGTTTTCATCTGGTCTTTGTCGATCGCTGTCGATTTGTTTAAACCATCCAATGAGAAGCCACGACTGTAGGTTCGTTTATGTACTAGATAAAGCATAAGAATGAGGTTTTATAAGAAATGATACACCGAAGGCCGATGACCTGAGGTTATTATTTGTTATCAAATCGAATTCGAATGCTTTATCTTACTTAAATCACACAGACTCTTATCACAGGCAAAGGGTCTATTATATTACAGTTAAAAGGTCTTTAATCCGGAAAAATGTGATTTCTTTTGTATTGACTATTCAAACTGTGAATTTTGCAAACTTCAACCAGGCTCACAATGACCCTGGCTCTTATTGGTTAAAATTTGTTGTTATATAGCCAATTAATTGTAACAACAAAAAGAGTTGGTTGCATTGACCTCATGAGTGTGAGTTGATGTAAGTGACTGAGTGGGCTATAATTAGTCTAGCTTCTGTGCACTACAGGTGACTGTCCAGTCCAGAACATTGAATTTGAATACAGCAGAATATTTGTAAGTAAGATAAGATCAATGATGTAGATACAGGTAGCAACAAAAATTGATAAATTGTTTTATTCTAAAGAATGCACAGTAACAAGAGAAGGGTACATGTATTTTTGTATATTGTTTTTAGGGAATGAAAACTGTCAATGGTCATTTATGTCTCACTTGTTTTTGATAGCTTGCCAAGTGTACATTCTTTAAAAACAATAGAAAAATAATTCACTTTCCTTTTGATAAAACCATACATTCTTAAAAATAAACCACAGCAACTTCTATTGTGTTGCTAAACAAGTGGGATTTAATTATGCATAATAATGTTTCCCTTGTAGTCTGTATTTGCATGTAACACATACATAAAACAACATCAAACAATACAGGTACTACCGGTGCATGTTATTCAATGGTATAAGCTGATATATTTAATTTACTGACCTGTTGATTCAGTAATCATTATAATAATTTATGAACTCTTCCCTGATCGTTCAATCAATGCAATCGACAATTGCGTATTTTCGGTCAATGAGTGTGCCATATAGCACAGGTGAATCTGTCATATTTTTGTATCGGGTTTAATTATACCTACACATGTCCACTATTGTTTTTTAATATAGCCGTTCGAAGTTCTCTGGGCTTTTGGATTATGCTTGTCATTAGCAGATGTGCCATATTCGTTGCGGAATATGAGATGACAAATTTTTGACCCCTGCTAATGACACGCATAATCCAAAAGCCCAGAAAATATCGAACGGCAATTTAAAAAAACAATAGCTGACATGTGTAGGTATACTTAAATGTTGCAGTTAATGTAGATATCGAATTCCTTTAGGATAGATGTTCCACTCGAGGATATGACTACGGAATCTATTTATCTCTTAAGCCACCAATATGGAGCTAAAGCCGTTATTTACCTACGCAGAAGACTCCGAAAGGGAGTTTAGTCCAGTATTCCCCGACATAGAAGACACCAAAGTTGAGATAGAGCCATTGCTTACCGACACAGAAGACAGTTCAAACAGTGATACCAGTTCTTCTGAATCTAACCCCATGACGACGGAACAGAAATTCACTTTAGTTTCCCTATCTATAAGTTACGCGTTTTCCTCTGCCTTTTATTCTATGTTAGGACCTATATACCCACAAGAGGTAGGTTGCCATATTAACACCACGTGACTGTAATGCTGTATCTTTTCATGTTAGATTGTCGTATTAACACCACGTGCACTGTAATGCTTATCTTTTTATGTTAGATTGCCGTATTAACACCACGTGATCTGTAATGCTGTATCTTTCCATGCTAGATTACAATAGTAACACCACGTGCACTGTAATGATGTATCTTTTCATGTGAGATTGCCGTATTAACACCACGTGCACTGTAATGTTATATCTTTTCATGTAAGATTGCCATATTAACACCACGTGCATTATAATGCTGTATCTTTTCATGTTAGATTGCCGTATTAACACCACGTGCACTGTAATGTTGTATCTTTTCATGTTAGATTGCCGTATTAACACCACGTGACTGTAATGCTGTATCTTTTCATGTTAGATTGTCGTATTAACACCACGTGCACTGTAATGCTTATCTTTTTATGTTAGATTGCCGTATTAACACCACGTGATCTGTAATGCTGTATCTTTCCATGCTAGATTACCATAGTAACACCACGTGCACTGTAATGATGTATCTTTTCATGTGAGATTGCCGTATTAACACCACGTGCACTGTAATATTATATCTTTTCATGTAAGATTGCCATATTAACACCACGTGCATAATAATGCTGTATCTTTTCATGTTAGATTGCCGTATTAACACCACGTGCACTGTAATGTTGTATCTTTTCATGTTAGATTGCCGTATTAACACCACGTGCACTGTAATGTTGTATCTTTTCATGTTAGATTGCCGTATTAACATCACGTGCACTGTAATGTTGTATCTTTTCATGTTAGATTGCCATATTAACACCACGTGCATTATAATGCTGTATCTTTTCATGTTAGATTGCCGTATTAACACCACGTGATCTGTAATGTTGTATCTTTTCATGTTAGATTGCCATATTAACACCACGTGCATTATAATGCTGTATCTTTCCAAGTTAGATTGCCATATTAACACCACGTGCACTGTAATGCTTATCTTTTTATGTTAGATTGCCGTATTAACACCACGTGATCTGTAATGCTGTATCTTTCCATGCTAGATTACCATAGTAACACCACGTGCACTGTAATGATGTATCTTTTCATGTGAGATTGCCGTATTAACACCACGTGCACTGTAATGTTATATCTTTTCATGTAAGATTGCCATATTAACACCACGTGCATAATAATGCTGTATCTTTTCATGTTAGATTGCCGTATTAACACCACGTGCACTGTAATGTTGTATCTTTTCATGTTAGATTGCCGTATTAACACCACGTGCACTGTAATGTTGTATCTTTTCATGTTAGATTGCCGTATTAACATCACGTGCACTGTAATGTTGTATCTTTTCATGTTAGATTGCCATATTAACACCACGTGCATTATAATGCTGTATCTTTTCATGTTAGATTGCCGTATTAACACCACGTGATCTGTAATGTTGTATCTTTTCATGTTAGATTGCCATATTAACACCACGTGCATTATAATGCTGTATCTTTCCATGTTGTATTTTTCCATGTTAGGTGAGGTTTCCATCTGTAGATTCAGTATCAACAATGTTGGTATTCATCTTTTATATTTGATGTTTTGAAGCTGGAAAGAATCATATTTTTAGAAAAGAGATTAATCTTTTAATTCTGATTTGAAATGTAATTTCACTGGGCAATAAACATCCCCGATTGTGATTTCATTGATATATGGTACTTACAACATAAATTGGTGCGTCACTTTGAGCTGAATTATATATGGCACACACATCACAACATACTCTAAGGATGCGGGTAGTCACTTTTAGTGGAATAGTAGTTCAACAATTATACTGACCTCTATGCATGATGACTTCAGTATGAATGAAATCTCCCTTGGTGTTCTGGTCTTGGATTGTGATATCGGTTCTTGAATGCCGGTTGAACAGTCTCCGAGCCCTTCATCCAGTGCCATGAAGGTACGCAACGAACGAAATGAATTTTGAGAATGGCGGGGGAAAGGGGGTATTAGACATTGTTTCTTTTCACGCTAGATCATGGTTTTGGGATATATGTGGGGTTTGTTTTTCTTGACTGGAATGCACTTGGAGTTTGCTTTTTCTTGCTAAGTTCCATTACAACTTTTGGTCCTTTCACCATGGCACTCGTGATATTTATCAGTTAACACAAAATTTATTCACAACATACCTTATTATGGGATGTCACTTTTGATAATTATAGTTTCCAATTATTCCTTGCCCTCACGACGATTCGTGTTGACCTTTAAATATATTAAGTGTCATGTTATGCTTTATGTATATGCAATTATATTCAAAGACTTGCTTTTTGTTACTTTGTTATATTGAAATCTTGAGACTATGAAATACTATATGCTTTGTCTTTATAGGCAAAGAGGAAAGGTGTCTCGCAGTTGATGACTGGTCTTATATTTGGTGTGCATGCACTTGTTGTCTTTGCTACATCACCCTTCTTTGGGAAATATGTAAGTAATTAAGGTCCTATTTTCAGTTAATTTTGAACATACTTAATTTTAAATTGCTGTGTTCTGCATTCCTAAGTTCATTAGTCTTAAAGGGACATCCGTGGCTAGACTACTTCTATCCTGATATGATAGCTATAATCATATACATATTCTTTCCATATTCAGCAAAACATAGGAAAATGTTTTGAAATAGTCGAGATTGAGATTTAAAAATGTGGAGCTCATTTCCAGTAAGCTGCCATCTTTTAAGATTTCACTCAGGAAGTGATGTCATCAAATTTTATAACCTTGCCTGTGACAGTATAGGAGAGTAGCTCAAATCATTTCTAGATAAGTGGTCCTTCTTTATGTGCAAAAATATTTTTAGAGCTTGTCAGCTTAGAACAAAAGAAGAGAGTTTTAAAAGGACTAAATCATAGACAAAATTGAAAAAGAAAGGTTTTCTAATTTTGATAGCTCCTTACCTAATGCTATATGCAAAATTGGGAGTTGCTGGCATCATATCCTGGGTGAAATCTTAAAAGAAGGCAGCCTACTGGAGTTTAGCACTGCATTTTTAAATGATCAATATTGACCATAACAAAACATTCTGTGTTTTGCTAAACATGGAAAATATGTATGGTTATAGCTACATACTATACTTTGGAGTAAGATTGTCTAGTCTGGCAAGGTATATACCTATATGTCAACTACGAATTTGATATTTCAAAGTATACCCTTGACTCCATTTTGTTTATTAGGTATCGTTTTGTAGTGGTACTGTAAACGTTGAATGATGGTAAAGGTGTCGGGGATTTCACTCACCCATTGTTTTCTTTATTAATTTGTACATGTATTTTTATAAATCAGTATTGAATCTTTGCAGCTGTATAGGATAGGTGCTAAGTTCGTGTTAATCGTAGGATTGCTCGTAGCTGGAATATCCAATGTGATATTTGGGTAGGTGCATCTCAAAAATCTAGAATTAATTTCTCAGAACCCTTAACAGTTGTTGCCTTTTCTTGATTTGATGAATATCTAATGTAAAACAATTCTTCTAAATATATATGAATTACCATGATTTCAACAAAACAACAGACAAATGTCATTTGAGATAAATCTACTCATCTGTTATAGGTTTCTGGACGATTCCCCCGATGGCTTTGTGTATGTTGTGCTGTGTTTGATCGTGCGAACTCTGGAGGGTCTAGGATGCAGCGCATTTGAAACTGCAGGGTTTGCTATCATGGCATATACATTTCCCAGTCGGGTCTCCACAATGTTTGTACGTCTTCTATTTAAGCTTTTATGGTTGCCCACGTGTCCGTCTGTCTATATATGAACACTATTGGGTTTAAAACCTCTGTCGATAGGATTACTGATTTACGATTGTTGGGTTCATCATCAATACAAAAGAGTCCTTGTTTGAAAGCTTGCCTACATTCAAAATGGCCGCCATTTTAGTCGCGTAAAATTTACTTTTAGACAATTGGGTAGTTTTATAAATGATTTCATGCATTGCAAAATCCCCGTAAGTGTAAACAGTAGCTTTATGGAATAATTTTGTAAGAAGGAGTGGTATCGATATGGTGAACTTTTTAAAAACATTCTGAAGATTTTACACATCTACAATTTAATGGTTATCTTTTGGATGGTAACATTATAAATTGAAATATATATATATAGGGTGGTCCAAAAAAGGGAACCCCTACAACTGGCCATATTTCACTTATTACTTGCAGGAATTCTTTTTTATTTTCACATGTTGTAGAGGAAGGTCTATAATTTATGTTGGTACCATACCTTTTTCTTAGTCTTGAAATTTGAAGAAATTATAAGCCCTAACCAAACATTACTGAAAATGGACAAAATGTGATTTTCAATATCCGCGATTCTTCAACCCTTCAACACCTTTCCCCTGAGAATCTTTTAAGCTGTAGTTTTAAAGAACTACTATTTTCTGACTTTGTTCACTTTTAAATCCTGCACATTATGGAGAAAAACTAGCATCCTACATTTGTTAGTTTTAAGGTTATTGTGATCCAAAGAAATGTGCTAAGCTTCCACAGATGAAAACATTTTCCAGTGAAATCATGAACATACCCCTATATATGATCTTGAAATGTCAATATCTTCATAAATCATGGAGCAATCCTAATGATATATGGCTCAAAACATTGAATATGGTCACAGGGGGACTAACTTTCTTCAATAAGAGGCCCGCCTCTAACTGTTGGTGTAGGTAACATACCCCTGAACTGTTGAACAGTTAAAAATGCTTCAAAATGATCAATGAAAGTGTGAAATATTTTTTCTGCTTGAATAGTGTCCCTTTTGTCATATGGTAGAGTTTTAAACGTGTATCTCTAACTGAAAGCTGTTTAAGATCATCCAATGTGTTTCAACAATTTCCGTGGATCACATTTGTAAAATTTTGTACAATATCTAATTTCCAGGTATGTTTGTTAAACACTTGTAATTTCTTCAAAATTTAAGACTGAGAATAAACTATGGCATCAACCAAAATGTTAGACCTTTCTCTACAACATGTGATAATATGAGCCAATTCATGCATGTATTAAGAAAAACGTAGCCTGTTGCAGGGGTTCACTGTTTTGGACCACCCTGTATACTTTTCTCTATACTGTTTTAGAAAACACATCGGAAACTTTCTTTTGTTCTTGGTATCATATGTTCGGAATGAAATGAAAAATCTATCCCAACCTCATTGGAACAAAACGACATAAACACAACGTGTTCAGGTCTCTCAATATTGTTATTGTACAAAGGATAGTTTGGTTGATTTCAAAAAAGTATCTTGTTAACGAAATAAAAGGTTTATCTTAATTTTTATCTATTTTTGTGCATACCTTTTGTTAAATCAACCAAACTTTCCTTTGTATAACCATAATATTTAGGTCTAAGGAAATGTATATGTTATTTTGTTCCAACAAGGTTCGGAAAGACATTTTATTTCATTCTCAAGAATTGGTAGAAAGGCACAAAAAACAATTGCACAAAATGTATCTTATTTTTTATTGTGTGTCATTTTTGGATTTGTCCAACCTTAAATATTGTCTTTAAGCCTTGTCTTCTGGTTTCAAGCCAATTGTCTGTTGATCTGATTTAAGGATCTTTTGTTAATTATCAATACAAAAAGGCCTCTTGCTTCGAAAGTTTGCCTATTTTCAAAATTGCAGTCATTTGTGTTGAGGGAATTCACTTTTTAGCATTTTGTAGCTTTGTAAAAACCCGTGTCACTGTCACAATATTTGTTTGTCGACAAGCTTTTGGATTTTGTATACTAAACACTTTTCTATGAAACTAGTCTAGAGGTCTCAAGCCAAACCATTTGATGGATTGATCTGATATTATTAGTTTATTTCAGGTGGGTCTGTGTAAATGAGAAAGGGCAATTCCAGAATGTGATTTCTCGACTTCTTATTCAAGTCATGTTGTCACAATAAATAGCTTGGAGCATTGTATGTGGTATATTCTCGTAGACAAGATAGATCCTCCTCTTTCCTACCATTACGCTTGGCTTTGAAAAAGCGACGTCCCTCAACCCAGTTCATAATATGACTATTAATTTGGCGACAAAAATTGAACTGAGAGGGAATTCCACATTTAGTGTGATGTCATCAAAAGTTGTGTAGTGTAGCACAAAGCAATATTAGTGATAAATTATCTGAAAATATACTTTCACCTTGAGGCTTTTCTGTTGATCCATCGAGTTGGTATAGGTTGTATTCATAGAAAGAGGAGTTCACCTCATGTTGCAGGAATTGTACTTTAAAAAAGAACATTTGCTTAATATGTGTAATATTCTTCTGATTTTTTGCACTTTAGGGTATAATCGAAGCAGTCATTGGTTTTGGTTTTATGGTAGGACCCGTGATTGGAGGAGCTTTGTACCAGGTACGCTTTACTCTCTGTATGCCATAATAACGAGGTGTAATTAGGTCAATTGCTACAGTATACTATTTCAACCTGGGCGAACGTGGTTGTGTTCAACATTTTGATATTTTTAGGTCGGTGGTTTTAAGCTCCCCTTCATCCTTTCAGGAGCTCTTGTTATAATAGTTGCAATAGTGTGTATATGGCTCCTTCCATCAACTCAAGGTAAATATTTCGAATAAGGAAATTATTATTTGTAAAACACTCTAATGTATCTGGTCTGCCTTTGTTAAAAGAAGGAAAATAGGGTACACTGGCCACATATGTGATGTCTGGGAAATTGAAAAGTGTCTCCCATGACAAAAATAAAACTAACATGAATAAAGTTTTACTGACGCACTTTGATGAATAATATGTAAAATCATAAAAATTGAATTCTAATCATGGTTTTTGAATAATGTGACGAGGTTTTTTGGAGGCTGTTTCTTTGTACGTTAAAAGATAAATCATGATGTGGAATTTTTACAATTAAATCTGATATTTTCAGGCGTAGCACAGTTGAAAGGGTCTATTCTGCCACTCTTCAAAATGCCCATCACCTTCATATTATATTACTGTATCTTTGCCGGAGCAGTCGTCGTTAGTTTCCTTGACATTTCTTTTGCTCTGCATTTAAAACCAGTAAGTACTGTATGGCTCGGATTGATATCATTCTAAAAAGGTGTAACAAACAACGACCTGGGCCATTTGGAAAGTTATTTCTGTCCCTTGAAGCTATTTTCCGTCTAAGTATTAACATCTATATAGCAGTGACCAAGGACGTGCAGTGACTAAGCAAGTATATTGAAGTATGTATATATATATTCGGAAAAGTATCATGGGAAGTAGGTGCATTCTAAAGCAGTTTTAAAGCATACATATCACATATACTTACACAGAGTATTCTTAAAACTTTTTCAGTTGCATCTAAGTCCTATCCTTGTGGGCGCTGTGTTTTTAATATCAGGAGGTGTTTATGCCCTGCTGTCGCCATTGCTTGGCTATATTCTGGATAAAACGGCAAGTATAAATACGATGAATACGTCAACATTTCTTGTCTAAACAACACATTATGTAAATATCACTTAGCCACTGTCTATCTTGCATTGGATGTTTATTTGCTTCAGTCCAATATTTCGATAATGGTAGTAGACAGTCTATACTATTGTAATACAAGCATAATATTTCGTGTGCTATAGAGAATACCTCGACTTTAGCATTTTAATTGTATTCTTATTTCAGAAAATTCGTATCTATTCGAAATATCAATAGAAGGTTTGTTTGAGGTAGATTTTATGATGTTATATGAATTTTTTAGGGCTGGTATAAACGGTCGATGGCTTTAGGGGGACTGTTAGCGCTAGTGGCTTTCTCATTAATGGGGCCTTCACCATTTCTTTTCCTACCGAAGTAAGTATTTGAAGACATACATGTATTGAGCTAGGAGGAAATATAGGACTGTACCAAGAGTAAATACTGAACGTGGATATTGATACGGAGGCAGAGATTAATATACTAGCTGAGCAAATGAGAGCTTCAAAGTCTGGTTCTTATGAAAAAATAAATATAAGAGGGTCAGCTTTAAGGAAATGTTGATTTGATTTGTTCCATATGGTTCTTCTTTTAGGCCTGATATAGCTTAGAATGTATAATCTACTGATTATACAGTACTATAATAATATAATATGCTACAATGTTTTTGTTTTAGGGATTCCCTGTGGTTGAATATTGTCGCTAGTGTAGTACTTGGGATAAGCTTTTGTACTCTTTTAATACCACCGCTCCAAGAGCTTGTGACAGCAGCAATGTAAGTTCACTGATATATCCTGTATAATATTGCAGAAAAGAGGTCGATTTTATGATATACAGGGTGTCAAATAAGTCCCGTACCCCCCCCCCCCCATCTCCAGCCAAAACCAAGATATTTGGTACCAAGTGCGATATATCATTGGAAAGGTCTTCCAAAGTTATGTTGATTGGCATATATCTGACACATGTCAATCAATCTCAGAGATTTTTACATTGTATCAATTGAGGTGACCATATGCCTAGAAACATGGCATTTTGGCGTATTTGGCACTATTTTAAGAGTCGGGTATAAGAAAGGTCACGGGGCCAAAAGATGACTAAATATGTTCATGGCGATGAATTTAACCAATTTCTGGATAGGGTTAGATGTGTAGAAAATAGAGGTGCAAGTGGTGAAAACGATTTTGTAACAAGTGGAATGTGAAAAAGATTAACTTTTTGATGTATTTCTGAGGTCATATCCTTGTCATTTTGACGCAAAAAAGCTACTTAAAGGAGGGCACGTTAATCTTAAAAGACATCATAAAAATATAGGTAAATTGCATCCAAAATACTTGAGAGTTGGTGAGTTAACATAACTTTGGATGCTCTTTCCAATGGTATATCACACTAAGTACCTTCCGTTAAGGTTTTAACTTTAGCAGGGGGGTCGGGACTTATTTGACGCCCTGTATATAACCTGCTTTAACAACAATTGTTTCATGTAAATGAAAAGCTTCATTTGTCCATTTATCAATAAATCCTGTGTCTTTTTTTTTCAAAGATATATTCACACAGCTCTTAATCTAAATGTAGCTTATCTAAATGTGTTTCAGTAAAAGTGGATACCCTGAAAACCTCGATACTTATGGAATCACATCAGGACTTTATAAATCTGCATTTTATATTGGGTAAAATATGCTTATACTTTATTATTCAGGGTGTTCGATTTACATTTTACAATTGGGTAATTGTTCGGTAGTGATGGCAAATCAGAAGTGGTGACATATTGCTATAGTCTCAATACTTTGTGTATTCCGGTGTTCCGGCGTTTTGTGTTCGGCGGTTTGAGTTCGGCGTTAGGCGTTCGGCGACTATAACAAATGGCAAGTTCTGACATTTGGCATGTAAATACCTCGTTTTTTAACTCTAATGTAGTAATTAAAAGGCAATTACTCCATATGATATATAATGTTAGCATTTTCTGAATTTTAACGAAGTTTTGGTAAAAAACATCAAACCGTGGCTATTTACGGGCGGGGAAACTCAAGATGCTCTCATTGGTATTTTAAGATCGGCGTTTTTTCATTTATTTTCAGGACTTTTGCGGGTTCAGTTGGAGGCGGATTTATTCTCGATAAAATCGGATTTTCTTGGACTGCATTGATTATTGGTTTGATTGGAGTTTCGTGCACATTATTACTAGCGTTATATGGAGCTGTTAAGATGTTTTGCTTTAAGGCCACGAAAGATGGCTGTTTGATTTGATAATCAAACTTGCTGACAAAATAACAATTTAGAATATGGTGAGACAGATGCACATCTTTCTTATGTAAAAATAGAAAGGTTCAATTACATTCATATTGAAATAAAAGGCAATTAATTACAGACTTGATTAAAATATTTCTCAAGCCTGACTTGCTATTTGTATTGTTAGTTACACAACAAAAATATCATAATTGGGCGTTTCATTGCTTTTATCTTAGAAGGTTAAGCAATAGATCAAAAAAAACTAAATGCAAATTCATATAAATAATATTTATTCTGCATTAATTTATAAGATGTAATTACTAAATAAATTATGTGTGATTTCTCCCAAATTTTAACGAATTCTTCATTAACTAGCAGCCTGGCTTCTCCCAATTCTGGTATGGACATATTATATGTTGATTGTGCGGTTGGACGAAAACAGAATTCAATATTTGATTTGATTTCACCCCATCTACGTGTATACTAAAATCTGAGAAGAAAAGAAATAATACGTATTACAGTTTAACAATATTCATTTATTAACTATATAGTTTCTCAAAATTGAAAATTGGATAAATAATGCCACATGTTTTCAGTAGCCTATACATGTGACGTCAAATTAGTTGAATACCTGTATTTTTTAAATACAACTTTCATATCGATGACTTATACATGGATGGAATACCTTGTGGTATTTTTAGTCACATGGTACATGACTGACCAATCACATGCTGATTATCACTACAGAGAAATAATAATATACAAATATTGAATTCTGTGGAATTCTGTGGAATTCCAGTTCTCAACCTTTATACGTAGAATCATCCTTGGAAATCTTAATTGAATCACTCACGGGTTGGCTGGAAACCTGTGGACAATATTTTTGAGTGCCAATTCAGCCACCCATCCGCCGAGCAAACTAATCATAATATAGCATCCGACATAGCCGTAGGGACCGGGAGTTCGGTGGGTTCGGACGAACCCACGGACAGGGTTTCCCCAAAAAATATTTGTGGAAAACCAGAAACATTAAATTCAATTTATATGACCAGTAAATAAAACATAATAAAGTTGTACAATTCTCTCCAAAAGTATGGTAAACCAAATGTCTCAATACTAACAAATTGATTTAGTTTTGCAATATTTCGATTTACTCTTTAAATCTTTTCAAGCAACTGAAAATTTTTCCCATAATTATAAATAAATTTGTTCAATCAATTTAACATAAAATTTGTTATTTTTTATTTTAACATAAAAACAACTACTTATTGTCTTACTACTGATGAAAACACATTTTCTTTCAAGTCTGTGCGCCTTCGTTTTGTTTTATTTCAAACAAAAAATCTTGCCCGGAACTGATTAGTCCCCAGGAGCAAATATCAAATAATAGAAACTTTTTGAAATGAGTTAGTATGAAAAGCACACATGTATTTATCATTTATAAACACAAGCATTTGAATGGGTATAGCATTTATTATCCACCACTTCGATTTCTTTTGTGATGTGACTGCTATATAAAGGCCATAGCCAAGATTCTCAAAAGAGTTATACTTTTGCTGAATTTCAATGGACATTTGTAACGCGCGTGCTCCTTAATTCACGTGTACACCTCCATATACAGGTTGACCCAGAAAAATTATCCTCTCATCTTAGTATAAACTCAAACATGATTTTTTAATTTATCTGCGTATATACACTGTTTAAATTCCACGTTTTAAAATGATCACATTTTCCAACCAGGTATGGTCTAGTGATATTGTCCAAAAATGTTAAAAATGCAATTTTTTGAAATTGAGATTTGTGTCTTAGCCATTATTTGAGCCATTTCTGGATTGCTTTCATACACATTATATTATCAATAGAATGTAAAATCTACCCCTTAAACAATTCAACAATCTCGTCAAATACTGTATAAGTGGTAATTTTGCCTTATCATTTAATTTGCCTATTTCCTAATTTTTGCCAGGTTCGGAAAATTAAATGTCGGAAATATTGTCTTTATAATGTAATCCAATGGGAGGTTTCTTGTCATTAGGAAAATTAAAATTAGGAAAATGATGAAATTTGACCATTCGGAAAATTAACCACTCGGATTAAATACCACTTATACAGTATGATGCACTGACTGCTTATTAGGTAAATTCCAATGATTTACAGGGTGTCTTCAATCAATATTAAGTGTGTTTAGAGAGTGGGTGCTTAGGCATAAGAAGTGTATAGCTAGAGATGGACATTATCTTGAATAGCTTATTTTCATAAAAATGGGACTTTAGGACTGTTTTTATATTGTATTTGTGGTAGTAATAGACCTGTGAGTATGAATAAAGCTATCAGAAAGAATAAATATGTTTTTGAAAGTTGTGACGTAAACAAACTTGCCCCGCCTTTTTGTTGTTTCGGTTGCTACAGCAACCACAACTCTAGCCAATCAAATAGAAGACGCTTTAAATTCACAGAATAAAAGTAAAAAGGTTTAGGCTACAAACTCTGAAAATTTCATCAAGATTGGTGCAATATTAAGAAAGTTACAATATCTTTCACCTTATTTATTGGACACCATGTATGCATTTAACTCTCTCTCTCTACACAAAAAAATCATGAAAAGTCCTTTTAAACGGAGATATAGTTATTCCCAAATTAAGGGGTGACGTTGGGGGTCACCTGTACTTGGACTTGAATTATATTTTGAATTTTATATTTTCAATTCAAAGAAAGAACAAATGGGTATTTTCAGCACTATAGTAGGTGTCTTTTGTTGTAAGGCATTGCAATTTGAAAGATTTTTTTTAGCAATTTTAGAGCCAACGGAGTACCATAGATATCGTGTTATTTCAATTTGGTCTGTTTGAAATTTCAGCCTATGTTTCATTTTTACAAAACTAATTATCAACTGCCACTTCGTCAAAGAGTATTCACGTAGCTATAAAGACATCTGTGTAGTCCTATTAATAGAGTTTTTTAGAAAAATCATAATCTCAGTATTAAATTGTGGGAATTGCATGCTTCAGAATTTGACATCTTTGTGTGAACTTTGCATCGTCGGCTTCCACGCTCAATCACTACGTTCTATCCCGAGGTGAGGATAGGTCCCAAGCTTGTTGAAGCAAAATGTGAAGTTTGTGTGAACTCTTAAGTCTATCTCCCTAAAGTAGCTCGTTTTAAAAAGATTCATGCTGATAAAGATATTTAAAGATGACAGCTCAACGGGATGGCCATGACACTGATTTTTAGCGTTTTTACCCCCCTAGGAAAATATTTTAGGGGGTACTATAATATAAGTTCATAACTCAAATGATATATGAACTATTGTTCTGAGTTCAACAGCATACATTGTTAGTACAGAGATGAATACTATCCTAAAGTTATAGGTTGATATCTTTGTTGGTTTCGGAAAAAATACAATTAATAAGAAAAAAATATGCAATTTTTGTCATTTTTTACTTGCCTATTTCATATTTGTAGCTTCAAACAACATATGACAATTTTATCAGCTCAAAGTAGAATTCTAACAACATTCCCTAGCTATGTGTGATATTGTTATATATCTATTATAGTGATGTAGTACTATTTTGTAATTTTAATAGGATTTTATAGTGCCGTACCCCTGGTAAATAGCAGAAAGTTGGTTTTTTCTGGTTTTAATATTCTATTGACTTCTTAGTGGAAGATACAATCATTTTTTGTCAGTTTACAATGAGTAGCATTACAATGGTTAACTATTCACATGAATAGAGGGTTGGGACCTCAAAAATACCAGAACTGTGAAGTGGCATCCTCTTCAGGCAACCCTCTTCAGGGCATTTTCCTTACACTCCGTTAAAATCTGCAGGGGATATTATAAGAAACCTATATATCTCAGATACTAATGAAGATATTTACTTCAAATTGTCAGGAATTGGACCTGGTATGATAAAAATCGAAAAGAAAACAATTCTGTTGCTATAGTAACAAGAACACCACACTATTTGTTTCCTGAGAAATGTGTTTTAAGAGGTTTTGTCATTCTCCTCATATTTTTAATTCGTCATAATTGTCTGTACAATGTGGAATGATTAAATTATGGTAAAATGATATTTTCTATTCATGCTATGTTTTTAAAACAGAAGTTGCTATGGCAGCAACATAGATCAGAGAAAAAATCCTAGGAAGATCACTCTATTTGTCAGGAAATAAAAATGGAAACTACAACATGAGTTTCTTTCTACTGAATAGCAATTTGGTAAACCATGGCTGACACACACAAGAGAAAACGTTTATCAGCTCTATGTCATTTTGTTGTAACTTTTCTTATTTGGCCTATAAGTCATTTTTATCTATCGTGCTCTGGGACTTATAACACATAATGCCGAGTCTTCTCCAACTGCAAAGGAAGGCAAGATTTTAATAATTAACCTTCATAAATCTCAACAAAAACGGCTTAAGATTTGGACAATGCTGAGAAACTCTGATGGAAATTAGACGAAACATTATAATAAGTGAGTGGTCCAAAAAATAACACTTACATGCTTTGGAAGAGTAATGCTCCCGAGTGAATTTTGACAATTGTCGAAAAGTGGCAAACAACATTCATTAAAGTTCAATATGGCTATTTCGCTTCTATGGCATTAAGATATGGTACGGTCTCAGGATGAACAAGGGGCAATCAACAAATTTCACAAGTGACACTCTATCTTATCGTATTTGAAGACATGTCAAAAATCTGGTAGAAATAATTTTGTCACTCCTGATTTGACCTGGAAAGGTTCAGGTAGGTTATTGCATTTGGATTATGCCTATTTTCTGACCATGAAGACGAGTATATATCTTAGATCCATTCATTATTTCAAAGAAATACAGGGATAATAAAGCCAATCGGACTTGGAGATATTTAGCTAGCAATCAACCCATCAACATATTTTTTCAAAGTTGTTGACCTAATTTTCTCCAAAAATGCAAATATGTTTACACTGTTTAATGCATTACTATTCTTTATTTTAATGTATCAAATAGATCTTGAAAGGAAAACCGAATTTCCCTAAGATTAGTGTTCCCCATTTCCCCATTGAAAAAACTCATACTATCCATTTGTTTCAGCTCATTCAGGTCATCCGAATTCAGTATAATGTCCCTGGAGGAATCCACTTTTCCTTTCAGGAAAAAGAATATGTCTCAAAGCATATTCTATAGATATGCGTTCAACAATATCATATAAAAGGTTGCATTTTTAGTAAAAATTAGGTCAACATTTTTTTTTAAAGTATGTTGATTGGTCCATCGCCCCTTTAATATCACTTAGGTCTGATTAATTTCATTATACTTTTCTTGAAGATAATGAATGGGTCTAAAAGATATACCCATGTTCATGATCAGAAAATATTCATAATTCAAGTTAGAATTGTCCGAAATTGTTTGCGATAACCAACTTGCTCCTTTAATGTAATACTATCAAATGCTTTAGTTATGACAGTTGAAGTAAACTAAAGTCTTGGTATTTAGGCAGAAAACAAAATTGAAAGCAACGTGAACAGTTGACCTACCAATGTATTTCTTACAATCTCAAATCATAATATCTCCCTAAAGATCCACAATATGTTATTAATTGGTAAAGTTGTTTACGATTCAAATTGTAAAAAGGGGGGAAATGTTCAAATTCTCCCAAATAATAATAAATATGGTTATCATCTTTATAGGAAAACAAATGCATCATTGTAAAAATAAAAATGAATAAAAATAAAAAAAAGTTTTCTTTAAATAAAGTATAGACATAAGGATATTAAGTAAAAGGACATGACAAGGAATGATAGGAGCCAAAAATATTCGAAATTGAAACAATTTTTGTCAAAGTGAGTGCTGATAGCTACCAGTACCAGCCCACTCGCTATATATGCTAAAGGATAAACAGTAAATAAGTTACACTAGTTTATACAAGTGTGAGGCACCATCTGTGGTATCTGTGTCTAGAGTTAGTGATGTTGGCACTGTTTGACAATGTTACCACCAATAATAAGAAGCAAGTATTGGCTGCAACTCCACTCCTCTGGCTACGAGCAAGTGGCAAACCTTTTATGCATATTGCAGCTAGCTTGACTGCCGGAAAGTCATCTTTGGTTAATAAAGATTCTTAGCTACTTTTTTAAAATCTGGCTGTGATGCATGATGGCTTAATGAGGACTCTGCTATATGGTCAGATGATGAGAACTAACAGTTTTACTGAACTTTTGCCATGATTTGCACATTTTAAATGACCCTTCTGAATGCGTTGTAAAGGATTATTAGGTATATACCGGAGGTATGTATGGCTCAAATGGCCCATGGCCTAGTACATGGGACACCATAGTATTTGAGCAAGATTGCCACCATAGTCTAGTTGCTCAAATGAGATCAATTGATGATCATAATGTTTAGACTTTATGTCAATGTCCAGACTAAATGCCAACCTCTGTAGTATGTGATTACACTAGATTTCATTATGATACATGTACTAAATTGAAAACTTACATGTAAAATATCTAAAGTCCTATATTCTAGTAATGAATGAATTAAAATTTCACCTAACATTTGATAATGTTTTGAGTGCATTGATTGGTGTCTAATAATACATTTTATTAACTTAATGCTGCAAAATGATGAAATTGACCACGTCCACTTTCTTCTATTTTCCAGGGGTAGGGCACTATAAAGTCAAATTAAAATTACAAAATAGTACTTCATCACTAAAATAGATGTATTACAATTTCACACATAGCTTGGATATGTTGTTAGAATACTACTTTGAGCTGTTAAAGCTGTCATGTTTTGCTTGAAGCTACAAATGTAAATTTGGCTAGACAAATATTGCGTATCTTTTTCCTATTTATTGTATTATTTTGAGACCAATGAGGATATCAGGCTATACCTTTAGGACGGTATTCAGATTTGTACTAGCAATTTATGGTGTAGAAATCAGAACAATTGGTCATATATCTTTTGAGTTCTGAACTAATTTCATAGTTCCCCCTAGAATATTTTCATAGGGGGGTAAAAATGCCAAAATTCAGTGTCATGGCCATTCCGCTGAGATGTCACCTTTTAATATCTTTATCAGCATGAAAAACTGATTTGGTAAAAATAGGTCTGTTGCTTTTTCTAAAAAATGCCTCAAAACTTGAATTATGGAAATTGGAACCTGTCTAATATACCTTCAATTGAATATTCCCTTACACAAAACAATACTGAAAAAATGTCACTTATTCGTGAAAATGCCGATATGTATTCTTATCACTGTTACGCCTGGGAGAAATTAAAAGCATTTTCTTTAGCTTTTAGTAGGTAGCACTTGGTAGTTGCAAATATAGAAATCACCGTTTTCAATGTGCCGTTCTTCGTAGCTTGTGCCGCAAGAATAATTATAACGGCATCATCGTTGCCCTTATTTAGGCAGTCTGCTCGAGATATCAACTGCTCGACGCTGATTGTCAAATCTTTTGATTCAGCATACACGAACATCGATATTGGAAATCCTTTTCCTGCCATTCCATCTATCATCGAAACATGAGGATTCGATCCCGAGACCCTTGGATTTATGTCGGTCAGAAACAGTTCCCCGTTACGTGTTTCCATGACATCAAAACAAAGATAACCAAAGTAGCCCATCTCGTGAAGCTTCTTGATCGCAGGCTGCAGGAATTTCACCATACGTAGATTAATTTTTTCCTCTTCTGGAGTCCTATAAAAGATACCTCCAGTCCAATTCCTCGCAGGGCTACTACTAAAAGTCTGATTGCTGAAACCTCCAAGGTTGACAGAGCCATCCTTATGAATGTATAACTGAACTCCACGATCACCTATTACGTCAGTTAAACGTTCTTGAAAGACTAACTCTCCTTTCCAACCCATTTTCATAACCCTTTCTTCATATTCGAGAATTTCTCGATCAGTTGTCGCAATCTTTACACCATCACTACCAGCGGCAACTGGAACTTTGATCACACATGGAGCCTTTGCCTCTTTTCTCACCATGTCTCTTGGTTGTTTAATTTTTATTTTGGGGATAAATGCCTTAGAGTAGATTTCGTAGAATGTATCAGGATTAATTGTGTACTTTTGATCTGAGATTTGTTCACATGGCATTTGAGTAAATAACGAGCCATCATCAACCTTAGCAAGATTGTCATCATTTAGAACCCTAATATCCGTACATTCTTCATAATAGGGCATCCATCGGCTCCAGTGTGCCTTCAGCGAATCCAGATTTCTGGGGATCTCCAACACCATAACAGGTACCTCAGAGCCGATTGTTGCAATGGTCACCATTGCCCAGACAGCAGCCGAATCAAATGAATAAAATGGGAACTCCATCGTTTGGTACTTCTTGAGATTTTTCAAAGGATAGTTTGTATTCAACGCAGAGCTAGGATACATTGTAAAAACGACAGGATTTGCGATATCCTGTTTTAAGAAATCGCCAAGTCTACATCTGGTAAGTCTTCCATCAGCAATTATTGACATCTTACAAAAATTGTCACGTTTCACCCTCCGATGTCCAGCGCCTTGCTTGTGGTATCTGAAAGCAACTGAAGATGAGAAAAATATATGCTCTAGGACCTACATGTAGTAAACATTTATAAAACATCTCGAGTACAAATAGCAATTCCAAATATTTATAATGGTTGACTTCGGACAATCTAAGATCACCTTAGAGATACATTTGGTCTATTCTTTGACACGTGCTTCTATTTTATTATTTTAATGACAAACTTCACTCCGCCTAAGTTCATTTAAGCTAAGTTCACACCAACGGCGCTTTGATGGCGCTTTAATGCGGCATGCAAAGCGGCTTTGCACGACTCTTAACAAGCGATGAATCAAACTCTTTACACCTCTATGCACTTCTTGGGCACACACCGTGAAAATCAGTGCAAAGACCATGCCAAAAAGTATTTGCGCTCTTGGCACACTGAACATGATTTTGTGTAAACAACTAACCTAATTACTAAAAGCAATACATACAGTATTTATAATAAAGTAATCATAGGTAACGGTATATTTTTTTTTTACTAATGGTAGTATTGAAATATTCCGAGTATTTTCTCTGGTACTTTTAATTTTGATCTTTTTCTATTTATTCATGTTTTCGCAGTCTGTTTGAGAACATATAAAAGTAGAAATATCAAACAGACTCGACTCGTTTGCATACACGCTGACTTATTTAAACATTTTGGCAATTTCATCCCGTCTTTTGAAAATATATTGGCAATGCTAATCGACTCGTTGATTCTAAGTGAAGAAAATACATATCACGATATGAGAAAAGAAAGGCGTTTTCAAAGCAGATAAAACGCGCAATAAACTTTGAAAACATTGATACATCAGGCCAATTTAATATATTTATTTTGATCTGAAAATATTGATTAAATGTATCTTTATATTTTAAAGATTAACCTTACTTTTCGTTTGAGTATTGGATTTCGGAGTAATGTGTTTTAATTTAGTTAATACAAATTATCGCCAAGTTTACTTGTGAATATACTTAGGGGCATTTTAAAACACAATTAGGCAAAACAAGCAGATTCAGTCGGATGTACCCTTCTCTCTACCGTTCTTTCCCGTCCTATCCAACAACAGTCAGGTACAACTTCCTACGAATTTCGCTACATCTAACTCTATGATTAATGGCTAGCTATTTTTGATAATATCTTAGACTAACAGGAGACTTGATCTAAATCTTGATATGCGGAAAACGTATTTTTGGTTTATCAACAAATACCGCACACAATACATGCCTGTAGCGACCGGGGATTCGAGCATTTCGTGCGAACCCCGGTGAAAATTCCTCAAAATTTGATACTTCAAATGTATCTGAGATTTTCAATATTTTCTATTATTTATTGGCATATTTTCTTGTATCCATTCGTTTAGAGTCACTGTTGTATATAACCAAAAGACTAGTAGCTATGTGGGAAGGCATTTTAAAATTACAATGTTACAATGTTAAAATGCTAGGACATACCGGTGTAAAAGAAATTATGGTCCCCTAATTATGGCACACCATGGTACCACATATATTACATCAACTTTTAAATGTTATGTTTCTGGCTCCACATTGATATATTGTTGTTTGTGCCAAGTATTTCATATCGTAAATGGCTTGCTGGTTCATCTCAGGGTTAAATCTCGCTTCATCAAGCTTATGACTGTGTTTAGTTCACAGCAGGAAGAACACCCTTCAATCAATTTTTGCCCCATGTGCCTCATTATCACTGGTCAACAACTGGAGTTTGTATCATCCAAGTTGCTGGAAGTCGTTCAAATCGATTTCAGCTCATCCAAGTAAGATCTACACGTATATTATAATTATTTTGGCATGCGAACCAATGAATTCAAAGGATAGGTATCGATATGGTGAACTGAATTCAACATTCGAAAAGTATTTATATTTATTTTATATAACTGTTTTTGTAATCATTTTTTGTTTTTTAATGCAATTCTTTTTTTCCTTTTTACCAATTCTTGAGAATAAAATAAAATGTCTTTCCAAACTTTGTTGGAATAAAATAGCATATACAACATTTTCTTAGACCTCTCAATATTATAGTTATACAAAGGAAATTTGGTTGATTTCACAAAAAGTATGCAAAGACAAAACCCCCCAAAACAGATAAAAATTAAGATAGACCTTGTATTCCATTAACAAGATACTTTTTTTAAATCAAACAAACTTTGCTTTGTACAATTACAATATTGAGAGACACAAACACGTTGTGTTTATGTTATTTTGTTCCAATTAGGTTCGGATAGATGTTTCATTTCATTCCGAACATTTATTTATTTATGTATTATCATATTCATTTAGTATTATCAGTGCAAAAATCAAAAGTTGAACATTATAAAATATGTTACAATTAATATGAATTGAATGAAGCAAGATAGATATCATGCCAGCTCAAGTCATAAAATACAACAATATACAAAAATGCCTGCACATAAACAAGGCAAAAGTGAAAAATACAAACATAGTACATTTGTGGAAAAATAACAGTACATGCTCATGGCTCAGTAACAATTTATTAATGTTTTTTGTAATTGTATTTAATGGAGTCAAATGATGGTAAATATTGAAGGGAAGTTGGTAGTTTGTTTCATATTATTGTTCGAGAGTATTGAACTGATTTTTTGTTAAGTTTGATTTAAATTTGCGTGGAATAATATGATACCAAGAACAAAAGTGTCTGGTGTGTTTCTAAAACAATATAGAGAAAGGTATATATATAATTCAAATAACCATCCAAAAGATGACCATTAAATTGACGATTTGTAAAATTTTCAGAATTTTTTGATGAATGGTTTAAGAGAAACGCATGTTCAAGAAGTTCACCGTATCGATACCACTCCTTTAAGATTTATTTATTCCTCTTCACAAGTTATAAGAAATGCAAAAATGTCTCATACATAAGCAACTAGCAACCTTATTATTTTGAAAGAAAGTAATCTTGAAAGGTTAAAAAAAGAAACGTTTTCATTATAACACCTTTGATGCGGTTAAAAATGACCTTTAATGTCTAACTTACTATATGAAAAAAGTTTGAGAATGTGATGTGAAAATAGAACTAAAATAGAACAAAAATAGGACTAGTTTTTCTAATCATTACCTTACGATTTAATAGCATGCTAGGCTACTCAGTATCCGTCCCCGCGTGGTTTATTGCAAATAAATCTTTTGATTGATTTTATTTTGAAACTAAAAGACATCAATGCGTATACTTCCCATGCAGAAGAGCCACTCTGTATAAAGACATGACCTTTGAGAAGAGAAAAACTCCCAAAGGATATAAAATCTACTGTTTTAGCATAAATGTAAATAACTACCTAATACTATATTTCTTACCTGGAGCTCTCCTTAATCAACAAATACTTGCTATAATAGCAATCGATCCTCATGCGTTTTGAAACGTTTCAAATATGTTTACTAATATTGCAGATTTCGGAAAATGAACAACCAATCAAAAAGAAGTGCTAATATTTTTGACAACGTAAGCCAATCATCTACAATTTGACGTTGATGTTTTGCATATCATATAATATACAGTTCGTCTCAAACATTAGGGTGACTGGGATTTGTATAAAACAGTAAATTTTCTCAATGCAATAAACTTTTTGAATTAGGGAAGAAATTCCTTGCATTAATCAAATATGATTCAAATAGGAATATTTACCTTTACCATGATTATCTATTATAGATTCATTCCTTTAATAATTCATATACTATCAAAATATTTAACGAAGTACTATCAAAATATAAAGAGGATATGAGTGATATGATTTTTATCCACGAATGGATATGATATCTGCACGAGCAAGCGTAGCGAGAGAGTGCAGATATCAATATCCATGAGTAAATCATAGGATGTTCTTTTTATTCCATAGTTAAAGTCATCATCAGAATCGTCGGAAATTAATTAAGTGATTTAATTCGAATTTTCCAAACGATCCGGCGATGTTGACACTAATTAGCCTCGTTTTGAGTCTGAAGTAACAAAAATCCATAAGTCCAACGCGCTTGATTCAAAACAAAATATATACTGGGATACGAGTTGTCGTGGGTACCAGTTGTCTTGGGTACGACTTGTCTTGGGTACGAGTTGACCAGTTAACGTAAGAACTGTCCTCTGAGTGTTGCCTATGGTCTGGATCGACTCACAGTCTGACCTTTTTTTCTTTACGCATATTCTGCATAAGATGGAACTAAAATGCATTGGCATAAATTCGTTCCCTCGTTTTCATGAGATCATTTTTGATATAATGCAAATACAGGAGACAATGATTTCAAGTTAATTTTGTCCCTGAGACATCTTATTCTTAATTTTCTAGATGTTCATGTCCAAGCGGACTATATTTTCTGGTTGCCTCTGTCCCCGAGACAACTTATCATTCTTTTTCTATATGCCCAGGGGGATTATGTCGTCTGCTTATGCCTTGGTCACATTTGCTCCGATTTTCAATACGGCGCCCGGCCGATTGAGTATTTTGTTCAGAAATGTATTTAACTTTGAACAAAATACTCAATCGGCCGGGCGCCGGCCGATGAATCGCAGCAAATGTGACCCAGGTATTACATTTGTCTATAGACTATAAAAACTGGGCAGTATAGTCCCATTTATATAACAACCTTTTACGTCAAAAAGTGATGATCTAGTTTAACAGTCTTCTAATATCAAATAATGTGAAATCGAAAATATTGCTTCACCTACTACATCTGAGCTATTAATTAGTTTCAAAAAATACTGTCAAATCCAATTTTGAATGATAAAATGAGCTGAATAAGCCTTATTTACTTACATTCATTATAATCAATCCGTATATGTCTTTCGGTCCTCTACAAAAGTCTGAAGTTCTTGGCATTTACTCACTTAGAGAGTCATGTTAGATTTTGAAACGCATTGCTCTCCTACTGTGCACTGGACAGCTGAAGAAGAGACAAACAAACTACTCTCGTGTGGAAAACAACACCTTCAAGGAATGGCCATTCCACATTACACTGAGTTCAGGGCTAAATCCTTAAGTATTCGCGAATCGCGCTCCTTCAGAGAGAATTGGAAACAATATGGTGAACTTAATTCAACGTCGTTCTTTAAACCAGATATTGAAATGGCGAGGGACACACATAATCCAAGTCCATATAGCGTAGTTATTATATACTATAATTGTAATTTATATTTCTGATAAAATTGAAGCATTGTTGGTGTATTGAGACCAATAAAGACGCATGGGCCGGTGTAAAGGGGTAGGAGGTCCTATCAAATTATGGTCCTACTCTCCATTGATATATGGTGACCTAAATACAACTCTTTCCCTCATTATCTTATACGCAATCAGGGTCAGTTAGGGCTGTTAGAAAGGGGGACCATAATCCCTGAGGGACAATCATTTCTTTCACACCGGTTTAACATTAAAAAAAACTGGTAGACCAAATGCATTAATATGTGTTTCAAAGAACAAACAAGTTCTTGAATGTGTGGCCTCAATAAATCACCAAACTTATCTCCACTATCACTTTTAGCTTTAGTCTTGAAATATTTTAATGGAGTATGAAGTTTGGCATGGGCGTTGCGGATCCGGGTTAATGTTGACCTTTTGATTCGCTTATGGACTTCAATATTGGCTTTTCTTTGTCCCACATCATTTGAGACAGAATGATAGATATCTTGTATGAATACTAGTCTACCGCTATATTTTATGTTATGAGTATTGGTAATGAATTCTGAATGTATTCTTCAACATGTGTTGCAATACCCTCTTACGATATTTCTAATATTCCATCTTTGTCCGAAAATAAGGAGTAATTTTTACGGTTGAAATAAGTTAAATGACACGCAAAACTCGCTATTCAAAACGAAATTTTTCTCGCACTGTCGATAAAGCCATACAATTTGTGATTCAACAACTGAGAAAGTAATCCTAAATTTTGATATGATGGTATTACTTTCAGGGAGAGCCATCACAACGTTTAAGTAACCGGCGTCATCGAGTAAAGTACCAGTGATAAATATCACTTTTGACTTGCTCTAAAAACATTATTTCAAAGTAGACACTTTTATTTCATGAATGAAATACAATGTCCATAGCAGTACAGAAAATATTGATATAGAGGGGACAATCTGAGTAGCAATGAATAAAATGGAGCTTTGGCCCACGTTTTTTGAAAATACTTGGATCTCTGGCACGACCAGGTGTCATACCAAGTTCAACGATTTTACACATGGCTTTTGGAGTTTCATGTTTTTGGTGTACTCCTCAAAGTATCTGTTATGTCACTGGCATTAAAGTCTTTTTCAAATTAATGCAATGCCTTTGTATTTGTTGTCTTTTTGGGTTCAGGCAGTTGTTATCAGCATATTTATTACACACCCAACATACATTATTTCTGGTACTTAATTCTCATTGTATTTCCATTTATTATTTGTTTGCTCAATCTTGATGTTTAGTGTTTGATCAAAAACTCCTGAATATATTTATATTTTTCTTCCTGCATTATAGCTTTTCTGACAGATTTTTGACGGATGGCACAGAGAAATTTGCGTGTCTAATTGTACACTTGGTATTATAACTTGCAATGTGTCCTGAATTGATATACATGGTTGGGCCTTATATATTTTTACTATGTAACATTCACCACACAATCTGTATAATCTATCAAAAGCACTTTTAAATGCCCTTGTGATTTTTATCCAATTACAAACAAACTTTACCCACTTTAAATAACTAGCATGGTGATCTTCAACTTGAAGTGGAATTTCATTAAATTTATGCTGCAACTGGTTGTGGTGATTTTCAAAAATCTGGTGTGCAAGGCACTCTCAGAACAAATCATTTGCATAAGATAAACCATTGTGTAACATACATAAGATTTCAAGGGTGTTTTCACCACGAGATATCCACATATGCGTACACGTTTGCGCATACGTATTCCAAATAACTTACATCGAAAGCTCTCTATCAAATACTGACTAACTTTTACTTCGACATATGGTTGAAGGTGCCAAGGTAGCATGTTATGTTTGTTCAATACCAATTTTTAGTTTTATAATTGTAATGTCAACGAAGCCAGATCGTTTTTGTGAATTTTTTAATTTTTTGAATCAATTCGGCTTATCTGTTTGTTTCGGAATAATTCAATTTTTGATGATATGATACTGACTCAAGTTAGGATATATATTTTGAAATTTCTTTCGGAAAATTAAATAACATTGTCTGACTTTTGGAAAGTTGTATAATATAACGTTGTCTGGTTTTATTAGCAATTACACACTTAAACTATATACACTCTTTCCTTGCCAAGTGAGCGAGCCAAGTAAAGAACATTTTGAGCCTTTAAGTTTGTTAAGACCTGCCTTGAAAAATGTCCGTGTTAAGTATCACTCGTTCTACCCTTTTTACGGTTTTTATGGCCATGCAATGTCGTATTTATGATATGGAGAACTGATGGAACGTCACACTTTCCATTCATATTTTGGCGTCTCCAGAGGTCAATTATCATCCACTGTACTCTGTTCACATTTATAGTAGACCACATGGTATTTCCCAAACGTCAGCTTAGATAACTTTAAGACTAACAACTCTTCAATTTCGAAAAGTTATTATTTAATTCACTTTCAAATCAGAAGATTTCCAGATGATTTCATTTCTACAGATCAAATTGTTGTTACTTCAAATTTTTTTGGCAGTAAAAGCCATGGTCAGAAAATAGTCATAATCCATGATATAACTTTTGAAATTGTTGGCGATAACCTACCTGTACCGTACATATTATTTCTTTGCCAAATATTTTTTGAAAGAAAGATTACCGTTGCATATTCGACAACCTGTATTTCTATTGGAAAAGAGTCATACGAGATTATACACATGGCAACAATAGACACACCATATACCATTAATTATATTGTGATTTTGGCGATGTTCCTCCGATGAGTTGGGAGTTTCATTGGTCAGATCATTTCAGAGGTCACCGTTTAAATCACCAAGCAGGGTTTAATCTTGATCAGCATATCGTTCCATTTTGAACATCAAGTGGACAAAACAAACCCATTCAACAAATACGTTGGATAATATGTATGTATTGATAATATTTTTTCATAAGTAGATTAAGTATAATGATTTTATCATTAACCTTTTTATTTTAGTTAGTGTAAACAAACTGTTAAATTAATGAGTTTTAATGTGGCTGTAAAAAGAAAATGCTAATTAAAGTATTATACAAATACTGGCTGCTCAGGAGCTAGATATAGCAGCTTACTTATTCGAGAAAACATATCGGGCGAGGCGGTGGCCTGGGCAAGCATTTTTTAAATTATATGATGAAATATAAGAATATACGTTTTTCAGTAAATGAATATTTAGGAGTTTTGCTGGGTTTATAAGGTAACGTTTTCTGATCATAAATGCGTTTTAACAATTTCATCACTCTCTAATGAAGAATTATGAATAAATTAAAATGAATATTTAGGAGTTTTAATTGGTTTCTAATCATAAATACGTTTTAACAATTCTCTCACTCTCTGATGAAGAATTAGGAATAAATTAAGATAAACAGCTGACTCGTTTTGTATTACGAGGTTGGTTTAAATTTCGTTAAAATAATGATTTATAAATAACAAAAGCAGAATATTTAAATAACAGATTTATTTAGATCAGTAGATAAGTACAATTAAAGCAATTAAATACAAAAACTTAACATTGATTTACTTTGGCTTGGGGCGGCACTTGATACATGATGCTAACTAAACATGTATCAATAGCATTCAAACCCATGTTCGTTCTCAAGCTAGGATCATGTGTCACGTAACAAAGTATTACGTAATAGTTGGGGTATCTGACACCTGTACACATGCTGCAGATCAGACAGACGGATCCCATGAATGAGTGTAAATGCCATACCATCCCATACATTTCCACCTTATTAATAGATAATGTCAAAAATATCATATTTTACCACTGATTACAAAAATACCGTTTTTATTTTCACATGTTATCCTATGAATATCATGCTAACTATGGAATAATATGAAATCAACTATTTTTGCCTGAAATCAAGTAAGTTGCTATTTAAAGGTTCTTCTATTTTTTGTCACAAAGTGTTTCGTTATCTTGTTTGTTAAAATATCAGTTGTAAAATTGATAATACGTCTCCCGCAAATTCATGCGTTGCCAAAAAAGTTTATGCAAAATAGAAATTCGCATTTTAGGCCAATCCTATATATGTAACATTTTAACATGGTTTTAGACTTTGTACCTCTGTGAAACTTGTCCCGTACCATCAATGTCTAAAGACGATTTACAAGTTTTGGGACAAGTTTCACGGAGATAAAAGTCTAAAACCATGTTAAAAGTATCATCATAAAACTGTAGTGAAAAGACTCGCGAACGGTTCGCCCACCCATCATCCATAAAGTCACGTGACAGACTATACATAGGGTGAGTCCTAATGAAGTATAATTATTAAAATTCGCATGATCGAATATACGCCACTGAATAGTACAATAACGTCATTTCAAAGGGCAATATTTCACGATGTCAACAATACCAGTATTGAGAAATCCCACTTTAAATACTACAGCCTGTACCAGCTATGAAAAAGCCAATGCTCTTATGAAATACTTTGTTGGAAAAAACATAATTAACATAAATGATGACTACACTCCTCCCTTCCAACTTAGAACACAACATACCATGCAAAATTTTAGAACTGAAGAAGTCTTTGAACTTTTACATGATCTTGACACAACTAAATCTCAAGGGCCTGATGAAATTAATAACAAAATGTTAAAACTATGTGCCAGATCTCTTGCTTTACCAACCAGTAAACTATTTAATAGGATATTAGAAGAGAACACTCTCCCTGATATATGGAAAGAAGGTATTATTGTTCCTATTTATAAAAAAGGAGACAGGGAACTTGTCAGCAACTATAGACCGGTGACACTCCTAAGTAACCTTTCGAAAGTTCTTGAAACCATCATTCACAAACATCTTTTGGCTCATCTGCTTCAACACAACCTTTTATACAAATTCCAGAGTGGTTTTCTCCCGAAGCACAGCACCGTTAACCAGTTAATTAACATTGCTCACAATATCCATGAAAATATAGATGAAAATAAATATGTTCGCTCGGCTTTCTTAGATTTAACAGCCGCTTTTGATTTAGTCCCGCATAGATTACTTATACAGAAACTTAAAGGCTATGGTTGTAATTTCAATTTTGTACAGCTAATGACATCATATTTAAAAGACAGAAGGGTTCGAGCCAAAGTCAACAACAGCTTATCTGATTGGTCCTCTGATAATTATGGAAATCTTAATAATGGAATAAATAACAATAATAATAACAATGATCACAATATAAATAACTATAAAATCAATGCAGGTGTACCACAAGGACCAGTCCTCGGGCCCCTCCTGTTTCTTATTTACATTAATGACCTACCAGATGATCTCCTTTCCAAAACATTTATTTTTGCTGATGATACATCTATTTATAGTGCACATGACAGTTTTGATCAGATTTTAAACATTCACCAACCACTTCAAAGAGATCTTGACATTTTGGCAAATTGGGCCATGCCTTGGAAGATGACTTCTAAGGCACAAAAAAAGTGCTGACTTGACCTTTGTATCAGGAAATAGAAGACTATTACAAGAGCCAGTCCCTTTAAAACTAGGAGGAGATGTCATACCTAGTTGTACCAAACACAAGCACCTGGGCTTAGTGCTTGATCAAAATCTAAACTTTAATTCACATGTTGACCAACTCATAGAGAGAGTAATCTTTCTCATTAGACCATTGAAAGAGTTAACTAAAATACTAAACAGTAAATACCTAGAGAATATTATATATAATTCATTTATACTACCACATTTCGACTACTGTGATACATTCAAACATGACCGTGCTCTATTCGAATTTCTCAACCAATCAGAATGCAGCATAGCCAATATAGAACGTTCTCTAATTCTCCATAGATGCACGACCATGCTCTATTCAATCTGCAATTTGCATTGTTTTGAGTGACGTCACATCTCAGCTGCACATCTGGGACTCTGTCCGGGGATAGCTGTTCTTTTTTACTCCCTCCGTAACTACTACACCCCATGTTTGCATACACCGTATAAAATCTAAAACGGGGAGAAAAATAGAACAGCCCAAACAAATTCTAAAATTTTTCCGGCCGACTTCAGAATCTTGACAGCATGCGTATTCTTCCTTCATGCCCGTTCCACAGACACGGCTTTTTCTAATTTTTATGTTTGAATCGGAATAAATAATGATAGGCCATTCAATATGGTGAAATTCAGCACTCGTTGGACAGAATGTTAGTACAAATGCACTCACCTTCGGTTCGTGCTTTGTACAACATTCTGTCCAACTCGTGCTGAATTTCACCATATTGAATGGCCTATCATTATTTATTCCTTAAATATATGATAAGGCATCAACTTCAAAACTATTAAAATTGGATAGACTTCATTATCAAGCAGCTTGCCATGTGTCAGGAGCAATACACGGTTCAAACACATCGAAAGTTTTATCATTACTCAACTGGAAAACGTTAGCTTCCAGGAGAGAAGAACATCTTAAAATTTTTGCTTTCAAGGCTAGATACCATTGTTTCCCTCCTTTCATTTGTGATTTAGTTAGTTCATACGAGAATATTCCAAATCGGCCCCTAAGACAACCAAGGCATTATAGAATACCCTTTCCAATCAGTAATTCGTTCAAAAAGTCAACCATTATCAGGGCTCTGACCCTGTGGGATGACATACCATATGAGGACAGGAAAGGCCAACCAATATCTAGATTTAAAAGGTTAGTAAGAGGAAATATGAGCCCCGACTCCAGAGTATCCACTACTAAAATGAATATGACAATGCCAAGAAAAATTGAAATTCTGATTCTAAAAGCACATTTATATTCCCATAACTTTGTGACAGTAAATGACCCTTTCTGCGTATGTGGTGACATACAACAAACAATGCATCACTTTTTATTAAACTGCCCTCTGCTGCAACAAGAAAGATGCACTCTCCTAGCAGGACTAAAAACCTTAGGATTTTTCAATGTTTCCAAAATTTAAACTCTTATGAAAAAATTCAATTTTTATTATTTGGAGACAGAAATCTCACAGTAACTGATAATGAACAAATTATTCATATAGTTAGCCATTACATCTGCCAGGCTCTTGATATTTTAGATTAACCCCCCCCCCCCCGAAAGCCTCTAACATTCCCTGCCATTAATATTATGTACCTTATCTATTGTATTTTCATTGTTTCCATCTTTATATGTTTTGTATATTGCCGACAATGTTGAAAAACGTAGGCAATAATATTGTAATGTATTTTATGTTATATATGGAATAAATGAGAAATGGAAAAAAATTCACGATTTTGCCCGAAGAAATGACGTTATTATTATTATTAAACCCGTTTATGCCCAGAGCTGAAATAGCAAGAACGGACTGCCACTGAACGAAAATTATACGCACTAGTAACGATATCTCATTTCCCAGGGAGTATTGGCGGGCTCAAATACTAATATTGCCCCGCCACTATAACGTTACATATTAAACAGGTCAATATAGTTAAATAAAAGTCTTCTGAACTAGAACTAATACCCCTAGAACAGGCCCGGTAGGTGGTTATAATGATTGATTGATAAGTAATGGAGAAAAACTGCCAAAAAATAACAAACTGATTATTTTATTATATAATTTATATATCAAAACAACCATGTTTATAGTTATTTAAAACGTAGTTAAACAAAGTTAGTATTTGCGTTTTTCATAAAAACACATGTTCCGTTTATTAATTGAAAACATATCTAATAAATACACAAACGGTAATTTAAACACACCTATACTTTATATATATACTTACCAAATATAATATTGTTTTTTCAGATTTGTGATAATTCAAAGCTGAAAGATAGGTCGTAAGATGGCTCCAGTACATCACTTACTGATGTTACTTGTGATACTTGAAGTGACCACGACGGCAGATACACGAGGTAGTTAAAATATAAGTCCCCAAAGGAAGAGGTGCGTTAATTGGCAAAAACCACCATGGTCAAAATGAATCAGCAGATCCCAATAGAGGCCATTGGTTCCCATTGATTTTCACAAAAAAATACACTATGACCTGAATCGATTGCAAACTTAATAATTTCAGCATATGACAGCAATGGTTTATTTCATCAAATGTGCAAATATGAAGTTTGCAATCGATCCAGGTCATATAATAAATTCATTTTTTCATCATTTTTTACCTACAAAATGGCTATAGAAAAATGTTCCAACAACATCTTTTACTTATCAAATTTTACTTTTATTTATCATAACTTTGTAAAACCAAAGATTATTTCATTATTGAGTAACATATTTGGATAAAATGTAGGGATGTATAGGATGCAAATGGATTTTAAATCGATAGACACAAAAATACTTCCTTGGCTGGAATCTATGCCTCTACACTTCATGATTGAATTATGACCCTAATAAGTGGCCTATACATCGATTCAGTGCTGAATATAGGTCAAGAAGATAGTCCCTGATCTGATTTTCAAAAGGGTTCTAGAAAAGGAGTTTGTTGTCCGGTACTTTCCCACATAAAATGATTGTAACGTTTGAAAGAACAGACTTCCCTCATATAGAAAACATCTTTTGTATTGATATATTTGAATTATGACCCTAATAAGTGGCCTATACATCAATTCAGTGCTGAATATAGGTCAAGAAGATAGTCCCTGGTCTGATTTTCAAAAGGGTTCTAGAAAAGGAGTTTGTTGCCCGGTACTTTCCCACATAAAATGATTGTAACGTTTGAAAGAACAGACTTCCCTCATATAGAAAACATCTTTTGTATTGATATATACAGGGGCAAAAGGTACTAAAATGGGGTTACACAAGGTGGCATTCTGAAGTCTCATTTTCTTGTCATCATGATTCCAGGAAAACCACCAGATGGATTTACTTCAAATTTCCACACATGTTGTTTTTGTACTTTATACCATATAAATGCATTTTGTGTTTATACTTTCCCACAGAATTGATTGTACTGTTTGAAAGAACAGACTTCCCTCATATAGAAAACATCTTTTATATTGATATATACAGGGGCAAAAGGCACTAAAATGGGGTTACACAAGGTGGCATTCTGAAGTCTCATTTTCTTGTCATCATGATTCCAGGAAAACCACCAGATGGATTTACTCCAAATTTTCACACATGTTGTTTTTGTACTTTATACAACATAAATGCATTTTGTGTTTATACTTTCCCACAGAATTGATTGTACTGTTTGATAGAACAGACTTCCCTCATATAGAAAACATCTTTTATATTGATATATACAGGGGCAAAAGGCACTAAAATGGGGTTACACAAGGTGGCATTCTCAAGACACTTCTTACTTTATTTTCCTTTATTTTATTTCACATAAGTGGATATTTCGTGTATATTTCGTGTATAGTATCAAATGATTTTAAAACATCGATATATTGATAGAAACAGGGGCAAAAGGTACGAAAGTGGGGTTACATAAGGTGGTATTTTAAAGACAACGTTAGCTATATTTCTTTACTTGAAACCACATATCAAGTACATATTTCGTGTATGGTATCAAATGAATTTTTAAAACATCGATATATTGATAGAAACAGGGGCAAAAGGCAATAAAGTGGGGTTACACAAGATGGTTTTGATAGAATGTTCATGATTTGATTAGAATGACTGTTTTGAAGACGTTCTATTACCTTTACCTTTTGTATGAACCTAAAATGAATTCGCTGTTACTGCCTGGCTGTAGTGAATTACCCCTATTCGATATAGCGGTAAAGCGTCAGATGGTCCTGGGTTTGTTTCCCTGGGTTGGTTTCCAACACGTGGCATTCAATGAGCACACTCCCTTTATTTATTTATTTATGTTTATTTTATCCACCAGACTTGGTGTGTTTACATGTGTTATATAAAGTATTACATAAGGGGTTGAGATTATTATGTTACATACAATAATAAAAAAAACAACAATTAAAATGTTTATGTACAACCAATCCCTGGTGTTGACGGACGTCAGGCTACCGCGTTGACGCCGTCAAGTTACTACTATCTGTTACATGCAATAAGAAAAACAAGTTCTCCACCTAAAATTATGGTTAACTAATCAAAAATCTACATTTGGTCTTGCCTCATACATTCCATAAATTGACAGAGCTATCTTAATATATTGATCCTCTGTCAGTACATTATTTTCGCCAAATAAAATCGGTAATAACACGTCATTCGGTGGGAGAGGGGTATCAAGGTACATCTGAATAAGAATATTCTCAATATCCTTTCGTTTTGCCTTATGCCCCGGACATTCTAGTACCATATGAACTAAATTCTCAATAGCTTCGCCACATACCAAGCATAGATCATTTATCTTGCCACCCGACCACCGTTTACAGTTAACCATGAGATTTCCTTCACCCGTTAATAATTTAACCATGGTTCTACATGGTTTAAGTAGCATGGGATTACATTTTGCTAGGGTCCACCATACAAGGGGATTTATCTCTTTTTGAACCATTCTGAATAAAGACAACTTTTCAAACAAAATACACTGTACTCTCCAATTGCTTAATTCCCGTTCATACACAACATTTTTCACACGTCTTTTCCATTGCAATTTTGGAATAGTTCCAACATTAAGCATTTCATATACATCACCCAGAAGTCCAAACGATCTAGCTATCTTAAGACAATCTCCAATTGGGGACAGTTTATGAAGGTTATAGTGCGTTGCAAAGGTTAATCTTACTATGACCAGTTTCTTATACACATTTGTGATAGGAAGTGCTAACAGCTGCCAAAGTAGCATCAGTTTACTAATGAAAATTCTACTTGATATTGAGTGCCACCCTAGTGTTGCTGTGCACGCGGGATTACAAGTTTTTGCTGAAATTCCTTGAATCTTTTTAGCAATTTCTCTATGCCCTCCTTCCAGTTTACTCAATGCTTGCTCGTTCACAGAAATTAGTTCCAGGCCATATGTTAGAGATGGCATACATATCGACCAGTACAATCTTGAGGCAGTTAAAGGGTTCGTGGGGTTGTTGATCGTTGATGTCACACCAATATAGGCATTCATAGTACGCCTTCCTTTAGAGACGGCATTGTCTACATAGCTTAAATCTGATTTTGGTGTAAGGTGTAATCCTACATGCTGCATTGAATCAACTACCTGTAACTGTTTCCCCCCGAGTAGTAAGTGGGGTTTAGGCGGATCCCTTTGATTACTAAAAACGACTGTTTGGCATTTGTCTGGGTGATATTGGAATCTCCATTTAACACTGTATCGATACACCTTATCCAATAGTTGCTGCATTGATTTGGCATGATATGCAATTAAGACAGTATCATCTGCAAATGTGGGGCTTGTTGAGTTAATACAACATATAGTGCTACCAATGTTACATTTTTGTATTTCATTTAGTAATTCATTTGTAAATCTGGCATACAATTCCATAGAATAAATTCCGCCCTGGTGGACCCCCTTTTCAACAACAAAAGGTTCAGACATGGGACAGTTTGGAGAAGCCTTAATTGTACATCTGTAGCCATTATATGATAATTTGATTAACCTCCATAACTTGCCATTAATACCTTGATTGTATAATTTATATAATAGACCATCGTGCCACACACTATCGAAGGCTTTTTTAATATCTAGTGACGTCACGATGACGTCATTGCCTAACTCAAGTCCATGGGATATAGCCTCTCTGGCTAGAAGTGACGTGTGTATGCTTGAGCATTTTGGAAGACCAACACCTTGCATTTCAGACTTGGGTTCAAGACAATTGCATTGTTCACTTCTTATCATCATTAACCGTTCCATTATTTTCATGTATGACGTCATCAGTGTGATGCCCCTGTGGTGATCCTTATTTAAGGGATCTTTTACACCGCCTTTAAATAACGGAATCAAGACACCCAATTTGAAATTCTCAGGGATATGTTCCAAAGATATTATACAATTAAATAATTCTACAAGTACGTTTAAAACGATTGTACCTCCTTTGTTTAAATGTTCTGAGCATATTTGGTCCCAACCAGGGGCTTTATTTTTTGAAAGCTTGGAAATAACCTTTTCAATTTCTGCTACAGAAACAGGTTGTTCGAATGCTAGATCATTGTTTAGAAAGCTTTCATGCTCCATTCTGGCGATATCATTATTAACATTTTGAAAAAACATATTATCATAGTCATCTTGATCACTTCCATGAGCAGACACCAATTTCATAAAATAAGATCTCCATTCATTTGTGACGTCGTTATCATCAGTCAATATAACTCCATCATCTGTTTTGATTGCAATATTCGGAGCTGATCGTGGCTTCCGTTTTTTAACCAGATGCCAGAATTGGTTTAAAGATATTTCTTCTAGCTCGTCAATCTCCTTCTGACATCGGATTTCATAGTTTTGCTCACATTTTCTCAATTCCCGCCTAAAACATCTTTTTGCATCCTTATATGCTTCCCATTGAACATTTCCCGGAGAGCGCGGTTTTCCATGCATAATCCATTGATTCCACGTGGATTTCTTTTGAATTACTAGAGCTTTCAATGATTGATTCCAGTACGGTTTTAAATGTTTACAGTATTTGGTTTTAGGGAGAGTTTTATTTGCTGCCTCGTGAAATATCGAAGTTAGCAGATTAAAACAGTCGTCGATAAACCTTTTATCACGTAACTCACTCGATCTAGCTAGCAAAGGCATAAGGCGCTCTTCTACTAAGCGATGAACTTCATTGGAATAATCATTTAAATGTTCTAAGGATGATTTTTTCCACGAGACTCGTTCTGTTTCATTCTTTTTAACAGGTTTGTTTTTGAAAAAGACTTCTTGCTTTTGACAAACGGTTAATTTAATCGGGAGGTGGTCAGATAGGTTTAACATTTCATTATCAATAACATTCACGTTAACACATTGACCTATTGCATGTTCGGGTACTAAAAAATGGTCTATGTAGGATTGACCAGTGTAGTCTCGAAAAAATGTATAAACTGGTCCAGTACATTGTGGGAACATATCAATGGGAACGAGATTTGTCCTTGTGCACATGTTGAGCAAATGAGTGCCATTTTGTGTGATTTCACCCGACCCTCTTGTTCCCACTGTATTCCCAAAATCTGCGTTAAAATCACCAGTGATAATTACATCGCCATCATTCTGCAATTCCTCGGTTATTATTTCAAGTCTATCTAAGACTTCTAGGAAATTTGCATTTTTACAATTTGCGTGAGGCATATACACTCCCCTCCATAAGTTTGGCAACCTTTTTTCCCCCATTGAACTACGTGTTAAAGCCTCTTTACCTTTGAATTTTTATTTACTTAACCTGCGATGAAAATACTTATACTATTGATGGAAACTTAATTTGACTTTAATTCCAATACCTCCAAATTTTCTCAATTTTTTTCCTCAATTACAATAGGTCGAAAATTGATGATGAATTTGATGAATTTTTGAAAATCGACATTCCCATGTAATCCAATGGGAAATAGTAGGTTTGCCGCAAGTCATATGACAGAATATCCATCTATCCGAATCCTTGCAAAAAATACAATTTAGGCAGGTAATTGAATTTGCTAACTTTATTTAACAAAAAATTGATATGTTCCTTCAGGTTCAACAAAGTTATAGGGCTTTAAAGTCAAAATTGTTTTTCAAAAAACCTCTCCCATTGAAATAACACAGGAGGCGAAAAATTATTTTCAAAAATGACTTTGAAGCGCTGTAACTTTAATATTCATCAAATAAACTAAACACTTAGTGTTCAAAAAGGTTAGACAATTCAATTTTCTATATAAAAATATTTTTTGCTGAATCTTTTACTGAAAAGATATCCTGATTTCTGATTTGCCCCGAACCCTCAATTTCCCATTGGATTACATGGGAATGACGATTTTCAAAAATTCATCAAATCTATCATCAATTTTCGACCTATTGTAATTGAGGAAAAAAATTGAGAAAATTTGGAGCTATTGGAAATAAAGTCAAGTTACGTTTCCATCAATATTATACGTTAATATATCGCCGGTTAAGTAAATAAAAATTCAAACGTAAAGAGGCTTTAACACGTAGTTCAATGGAGAAAAAAGGTTGCCAAACTTATGGAGGGTAGTGTAAACATTAATTATGTGTAAGTCACGACAGCCAGGCTGCAGAACCTTAATGACTATGTATCTATCACATCTGAATTTCTTTACATTTACAATATTCAAGTCTGGCGATTGTCTCCAGAAAATAGCAATTCCTCCATTCCCAATAATGTGACCTTGGTTTAAGGGATCAAGAGAGTTGCTACTTTCAGCAATGCATACGAAATCTGGATGGGCTTTATTTAATACATTTAAGGCACCAGGGTAGAGCCAATGTTCACTCAAACATAGTATATCAGATTTGCACAGTAGGTTAAAAAGGTATGGGCTCGAGGCATTGAGCCCATTTGCATTCCAAGACGTTATAACAATGTTACGTGTGTTACGTTCGAAACTAACAGAAAGTAAAAACAGCAATTAAAATATGATAACAATATATTTATTTTTTGAAAACTAAATAATATAACAATAATATAAAGGAGGTTTAATACTTAAGTGATGTCCAATCAATGATACGGCTTATTCTGGATGTCGATGAATATCCGTGATGTTCCTTGAGAATGTTCCAGATCACGAAAGTTTCAATAATCGTTAATAGTTCTCCAATGTTTGTAATAATCCAATAATGTTTGTTGTAATCCTATAATGTTCGTATCCAATAATGTTTGATGATAATCCACAAATGTTTAACGATAATCCACAAATGTTTATGATAATCCACGAATGTATATGATAATCCGTATATAGTGTGTGTTATAATATATGTCCATATAAAGTCCTCAGGTTGTATGCTTGCACTGTTATAAATGTTCCCAAAGTAGGTGTCTGTAATTTTCTGCTAAGAAGATGTCCTTTTGATAGACTTTGAAATTCTGCTGACAGTCCAAATCAGCTCTCTCATTATATAGTGCAAAGGCATAGTCCAGATGTTTCAAGAAGTTACGATTTCTAGAAAATAACACTGATTGGACATCTTAAGTCACATGATTCAATCTTGATTAAATGATTACAGTTCCAGTACTTTCTAGAAGGCCAAGAGTTAATGAGTCATTCAGTTCAGTTATGTTTACAAGATATAATGTCATTGTGACCTTGACTTGACCTAAGATCTCTAATGAAGATCAGTTACAGTATATGCATATTGATAAACTAAACTTAATGTGAATATAATAGAATATAATACTGTAACACGTGTTTCTGGCCCTGTCATGAACATAGGCCGTAACAACCGTGTTACAAGGAACAGTACTAAAGTGACAAAAAGCATCACAAATGTTACCTGACTTGAGTTGTAAAAATTAATATGAACAGTTATTCTCTGTTGCTCGCAGAGAGTATTTATGTAATCGTGACTCGTAATTTTTAGTAGAGTCGCGTATGTCACTATAGTAGGCATCGTCGTTGTTAATGTAATCTTCATCATATGCATATGAGCTTGGGTCCTGTTCGTCACGATATCTGTTTGACCTGTATGTGATGTGGGGAGGGATGCGTTTTCCACGTGAGCTCGGTTTATATTCCCACGGACGGCACGTTACAGGATGTGGCCATGCATCAGATTCTATCGCCTTGTTGGCTGCAGATTGGGGAACTATGAGTTTTATCCCTACGCGAATCGTCGAATATTTATTTCGCACAACATACATTTTCGTGACGTTTATGCCAATGTTTGATTTGATGTGTTCCCTAACGAGGTCTTCAATTTCACTATCCGTGTCACCATATTCAACCCCTACATTTTCCAAATATAGGGTCTGAGTTTTTTCATACGCGATTCCTTTAAGTGTGCGAGTTTTGGATGTGATGAGCGTTTTAGAGTTAGATGTGCTTCTTTGTTTCAAATGCCCTAAGGATTGAAGATTAACTTGTCGCCTTTCACCAAATCTTGTAACAGAGTCTTTCCGGTTCCGTCCTCGTTCTACGAGCGTGAACCCTTCATCATCATTGGGAACCGTGTCATTGGGTACTTGAGCAGGTTTATGGGTTTCATTAACAGATGACTTTGAAGAGGAAATAGGACCTATGGGTTTGTCATTTTTTGAACACTCTGTATTTGAGCCAGTTTCATTGTTATTGTTTTTTTTTCGGGTTTGTTATTGTTTGTTTCAAGTGCAGTTTCTCTTCCAGCTGATTTCTTTGTTATTACATTAGCATACGTCTGGACGGGCTCGGAATTGGCTCTAGGTCGCGTATTTGACTGTGAGAGTGGCTTATTACCCGAAACAGAGTCCGAACTAATTGGCATTTTTCCGTACCGTGGGCTTAGGGACATACATGTGTGTTGACCCAATTCAATTTTTAACTTGTTTACCGTTATATTCAGTCTATCAATTTCCACTTGATGATCCCTTTTTATCTCTTTTAACTGCTTGCGCATTTCAACCACTTCAGCAGTTAATTCAATAACCTTAAGATTCGTGCCCATTTCAAGCGCATTTGGCGGGGGTTGAGCTTTTCTCTTTAACTCTGGAATATGGCTTGCTTGAGAGGTGACGTTCCTGGGAAACGATTCAGTATAATCCATTTTATAGCAATAGAGGTCATAAATGTCATTTGCTAAACTAACATTTTTTCTTTCACCGGTGCGTTTTCTAGGTTTAACCTCTTCAATTTGATCATAGCCTCTTGTGGCAATTGGCCCGTATTCCTTCGTGCATTGTAACGACAGCTTCAACTTCGCAAGATCAAACAACAAATTCCTGGATTCATTTAACAAAGTTTCATCAATATCTAGCACTAGTTGTTCCGTAACCTCATGTCTTGGCATACAGTCAGTATTAGACAAGATACGAACCACGCAAATATCTAAGTCACTTATTGCTTCATGGGATACGTGGGCTCCATTTACGGACGCCATCTTGTTTTCAAGAGTAAAGGATAACTTACAGTTTTATCACCTTCGAAAAACGACGATAATCCATGTTTTGTCTTAAGATATCGGTAGTCCTGTTAATCCATGGATGTTCATGAATAAGTACATTCATCCAAAAGACGTTTACATGTCCACGTTATTTAGATAATCGACTTTTTTGTGGGAGCCTTTGTTATAAAAAACAACAATATCAACTGCCATCTATTAGATTTCTAGTATCTGCATGGGGCAGTACCTGTTACAGTGTAAATGAGTATAATCGGTCCTTAGAATCCAAGTTTCATCGGTTGTGAAGACACGGTCATTAAATGGAATATAAATATATATGTATGATTATTACTCTTGAAAGTACTGCTAAACTGGAGCAATTCCCCAAATCTCAGTTTTACAGGCAAATTTCTTTTTCCTGAGAGGATCCGAGTATAAATGGCCATGGATCCGATTGTACTAAGGACGCAATTAGTTCTAGTTATATTTTGTAAGTGACAAACTGTGCAAAACTACGCTTTGTTTTACAAAAAAACTAATTGAAATAGCTTGAAATCAATGAAGTACGACTTCAACTCGATATTAACAAGTATTCACTTGCTTAAGGACTTCAATGACACGATTGACAATTTCTCCGCTTAAAACAGCATCATTAGTCCAAGAAAAATGAATGAAAATGTCTTTACGCTTTTTCCTCATTGCCCTTAGAAAAAAACATTTTTTCCGAATTGCAACCATTAAAAACCATTGTGTAACCATTAAAAATCATTGCGTAACCATTACTGCAACCATTTGAAATGGTTTCCAACCATTACATTTCAACCATTAACATTTGGTTAAAAACTTTGGTTGCGGATCATTGAAATAATGCAAGCATTTGCAACGATTACAAACCATTGATTATTTCAGTTGCATTTTACCAAATGTTTGCAACTATTTTCAACCATATTCAACCATATTATGGAAATTATTTAGTTTAAGAATGAGACGATTTGAAACATTCAAAACATTTCTCAAATGAAATTAATGCATGAATATGTTTCAAAACATAATAGTTCATGATAAACCCATAAATTAGTTTTTTGGGTTGAGCAGTACGCAAATCAACCATTCCAAGCAAAAAAACTAGCTGTTGGATCTATCTTGTATTTACTCTGTTTCCAGTATCAACTACACTAGCATCAACGCCAGGAACGCCACCACCAAATACACCAACATCAACTCCAGGAACGCCACCACCAAATACACCAACATCAACGCCAGGAACGCCACCGCCAAATACACCAACATCAACGCCAGGAACGCCACCGCCAAATACACCAACATCAACGCCAGGAACGCCACCACCAAATACACCAACATCAACGCCAGGAACGCCACCGCCAAATACACCAACATCAACGCCAGGAACGCCACCACCAAATACACCAACATCAACGCCAGGAACACCCCCACCAAATACACCAACATCAACGCCAGGAACGCCACCACCAAATACACCAACTTCAACGCAAGGAACGCCACCGCCAAATATACCAACATCAACGCCAGGTACGCCAACACCAAATACAACATTATCAGCACCAGGTACGCCAACACCAAATACACCAGGTATCAACACCAGTAACAACATTTAGACCAATTACAACAACTGCACAAGATATCTATTCTTATCATTATCATTAGGAGTTCCAATAAGAGATGCCTCCTGCATGGTTCTTCTAAGGTTTTCTTTATTCTTTCAGGAAAGCCTTTGCAAGAGGCTCTCTTAGTTTTGATTCATTTATTCTTCAGTTATTAGGAGGCCCTATCGCGGATGTCAAATCATTACGTATAGACGACCATTTATAAGAATATCACACTTATGGGCGTTATACATAGTGATATTCCAGGAAATTGAATAAATATTATTTTTATGAAATCATACTTGAATCTGAGTTGTATAGCAACACCAATACAAAGCAACTAATAAAACAAACTAGACATGTTGTATAGTAAAAGGTGAATAAGATACTCTTTTCAGTAATACAAAAATGTTAGATACTACATTTCCATGAAAAATTTGCCCCGGGTATTGTGATGTCATGTTACTAAAGTATCCATAACTCTACCCGCATTTTATCATTTTTTCTGAAACTTAACGATTTGAGTTGCACTTCTTCAAAGTACCTTTTGGAACATCCTGTTGTGTCCTATGAAGAAACATTTTTTTGTTTCCAAATTTTCATTTCAAACATTTGTATAAAAGACGACATTTCTACACAAACAGGCAAACCAACCGGTGATTCTCTCTATCTCTCTCTCTCTCTCTCTCTCTCTCTCTCTCTAATGCCCCCGTTATATATCAATATAAATATCAGTTGGAATAACGAATGATTCGATCCCTCAATCTCGGCCTTTTTATACGCAATTTGCTTGGAAAACCACGAGTTAAAATAACACACTTTATTAAAATTCAACCCACAAAAACCCGGGAATTTCAATAAAAAAGTTTTACAACCCGCATCAACTGGATTTTTCAATAAATAAACCCGTAAATTAGTTTTTTGGTTGAGCAGTACGCAAATCAACCATTCCAAGCAAAAAACTAATTGTTTGATCTATCTTGTATTTACTCTGTTTCCAGTATCAACTACACTAGCATCAACGCCAGGAACGCCACCACCAAATACACCAACATCAACGCCAGGAACGCAACCACCAAATACACCAACATCAACGCCAGGAACGCCACCACCAAATACACCAACATCAACGCCAGGAACGCCACCGCCAAATACACCAACATCAACGCCAGGAACACCCCCACCAAATACACCAACATCAACGCCAGGAACGCCACCACCAAATACACCAACATCAACGCAAGGAACGTCACCGCCAAATACACCAACATCAACGCCAGGTACGCCAACACCAAATACAACATTATCAACGCCAGGTACACCAACACCAAATACACCAGGTATCAACACCAGTAACAACATTTAGACCAATTACAACAACTGCACAAGATATCTATTTATCATTATCATTAGGAGGCCCAATAAGGGATAGACAGGTTCCAATTCAAATAATTCAAGTTTTTGAGGCATTTTTTAGAAAAAGCAACAGACCTATTTTTACTAGTTCAGTTTTTCATGCTGATAAAGATATTAAAAGATGACAGCTCAACGGGGTGGTCACGACACTAAATTTTGGCATTTTTACCCCCCTAGGAAAATATTCTAGGGGGTACTATGAAACTAGTTCATAACTCAAAGGATATATGAGCTATTGTTCTGAGTTGTACACCATACATTGCTAGTACAAATATGAATACTATCCTAAAGTTATAGGTTGATACCCTTATTGGTCTCAGAAAAATACAAAAAACAGGAAAAAGATACGCAATTTTTGTCTTGCCAATTTTATATTTGTAGCTTCAAGCACAATATGACAGCTTTAACAGCTCATAGTAGTATTCTAAAAACATTTCCAAGCTATGTGTGGTATTGTAATACATCTATTTTAGTTATGAAGTACTATTTTGTAATTTTAATATGACTTTATAGTGCCCTACCCCTGGAAAATAGAAGAAAGTGGATGTGGTGAATTTTATCATTTTGCAGCATTAAGTTTTAAACATGTATTGATAGACACCAAATCAATAAATTCATACCATCATCAAATGTTAGGTGACATTCTAATTCATTTATTACTAGAATATAGGACTTAAGATATTTTATATGTAAGTTTTCAATTTAGTACATGTATCATAATGAAATCTAGTGTAATCACATACTAGAGAGGTTGGCATACAGTCTGGACATTGACATAAAGTCTAAACATTATAATCATCAATTGATCTCATTTGAGCAACTAGACTATGGTGGTCATCATGCACAAGTAATGTACAGTAGAACCTGCTAAGTGGAACACCTTTGTAAGTGGAACACCTCCCAAGTGGAACGCCTTTTCAAAGTCCCGTTTTAAAAACCCATTGACTTAATGTTAATTGAACCTCTGTAAGTGGAACACCTCCAAACTTGAACAGTGAACACCCCAAATTGAAAAATTAACCTGCTAAGTGGAACAGTCAATTTCCATAGATTTCAATATTGATATATGTAAAAAGAATTAATCTCCTTCAATGATATCTGGGTATGAAAACAGGTAATACTTTGATAATTGGCAAATTAGGACTTTAATGGATTTTAATGGACTAACCTCCTGTAGAGGTCAACATGTGATGCAACCAATAATTAATTTGATAATCAGCAAATTAGGATTTCATAAGATTATCATTCAGAAAATTGGATTAACCTCCTGTAGAACTGGACACGTGATGCTACCACTAATTAATATCCCTTGCTGTTTGTTTCAAACTTAATAAGTAAGATTAAAAATGTCATTTAAAAACAATTGAATTATTAGCAGTAGGAACAAGTCTTTAAAACTTAATTGCCTAATCTTTGTACCCGAGACTGGCACAATTAGGAGGATTAAGAATGTCAGAAAACATTTTTGGCAGAATGAGGAGGATTTAGAATGTCAGATACCTTTTTGAGTAAAATAAATGGATTATTAATGGTATATACCTGCCCTGTAATGAAGGGAGAATCATATTTCCAATGATACATATAAATTCTATATTTGATCTTGTATGTTCCCTGCGAACCCAAAACCTCCATAAGTGGAACACCTTCTAAGTGGAACGCTTTGTGGCAGAAAGGAGAGTGTTCCACTTACACAGGTTCTACTGTATTTACATAATAATGTTATAAAGGAGCATGTAGGTTATCGCAAACAACTTCAGACAATTCTAACTTGAATAATGAATATTTTCTGACCATGAACATGGGTATATCTTTTAGATCTATTCATTATCTTTAAGAAAAGTAAATATAATGATTGAAATCAGACCTAAGTGATATTAAAGGGAATGGCCCAATCAACATACTTTTTACTAAAAATGTTGACCTAATTTTTACCAAAGATGCAACCTTTAATTATATTGTTGAATGCATAATTAGAATATGCTTTGAGACATGTTCTATTTCCTAAGAGGAAAAGTGGATTGCTCCAGGGACTTTAAAGACACCGAATTGTTAAAATTGTTAAAATGATGGCATTTTTGGTGAAAATGAGGTCAACAACTTTGAAAAAATATATTGATGGGTTGATTGCTAGTGAAATATCTCTGAGTCCGATTGACTTTATTATCCCTGTATACCTGTCTTCATGGTCAGAACATAGTCATAATAAAAGAAAGATATAACTGTATGTAATTGTTTGTGATTACTTACCTGAACCTTTCCAGGTCAAATCAGGAGTGACAAAATTATTTCCACCAAATTTTTGACATGTCTTCAAATACAGTCGTGACCATTTAAAAAGAGAATGAACCGTTTAGTCCCTTTTTGAAAATCCCAAAACGTAAAAACAGCAGTGAATTTCAGGAATTTCAACCGTCAATGTTTTATTATCATATTAGATTTACAATATTTATACAAAGTATATGAATATTTCATCAAACCAGATAAAGGTAAAATCATTTTATGAATACATATTCATGTTAATGTCTAGTAAAATTGTGTTTCTTCTTATCGTATAGAATTTTCTATGTAGCTTCTAACTAGACTTACAAATAAACTATTCTCAGATAGAAATTTCTATACAAAATATTCCATTGTCTTTCCGTATAGAAATTTCTATGCAGATGACTCTGGAAATATCAGTTTTTGTCATTTTAATTGGTTATCGGTATAGAAATTTCTATGTGAAGGCCGTCGGAAAATAATAATTATGTTACTGGTAAAACATTTCTCCTCGTATAGAAATTTCTATACTGATATTTAGTCAAAAATAAAAATTGAAACGCTTCATAGAAATTTCTATATATATGGGTGCATATTTAAATTATGTTTGCTGGTATAGAAATTTCTATAAGGATAGAGTAGAAAAATCAAAATCGAAACGCTGTATAGAAATTTCTATGTGGCCCAGAAAAATTATTTTCCTAGATTGCCTGCTGTATAGAAATTTCTATATGGTCAAAAATATAAATTGAATGCCTATATAGAGATTTCTATGCGGGTGTAGTCGAAAACCTTTGGTGCTCAAGAATTAAGTTTGTCCGTATAGAAATTGCTATATGAATAAATTCAAAAAATTAAAATCGAATAATTATATAAAGAATGTTTGTAATTAGTCTTAAATTTTCGGCCTATTGTAATACTATTTGAAATAGTATATTAGAAAATATTTGGAGGTATAGCCAATGCAGTCAAATTACATCACAGCCAGAAAAATTATTGATTTACATGGTTTTTTGTCGCTGAAAGTTATGAAAATTAAAAATATAACATTAAGTGGCTCTGGCACATGGGGAAAAGGTTAAAGGATTTAAGCCCTTGACTGAGTGCAATGTGGAATGATCATTCTTTGAAGATGTTGGTAATTACAAAATGCATTGAGTCTCGGGCTTAAATTCTTTTCACACATTGCAAAATATTTTTACCATGTCACCTAAAAGATACGAAATCACTAAAATGACATATATTAAATGAAACTTTTTGCAAGGATCAAGTTGGCAAACCATCAATTTTTATCCATTGAGTGAACTTGTCACCTTTGCAACCACCTAAGGAATGACCTTGGATGCGTTATTGGTTATTTCACGCACAATGCGTTATGTGAAATACTGTGTTCGGATTGGCTGAAATCTGACACACCTTGTCTAGCTATGTGTGAATTCCAGACTAATGGAGGGTAGTGTAGGCATAGTGTAATTTGACAAACTTAGTCTAGCCAATCAAAACACAGTATTTCATATAACTGCATTACATTCTATAACCAACAACTCTCCATTAAACTCATCGGACCCTACCCTGTCGGCGCCCGTACGGTCACCGTAGGATTATCGTACGTACGGCTTTCGGTGATATCGTATGATCATCCTGTCATTTCGTACAACAATGCAAACGTAATGATAAAATCAACTTGATTCTAATTACATTTCAAAAGTTTGCCAGAGACTATACTCATTAATGTTGAGAGATAATATGGGTCACATTTGCTTCGATTTCCATTACTATACGATGAGTATGTTGATCTTATGGGACAACTCGCGTATACTGTACATGTAGATATAAACTTTCCACAATCGCCATATATCAGCATATGATCTGAACAATTACAGGTACCGTAGTCTGGTATAAGTGTAATCATTTTTTAACAAACTACTCAATCGGCCGGGCGCGGGGACGAGCTTCCTCGTCAAATTCCTATCCCTTTGGGCAATAATGTGTATCAAATTAATTTACAAACATTTCAAGTTGTTATCGTACCGCAATAAAACAATCAAGATCATTTTTAATTTACATATTGTGGTTAAAAGCAAATATGGCCTTACTTCCCGTACTCAATCTACACCTGATTCTAATTTAAATGTTGCGAGATGACTTGCATGGCCTACACGCTCTATTTTAGTTTTACTTATATTGCCATTAGAGATGTCATGATCTTACTTTTAGATTTTAGTTTACTAGTTTACTTTTTGAGCCTTTGTATCATCCATTTTCTCGTCCTTCGAACGTCGTCCAAAATAGTTCTCTGTATATCATTTTAAGATGTTAGAGCAAACATTTCAGGACTTATGGGACAACCCTCGTATTCTGTACATGTAGATATAAACGTTCCACAATCGCCCATCATGATGATAAACCATGGCATCTCATTTCTTCTCAGCCCTGAGAAAGGTGAAACCGAAAGATGCTATGAGTATCAGAATGCAATCGCCATATGATCTGAACAATTCCAGGTATCGTAGTCTGTTATAAGTGTTAGAAGGAAGTTTTCATTTTCCTCTGTTGTGTCATATTCCTCGCCCAATAATCAAACAATATTTGTCTTCTTGATATGTAATCGAGAGTACCATGTGTGTACCCTCTGGCGTGGTATTTAGATATTCCAAGATGAGCGTTTGTGTTTTCATCGAAGATATCTTTTGACTGAAACATTAATGAACGGAAGCTATAAAATAATGTATAAAAAGTTCAGGATTTCCATTGCGAGGACAGAATGATGTACTGTTTCGTTTTAAAATACATTTTCATAAAATCTGTTATAAAATACATGTATATCATAACCCAGCTTATTATTGTATAATGTGTTTTTATTAAAAACCTACCTCGTATGATCATGGTTTGAGTTTACACCGGTCGACCAGTCAATCCCCCACACAGCAACCGACAATTAACATGATTAATCGCAGTGATATATCTCACCTTTCGTTTCACATTCGCATTTGACTCTAAATGACAACTCGTAATGGGCACTGGTATTTTGAATTCTTACGCCATTTTATGCAAATCGCTTATTGTGCAACGATTAAAATGCTTTGATAGTACATTACGTTTGTTGTTCTTAAATTCCAAGTTGGTTATAATTACTGCATATTCAGGATATAAACTTGAACTAACTGTGACCTGTGGACGTTATGCGCAGTATTACAAATTACAATGATCGGTCAACTGGTCAAGTAGGAGTCTGTTTGATGAGTAAACTCAGGCTTGCGGTTTGTTAACATACAATGTTACGCATCTCTTCAGATTGAAATTGACACAATAGCCCACAAGATAGAAAAGCACATTTCAATATTGTATGATTTATGTAAAAGGAGCTCCTCCCTTTATCTTTCCGGATTCACTCAACCTAGAAATGTATTAAATGTACAAATATCTGCCTTAAGGCATGATTTAATGTAATTTGGGAGATTCAATGGTTTTATCAGTTGACTTCATGCACATGCATTGTAAGCCCCTGAGACCTTTACATTAAAACCTTGTGTATATACCACGGTAAGATCATTCATATGTCAGGGTAAAAAAAGATAATTTAGTCAAGAGTCATCCTTCTCGGATCAAAACCTCAACAAGTCAATAAAGGATGATAAAAAGTGCAGGCCTAAACTATTTTAAGGGTCTCGATAAGTAGGCCATTTGGGCTAATAATGGCCTGCTTTGTCATTAATCGGCCTCTTAATTTTCAAGCAACTAAACATTTGGAGTATAGGGGTCTAGACTTTTTCGTACGATTTTTATCAAAGTAGAGCAAACCCCATCACATTGCCAAAAGCTGGCTTCCCCCTCAATAAACTCGTGTTTTCGTGCCTGTGTCCAATACTCTTTTATACAAAAACATTATATTATAAACAGCTGGAAACTTTATATCATTACTCACAATATTATTCGTCAGTCCAATGTTGATTGGCAGTGGTGAGCATATGGAAAATAGTTAAATAACAATGGCAAGAATATTGTAACGATGATCTCAAAACTAAAAATAAACTACATATTATAGAGGACTTAAAATATTAGGTATACGCAATAGTTAAACCGTACATGGTGTTGCAATGCGTAAATGTATCTTTTGTTATGAAATCTACCTGAATACACTTGTCATTCTTAACCCATTAAAATCAAACAGAATATCTCAATGATCAAATAAGATACACACGCGGTCCTAACTTCGACCGTTAATTTGAATTTTTGACCTACCGGATGTTTGAAAATCAAGGATTACGAGTCTCATACTGCACCGTTTTCTTCAAACTTGTTCCATTCAAAGCATAACACAAATCCCTTTCTGATGGTACATTATTCTCTTCAACAGAGTCCCTACTTCCAGCGGCATTTTGGTCCCCAGTTGTAGGAAGGCCTTCTAACAGCTGGGGACCAAAACGCTGCTAGAACGAAGGACTCTTTACAATAAAGTAATGCACCGACAGAAAGGCAATTTTGTTCTGCTTTTAATGGTAAAGGTTTGAAGAAAAACGGTGCAGTATGAGACTCGCAATCCTTGATTTTCAAATTAACGGTCGAAGATAGACCGCGTGATACAGTCACGACAAAAACTGAGCAACTTATATACGAGTGCATGTTTTATCTTGTGGATTAAAATGGTGAGGTCAATTGAAATAAATAGAGAAGCGCATTGGCACAATATACACTTCTACAGATTTAAATCAGACATCAAGGAAAGGGTTCCAGATCGGTTCACATGTAACATTCACAAGTGCTCAGAACAGGGGGTACTGCATGATTTTGAAAGGATGTATGACCGAAGCTACGGGCCTGATATCTCAATTCGATCCAGCCAATTTATTTCCCATAAAATCAGATAACACAACAGGCAAATATTCTAATTTGTCAAAGGCAATTCTTTCATCATGTTTGGAGATAGAAATATGACTGATGAATATTTTTTTTATTGGAGTTCACGGTTACCTCTTAAATGAAGTTATTAAACATTGTTAAATCAACTAAACATGCAAACACTCTCAAAATTTGAACCAGACTTATAATATAGTGAGCATTATATACCTGAGACCTGATTCATCGTTTCAAAGTGGTAAAATGCTACCGTATACGCAAGGGAGGAGACCATATTTACTCGATTGGGAATCACGATACAAAGAAAACGTTTAGAAGGAAACGCGAAACTTAAAGGTACGATTTAAGTAGTATTATGATGTCGAAATTGATCAAATAAGACACACCATAAACACATTAGGATACCTTATGCTATGCATGTACGTTTGGGACTGATACATAATGTATATTATTGTTTTCTAGCCACGTATGTAGCGATCCAGTACAGCGATACGCTTGTCCATAAAGAGTGTATTTTGAAGCACGTTGGCAAGTTATTTGAAGAGTTATACGAGAAGCAAGTTCGTTGTTTTGCTAACAATATAATGAATTGATTCTGGTGGAAGATAAACTTGTAAGTTAAACTTATTTAAATAGTTGCACATATCTTTAAGAATAATATTATTGTGATATTCCCATTCTAACTTGAGCTAAAAATAAGAAGGCGTATTCCTAATCCACACGTGTGGCATCTGGGAATACATCATACAATAATAATTTAAAGGTGAATGGGTACCTCAGTGGAATTGAATAATTATAAAACCGTTCACATATGCCTAAAGTTGCTTCTTCAGAAAATATAGCTTACAAGGGTCGATCCAAAAGTTTTGCATCGTGTGCTCTAAAAATCTTAATACTTTATGAGTATTTTTCATATCCTATCTCATCCACCCCATATGTAGTAGTTTCATTCTGCGTAAAATAAGCAATACATTTGATCAGTAACATAGTTTTCTGAAAATGAAATAGCGCTTCAGTTGCTGAAATTACCAATACGGTTTAATTCATTCAAGCTCCACATACCCTGTTGTTGTATTACTATGGTAACTAGATGCATATGTTGAATTTTGAATTCATGGTTTATCTATACACAAAATGAAGCTACAATGCAGGGGGCGATTAAGGCAAAATATGTATATTATTCGTCAAAGATAAAGATTTTAGAGCAAACAGTGGAGACCTTTTGGATCAATCCTCGTACACCAATTTTTGAATTTGAACCTGATGTGATATGTCATAAGTACAAGCGGATAACATAAGCAATTTGCATTGATACATCTGAGACAGTCACGAGGTGGTGTTAATTTCACGGTTTGAAATGCTATATCTTGTAATCCCACTCAATATGTTAATAGGATTTTAAAGACCCAGATAAAGCCACTTGTTGTAGTCGTACACAATGATATCAATATTTGATATGGAAAACTTCTTCTGAAGGGACTTTTTCTTCGAAACATTCTCAACTAATTTTGAATGATTTTGTTGTCAGTTGTCAAACACATTAAATAAGCAGTGATAATATAAATCCCATCGATTGCAAGCATATATATATACATGTATACTGATCTATTTTATGTTGGAAAATTATAACAATTGTTTGGGGAACGAAAGAGAAATGAACTCACAAACGCAGGAAAGTGGTTCAGAAAAAGAGACTCATACATTTAAAAATACAACATTACAATCAGCGACGGCTTTGCGAATGATGTTGACCCTTGAATTGCCTATGAGCAGAAACGATTTTGAATTCAAATATATTTTTTGACACAAAAGGATGAAACTAAAGATTGACACTATTAGAAAAAACGAAACCAGTAAGATAATAGTAAAATAGAATGGTAGATTAGTGAAATTGTCATTTTAAAGTATATCATCTAATTTGTCATGTTTTGTTAATATTTTGTATGTACAGTTTTCATAGTAGATAAATATAAAGCTTTCTCATGGATAAAGTTTTCCATGATTAAAATGAATACTTCAATTCAGAAATTATAAATTTATTGTGTTAAATCAATCCTCAAGTGTGGTAATTTTCCAAATATTACACAGTATGTAGATTGTATGATTAACAAGTTCAATGGTGTCATTTCATGTAATATACTTATTTATAGATTTGTCTTAAGAGTCAGCCCTTACAAATACATTTAACATTGATAATCAAATTATGGTGAAAAGATAAAGGAAATAAAAGAATCAAAATAATTTCAACAAAATAATTTCATTGTAGGATGAACCTCAAATGCAATATATGATTTAATAAATGAATGTTGTGGTTGATTCACAGAACTCCTTCAAGATTTATCAAGAAGGGAAAATTCATTCATATTAGATGCATATCATTCATATGACCACACATGTTTTGAACGCTTGGTATCATCTACAGAACTAAATACTATATCGAATACTACCTACTCTATATGGTATAACCAAGTATGAGAGTACGAGACCACATTTTAGGACTTTCATCAAAATACAAAATACAAAAACTAAGCCTATATCATTTTATTGAGAATTTATCTTTTGATAAAAAAGCAAAATTAATGTGTCGCATACGCAAGCAGTGAGTTATGTTCAAACATGGGCTTTCAATTAGTTGAAAGCCCATGGTTCAAACAAATACAAAAGTATTAACATCAATCATGTATTTAAAGAATTTTTAAGACCAAGCTTGATACTTTATGGATGGGCTAATGGAACCATCTTGGTATCAAATGATGCTCGATTGAAAGAAACTTATTCGCTTTTCCTACCCCAATCGAATGATTTTTGATTTAGAGAATGCCATTCGCTTTGTCCACCTTTTAATAATGTCTGAATGATGAAACTGACCTTATTGCCTACCTTAAGGCTTTTAGCTATGTAATTCTACTAGAGAAGAATTGACTTTGCTTCCAGGCAGAAAAGAGATAAAAAGAGATGGAGTCATTGCAGCCTCATTCGCCACTTGAGTAGACCAACCGTTGCGTAATATAGACAGGTAAACAGGGCCGACAATATTTATCTGTGTGAATAATTAAGTGAACTATTGTGTTGCCCTATTCCATGACATTCCAAGAATTGGCAAGAGACTCGAGTAACCACTGGATTTATCCTACAAGTCTTGTACTTCATACCTGATACCTATTGTGTGCTGTAAACAGGCAGAGTCATTTAAAACTCAGATCTCTTTCTAACAAGAAGCTGCCATCAATTATGTAAAGATATATGCAGAGGGTGCGTGGTTATATAATTCATTCGAACATGACTGTATTCACGCCTTCTATAAACTGTAAACAAAGTCAACATTTCACCCGGGGTATATTCGCGAACAAAATCCCTGGTAATAAGTGCAATGTGTGACGTCATAACGGCGGGACGTAGTAATGGCGGTTCATAATGAATATTAAAGATTACTGATAGACAGTTACTCTGGCATAGCCGAAAAGAGCACACATTCCAACGTCCATATTGTTCACCAGGAGCCGTCACCGTGAACAAAAAACATTGTGAGGAAAATTATGAAGTAAACATGTTGCATACGTTTTTGTGCATGTGTGGTTGATACCACATTTTATCATATATTTAAATGAATAAGTGAATTAAAATGTACTACACCCGCATAGAAATTTCTATACAGGATTTTTATATCTATACATGCATTTTTTGACCATATAGAACTTTCTATACTGGCCATCAAGCAAAATTATTTTTCTGCGCCGCATAGAAATTTCTATACAGCATTTTTATTTATCGATCTTTTCCCTATAGAAATTTCTATACCGGCAACCAAAATTTATATTTACACCTGCATAGAAGTTTCTATACGAACACTTGTTTTAATTAGAAAGGCCTAGAAATTTCTATACGGGGAGAAATGTTTTTCTGGTAACAGAATTAGTATTTTCCGACGGCCTTCACATAGAAATTTCTATAGAGGTATTCAGTTTTAAATCTTCTGCTTAATCGGTAGAGAAATTTCTATACCGATAACCAAATGTTCATCAATAACAAAATTAATATTTCCAGCCCCATCCGCATAGAAATTTCTATACGAAAAGTCAACGGAGTCTTTTGTATAGAAATTTCTATCTGAGGATAGTGTATTTGAAAATATAGTTTGAAGTTACATAGAAAATTCTATACGATAAGAAGAAACACAATTTTACTAGACATTAACATGAATATGTATTGATAAAATGATTTTACCTTTATCTGGTTTGATGAAATATTCATATACTTTGTATAAATATTGTAAATCTAATATGATAATAAAACATTGACGGTTGAAATACATGAAATGCACTGCTGTTTTTACGTTTTTGGGTTTACAAAAAGGGACTAAACGGTTCATTCTCTTTTTAAATGGTCACGATAATATTTTCTTCATAAGATAGAGTGTCACTTGTGAAATTTATTGATTGACCTGAGATCGTACCACATCTTTATGACATAGAAGCGAAATAGCCATATTGAACTTTAATGATGTTTGTTTAATTGTTGTTTGCCACTTTCTGACAATTGTCAACATTTGGGGGTTTGGGGGAGGGCTACAATTAGGTTAAACAATTCACCTGATTCAGACTATCCTTAAATGAGCACTGATTCACTTGAGAGCATAACTTTTTCAAAACATGTAAGTGTTATTTTTGGACCACTCACATTAATGTTTCGTCTAATTTTCCCTCAGAGTTTCATCATCATTGTCCAAATCTTAGGCCATATTTGTTGAGATATATGAATGTTCATTATTATTAAAATCTTGCCTTCCTTTGCAGTTGAAAAGATTCGGCATTAGGTGTTATAAGTCTCAGAGCATGATAAATAAATAAAAATAACAAAATGACATAGAACTGATAGACGTTTTCTCTTGTGCGTGTCAACCATGGTCTACCAAATTGCTATTCAGTAGGAAGAAACTCATTTTTCAGTTTCCATTTTAATTTCCTGACAAATAGAGCGATCATCTCAGGATTTTTCTATGATCTATGTGTCGCCCTAGCAACTTCTGTTTTAGAGAACAATAGAACAATAGAAAAGATTACTTTACCATAATTTTAATCATCCAACATTGTAGACATATTTAGAATTAAAAATATGAAGAGAATGACAAAACCTCTTAAAACACATTTCTTAGGAAACAAATAGTGTCCTATTCTTGTTACTATGGCAACAAAGTTTTTTCTTTTTGTCATTTTTGTCATACAGATTACCTATCATACCAGGACCAAATCCTGAAAATTTGAATTCAGTATCTTCATTAGTATCTTAGATATATAGGTTTCTTATAGTATCCCCTGCAGATTTTATCGGAGTATAACAAGGAAAATGCTCTGAAGAGGGTTGCCCAAGGATGCCACTTAACAGTATTTTTGAGGTCCCAACCCTCTATTCATGGGAATAGTTAACCATTGTAAAGCTTCTCATGGTTAACTGACAGAATTGATTGTATCTTCAACTAAGAAGACAATAAAATGTTATAAAACCAGAAGAAAACCACACCAACTTTCTTCTATTTACCAGGGGTAGGGCACTATAAAGTCATATTAAAATTACAAAATAGTACTTCATCACTATAATAGATGTATTACAATATCACACATAGCTTGGGAATGTTGTTAGAATACTATTTTGAGCTGTTTAAGTTATCATATTTTGCTTGAAGCTACAAATATAAAATAAGCAAGAAAAAAATGACAAAAATTGCATATTTTTTTCTAATTAATTGTATTTTTCCGAAACCAACAAAGATATCAACCTATAACTTTAGGGTAGTATTCATATTTGTACTAGCAATGTATGGTGTACAACTCAGAACAATAGCTCATATATCCTTTGAGTTATGAACTAGTTTCATAGTACCCCCTAGAATATTTTCCTAGGGGGGTAAAAACGCTAAAATTCAGTGTCGTGACCACCCCGTTGAGCTGTCATCTTTTAATATCTTTATCAGCATGAAAAACTGATCCAGAGGAAATAGGTCTGTTGCTTTTTCTAAAAAATGCCTCAAAAACCCTTTCCCTTGAGATATTCTGAAATTGGAACCTGTCTAGGATGCCTCCTGCATGATTCTTCTAAGGTTTTCTCTATTCTTTCAGGAAAGCCTTTGCAAGAGGCTCTCTTAGTTTTGATTCATTTATTCTTCAGTTATTAGGAGGCCCCATCGTGGATGTCAATTCATTACGTATAGACGACCATTTATAAGAATATCACACTTATGGGCGTAGAGCTGAGCAATAAATGTTGACCTAATAAAACCCTTCATAAGTTAGTTTTGAAATTTCTCTAATACATTGCAAAGTCTACATATGTCGTCTAAATCAAATACAAAACTCCCTCACTCTATCATGTATATTTATCAATGGGTTTGTGCAATCGTTAAATTAAGTTAAGAAAGCAAAACAGCATTTGTGTGGGCCAACCGCCTTTGTTTACATTTGTGGAACAAGAATTTAACATGATTGTAACATTTTTATATAAGTCTATCTAATATAATAGTCTACATCAATTATGAAATCTCAAACGCATATAATGTGCCTCAGTACAGCCTTGATTTCCAAAATCAGCCCTTAGGGCAGAATTTCATTAGCTAAAAAGTTGATTTGATGTTTCTTCTGTGGTCATGAAGGATTTAAGTACATGTTATTTTGGATATTTGTATTAAGTTTTACCCGTTTTAAATCAAGGCAGCAATTTCTGTCAAACAACACTAACATTTCTGAAAAAATAATTTAAAATTCCGTGTTGTCCTGAACAAATTCAAAATGGCCTTTCGTTTACTTCGTGCTTTTGGACACATATGGGCAAATAAGGACGGGAGCTACAATGTTCTTGAAGACAGGTTATAGGCTCTCAAACGGGAGCAGCTGTATAGGTACATACAGACACAGCAAATTGATTGAATACTTTGCAAACATATTTTAACCAAAACAGTATACATCAACAAAAAATAATTTTTATTGACACCTTTTTTATGGTTACTAATATCCTAAAATACTGTTATTGTAGTATTGCCTGTTAAATGTTGATATTGACAACATTTAATCTGCTACTTTGATGACAACACAGCTGATTATCATGACCATGCGATATACAGGGTGGCCCAAAAAATGCAACCCTCCATTTCTTCAATATTTTTCTTAAATTGAGGTTTATTTGGCACACAAGGACTTCATTCAATGTGGGATCCTCTGGCAAAGTTTCAATTATCATAGTCTTATATTGATAGAGTTATGGTCGTTCCAAAATATCACATTCCCTTCTTTCTGAACATGTAAACTCAAGAAATAATGTGTTCTAGGATCACAAATTCCAGATGAAGTGCTTCAAAGGCCCGTTCGTTCTGTTAAATGCACAACTTGGGCTGCCAATTTCCAAACATGAAATCATCAGCCCCTTTTGGTTTGAGGTTGATAATGGCAACACTGTTATTGTTAACACACAGCGCAATATTGGCGTTCCCAGGAAGTTCTAGAGTGACATAGAGGCTTCAATAGACAAGAACAGTGGTTCTAGAAGGATGGAGCTACTCCTCACACTTCGAATGATAGCATAGCCTGGCTCACTAGTCATTTCTATGAGAAGATTATCTCTCCTAGGACGGAGAATCCATGGTCATCCCACAGTCTTGATCTCAATGCCCTTGACTTCTATACAGGGTGGTCCAAAAAAAAATTGGAACATTTGTTAATTGAACACAAAACCATTATTTTTCCTCTAAAATGCACCAAAATTTCACTGAGCATAGTTCAGTCACTTATCTCTCTGATGTAAAGTTTATAGGTGCAAACCACAAATTTAATGCATTAGACTAGTCAATGTTTGATATGACCCCCTTTTCTTAAATATACACTTGACAATTTCGCGGCTACTTTTTCAAGTATTCTTTATTTCAAAGCTTTAATGAACATTTTGATTGCTATACACATTTTATAAAATCATATTAAGATAAAATGAGATATTAACATCTATGGTTTACTGGAAAACTATTGTGTCATTGTCAACTTAAGAATACCCCAAATCATTATTCTTATTTAAGAGTAGGAAAGAAAGAACATGTCAGAGGTGAGTGATTGCATAACCCATACAGCTACTAAACTGACAAAATCATTGTTTCCACTTTTCAGTAGAGGGGAAACTGACTAGTTATTTACAAGGCTTTATTAAAGACCATCTCTAAGCACACATAATATAATACATGTATATCATTTGTGTTCTTGGAAACTCCTTTATGATATTGATATACATATATTGATATATTCAATGAATATTATTCATATTAGAACAAGAAAGGGGAGGGGGTTCATTCACCAGTCAAAACAGACTGCCCTGGCCTCTTTCTGGAGAATATTCAATCAGTAATATATCCAACAATAGCCATCAAAATATGCTTGATACCCATCAATTTAGGTAAAAAATGTTGAATATGTTCATATATTTGATCTTCTAAGGCAAACATAAAAGTAGTTTGTTCAAGCTGAATTTTGATCAAGATGGCTTGGACAAAATCAAACGAACAGCAAGGTGAATGAATCATTTCAAAACTGAGTCCCAGGCTTCAACTTGTAATTCAGGAGAAAAGGGGTCATATCAAACATTCTCTAGTTTAATGCATTAACTTTGTTGTTTGCACCTATAAACTTTACATCAGATAAATAAGTGATTGAACAATACTTAGTGAAATTTTGATGCATTTTAGAGAAAAAATAACGATTTGAGTTCAATTATCAAATGTTCCGATTTTTTTGGACCACCCTGTATATGGGGTTATTTTTTTTTTTAATTTTTATATTTCCTTTATTTCATAATACATCATACAAACAGATACAGGGCCTACGCCGAAGCATTATTGGCCCTGTTGAAGTAGTTACAATATAAGTTAAAGTAGGTCATAATGTAAAAATGATAGATATAGAACATATTTATGAACATGAAAATAATCTAGAAAACATGAAGACAGGTCAGAGATATATGTATAAATTAATGAATATTGGACTATTTAACTTCCTTGACAATAGAGTGTAAAAACTCGGCTGTTAATTCAATAGCCTTTTTATTTGTAATTGTGTCAAGAGAAGGATCTGCAAAAAGTAGAAAGTCTACCCTGTCCTCCTGTTTTCTATTATTAAAAGAGTTTAAATTAAAGGATGGCAGTCCCCCTAGTTCTCTGTGAAAATTGAGTCTTTGAGTGTTAAAAAGAGGGCAATGGAGCAATAGGTGTTTGGTTGATTCAGTAGAGTGACCACATTTACATTTGGCATTTGGAATATTTTTGAAGTTATGTGTAAAAAGATGCTGCCGAAAAATGAGATCACATCTCGTTTTATTTAATTTCTTTATCTCTGGATAGGTTTAATCTTGGGGTTGTGAATTCTTTCTTTTTCCCATTCAAAAATGTTCTAATTTTATACTTAAATGAGTTGCGTGAGTGTGCTTGTTTCAGTTCATCAGGTAAATTATCCCATAATTTAATACTGGATAAAGCTGTAAACTTTCTAAGTTTAGCAGATGCTTTGAATGGGATCTTAAAATCATTGCTACGACGAAGTCTTTGGTGGGTTACCTGATTCTTATACTGTTCAAAAACATTTGAAACATATGAAGGCATCTTATAATTATTTACAAAGTCAAACATAAAAACTAGTTTTTTTTTCTTTTCTTCGATTGGATAAGGATCTCCATCCAAGACATGCCATCACCTTCTCAGAGTTTGACCCTTGGATGCAACCACTTACAATAAGACCCGCTCTATATTGGACTCTATCTAAACTTGCTAAGGGGCTGAGATTTGCGCTGTCAAAAATAATATTGCCATATTCGAGATGTGGGAGAATGAATGCCATGTAAATTGTCTGTAAGTGTTTTGATCTTACTGAAAATTTGAGTGCTTTTAATGGATTTAACATTTTATTACACCTAGTAATCACTGAGTTGGGGTTATATGGGGTTATTTAAAGGATAATGTGTATGAAAATAACCCTACTATACCGCAATTGCAGAACTCCAACAAGCAATGGCTGCAAAAATTTGAGCCATACCCATGGGGAAAAATGCATCCGTGTTATGAACAGTTTTCCTTGAACATTGCCAGTTTGTTTTCAGCGAAATTGACGACATCTGGAGCATATTTTGAAACAACCATAACTCTATCAATATAAGACTATGATTATTAAAACTTTGCTAGAGGGTTCCACATTGAATGAAGTCCTTGTGTGCCAAATCTCAGAGCAATTTACCTCCATATAAGAAAAATATTGAAGAAATGGAGGGTTGCATTTTTTGGGGTCACCCTGTAGTTATTATAGTATATTGAAAATATTGCTTATTTTTTCTCAAAAACAGCTCAAATGATGAACTTTTGATAAAAGAAAAGTTTAGTTCAGTTTGTTACAATACGAACCCGGATAACAGCAAACGCAGTGAATCGATTCTGTTGATATTTGTCTCCTGATATAATAGACAATAATAAAGAATTTAATCAGCATCGCTTATGCATTGTTTATACATCATTTGTTGTCATTAGGGATACTTTTTAAAGGCAGACAACGAAAACATCAGACAAAGTATTTGTTATTTTTGTGGTGATTTCAAGTTTTGTTGTCCAATATTTTGTATCCTCCAAACATTAGGATTAAATCTGATTTCGAAGTATAATTTTGGAAATGAAATTAATCCAATGTACATTGTTATATAAATTTTCAATTACATATAATTTGCTAGAACTGTTAACTGCAAGTAAGACATCTTAAACAAACTCTGATTACTTCTTGTAAGTAAATACTACTCATTGTTTTTTCTAGATTCTCCTTGCAATACTGGTATTTCTATTCCCTGGAACGGTGGTTACCAGTGCATTTGTCCACCAAACAAACAAGGCAAAAACTGCAGTGAAGGTAAGTAATTGAAAGAGTAGAAACCCCCAATATTTACATAGTTGAATACTGGTATTTCCATTCCCTGGAACGGTGTTTACCAATGCATTTGTCCACCAAACAAACAAGGCAAAAACAGTAGTGAAGGTAAGCAATTGAAAGAGTAGAAAACCCTATATTTACATAGTTGAATACTGGTATTTCCATTCCCTGGAACGTAGGTTACCAAATGCATTTGTCCACCAAACAAACAAGGCAAAAAAAGCAGTGAAGGTAAGCAATTGAAAGAGTAGAAACCCCAATATTTACATATTTGAATTCTGGTATAACCATTCCCTGGAACGGTGGTTACCAGTGCATTTGTCCACCCAACAAACATGGCAAAAACTGCAGTGAAGGTAAGCAATTGAAAGAGTAGGAAACCCAAATAGTTACATAGTTGAATTCTAATATTTCCATTCTCTGGAACGGTGGTTACCAATGCATTTGTCCGCCAAACAAACAAGGCAAAAACTGACCCCAATATTTACATATTTGAATTCTGGTATTACCATTCCCTGGAACGGTGGTTACCAGTGAATTTGTCCACCCAACAAACATGGCAAAAACTGCAGTGAAGGGAAGCAATTGAAAGAGTAGGAAACCCAAATATTTACATAGTTGAATTCTAATATTTCCATTCCCTGGAACGGTGGTTACCAATGCATTTGTCCGCCAAACAAACAAGGCAAAAACTAACCCAAATATTTACATATTTGAATACTGGTATTTCCATCCCCTGAAACGGTGTTTACCAATGAATTTGTCCACCAAACAAACAAGACAATAACTGCAATGAAGGCAAGCAATTTGAAAGAGTAGAAAACCCCAATATTTACATATTTGAATTCTGGTATTTTCATTCCCTGAAACTGTGGTTACCAGTGCATTTGTCCACCTAACAAACAAGGCAAAAACTGCAGTGAAGGTAAGCAACATGAAAGAGTAGAAAACCCCAATATTTACATAGTTGAATACTGGTATTCCATTCTTTGGAACGGTGGTTACCAGTACATTTGTCCACCAACAAACATGGCAAAAACTGCAGAGTAGGTAAGCAATTTGAAAGAGTACAAACACCCAATATTAACATATTTGAATACTGGTATTTCCATTCTTTGGATTGGTGGTTACCAGTGCATTTGTCCACCAAACAAACAAGGCAAACAGCATTGAAGGTAAGCAATTGAAAGAGTAGAAACCCCCAATATTTACATAGTTGAATACTGGTATTCCATTCTTTGGAATGGTGGTTACCAGTACATTTGTCCACCAAACAAACATGGCAAAAACTGCAGTGAATGTAAGCAATTTGAAAGAGTACAAACACCCAATATTAACATATTTGAATACTGGTATTTCCATTCTTTGGATTGGTGGTTACCAGTGCATTTGTCCACCAAACAAACAAGGCAAACAGCATTGAAGGTAAGCAATTGAAAGAGTAGAAACCCCCAATATTTACATAGTTGAATACTGGTATTCCATTCTTTGGTATGGTGGTTACCAGTACATTTGTCCACCAACAAACATGGCAAAAACTGCAGTGAAGGTAAGCAATTTGAAAGAGTAGAAACACCCAATATTTACATATTTGAATTCTGGTATTTCCATTCTTTGGAACGGTGGTTACCAGTACATTAATCCACCCAACAAACAAGGCAATAACTTTAGTGAAGATGAGAATAAAAAGGAGTTTTTTTGTCAAATTAGCTTGACGATTTAAATTACTAAGCATGGTGGGAAACACCAGTTAGATTATTTTCATTTGAATAATTCTACTTTGATATAAGGGAAATGAATAGGTGCATTAGTATATTGCATTTGACATGGCATACATGGAAAATGCTTCATAGATCTTGATGACAGTGGGAAGGTCAAATGTCATGTGTAGACCAATGGAAAGATTAATTCTATATTCAAACAAATATAGCAAGGCAACATGTGTCAAAGTCCAACAAATTATAACACGGCATTTCAAATAGTTGCATTGCATTATACCACTCAAATGCACCGGCCTTTTTATTAAAATTATATATATATACGAGGGTTGAGCATAAAGTTCTCATCATACTGTATATCTCTAATTTCTTTATTTTTCGATGTTTTCTTTTGAAATGTTTACAGAATGTGCAGCATAGAATATTTTATTAATCCAGCAAAAATATCTAGAATATCAGAAACATTAGATAAAAAATGCTTGTCATAGTAAATTGAAATCAAGGCATCTGGGGGAAATAAGAAAAACTAGCTAGAAAAGTCCACATTAACCATGTTTAGATATTAAATAATAAGACACATTAAACTGTCAAATACTATGTGCTCTTGACTACTGTTTTGAACTATTGTAATAGTCAATTGAATTGTGTGATCTCATAACGGATGATTGTTATGATTCATTTGAAGTGATTGTTAGACCCCATGACTGGTTTGTCAAATATCCCGAGGAAATTTGATTTTGCCCCTTTAGTTCATTTTGGATATGTTCAGACCACTCACAGGGTGTAATTTTGTTGATATCTTAGCAATACATTTGTTTTAGATCATGTTTAGTCTGACCAAAGGATCTTACAAATTAATATAACGTTTTATCAGTATGGATTTTACTTTTCTGAAGATCTTTGCATCCATTGCATTCTCTTTCCCAGTCATTTCTGATCATTAGCTTTGAGTCTCAGACTCTGGTATCACATCTCATGACACATGGAAACGTCCCCTATGACATCACACAATCCACATGATCAATTATTTAATAGTTAAAGCACTAAACAACATACCAGTATCCAAGTTAACGTTTTAATGTGTTTGGTAATTTATGAGAGCTTGTTATGTATGTTAACATGGTTAATTATAGAATGTTATAAACGTTGCCTTGCTATATTTGTGTGAATATCGAATTAATTTTTCCATTGATCTACACGTGAGATTTGACCTTCCTATTTTAGTCCTGTTACTGGCCTACTTGGTTTCACAAATTTTAAAATGCTTCTGTCTTCAGATGTTCCCGATTCTGAAAACTGTACCTGGCCTGGTAATGGTAAGTCGATTATAAAAAACAACATATGTTATTGTATTAAGATTATTTTATTATGTATTACCAGCATGGAACCTCCATATTCTTGTATTTTTGTCTAAATACATATTAACGTTACAAAAACTAGAAAATGATGAATTAATTAAATTATGATACTTCATTGAGGCACAGCCGCTGTATTTTTAAAGTCCCCGTCTAAAGTTTGAAAATATATTTTTATCATTCATTTACTATTTGTCAGGACTTAAAAAGTGATTTTAGAGATTTTTGAACAAAAAAAAAAGTTTGAAAAAAAAGTTGTGAGCATTTCATTTCTCAAATATTCAAATTTCCCGCCATTTTTCAAAAAAAAGTTGAAATTTCTTAATCATCAAATATTTCTTAATGCATTTCAAAAAAGATTATCTTTTTAACACCAATACAAAGGTTGAACAAAGGACACACTATTTCAATAATAAAATGCCATATTTAATGGGCCACTTCAATGTTTTAACATATCAAAAATATTTTGAAACATTTGTGATGTCACTATGGTACCAAAAACTTTTGAAAAAAATTGAAATTTTTTTTTCGATGTCGTCAATCTTTTCTAAATATGTTAGACTTTCATAAAAAAATGTTGATTGTCTAACCAGGTTAAAAGGAAGAATAAATTATGTTTTAGATATCATTGTACCATTGGTTTCTACGAGAACTAAAATTTTGAAATGCATTTTTCTCAGAACCATTTTCATGCACTGATAAGTTCATTTCTCGCTTATTTATGAACCGATTTTCTTAATTTTTTCGGCAAAAAACATGGGAGGATGGATGCTATGCATTGGTATGAATTGTTGCTAATTAGAATATATGAGTGACCTCTAAAAATTGGTTTTAAATAAATTCACAAATTTTGGAACAAAACGTCTGTCAAAAACCACTTTTTGAAATTTAAAAAAAAAGTTTCACATTTCACACTTTGATAACATTGGGTAAGACTACAATATAAGCCAAAGTGGTTTAAACTTTATATGGGGCCTTTAAGTCAGGGTCAATGTACATTTGTAAAATAGTTTCATCATAGAAGTATGATTCATAGCTGCCGACTCCTTAACAAAGTGTTCTTAAGATTCGTCAAGTCTTATACTGAATTCCCCGACTACAAAATTTGAGAACATCATATAAGTTCACTGTTCCACAACGAGTTACTTTGACGGAATGTCAATGTAACAAAATGGATGAACATCCTGGTCACGAGTTTTTTCTTTTCTAGATTTAAACCTACTATTATGAATCAGATTATAATTTGGCACAAAGCTAGAAAATATTTTAGTCTAGTTTTAGTTAGTTTCTTCGATTTGGAATTTGTTTGGTAAATGAAGTTGTAATTCATATATCTAGCCCCTAGCTTTTGTTAGATTGACGAAAGCCCGTTATATTACCAATTAGTCTGGCAGAATCTTAAGAGCTAATCGTTTTCTTCGGATTACAATGTTTTTTAGCTTTTCAGCATCAATAGAGGGTTGGGATCTCAAAACCACGGAATGCCGGAGCGGCACCCCCGGGCAACTCTCTACAGATCATTTTCTATACCCCCCAGGTAAAATTTACAGGGGGTACTATAAGATGCCTTTATATCTCAAACACTAATAAAGATAGAGACTTGAACATTTCAGCAATTACTTTTGGTATGATGGTTGATCTGTATGACAAAAATCAAAAAAAAAACTCAAGCAGTTGCTATAGTAACAGGAATTCCATACCATTTGTTACCTCGTAAATGTTCTATTTTGTGGGTTTTCATCATTTTCTCTTGTTCTTGACTCTTAAATCCCCTGTCACATACAGCATGATGAGAAATAAAGATAGAATGATTCATAAAATGGTTCATGAAATGTTTCTAACTCATCAGCTGCCATGGCAACAGTGCAAAGTTCCAAAACGTAAATTTTGCTTCATGTTCAAGTTTTTACATTTCACTTTCTTTAATAAGTATTTCGTCAAGTATTTCTCTAAGAGTGTCCTCATCAATATCTACATCTTGGTCAATGTTAATGGATATTTTTGAATGTTCATTATTGCAGTCTCGGCCTCCTTTGCAGTTGCAGAAGACTGTGCATGGTAGAGGGGTCTGCTTACAAAAACATCTGTTGCTATTGCACATATCATTGGTTGAGCATGTGCATTTGATCATTTTGAGAATGTCATCAGGAGCACATGGGACACCTTGTGGTAAGGATATGGGACGAAGTGATCCATTTACTTGTTCCCATCCAGTCTTGTGGGTCAAGAGAAGGTGGGTCCAGATACACGTTTGAAAGTGAGCCCTCTTTAAGTGTTGCTCAAAGGCCTCTTTTGTTGGTGGTAGTGACTTCAGATCTGGGGCCTTGGTTACATGTTTTGCAGCAGTTTTTCTGGTCCGTACAATGTACCTTACATCAGACATGGTCTCATTCTCCTTTGAAATGATGCCATAGCAACGGGAAATGAATTGGGTTCCTTGAGATATAATGGTGTTTAGGTCAGAGTTTAATTCCCCCAAAGCTGTAAGCTTTGATGCACCAAATAATGTTTTAATTGCCTTCAGTTTTCCAATTCCATACAAACTGCTCGTTGTATCACACCCTGTTATGGCATGTGTAGCTAATAATTGTGAAATAACATCTTTGTCATTTGTGGATTTGATGACAGCATCTATTGAGGCAGATATGTCAATTTTTGCTCTCCCAGCTGATGTGCCTTCCATTGTAACATTCACAGGTTTCAGGTTGTGCTTATCATAATGGTGCATAAGTAGTAGTAGCACATCTGTGTCATCACAAATTACAGTGATGTTACTTGCTCCAGATTCTGCAATCTTAAGCATTTGGTGAATCATGACTACATCAGCCTCTTCTTGGGTATTTGCAAGATCATGTCGTTGGAGTTTTTCGCCCAATTGAAGTTGAATTGGGACAGGATCTTTTCCAGTTAACACCAGTTTGAATTGGTTTCCTGTAATTTCAGTAGACAATCTCTCTACTATGAGGTCAATCAACTGTGTTTTGTTCTCTGTAACATTTAACACTACATTCTGCGCTGGTAATTCAGTCGTGGGACTTAGTTTGAATACTCTGGTGGCTGACTTTGCTCGAGACTGTCTTGTGCTGGATTTAATGCTAGTGGAGTTATACCTATCGAACACAAGGTGCACATCAGAAAATCTTAGCTTCATCTGGATGTATTTGCTGAAGGCTGAACAAAAATCTCCTACAGTTCCATTTGAGGGCCAGGGAATTATCACAACCATCTATGATTTGACAATCACAATTTTGACCCCGTGTGGATTTCTCTACTTGAAGTTTGGTTTTCATTACAGATTTCGAACTTGTGATTTTCATATCACCGCTATCATCAAACATTGAGGTGGGAATAGGGGAAAGTTCGTGGGCGATAATTTTGTTCATGTCCATAGATCTTGTAGCCATGAGACCAATTATACGTGAGTAGATAAGTTCAGTGTCATATGAAGATATCCCCTCGACTTGGATCTTCTTTTTTGATACAGCCATGGTTATCACCTGTAAGCAACATACATGTTCAATTATGAGATATCAAATAATTCAATCCTAATGATATCAGATTAATTTTAATCTAAATTTTGTCATAATTTTGATGTTTTAAATTATCATTTTGCAAGTCCAATAAATGGCCCATGGGCCCTTATTAAATGATGGGTCCCTAAAATGAAAAAATCAAGTTCTTGGTATTTTATTTAGTTTGTATTGTCATTGTGATAAAAAAGTACCTTTGTAGTGAGAGATCCATAAAAGCCTAGGGGCCACGATGATTCATATACTTCCCATTGCTCCATTCCAAGTTTCACAGATTCATGAGCATTTACCATCTCGGGACTGAGTTTACCAGTAACTATGTTGACCAAGGCAGGTGGATGCGATTCAGGATCTAGGGGATCTATGACTGAGCTAAGCTTCTCACGCAATTTCGATCTGTCTACACCATCTGATTTTATTCGTCCATTACTTTCTTCCTTATGATTCATGACAGTTTTTTCTTCAATTTCTGTCATGTTATTTAGATCATTGGCAATTCTACTACAAACATGCATACTCAGTGCCCATCTCTTGACTGTTGCTGGATTGAGGGTATTCCCAATGATGCCTGAGGGACCATGTCCGTATCTCATGAAGGTACTCTCCACCATCATATCACTCCATATTCCATTCCAGATGCCTGGTTGATGGCGGTTGACATGTTCACCTCTGAGGAATGCCTGAAGTACCTCATTTGGGAGATTTTGCATATCACGTAGGTAATATAAGGCATATTTGGCATAATTGAAATGACGAGCCGAAAAAAAGTATGGAATCATTTCCTCCACTGCATATAGGTGAAGTAACCAATCTCCTTCCCTTTCAGCTCTGATGAAGCGCATGATTATGAGAGTAGGCTTAATGAGGTTTTCTAACCATAATTTTGTTGTAGGACTTTGACTTGACTTCTCTTCTAGGTTTTTGAGGAGGTCATCGAAGGACTCACAATGCTCAATAGATGTCCTCAGTAGTTCTTCAGTGAGCATTCGCAGAGCACGAACATTGTTTGGAAAGTTTTTTCCAGTGAGCATTTTCTTAACACCTGCGAAGGACACACTAAGTAACTCTTCAATTCCACTTTCAGCCATAAGTATGCCAATGCAGCCAACAAAGGACATAAGAGTATGCATCCCTCCAAGACGTATGACAAAGTTTTGGAATCTGTCTGGATTGTGAAACTTCAGTGCAACAGCAATCTTGTAGAGCTGCTGGTCTAAAGTTAATATTGTGTGTGTTTGACCACATGCATTTGTTATCTCCTCACTTTCTACCATAACAGTTAGTATTGTACTAGGATCTGCTGGTTTCAAGTCTATTAATGGATGATATTGAACCTTTGTTGCTGGCTTTATAGTGTGGCCCTGGTTTCTGGCTATGCTAGTGTTGAATCCATTATACTCTGGTGTTTCTTCATTTTTCACTATGTCATTGAGGAAAGTGAAGTCTAAATGTAATGACCTATTTAATGATACAGTTTGTATTTCAATCATATCTGGACTCAGGGTTTGTTCTCCTATCTTCAAGGCTTCTAATGGCATTTCAGGTTTTTTAGGACCATCATAAATTTGAACTACCTCTGGCATAGGGGGCTCTGCTGCATCTACTTTTGACAAGCGGGGTATTGTATCAATAGGAGACTCATCTTCAGGTTGCATCATACTGCTTTGTGTTATGATCATGCCTATTGCATGGGTCTGTTTCAATCCATTTGGCGAACTGATATTTGCGTCAAAGTTGTCAGCCATCATTTGAATCAATCCATCACTGGCATCATACATTCCCTGACGTGTCATCTTTTTGGCCTCTGCATGAGCAACTGACGATTTGAATCGTTGGACTTCATCATATGAACAGCATGCATAATAATCATTCATGGTATTTATTATGCTTTTATCTCTCAGTCTCACTCCAAGGTCAATTAGTAGTGGGGTGTACTTACAACTAAGTATACTAGTAACAATATTTCCTATGAGTATTGCAGGGAGGGACATTTGACTTAGCTTTGGGGAAATTGCTTGGAGAAGTGCACTTAATGTACCACTCACAGACTCTCCAGCGATATCTTTATTCAAATGTGATTTGTACACTGTACTAGATGGCTGTATTTGCTTTGTCTCATTTAATATACGTGAAGCGACCTGCTTGATTTCATTTTCAGCACTGTCATTAGCTGCCTCAGCACTGTCATTCAGTTTGATGACTTTGTGAGAAGCTGTCTTGTGTACAATAAGACTGGCATATGGCTTTCCAGATAGAATAACGTGAGTATCAGCGAGAATCATTCCAAGCTCTTGCATCATGCATCTTCTACTTTTATCACCACCGTAGGAAACATACAGTTCAAATAAGTCTATGGAATTCCAGATAACAGTGTCATCTTTTTGCATCTGTTTTATTACAGAGATGATTGCTTGACTTGTATCCCTTTCAGTTGATGATTTAGAAGAACTTGGGAATGGTTTCATGAAATGATTATAGCACTTTTGGTGGTAGCGACCATCTGCAGCATGAAGATCTGATGGTATTCCTTGTAAACGGATTCGTATGGATTCAGATTTCACATCAGATCTTGTGTTACAAATGTCAAGAATATGTTGTTTGAAAGATTTCCCATCTGGTAATGATGCTGTCCTACATTCAACAACTCTGTTCCATCGATTTGGGTGTTTTGTGTCTTTCTTATGGGCAATGTCTCCACAAAAGAAGCAGTGAGTAAGAAAACTAAACTGTGAGATGATGTCTGTGCTTGAACTTCTTAAACGCTTTGAAGCAGGTGGGGCACTTGAGGACCGTTTGTGAGTTCTTTGAATATGTCTTTTTACATGTTCTTTGGATGTGTATGCACTAACACAATTTCGATGTACTTCTATATTTAAGGATGGATTGTCTCTAAGTTGCTTTTCTAAGTCTTTATGAAGAGAATCTCCCCTTAATTTACTTGATTCTATTATTGACAGTATCCTCTTTGGCCCGACAGTTATGTATGTCTGACCTTCTTTTGAGCAACCAAAGAGACAAGTTGACATCCTGGAAAATATGATTAATTGATTATTATCACAACTTATCCAGGCAACTGCACATTTCCAAGTACAGTAAAACCCGTCTTAACTGAACAAAACTAGGTCTGCCACAAGTGAATTTGTGAAATGTTCTGATTTACAGGTTTTACTGTAGTGAAATATATAACCTTCTATTAAGATAAAATGGCATAATCTAAAGAAAAAGACACACTGTGTAATACTTGATGTAGAACCTAAAATGTATTTTTACCAAATGCCACGGCCATGGATGAATCAAATATAGGTGTCAGAGATATATTTCATTTTTACTAATATATATAGCTTTTTCCTAGAATGGGTATACAGAATGGAATATGAGTATTTACCTGGAAATGTTGTATTATCACAAAGTCAGCAATATTCATGCTTCAGTTGATATGACTTCCTGTCTTAATAGCCTCTTTCTGACATTGTATTCCCATGACAAAGGGGAATCCATGGAATTCCCTCTAATATCAAGGGTATCCCCATCAGGTGAAAATAAAATTATGATCCCTGTGATGTTGCCATAGTGACTAAAGTTACATTTATTACATAAACAATACATTTTAAAACATTCTACAATGTACCAACATATTTAGAATCAGCAATATGCAGAAAACAACAAAATCCCTTAAAACAACACATTTCTTATGTAAGAAATGGTGTGGAATTCCTGTTGCTATAGCAACCGCTTGAGATTTTTTCTTGATTTTTGTCATACAGATCAACCATCATATCAAAAGTAATTGCTGAAAATTTCAAGTCTCTATCTTTATTAGTGTTTGAGATATAAAGGCATCTTATAGTACCCCCTGTAAATTTTACCTGGGGGTATAGAAAATGATCTGTAGAGAGTTGCCCGAGGGTGCCGCTCCGGCATTCCGTGGTTTTGAGGTCCCAACCCTCTATTGATGCTGAAAAGCTAAAAAAACATTGTAATCCGAAGAAAACGATTGATTGTCAAAATACCCTATATTTCTGCTGGAATAAATGTACGTTATTTTGAAGACTTGTGCGTCAATGTAACAAAAGCGATGGTCTAAATGCATGAATTACAGCTTTATTTAAAAATCAAATTCCAAACCGAGAGCATTTCTAGACTAGCTAGACTATATTGTCTAATTTTGTACCAGATGATAATCCGCAAGATGTCCTATACGTAAGTTTAAATCGATAAAACAAAAAACTCGTATCCAGGAAGTTCCGTCAAAGTAACTAGTTGTGGGACAGTGAGGTTGTAGCAACTGAAACCTTGATGACATTCTGACTACAAAGAACGTGTGACCGCTAAGATATGACGACATATTGTTTTGATGATTGGTTTCACTGCGTTTGATACGTTGTAACACCTCTTAGAATGTTTCCAGGAGGTATTATTGTACCACTTGAAAAATTCTAGGGATGTTTTTAGTCCACTTGAACATTTGGGTGCACCTTTTTTATTGTTGGCGTTTTTACTTGCACCATTTGATTTCTCGAGAGTTGAAAATAACTTCACAGTGTATGATTCTTTTCTACGATTTAGATTTTCTGGAAAAAAATCTTGGTAGAAGATATACTAATGCAAAGACTATAGAAATAACAAAATATGTGAAAATTAGAAAGATAGGCCGCTTAATTAATTCCAAAAATATATTTTGCTTTAACGTTGCTCACAATGGGAAATTATTTTATTCTCTTTTAAAAAAATCCCATAATTCAGATGATCTTTAAAAAATTGGATCATTCTTTGGGACAACAAATGTATTGTAACCGGACGAAACGTGGAGGGGAATGGGACTTTTTGACAGAACCTAATAGATCATATATAACATGCAACACATATGCAACACGACAAGTGATGTAAAATATAACAATATGTACAAGGTTTATTTATTTAAAATCAACATAGACAACAGTATGATCAAAATAGTAATATTGCACCGAGAGAAAGAACAATGGTATTTATGATGCTTTTAATTTAATCTATTACTCTAGATATGTAAATGTCTTTATAAAATGTCTTTCAAAATAATACTACAGAAATGTCTATTTAAAATGTCTATAAAAGATAATAAAAGCTATGCGAGACGATAAGAGGCAACCGGTTGTGGGACTGGCCCTTGAAGTCGTCGTGGACTTGATCACGATGATAGGGGACTTGCGTAGAGTGAAGGCTCTCGACTTTCGGAGACTGGCTGCTCTTGGCTGACTGTGTGGTCTCAACTCCCGTAGTAACGCTATTCCTTCAGCGAATTCCAGCCGTTATGGCACCCCAATGGACTGCTGTATTCACAGCTTACGAATCCTTATTTTGGGTTGCTCATTGCTGCATATTGCTGTTGATGAAGTCTGTAAGCCGAAGTAACGCCCAGTCCAGAAACAGGAATGTTGTTCACCTAGAAAATGTGCATAGCCCTACCTTGTAGTCGTACCTCCCGATATCGTCTGACGCCCTACAACGCTGGCGATCTAGCATTCGATTCATCGTGAGTTGATACAAAATCAACCAATCAGATTATAGATAATAATTTCCAACTCGCGTTCGAATTGCGTTTTCCGTCATGGTTTGCTTCTTCGTAGTTAAAAACCGGTTTATTTCTTATTAGTCTACCACACAGGATTCATATTTAAAGTGTTGCTCCGTTTTTGTGTTTCAGTGAAATAGACATTAAAATATCATACAACAGCAACTGCTAAAGCTTTATGCATTAATAATTTCGTTAAGCAGACCGTTACAGTATTTATAAAAATATTTTAGAATTCACCATTTCATTCAGTTTATTGGCGTCAGTGCTTAGTAGTTATGTACCAGTTACAATTTTCTGTTTTTTGTTTTTGTAGAAAACGCATGCGCCTCAGCACCCTGCCAGGGAGAGGACGCTGTGTGCATCAACACATTTGGCGGGAATTATAAATGCTTATGCCCACCGAGGACAGAAGGTGATCGTTGTGGTAAAGGTAAGAACCCGGATTCTAGTAGTGTAGCCATATCTTTTTACATGTTTTAAAAAGACAAAAAAGTCAAATCACAAGCGGCGAAGTTAATGGTTATACATTAATTGTATATATAAAGGAATCGAAATTCTGCCATTCAAGATGTGCTATATTTAAAAGCAAATGCAGATAAATAAAAAAAAATGCACAAACTATTGTCCATCTCCGAAAGCCATTCAAAAATTAATTATTCGACTTATTCGAGAGTTGAGCCAATTACTATTGAAGTATACGAGGGGTGTATTATAATCAAAATTGTTGTATTTTCTCTACTAGGAGAACACTGCTTTTTCTGTGCAAGTAGAAGATGGAGGAATATCACGTGTCCCGTGTTTGACAACAGACCATCCTTAAAATCGATGTCTTTGTATGACGTAACACTTGAGACCCAGCTGTCAAGGTGTTTTTTAGTTTTCTTTATTATTACCTTTCTTGTCATAGTGGGACAAGAGGGAGAGGGAGGAGGAGGGGGAGAGAGAGAGAGAGAGAGTCCTTTTTAAAGAGTAAATCGGCTGTCAGTTACTTCAGTTGGCTAAAAGGTTTACTTGCCGGGTAGTCACTTTCCCTAATTTTAAAGAATGAATTACCAGTTTTAATGATTAATTATAGAAGTGGGCTTTATTTACGACAATCACCATGTGCATTCTACACCATGTGCCTACCATAAATGAGTCTAGATCTTTATAAGTAAAGTATGCAGTAGAGTTTTACTACATCTAATCATTACATCAAGCCTTACACCCCAGTCACATTTGTCGTACGGAGGCCGTGCGTCGACCGCAGATCAATTATCAGTGAATTTCAGCGGCGAGCCTAGAAAAATTACGCTCGCCTTGCGGTCTCCGTACGGTGTGTCCAGATTTTTACAGGCCGTGGGTAGCTGCAGAAATTATAACTCGGTGTTATAATATTTGTTCATTTGTGCGGTCCCCGTAGAAATCAACAGGCCGTTGCCAGACCGCAGAAAGCTCCAACGGTGGCCGCACGTCGGGTTTGCCGTTGACTTGCGTGTTCTGTAGGGTTTGATGGGTAATGTACCTTTGGAAACAGTTTTTAAGTCAGTTTTCGGTCATATATTTGCTGTAAACACAGCACAATACGTATACTTTTTGATGTAAGGCAACTGATACCAAAGCAACTTATATTTCACTTGCACTTTTTATTCGATACTATATCCTAACACTACAAACAACATTTATAAATTGTACTCATGTAGATAAAAATAAGAATTAACGTTAAATCAATAGAAATTCAAAAGCTCGCCGTGCGGTTGCCGTAGGAAATGTGCCTGCAAAAGTATGCGACCGCAGAAATTCAACGGCGAGCGTAGAAAAGTTACTGACCGCAGAAATGATAGACCGCACGGTCGCCGTAGGAAATGTGACTGGGGTGTTAGTGACAATGGATTTTTTGAAAAAATCTGTATCTAGTTGAATGAGAGATTTTTGATCAACTTGATGTCAGACGATATAGTAAATCTCTGTGTTTGATGGAGACTTTTCATATATGATTCAGAACAAAGTGCATAAAGGACGATAAATGGGGCTTCAATTACGATACAGGGACCATGTGGGCAGGTAAAGGTTGCAGAGGCAAGTTTTGTGTACAGTTCAAGGAAGTCCCGGTCGAATAAACACCCGAACATTGATCACCATCTTCACGAGGTACAACAACTTTTATTAGTCGATATAATTGAATTTTCCCCGGAAAAAAGAAAATTTAACTTTGTATTAAATACTCCATTCTAAATCGAAAACCTTATTTAACAATTCCATTTTCAAGACACAGTTATGCCTGAGTGACAGACAATTTTGAACAAATACTCAATAGGCCGGGTGTCGGCCAATGAATCGGAGCAAATGTGACTCAGGCATAACATTATTTATCTTGCATCTAGGCGATGGGAGTATTAATCCAGTATTATTATCATTTATTGTATTATTCTAACCGCACTATTGTGATTGTCAATTTAAGAAGGATGGACTTTCAAAAAACATTATCGCTTTATAGATTTATAGATTAATTATTCTGTAAAGATAACAAACTATGAATTTCTGATGTGATGTTTTAATTCATATTTCATTGCAATTCATAAATAAACGTTAACAAAATGCATTGACATATTACAACACGATACCTGGTTGGCATTCAACTTTACAAAACATTGAAATTTGTTTACATTTGTTTGTTTATATAATTGCAGACGCCGTCGGAAAACTAAAATTAGTTAAAACAACAGCAAAAAGAACGTATCTATGATATTGTATGCAAAGATGGTGATTTCCATGCATCATTAGGTGAATGGACAGCGAAAATATGTAAAAACAACTGTATGAAAAAATAGAGGCTTCCGTGCATTATTAGGTGAAGGAACGGCGAGATAATGTAAAAATGTAAAAGTATTTTATGTAGTGAGAAGGGAGTTCCGACTTCACTTGTCAGTCACAGGCTACTCATCAGCCTTCTAGCTAATAACCTGATAGTATAACGGATTATATTTTGTAGTATATATATTGTAGTGGTGGGGGTAGTCCTGCCTAATCTTTGTCTTTTGGAACTTTGACTGTAGCGGATTAGCTGTATCTAGCGAACTTTTCTTTTAATCTTTGCAAAATGTCCATCCACTTCCCACCATCGGTTTTTGTCCTATGTACACTAAAATAAGTTAAAACAACAGACAAAAGAACAGAACAGCAATGTCTTATGCAGAACTATAAGGTCAACTTACTCGTATTAACATCATTGCAAAGAACAGCAATGTATTATGCAGAACAATAAGGTCAACAATATTAATATCATTGCAAAGAACAGCAATGTTTTGTGCAAAACTAAGAGCTCATTGCATGAACTATTTATATCATTCCACGGAACGGCAATGTATTGTGCGAAACTAAAAGGAATATTAACATCATTGCACAGAACATCAATGTATTGTGCAGAAATATAAAGTCAATGTATGAAATATTAACATCATTGCACAGAACATCAATGTATTGTGCAGAACTATTGGGTCAATGTATGAAATATTAACATCATGGCACAGAACTTCTCTGTATTGTTCAGAACTGTAAGGTCAATGTATGAAATATTAACTTCATTGCACAGAACATCAATGTAATGTGCAGAACTATAAAGTCAATGTATGAAATATTAACATCATTGCACAGAACATCAATGTATTGTGCAGAACTATAAAGTCAATGTATGAAATATTAACATCATTGCACAGAACATCAATGTATTGTGCAGAACTATAAAGTCAATGTATGAAATATTAACATCATGGCACAGAACATCAATGTATTGTGCAGAACTATAAGGTCAATGTATGAAATATTAACATCATTGCACAGAACATCAATGTATTGTGCAGAACTATAAGGTCAATGTATGAAATATTAACATCATTGCAAAGAACATCAATGTAATGTGCAGAAATATAAAGTCAATGTATGAAATATTAACATCATTGCACAGAACATCAATGTATTGTGCAGAACTATAAGGTCAATGTATGAAATATTAACATCATTGCACAGAACATCAATGTATTGTGCAGAACTATAAGGTCAATGTATGAAATATTAACATCATTGCAAAGAACATCAATGTAATGTGCAGAAATATAAAGTCAATGTATGAAATATTAACATCATTGCACAGAACATCAATGTATTGTGCAGAACTATAAGGTCAATGTATGAAATATTAACATCATTGCACAGAACATCAATGTATTGTGCAGAACTATAAGGTCAATGTATGAAATATTAACATCATTGCAAAGAACATCAATGTAATGTGCAGAAATATAAAGTCAATGTATGAAATATTAACATCATTGCACAGAACATCAATGTATTGTGCAGAACTATTGGGTCAATGGATGAAATATTAACATCATTGCAAAGAACATCAATGTAATGTGCAGAACTATAAGGCCAATGTATGAAATATTAACATCATTGCAAAGAACATCAATGTAATGTGCAGAAATATAAGGTCAATGGATGAAATATTAACATCATTGCACAGAACATCAATGTATTGTGCAGAACTATAAGGTCAATGTATGAAATATTAACATCATTGCAAAGAACATCAATGTAATGTGCAGAAATATAAAGTCAATGTATGAAATATTAACATCATTGCACAGAACATCAATGTAATGTGCAGAAATATAAAGTCAATGTATGAAATATTAACATCATTGCACAGAACATCAATGTATTGTGCAGAACTATTGGATCAATGTATGAAATATTAACATCATGGCACAGAACTTCTCTGTATTGTTCAGAACTATTGGGTCAATGTATGAAATATTAACTTCATTGCACAGAACATCAATGTATTGTGCAGAACTATTAGGTCAATGGATGAAATATTAACATCATTGCAAAGAACATCAATGTAATGTGCAGAACTATAAAGTCAATGTGTGAAATATTAACATCATTGCACAGAACATCAATGTATTGTGCAGAACAATAAAGTCAATGTATGAAATATTAACATCATTGCACAGAACATCAATGTATTGTGCGAAGCTATAAGGTCAATGTATGAAATATACTCCTAAAAAAAGTTAAGGACCAGTCTTGTTCGTCATAGGTTTACATGTTAAACCCCATGTATGTCTGAACTCTATTTGCTTAGCCTGAAACAAAAGACAAAACAGATTATGTAAATGGATATATACCTTCACTCTTTTTTCTACATTTCATAAAATTTTCGATTTAACCTCTCCGTTACGATAGGTCAAAAATTGATGTCAAAGGAGGAGGGAAAGTATCGCAACAGATTTCGGACAGTCATATGTTGGATTGTGGCTATTCTCTGAGGATTTAAACAGGTGCATATGTTAGATCAATACATTACCTCCAGGAAAAGCACTCACAGAGATAACATATTTCGACTTTGAGACAGGGGAGGTGCAAACAACCCACCCACCTGTTTTTCTGAAATGTTGTTCTGACTTTCAACCCCTTCCATCCTTGCTTTTTCAATTCTTGTTGTATCGATATATTGAGTTTTGACACACAGTTAACCACTTTAAAGGAATAAGTGATTCCGTCAGGGGTTTTAAAGATATCCATTATGGGTTTTTATGAGTTTTCCCTATGGGAAAATAACATGGGAAATATTGTTTTCCACTTTATCTAAAAGGAATCACTTATTCCCTTAAAGGGGTTGACTGTGTGTCAAAACGCAACATATTGATGCAAGAAAAATTAAAAAAAAGCAGGGGTGGAAGGGGTTGAAAATCAGGAAAACATTTCAGAAAAAACATGTGGGTGGGTTGTTTGCATATTTCCAACACTCAAATTTTTTTATTTAACATAAAACTTATTATTTATTTTTTAACAACATTTTCAAAATGCAGTATCATTTTGCAAAATTGCCTCAAATTAGGCTATTTTAGCATTTTTAACTGTATTCTTGAATGTTTTAGTTTTGCATGTTGTATATTACATTAGCGAAGTAAATGTACTTTTACTACTGTTTAGCTGACCATGGCTATATTTGAAGTTATTCTATAATGAAAATTCCAGTTTGTATTTTGCAAATTCAGTTCATATTAGCTTTAAACTCTAATAAATCCGTCCACGGGTTCAACTCTTAATTGCGACGTGCTGGCCATGAGAATATTTGGCGATTGGCAATGCCAGCCCTGGACCTTCGAGCCTTTACATTCTTTGCCACAGAGCTTTTTGCAACACGATTCAGAAAGTCCCTTCCAGTTGCTCTTTTATTAAAAAACTCGTGAAACATTTCAGGTTTATCCTTCATTTCATCCAGGGCATCATTCACTGCCATAGCACACTCATCAAACGACCGTGGCCCAACGATTGCATGGCCGTACTCATCGGTGGGGTCACCTGGCGGTCGCCAACGTACTACTTTTTGCTGGATACAATTGTTAAACAATTCGGAAGGGTTGAGAAGATGGCCTTTAGGGGGGAGCATTACCACGTTTATCCCTGCTTCTTCCAATTTTGCTTCAATTTGTGGGTTATAGTGCTGTATATCACTGCAGAACATGTTTAGCGGGTGGGTCTGTATGCCGAGCGAGCATAGAGCTTGGTGCCCTTGCGCGTACGGCCTTTCGAGGGGAGCTTGTTTTCGAAGATTGGAAATTCGTCCTGATAGTAAATATCGTCTAATGTTAATTTGTGATTTTTCAATGCGGTATTTAACCCTTCGATAAATCCAAGGTGCATGTCATATATTTGACTGAGATTACGGTCCTCACATGATTTGTCTGGAGAAACAAATACAAACTCCCCTCCATTACGCCTGTATAACACACGTTTAATTGTCTCATTGCTGATGACAACACCTGTTTCAAGGGAAAATTTCTCATTAATCTCCGTTATCCGTGCGAATGGCTCATGATCTGCGATGTCAAATAAGACATCTTCAACTTCTGAATTTTGTACAATCTTCAATTTTGGACCCCGTTGCTGAGGTGAGTTCTGGTTAGTAGATGCAATCCGCTGAACAGTTCTGATATTTATTCCATGGTTTCCAGCAACATTGGTTTTGGATCTGCCTTGGTCTAACTGTTCTAAAATCGAACTTCGCCTTCTTGGTGTATACGTTCTTGTACACTTTACCACAATCTTTTTTTCAACATTCCTCCCTTTGAAGTAAATAGAAGAGGGGTTTTGTTCCCCTTTGGAAAACCCTTTTTCCCTTTCATTGTTACACTTCAACTGAACAGATTTAATTCAAAACAGTTTTCTTAAACCAGTACCGAAAGAGGTCAAAAGTGCAAAATAAGCGGGAAAATGTAAAACAATGTAGCAGTTTGCTGTCAGTCTCAAGTGAACACCTGGTATCCGTTTGTAAAATAAAAAAAATTGAGTGTTGGAAATATGTTCACGTTTAAGTATGCTAAATTTCATGAAGATATGTACGTAGGAAAGTACTTTAATCTTAAATTGAAGTTGGCGACAAAATTATGTGTGGGGTACTAAGAAAGTTCCCTTAAACTTGAATATTATCAATTTAAGTGGCTCAATTTTCATATAACCCTTATGTGCCTGATACTTATACTAATGAAAATATGTCCAGTAAAGCAAAATATTATCTGTCCACTAAAAGAAAAGATATTTCATTTTTTGTGATTTTATAGCATGGGGTATATGGGGAATCTCCCCGAGCTAGAAGTCACATTTTCAAAGAAAATTAATTTTTCAAAGTTGATAAACACTTTTTAAAACCACATTTCTAGATGTGATTTTACATGTAGATTTCAAATATGATATTACTTTGACTGAATTTTGAATTTTTAATGACATAAATCACGATTATTTCTACTCGCATCTAGGTTATTGCTCTCAAAAATGAAAACCCCACGTAAGATATGGCAAGCATTTTCGAAGGGCTATATCTTTAGTTCTAAGAATGGGGTCAACCCAGTTGTCCGAAACCCAGTTGTCCGAAACCCAGTTGTCCGAAACCCAGTTGTCCGAAACCCAGTTGTCCGAAACCCAGTTCTCCGAAAATTAAAAAATTAAATGTCTCAGTAACGAATCTTGTCGCAACTTCGCGAATCAGGACAGCATAACATTGGTATCACGTTGACATTGGTTAGCCCGGTCAATAATGGGTCCGAAAGTTCACGATCATATATATATTCTTACTAGATTCTCGGCACATAGACTTATATGGACATTCTACAAATTTTGAACCGCATTGTCCAGCACGAATCGCACTCCTTCTTGGTGAAAATTCAAGACTGCCGCCAACATTTTAGACAATTATCACAGTCGAAGAGAATATTCTGGCGAAAGGAATATCTATCTCATTAGAATAAATGAGGGGCGAAATGGGAAGGGGCCAATTGGGAAGGGGCGAAATGGGAAGGGTCGAAGGGGGAATGAGGAGCGAAATGGGAAGGGGCATAATGGGAAGGGGGCGAAATGGAAGAGGGGCGAAATAGGAAAGGGGCAAAATGGGAAGAGGCGGAATGGGTAGGGACGAAATGGGAAGGGGCGAAATGGGTAGGGACGAAATGGGAAGGGGCGAAATGGGAATAAATGAGGGGCGAAATTGGAAGGGTCAAAGTGGGAAGGGGCGAAATGGGAAGACACCAGATCTTATACCTTAAAAGAGTATCGGCTGATAAGAAATCCTGGAATACCTAACATATTATACCATACCGCGCGTAAATTCATGCAGCAATTCAATCGTAAACTTTCTCTTGACATTTTCTTCATTTGTTAAATTGCCTGCCCCCCCCCCCCCCCCCTCCCCCACACCCTTCGTCCCAATTCTACGATCATGAAGGTGTATTATTGGAAGTGATTAAAACTTTTCAGTCTTCTTAACACAATAAAACAAGTTTGATAAAGATATCGTATCAATTGCCTTCGTAGCCTAAACGTTTGAAATTGGTACCAGACGTTAATGGACACTCTACAGATATAGTAATAAAATAAAACGATGGGGCGATATGCCAAATTGGGTTCATACATTCTTGAGACATTTTCTGAAAACAAAAATCTCATTTTGGCTGAAAATGTTACACACCTCCGAAATCAACAAAGTATAGTACATTATGACCAATAATGTTCATTCATGTACATGAACACATATATAGCCAGTGTTCACTGTAGTAAGTTACTCATTGTATGTTGATAATAGGTATTCGCTAGACTCAGAACTTCAATTGACAGGTGTTTACTAGACAACTAGTTCACTAGACTCAGGTGTTAAATACACATAGATGTTCACTAGGCAGATGTTCACCAGAGAAATATGTTCACTAGACACAGGTGTACACATACAGGTGTTCACTAGACACAGGTCTTCACTAGATATGTGTTCGCTTGACAAATAATTCATTATGCTCAGGTAATCACTTTTATAGGTGTTCAGATGGGTCCGTAGTTCAGTAGACTCAGCCCACATTACCTCACTAGACAACGGGTCCCCATTCATAAATAATAATAATCGAATGCGGGTTCTACTTGGGAGTCTCGCTCGACGTACGGCCGCCGTAGAACCGTAGTGTCGAGATCATCAATTAGCCCTAACGTAGTTCAACAAGTTACACCCAATACTGGCGGATCCAGGGGGTAGCCCCAACAGTGGGCCCAGAAAAGTTTCCCAGAGCCCAAAAAAAATTTGAGCGCACAGATTTTGCAAGCCCTCAAAAAAGGTATTTTTGGGCATATCTTGGATTTTTTAAATTGAGATACTCATTCTACTACAAAATAATCTTGCCGGGATCTATCCACCAGTGCAATACGATGGATTTATCCCAAATGTGGACTTAATTTTTCAAATACAACCCCACAACTACTTGTGTGTTGAAATAGACGGACGTTAAACCTAGGGCGGGCCATAAGATATGTCAGATAATAAGGCTCAGACTAGCCTTTTTGGATTTAGCTTGATTTTAATGACGAAAATATTAGGGGAACATGGGGCAAAGCGGCCCAAAAAATTAAATTTTAAGTTGTTCTGTACGGGGTATTTTCGTATCTGTCAATCATAGCGCACTTTGATGTTCCACTTTATTAATGGTTTGTGGTTTACATTTTTCGAGTGTTTTATACTTTTTCTAGGACTATCTTCTGTGATTTTTCAAAGGTCAAAAATATTGTCGAGAGTGGGGCAAAACGGCCCATGGGTGGGGCAAAACGGCCCATGGGTGGGGCAAAACGGCCCACCCTCTGTTACATGGGTTTTGAAACCAAAATTAATCAATTACAAGACTCGTCCACAAACATCTTATCTCAGACGTTCAAACCTTTGACAGATAAAGTATTCTTAACCCCTACCATAATTCTAGTCATTCGATATGTGTCGGAAGGAAATAAGGCACACGCCAGATGTTAAAATTGTTACATTTGAAAACCAATTGTTCTTGCACAATAAGATTTTTGTATGTTATAACATGTGTGGGCCGTTTTGCCCCAAAGACATGTGAATTTTCAAATAGACGTCATTTTAATTTGCCTAATATTTGAAGCTCGAAATTTTTACAAATAAAGAATAAATGTGCACACTCTATGTAAAATGTTAAATCAAAACGATATTCTATTGTTGCCGGATTTTTTAGAGATTCTCGTGAGAGGGGTAATTTCCAAAAAAGAGGGTGAAAAGTAGAATTACCTCTTACGTAAAGCGAGACGCTGCTTGGTTAAAAATGGACGGTCGAGAAGGTGGCAGATATTTCAAAATTCGATTTTGTGACTTTTGAAGAACCATCTTTTTATGGTTCAAAAGATATTTCGATGGGCCACTTTGCCCCAGAGGGCCGTTTTGCCCCATGTTCCCTTACCGTGCTTAGGAGATCGTTCGTCAGCTGCCTCGTTTGAATTGGGACTCTGCAGTCTTGTCTGCGACATCTCCAGTATATCTTGCCCTTGTAGGTCTTGTTTTTCTCGTACCTGAACCCATCTACGACAAGTATTTGGGAACCTCTTCTTGACCCGGGGACTAACCGGACATCAACTCGGCGATAAAAATGATATCACTCAAAATGATGTGATATTCTGTATTTATATTTTTAAGATCCATCATGTTTTAGAGGAATATCAGTTGAAATAAGGTTTATCTAGGGGGTTTCTTTGTAGATAATAAAACTAGATGTTAGTCTAGATGAAATATCCAAACTGAAACATATTTCGACACTGGTACATGGTCGTTGAATGGCCCCTCTGTAATAATTATTGCCACCTTATCACACTACTATACCTAACACCTAGAAATGCATAAGATACTTTGTTTGTCTAATTGAATTGTTTAATATATTTTTGAAAGTGCCCTACTAGCATCTAATTTTCAACCGATAAACCATTCATAAGGAACAGACAAATAAAAACAAATACATAACCATTACTAATAAGCCAAATGGGTTGCTCATGAACACCAAATGCAAGGTATAGTAGTGTGCTTATATTAGATTTAAGTGTTCCGATAAGCATCCCGTATAAAAACAATATGGCGGCTCCAGGCGAATCGACTGGATCAGTCCATTTTTAAGAAATAAGGGGAGTTCTGTAAAATCCAGTTTATTGAAATTGTCTTTGAGATAAAGTAATCCGTTTATAATGATTTTGAAAACATTATCCATAGAGTGATTGCGTTCAAAGAATATGTACAACAGCCAATATAAATCCTTGTATTAGAACTGCTTTGTTTCATTTGTAGGATATTTCATATACCAAGCTGTGTGCTATTACGTTATGGGGAAATTTAGATGTCATTTTTTCCTTATTATACACAGTCAAATAGAAGATCCTGAAACTTCACCCATAAATGTGGAATTGATTTGTCAAAATAAAAATCACCGTTTTATAAATATGTGACGATCTATAATATACTTATGCTATATAACAGTTATAGGTGTTGACACAACGACCTCGAGCCTGTGAACCCTTGAGTATTATTCCGGGATCGGGCCTTTTATACTAAACGGTGAGCAACACCAGAAACGAGCGTTCGATTTGCTAAACGATATGCGTCACCCTTTAAGCATTATCTACAAATTGCTCACTAGTATACACGGTGTTCAAGCCAAACGCCCTTGCATTCACTTCGGAGCGTTTAATTTCAGGCCAGCATTGCATATTTACCTTTTTGAGATATTTGGCGTAAAAACGGTAAAAACAGGTCATTTTTCTACTTGCTTCAATCCAACCAAAAACCCAATTTTAAAAAAGATCATCTGCAATGACGTTCAAATCTCATCCTATATTTGAGATGTTACCCTTTGCTGACATTCTTCTACATTGGAAAGGTCAAAAACGTTACTTTTGCGTATTGTCACGCATTTGCTGAAGAAATTTAAGTCACACCCGTTTGTTTGCGTGAAAGAATATGCAACGCAAATTCATACGTATACGCATTTTCTCTGATTATCCTCAAGCAAATACATTTCAGGAGAAGAACAAAAAAACAAATGCCGGAAAGGAATGTCGTAAACATGTGGATGGTGTTCGGCAGTTGGCATTCTGCATTCAGAGACAGCACTCCTTTTTTCTTTTTAAATCATGTATATATTTCTTATTTTATAACTTTGTATACATCAGGTCATTTTACAATATTGCAATATTTTTTTTAAATAGATACAATTGCAATTATTTAAAACATTATTACAATAGCTTACAACAAATATAATGTAACATAAGTTGTTTAACCATTCATCAAAATAAGTATACTTAGTGTCTTGTACCTTATAGCCAAAGACAAGAGTTTTATACTTTTTCAAGCTTAATTCAATTTTAAAATCATCTAAAATATAATTTTCAAGTGGGTCTATTACATTAGTAGGCCTACTCTATGATATTGAAAGAACAAATATTTATAGTATTCTCAGGCCCGTAGCCAGGGGGGGGGGTCCCTCCCACTGGCCAAAAATTATTTCAAAATCATGCAGTTTTTCACCATTTTGAGCACTTTTCAAGTGATTTTGACCATATTTGGGCCTAAATTGTCAAATGTCAACCCCCCCTGGAAATTTTTGAAAACTGAACCCCCCCCCCCCCCCCCCCCTTGGCAAATCCTGGCTACGGGCCTGATTCTACTTGTCTGAAAATATCACACTTGTCATTAACAATTAGTTTCCATCATGATCTTAGGAGTCACTGGCGAACCCAGAAAAAAGCCTTAAAAGATCCTTTTGGTCAATACTGGGCCTTTTAAGGCCGTATTTTTCAATTTCAGGCCAAATTTTTAAGAAAACGGTCCTCAAAATTTCAAAATTTTGGCCAAATTTTGGGTTAAAGGGAAGTTTTTTCTCTGACCTGAATTTGCCCCCCTTGTTGATTCCCAGATCCGGCCCTGGAAGTAATTGTTTGCATGGTAGAATGTAATGTAAAAGTTTGTATTTGAAATTGGCCACTTTTTATTTTTGGATTGCTTTAAAAGAATCCAAGTATGTTGAAACAGCATTTGACTATTTTGAATTTCACAAAGATTAATTTAAAATGATTCCAAATATGTTTAGTTGCTATAAGTTCCAGCAAGGTTGAATATATGTCTCTAGGACTTGCATGTTTATCCAAAAATATATAATGCTTCAATTTACAGTCATAAAACCTTAAACTTACATTTGTATTAACATATACGTACATCTGCTTGCCTCACTAAATATTTTAACTATATATTGAAATGGCAAAGATTGCTTAACAGTTATATATTCTGCCATCCATTTGACCCTAGATTTGAGCTTCAGACCCTATATTTAAGGGGTCAGCACCCGGTGTTTGTAACAAATGGCAGGCTGTAACAATGTAAATGTTAATGCCTTAATCGTTAATGGATGAAGTGGGATGAGAGGTATCCCACTTATAGAGGTCCATTTAACATTAATGAGTTGGTCTTGGCACTCTGAAATGTTCCACTTGACACATTTCACTCCAATCCATCCAGCTCTATGAACGAGCACTCTTTCATTGGTAAAGGGTGTATTTGAGAGTAAATATCAACTGAACGATTCCTCCATGGGCTAGTATTTAGCCTAATAAAAACTGTCGAAAGATGAAAATACAGGTGATACAGATCTTCAAATAAAAAAAGTTAAATTATGCTATTCTCATTGCAAAGTGGCGTTTACATATTAACATACATAGGGGTCTACAATTTTTAAACCAATTTTCTTTATGCCCCATGGGGCTTTTTGAGAGGGAACAACATTTTTCCAATGTGTGATGGGCGTTCATAAAAGGGAAATAGTTTTCCCAAGCCAGTGGGCATTTATTTAGTAAAGTTGACGTCGTGTACATCTTTTGAAACCAAAAATTATTCTTCATTTAGGTACTCTGTTCGAGAAATAGAGATTAAATTCAAAAAGATGAAGTGAGTACATGGCGAAAATGAAACTTCTTGCGAATGAGAGAACATCCAATTTGATACGAGGACAGCCTGTCTTCGTTTCCAGTTAAACCCAAGTGATTACGTTTAGAATGTTTTGTTCTTTTACATTTTACGATTTGATAAGAGACAGAGACTTAAGAAATTAAATGCGACGAAACATTTTGACAACGTAATATGTGTACTGTTTATTCTTAAAGTTTTATGCGTTAACTTATTTTATCGGTTTCAAAATGTTTCATTTTATTTTGCCTATATAAAATATATTGAATAAGATAAGATCAACTGTTCCGTAATATATAATGTGTTTTGATGACCTTTTTTAGAATCACAATGTAAAATAAATCCCCCGTTCCTGTCATTCTGGTAACGCCGTGTAATGGATGCAATTAAAAGTGAGAGAGAGATCTATACATCAGAATGCGTCCATGCCATTAATTTTGCCTAATACATGACATGAAACTGGCTTGAGGTGCGTCCCCCTTTATCTGATAAATTATGACTAAATTTTTCGGACAACTGGGTTTCGGACAACTGGGTTTCGGAAAAATGGGTTTCGGAGAACTGGGTTTCGGAGAACTGGGTTTCGGACAACTGGGGTGCACCCGAGTACTTTAACCACACAAAAACAAATGGTTCTGTTAGATCCATGTCTTATCTTCAATAAATGACATTAGGATAATATTACAATTACAGAATTACTTCAATTTAATTGAACTATTGAAACTTTCCAGATATATCATGAACAGGATCAACTTTGAAAATTTAATTTTCTTTGAAAATGTGACTCCTAGGTCGGGGAGATTCCCCATAGACCCCATGTTGTTAAACTACAAAAAGTGAAATATCTTTTCTTGTGTTGGGCAGATAATATTTTCTTTTATTGGACATATTTTAATTTGTATAACTATCACATACATAAGGGTAATTTTAAAAGTGAACCACTAAAACTGATGCATATTCAAGTTTGAGGGAATTTTGTAATACCCTGCCATGTTATTTCCCCCGAATCAGCCACCTGGTGGCGAAACTACCTACTCGCATCTGAGAATGTTTTTATCAACAATTTGAATATTTCAGAGAATTGTTATCAACAAAATATCCCATTTAAAATCTAATAAAACATGTTTTAGGAATAAAAGTGGCTGAAATCAATTTTTATTCTGACCCCTTCCCCAGGATTCGTAGACTGGCAATATCTCGGCGATAAAAAGGGCCAGAACAGTCTAATTTGCATAAATTGAGAGAGAGTGCCTTGATCTATATATAATCAAAATCATAACAGGAAAATTGTTTAAGACATGGGCTTTCAACTAGAGTTAAAACCATTACCGGCAAATGATGAGCAAAGAAGTGCGAAACAATGTTTTCCATTGAAAAGTGGGCGTCAACTGTGACCGAAAGAATGACCGACGGACCAGTTTAAACGTAATCCGATTTCAATCAGTGAACTACCAGCACCATTTGTAACCCCGTGTTAAAGGGCCGTTGGAATCTGAGGACATTTTTGAGAAAATGAAACACCCTAATGAGGCTACCTTGAGTAGTGTCCGAATATTTATGAAAATCCTAAATGATAATAGTTGGTAAAAAAGCTGGGGTTACCTTTATTGCTAAAAAAGAGTAATGGAGCCAGGCCACGGGAAAAGGGGTCTTATCACATATTTTTCAATATTCTGATTTTTTGTTTATCTTTAAAAGCACAAAGAGACCTTTCAAATGAGCCATGACTTGTGTCTTAACAATTTTTCCTTGCATGTATAAACCAATCAGTTGAATTTGAATTTAGCACATTTTCCTCTTAATCTTGGGCACATTTTTGACTCACAATTTCAATTTTTTGTGATAAGACCGGTTTTCCTATGGCCAGGCTCAGTTGGAAATCTTGGACTTATTCTACAGAAATTATTAGTTCAACAAATATGAAATATTATGGAAAACTAGAAATTATTTCAAAATATGCTGCTAAATAATTCATTCTATTAACTACATTATATATTAATAAATATACAAATACTCAATAAAAATTGTTAAATATGCTATCAATTTATCAAACATATCTTCCTGACATTTTAAAACGATGTTCAACAAATATGAAAAATGAGAATTTTGATAAAGATTCTGAAAAAATATATTTTATATTGAAAGCCTATGGTATGACTCATCGGTGCGTTTCTTTTTTTAATTCGAGGAGAGCGTTTTCTACAGCGTGGTATTTCAGTCAAATGTAAGGCTTCCATTGATTGATGAAACTGTGCCCGCGAAACTGAAATACTTTCTTACTAAAGGTTGAATGTTTTACGACCCACAAAATAAATCCTCCTTTGATTACAAAACCAGCACTCTCAAACAAATGACTAGTTTAAGTCGACATGTTAACAAGTTCTTTATTCATCGATTCTTTAAGCATAACCAGATTTCTCTTGTCTGCTATCCCATCTCAATCGATCCAGGTAGTCCATCAAAAAAATGCCAGGGGCGTAATCCGTGAATAAAACTACTAAACGAAAAACGCAGACGGTGGCACGTTAAAAATGCGATCGCACAGAAACAGGGAATTTGCGACCGCGGATGGATTCGAATTCGCCCTTCTGAAGTAACATGGTAGTCGAACAATGTCGACTGTCGGATTTTCTATCGAAAAAGTCCCCAAAACAGTTTGAGATTTTTTAATTTTGGATGGTTGCATATTCAATACTATACCATTGTATAGTATCTGTATCATTGATATAACAACCGGATAACAACTCTAATCAATTAGGTGTCAATTGGATTTGAATGCCGTTTCAATACATAAAGATTGAATTAGGCCTATAAGATGTGTATTTAGTATATGATTAGTCTTCTTATACATTGAGCCATTGTAGTTTTAGTCATTAATTTTAGCCACCTGCGGCATTGCTTTATTTGCTCATTTCGATTTCATTCTTGTTGTGACCTCTTATCGGAGCAGATTTGACCATATCTTGATAAACAAAGTCGATGTTCATTTTGGTCAGGGACAATGATCTGGGTATTCAAGAAGCAATTCCGTTTTGGTTTGGTTTGCCTTAAATGTTCTTGCCTATTTGAAGACTAGTATATTTTATTTAGGTATGGCACTGGCAACATTAAAAGACGTGCAGTCAAAGACGGTTTCGTATGCAGGCCCGTATCCGGGGGGGGGTCGATGGGTTCAAATTTAGTCTGAAATAGCATTTTCAGAATCTCACAAGTTCGGAATCATGCGGAGAAATTACAAGAAACTTGCCCAAAAAGAAAATGGAATAACCTAGTTCATGCTTTCGTACATGAGAAACCTTTAATTTTTTACAATTGCACACGTCCAGTTTAGTTTTAAAGCTCTCTTTTAAGAAGCGAAGTTAAACGAATGCAAAGGGTAATAATTTTTGATTGGCTATTTGTAAGGTCGAAAACGCGGTAATTGTTTAATCGCTTGTTAATAAAAGTAATCTCTTATTAAGTGAAGGTATCCGATTAATTTCGAACTCGCCCTTACATAAAATGCTCCAAATAAATAGTTTCCCCAAAACAACAGCATTTACTTTTTGGAAGGAGAAAAATTGACTAAAATTGAAACGTACCGGTGAACTCTTCACGAAGCGTGACAATGAAAGTCCGAGTCAACAAGCCATTTAGAATAAAATACGATTTTAAGATCATTGCACAAGGTGCGGAAAGATATAAACATTCATAGAATCCGGAGAATTGACCGGTATAATTATAAAGAAAATAGATGGCCAGATAGATTATTCCTGATGCAAACGGAAATATGAAGAATTGTATCTGGGAATGTCTAGCCGATTATAGTATTCAATAGTCCGCGTTCAAATTGCTCTCATGTCACGCTGATTTCATGTTTTTCTCTAAAATTTCCCAGAGGTGTTTCACCTTTTCTCAATTTTATACAATTTAATGTGTTAACAATGCGTTGATAAACTTAATTTCATTCAAAAACCCTTGTTCTTCTCTATTTTGCGGTTTATAATTTGGCTCTAGTTATAAGTTATTTTCGTTCGAATAACCTTCAGATTCACAGATCAATTTATTCATCTAGTTATCTGGTAATCACATATCTCGTCTGAAATGCTTCCGATTATCGTCTGCTCGTTATTCATTTCCTCATTTTTCTCGGAAAAAATAGGAAGAAGTTTCTGATATTGTCAGAGTTTTATATGTCAAAAACGTGTATAAAAATCTGCATTACATTGAATTTTGAATAATTGACTCCATGTGAGTGCACTTTTTATTTCATCGCCATTTCTTTTATCGTGTTCGTGAAATGTCAAGAACGAGGTTGATCGAGTTCAATATCACGAAAAACTAGGTAATCTTTAATTCGGTCTAAAAGATGAGTTTAAAAATACTCGTCAACATATGGATCGAATTTGCGATTTATTCGAACTGTTTCTGTTCCACCTCTGCAGAAACACTTGTTATGGTTGAGTAAGAAAGCACAAGGGGCAACATTTCTTCCAGCTGATTTTTGTAATAAATTGATCAAAATACAATGTGTAACATAAATATGTGTACGACTATACTACAGGGTGGTCAAAAAAATGGAAACCCTGCATTTTCCTCATATCTTCGTCATTTTGTGTAATTATTCCCTGAAATTTGACACACATGTACAACATTCAATTTCCTACCAGCTAACAGTATTTCATGACCATTAGATTGATAGTCACAATGGTACAGCACTTTGAACAAGATGCCCCAATGTGGCCACCATCGCACTATTGGCAAATCTGAACAGGTTGTCAATGATCTGACTACATTTTTCAGCAGGTATGGCCTGAATGACATGGATGATCTGCTTTTTGAGGTCTGCAGTTGTCCTGGGGTTATTCTCGTACACTCTTTTTTGGTGTAACACCACAGGTTGAAGTTAGGTAGGGACATTTTGGATGATAGGTGCAGGTTTGCCGAAATTGCAATATTGGCCAATGGAGCATGTTGTTTAAAGTGCTGTAATATTGTGACTATCAATTTGATGGTCATGAAATATGGAAGGCTGGTAGGAAATTGAATGATGTACAAATGTGCTAAATATCAGGGAGTAATTTCCCAAAATCACAAAGATATGAGTAAAATGGCGACAGGGTTTCCATTTTTTTGACCACCCTGTACATACAGGGTGAGAAATATGTTTACTTAAATTGTGTTGCTCTTAGTGTGCATATTGTTACGTTAACAAGTACAACCACCTTATTTTAAAACTGTGTAATGTCTGAACATAAGTTTTAAATCAAACCAAAACGCGTTTGAATACAAAGAGGTAAGAAAACTTGACGAAGAATTGTTCACGAGAACTGTTGTAAATTTGACAATAGACGTCTATCCAATTTGCACAACAATAATCTCAAACTCTGTTCAATGGTTTATGTTGATTATATCGACCAAAATTGACATCACGTATAGTTAATTAAGATATTGCCTAATCTTCTCTACTTCTATCCAAGCGATCACTACGAGAATAAAATCGAAAGGGATAGATCAAAGCTGCAGATGGTCAGAATTTGTGATTGGAAATACAATAGCATTAGTCTATAAGAAGACTAATCAAATACTAAATACACATCTTATAGACCTAATTCAATCTTTATATATTGAAACAGCATTCAAATCCAGTTTGCATTTAACTGATTACAATTATCAATATCATATCATTATCATATCGATGGTATAGATATTATATATCAATCATATCCAATTATTCTAATCCTTGCTGATAAGAGTGTGATATTGATGTTCCATCGGGTTATGTAGGGAGACGACTGTTCATGTTAAGTGTTTGGTTATGTCGAAATATTTGTTTAATGATTAGTCTTATGCAAGAAAAATTAGAGAAATAGACGGAATATCCGCTCTTTCTTTGATGAAAGCGATAAAAAACGTGTTAGCAAGTCGATCAATTACTCAGATGCGAGTAGGTAGTTACCAGTTTCGCCACCAGGTGGCTGAGTCGGGGGAAATAACATGGCAGGGTATTACAGAATTCCCTTAAACTTGCATATTCATCAGTTTTAGTGGTTCACTTTTCCATATTACCCTTTTGTATCTGATAGTTATACAAATTAAAATATGCCCAGTAAAAGAAAATATAATCTGCCGAACACAAGAAAAGATATTTCACTTTTTGTGATTTTACAACATGGGCTCTATGGGGAATCTCCCCGACCTAGAAGTCACATTTTCAAAGGAAATTAAATTTTCAAAGTTGATAAACTCTTTTCAAAACCACATTTCTAGACGTAATTCTACATGTAGATTCCAAATATGACATCAGTTTGACTGAATTTTTATTTTTTGATGACTTAAATCAAGATTATTTCTACTCGCATCTAGTCTATTACACTCGCAAGTTTGTTCGGTATTATGATGCAATTTGCAAATGTAACATTTTGTTCGGTTTATTCTTGGATTTGATTCATGTTGAATTCGATTGATCAGCCCCAAAAGGTGAACAGTTCAAATGTATTTTTAATTCTACCTGGCTAACCTAGTACACGTAACACCATGACAACAGACGGAAATACTTGACATCCAAACCACAAAAATCTTGAATTTAAAAATAGTGTCATATTCGGTAATAGCATTGCATGTTATTAATAAAGTTAATTTCAAAGTTCTATCATCATTAATTCTCAACAATTCCTATTTTGAATTATCGCATGCTTGCTTTTTCATATTCAGTCTTTTTTAAATTTGAAAGAAGTGCCTGATTTTGGGGGATTTCTATACAATTTGGAGTGTTAACTACAAGCCTGTTTACTTCATTCCTCACTTATCACTGCCGTTGTCACTCTATTTTGCATTGAAAACATGAACCCATGAAACATTTGTGAATCCATCTGTTCCACCACAATTGCATAAGGAAAGGTGATAAGTTCAGCCGACTTGCTAGCACAGGTCATAACATGGTCGATTATAGTTTTTCAAATATTATATAATCATATCTGTTAATTGATAACGCCCACCGTCCTACCCAAAATAATCTTGATTTTCAAGGTTTCGGTTGTCCCTACCTCTCCAGACCCTTTGGAAAGCGACGATGTGAATCGATGACTCGATGTGAGTCGATTACCCAAACTCGTTTTGATAGGAATTTATACGTACTATATTCATTTAACATTGTCATAAATGTCTTTTAAAACTCGGTGTTTGATTTTTACATATTGCCCATTGCGTTCTATTTCTTAAAGAGAGTGAGATAGAATGAACGACGATTTTGCAGTTTCTAAACATTCTGTAGGAGTGTCTTTGAATCCATAGCCTGAGGCAATCCTTCATATGGAATATTGAGGGTGGATCACTTTTTGGGAAATTGGTCTCAACTTTTTGTGCCTCGAGTTTCGGAAAATGGGCCAACATTTAAGATACATTTGATTTCAACCTTTCCCTTCCTTGCCATTCGTATACATCTCCAAGGCAACGTATAGTTCATCATATTGTTCCATCTAAGAATAACGGAAATTCATATTCTTTAGAACAACACCGAACAAGATAAGAGAAAGATAAGACATGGAAAGCGAACGGCCGTGATCCAACTCACGTAAAACAAATTTCCAAAAGCGTACACTCCCCTTCATATGTTTGACAACCAGAAGTTCCGTTATGATCACTTCTCAAAGTAGCCTGTTTTTATGTTTAGCGATGTAAAAAATCACCAAATTGTCATTAATTTCCAAACTATTACAATTAATGAACAAAATTAAGATTCAGACATTGACAGACTTTGATATACTACCCAATGGAAATTTGCTGTTGCTACCCTGCGTGCAGAGTCTTAAACTACTGAAGACAAAGCTCTCTATTTAGAAGTGAAGTCAAACGAATGCAATAAAGGGTATGCTGTTGCCAAACTTATGGAGGGAAGTGTACGTAAATCAGATATCCTAAACGGTACATAATCAAGTGATGAATCCGATGTTGAGTATCGAATTCTTCCTTTTCATAGTCTTGCTCAAAGACTGTACCCACCCCCCCCCCCCTCCCCCCGTCACCTTCACTCTCTTTACCTGGCAATGTACAATGTACCTAGAGAGAAGAAAAAAGGGGGGGGAGTACAGGGTCTTTTAAGCAAGACTACCCTTTCATTACCGCAGTGATAACAGCATTCTGATGTCCGACCTCTTCCTGATAGTCATCACTTATTTCTTGTTTCTTTGGCAATACACAAAATCAATTTTTGGAAGATATGATCTTATCTTTTACGCTTCAATTTGCAAACATACGTACCAAACTTGGAACGAACGTCAAATATCCAAAGGTTATTGAAATTCTCAAAACTGATCAAAAGTGAAAGAAAAGATTGTCATAGTAAAATTTATTGGAACTAGTCGGACAATAAGCTTTAATACTCAGACAATACTAGTTGTAAACCGGTCAAAAGTGGTGATTCAAAAAGATGATCATGGAAAGACGATCAGCAGACGAAAAATTGGGAAGAACGCGAGCAGACGATGGGGCATGGGTGATTGCGAGCAGACGACCAGCAGACGATAAAACCATACTCGTTTACCAGTTTGATTTTCAATGAAAACTTCATACCTTGGTTATCCAGAATGCAATAAAACACGGTAAATCGCAAGCAAATTATTAGCAGACGTTGACACGAGAGTGTCATCACCTCGTAAAATTCCCCTCACATTTCGTCTGTTTTATTTTACAATGTTACAACAAATCTGTCAGAACATAGATACTTAGATAGAGAGATGTGTCAGAGATAAGACACCCAATACACTGTCTTATATAATTGCCGGAGCCATGTGGAGAGGAGTTATTGCAAATGAAACTGGTGAATATCATAGATTCAGTCTTATGCATGGTTCTCAAATCTCAACTCAAAAAAACTCAGCACTTCTTGCAATTTGTATTCTGCCCCCCCCCCCCCCCACCCACACATATATGACATGACAGATATATAACTACGCAAAGAAATATAGGACACATTAGAGCCGATTCTTACCTACCATGCAGGGTTATATTTTTCCTGTGACATTGCATTTGACTGAGGTACAATTATGCCACTCGAAACCATTGTAAATCTATTATAATTACGATATCCGAATTTTCTATTCAATTGATGTATTGCTTATGCTTTATGCTCCTATACACAGGTATCTCTGACTTTGCCAATTTTAATAAAACATCTAGTGAGGTCAAAATAATTGGATTGATAATGGCTCATCCCTAAAGTCATTCATCCCGACCCACATCCTTGGTCCAAGGGTATTTCACGAAAGATGCCCGATCCCTCCCTTGAGTTCCTTCACACATTATTTTCCCAAATGAAGGGAGGGGGTGTTACAGGATTACTTTTCACACATGTTACCCTGCGCGCAAAGTCTAGTTAACTATCTACATCGTGGTAAGCCACGCCCTCTCCATCTCTATCCTTCTGCGATGCAACAGAGGGGGATGCTATGCGTATCAGAATGAACTATATACTATCTAAAGTGAAGACGAAGCTCTCTTTTAAGAAGCGAAGTCGATCTAATGCAAAGGAAAGGGTATACCCCTGTTTGTGGTGTTTACCATTTTACTATTTTTTACAGTAATTCACCTTAAAATCAAATACATGATCATTAGCATGTCACTTTGAATTATGATTTTATTTTGATCCCGTCGAATACAGCAATAAATATGCCCGTTATCTACTTATAACTACACCATCGTCTGATAATATAACACATATGTGTTTATAGATGTTCGATTTGATCTAGATCTGATTGAATGGTTCTTACTGAGATAGCTTAATAATATTCCTGACATTGATATTACCTAACTAATTGATTTTGCCACACCTTCCTTTGATTGGACATTACCGACACATTACTACAATGTAATTTCATACTTTAGTTTAATTTGGTTATTGTTGTGTATTGAAATTTTGGATTCGGGGTTTTGTGCGTCTCTGACCATACACCGCATTTTGTCCGATAGAGGGCAGACTGGTTATTATATGGCTATTAAGGTAACCGCATTGTGGGATCCACAGCCTTTACTATCCTTTTGGAATAGTTCAGACTGTGGGATACTGACTGTAATAAATGTTTCCTGTAACCCTAAAATGTACGGACCAATCAAATTATTTACAGAGTTCTATTGACCATGAGTATCATGGGAAGGCATTACCTGCAGTTGCATGATTACATAATCAGACAAAGCCTAATGAGTGTGACCAAACACAATTCTCTCCCAAATAATCTAAGTGTTGACATTTGCATGATAATTCTTGTTTAAAATTCTAAATTTGAAAATAATAAGAAAAAAGAAGTATGTCAACATTATCATAGTTATTAATTTTCAATATAAAAACAAGAACCATCAAGATAAATAAAAGTTTTCCACATAATGAATTCATTGAATTAAAGTTTACAAAGGGGAAAACAGAACGGTGCATTCATAGGCACTAATTTATTCCTCCATATACACTGATTTACTTGGAGAATGCACTGGCTAGGAACATGTTCTGCCTCACGATATATCAGAGTCTCTCAAAAGCGTTAGGTAAGAGGGACTCTGATAAATCAGAATGAGGTAACCGGTAAAGTCGATTAACTTTGGCACGAGAACAGATCGGCTTAGCTTTGTTGGTTGCACAGGTACACGTTGACTTGAGAGGCGGTGTCTGGAGCTCGTTTGAGAGGCAACTCTCATTAATAATGCCTCAAAATGAAATGAAAAATGGTACAATAGTAAAAGTGGATTTATAACCAAACTAAGTTAAGGCCTGAAAGAAATGGCAATTGTAAGATAGAGTGGAGAACATCTTAAGATATACAAAATAAAACTACTTTATCATTCTCGAGTTAGGTTCAACTCCACACTTAATACTAAGCTGTTTGGAGTTAAGGTTGCAAAATCAAAATATGAAATATGCAAATGTAAAAATTGTTTTGAAAATATTTTGAATCTTGGATATAAGCCACATGGCCTGAGTCATGATATCGGATTAATTATACACCAAACATAGGATATACAACAAAAATCAAAGATGATCGTCTATATAAGGTAAGTGTTAATTCATTTCGGGGGCTTTATATTTTATCGTTTTGATCTAATTCATTTTCTTATCTTTATCACCTGACAATACTGTTGTCAAGTCGGTGTTTATGTTGAACCCAATCTTGAGATCTTATTAACACAAACAGAATTTGTTTGACATTACAAACATCTCGACCTCCAAAATGATCAATCAAATTTAATGAGGTTGAAGTAAACGATTGCTTGATCATCTTGGCTCATCTGTGCTATTTTCTAAAAAACAGAGAAGGCTCCCATTGGTAGATTACCCTTAGGGTCAGAGCCAGTGTATGCCCTACGGATCTGAAACGTGCTGGTCAAAATGGCATTACGGACCAGTTACAGTTTTATTTTCCTATACTAGTGAAAAAATCAACTGGTCCGTATCAAAAGAAACTTGTTATTGTCAGCCCTTGGGGCCTACACTAATCAGAGCCTAGAACATTAGTTGCTAACCTGATTATTAGAAAGGGAAGGGATTGAATGATTTATATATGTTTCCATATTTATTAGAATGTCCACAGGCACTTGACTTCACTGCTTCAGGATGTTAAAAAGGCGTACGATTTTCTCTGACAGTTTTACTGTCGTGTTATCATGTTTTAAAATATATGGAATGGATTGTATGAATATACAGTCTATAGTACAATGAATAAAATGTTTATATGTATATACAGTTTAGTGCACGCCCACAACAAAGCAAATTTAAATTGAGGCATTTCTTGAGACTTGGCATCGACCTGTAAGCGAGCCCGAATTGGAGAGGCCAGTGATAATCACTGCCGAAATTAAGCTCGAAAAGGGTTATGTAATGATGATTAAAGATAAATAATCATAACAGTCGTATCCTCGAACTGCGAACGTCATGTACTGTTACACAACTGTGTCTCTCAAATACCTCTGTGCAGCAAAATGCCGAACGGAAGCTTATGATGAAAAATATAAGGAACAAATGAATCCCCTTGCTGAACAAGGAAGATCGTCATGGGTGATATATCTAAGCCCCATTTTCAACCAGAGGTTTATCAATGATCTAATGAAACTCAGCTTCTTTGATCGAATTAAAAAATAAATTTTCTTTGTCCAAGATGGAAAATGTTTCTTGTTTACCCCCCCCCCCCCCCTCCCGGGCAATAGTTCAAAACATACAAAAAGAAACCGTGAATGAGAAAATATATAAGGGGCAAAACGAGCTCATAAAAACCTCTGCCTCTTAAGGGTTTCGCTTTATCACATCATATTAATGGCATTGTAATACATACAGGAATGTTTGTCTGTAGATAAACAGTTTTCCCAAAATATGCGATTAAAATACCCACCCGGTGTAAAACCTCTTCAGGGAAACGTGAGGGTTTTTCAAATAATTGATTTAAGGAGATTAATCCATCGGTTGTACTTTGAACCAGGTCCATAGACGTCCCAGAGCAATATTCAATAAGAGAAGTTGATTTAAATCTTTGTATGCCATTATACAATAATATGAAAATACACATTGATCACTTTATTCGGACTTAATCGACTATATTCGGATTATGGAAAAGTGCCGTAAATTGGCATAATGGTCCGTATCGGGTCTGTACATGATTTCATTGCCATTGTAGCAATTACGTTAGAAACTCTAGACAAACTTTTAAATTGGTCAGAAATACGAGGGGTGGCCTACATCTAGAATAGAGCGTTCATAGGAGGGTTGGACAAAAACTAAATAAGAGCGACAGTGATAGGGATTTGTGTACGGCTGATGATCAGAAATGAGAAAATCCTAGCTTAATTGCGCAATTATATGAAAAATTATTCAAAACTAAATAAGAACTTGGTTAAAGAGGCATGGATACAAGGGGTGATCAAAAACTAAATGATAACTATGGGGAAATGTTATAGATCTAATGTGATTGATATACGAGGCATGTCCCAATTTTGTTCATCTCGAATGATAGCCTACTGGTTATAAAATATGGTACAAACTTAGTTGAGTATACTCTAATTTGAATCCTGAATATAGCAAGAATATATGAAAAGCTTAAGCTACGGCTTTTTATCAATTAACACAAGTCCAAAGAAATCTTGATTAAAAATGCATCTCGATCAAATCCAATTTTTGAGTCAGGGGCTGAAATGTCTCAAAATATATAGTCACAGGTCCTATAAAATGTCCTAATAAGGTTTAAATATTTACAAACATAAAATGGCTTAGTGCATTTTCAGAAGATAAAAGAGGCCATGACCATGATAGTATAACAGGAAAAACTGTTATGTAAACATTGCCTTTTGTTTTTCAAACAGTGGGTTTTTGTAAAAAATAACATTTATTCCTGCTGAAGGTTTCGTTGAAAAAAGAATTGCTCTGTGACCATGAAACCATGGTAACAAGAGGAACATAATGTAAACATTGCTTTTTGCCTTTCAACCAGTGAGTTTCGGTAAAAATAACATTTATTCCTTGAAACTAAAGTGTTCGTAACTGTATAGTTCTATATATCGCAGTAAACGCTGGCAATACATAGTCCGACTTTCCACATGGTGCTTCTGGTGGAGATTTTATCGCTTTATGTTTGTTTTTGTTGAAAATACACACTCTGTTTCTAGCTGTACGGTTCATTGCTTGCAGTTGCAAAGCTTACATTTCAAATAACAACGCATTATTGCAATTAACCTTTTGAAGGCTAGGAGCGACAAAAACTAAGTCGCAAAAACTAGTGACAATAGGGAGGTTTAGTTACACGTTTATTTTATGTGTAATATTATTATGATATTGTCCTCAATGAATACTGCGAAGTGGAAAACTAATAGCCGCACTAGAGGCCCTTTATTCTATACGTTTAACGTCCAAGTTCTTTTAAAAACGTTTAGCTTAACCTCTCAAATCATCTGTCCATTTTATGTATAGTATGGTTTTAATTTTATATGTACTGTATTTTATTATATTATTAAGGAATAAATTGAATTGAATTGAATTGAAAATGTGGAACGCCTTACTTCATGAAATTGAATATAATAAAATGTGGACCCCACAGTCCCTATATACAGGGTGTCAATAAAGTTGCTTTACAATTGCAACACAAATTACAAGTGTATCGAGACTAACATTTTGTAGACACCCTGTATATGTATATCTACTTTCGGTGTTAGCACAAGCATTAGATAAAACGATCTGATAACCCAGTCTGTTAACCTGCGAATACGTAAACCAATTCGTAAGACTGTATTAGCTCCATTCCACTAATTCAGAAAATAAAATAGGATAACGTCCCGTTGTTTCCCTTCGCAATCTTGTCACTTATATATTTCAAACAGCATGCCTCTCACGGCCAATAAGCCTCTCCTGCTGTTCTTAGTCATCGTATATAGTGAAACCCCCAGCGTGAACATGGAATACCCAGCGTGTCCACACCTTTTAACAAATTTTTCAACTTAAAATTCTGTCAGAACTCTAAAGATAACATGTAACCACGGGTTTCTATTGTCTTTATACAATTTACATATTAGGTTATTAAAATCATTGTGTCAATTTTGATAGCAAATAAGTTCGATATGTTTTACTGTAATCAGAAAACTTAATTGAGATATCACCTGTTGACGCAGTTGGTCAGCTGTTGTCATGTTAACGTGCATATGTTGTGTTTATTCCCACTTAGTTTCACCATGGCAATGAAATTTCAAATGACAACAATAGATAACTACATTACAATCAATGTGCAATATAACTAATACGTACTTAACGTTATCTTTGAGTTCGAAAACATTTAAATTATTTTTTGTGAAATGAAAAAGACAAAACATACATCGATTAATTTGCTAATAACTGTAATATTTTTAATTCATATAACGATGTTATTCAATTAATAATTGAATAAACACAAGGAGCACACGCGTCTCGAACTCGCAACCTCATGGTTACGGCGCCCAATCGCCTAGCCCGAACGTGCCGGCGCTCAAGCCCTCTCTCTAGATTGAGATTCAATCTACACTCCCCGCCACAAGTTTGGCAACAGGAAGTCTTAATTTGATAGCGTGTTAAACCATGATTATTCGAAACTTGTTTTTTCTTAATTACAAAAGTAATGATAAATTTTTTAAATCACCAAATACAAACATGCTAAGCTGCAATCCAGTTTTAACTGTTATTTATTTACATAGATTGCTACGTTAAACATGCATTGTTTTGTTGCCAGTACATAATGTTAAATTGTCAACGGAAAATAAAGGTAAACATAGACACACTTCAGAATGTCTGATTGCATTAACTCAGGTGTATAGTGACGACCCTATCCTCAGGTGTATAGTGACGACCCTATCCTCAATTTGGCTGGGAACGAAACACTGGGAATGTTTATATAACAAAACTTTTCTGCTTTGAGCCTAGACATCATTGAAAATAAGATTCAAGTGTTCTCTCTACGGTTCCAAATATATCAACGGGAGGTCCATTGAAATCACCGTTTAAAGCTTTTTATATAGACTAGATATTTTTTTATTTCCAATATTCTGATAACCTTTAATCCACGAATACTGGGATCCTGGATGTTTGGATGGGAATTTTGAAGTAGATGCAGGTAATGGCATACTAAGTACTAGAGACAAGATAGGACGCGTTTTACGGTAGCCATTTTCAAATGCAACCTAGAGTGAAAAGGAGTGGATTGACCGAGGAACAAAACAAATATATGGGTAGTCAAGACTCTAAAGTGAACAGAAATCTAATAAAACCCGGGACTTTATTCAAATTATTTCGGGAAAATCACTGAAATATCCACGACGAAAAATGAATTTGTTGATGGTTTGACCTTATCCGGAAGACAGGTAGTGAATCAAAACCCATGTATCACAAAACCTTATCTTTTGTTTGGTTCAGTTTCGATGTTTTACATAAGCTCCTATAAGTATCCTTGATAATTTGACATCGAACATGCAAACATACGCCTTCTGTTCTCAATGACAAGTATTTGTCAAAACTCAAGAGTCATTGTACTTGTCTTTTGCTTTCTCTTGTTATCTTTAATGCCAGTGTATTTTATCTAAAGCAAAACTTGTCTGTAGCGAATGCTTCTCCTTTATTGCACGATATTTAGACCCACTTTTGCTTTATCCACTTGTGAACAGGTCCTCCTTCAACTGAACACCTCCTCCAAGTGAACACTTTTACATAAAAATAAACACCCAATTACAATAAACACCTGTCTAGAAAACACCTTCTCACCATTAATACGCGAGGGAACATCTACCTACCGTGAACATACAAAAGTATGTATATAGGAACACATACATACAATCAAATACAGTGAACACTTATATGGCTATTATCTACAGCGAACACTGAATACTTTAAAAACCAAGCACAATGTACAGTGAAACGCTATCAGGATAAAGGCATTCAAGTTACACCTCTTTAACTGTTTATATTTCAGTTCATTTTTAAAGAAGGTACACGGTAATAGTAAAATAGTCTTACTTTGAAAAAGAGTGGGTCCTGTGAGTCGACGAGTCTCACTGACGGATCTGGGGGGCCTGGGCCTCCCCCTTGGGTGGCCCTGAAAAAAGATTTGGCCCAAAAAAGGCCTCAAGGCCCCAAAAAGGGGGCTTTTTGGCCATTACTGGGCCTTGGAAGGCCTTATTTTTAATTTCAGGCCAAATTTTGAAGAAAACAGGCCTCAAAATTTCGGCCCACTTTTGGATTTTAGGGGCCCAAGTTTTTTCTGACCTGAAAATTGCCCCCCCCCCCTTGTTGAGTCTGTTAGCGTTTTAGATTTAGGCTTTAGAGTATAGAAATGCCTGAAAATGATCATTTTTTCATGCAATATTTTATTTCATGTTATTATATATTCCATGCTTACGTTAAGTTTAAATTATAGAGAGAAGAGCTTTATATTTAACAAGATCTGCAAGATCAGAGAGATCGTTTCGACAATTTGCCTTATCAGAGGTATAACACAGCCAACATGTAATTCAAGATAAGTATGTTTGTTAGATGGTTGTAAAGGCCATGCGATGCCATAGTTGATTAAGTAGCCAAACTAACTTTACCCTTTGCATTCGTTTGACTTCACTTCTTAAAAGAGAGCTTCGTCTTCACTCTTTCAAACTAAAATAAACCTGTGAACTCACCGCGCCAATCAGTTTTCGTCGGCCAAATTTGACCGACGTTCTTTATATGGTCATTCCTTCTGACGTCATCATTGAGCCCGGAATTGACCAATGACATGCGAATATTTAATTAGAACGCATTTGGCGTATGTTTCTTGAAGCTCGCTGATTGGTGGAAGGTCAGCGCGTAGGTCAAAAGTGTTTTACCCAAACTGTCACCGGTACCCGTCGAGGGGGTGGGGCTATTAAACTGTAATATGGTCTCTACTAGGCAGAGTGTAGTTTAACTAGACTCTGCACGCAGGGTAAACTAACTTATAAGTAGATCTTGATCAGTTTATATACTCTCTCTATCTCAAGCAAACAAACAAACAAACAAACAATCAAGCAAGCAAACAATTGAAAATACAAGCATGCAGAGTTTTCTCTCTTGGAATCCGTCCATATTTAGGTACTTCAAGTACCCCGCATTAAATCTTGATTATCATAATACGAATGATCTCTGGCTTTTCATCATTCCTTGGATCGCTCCTCAAGGTCACTATCTTTCTGAATCAAATTATAAATTGGGTTATTTTAGTTCAGGACAATACAAAATAGACAGTTCACATGTCTGTTTACTTTATTTCTTGCCATCTCTCATCATTTTCCACTTCGTTGTACGAGAAAATATTATTTTTCACAAAGGGTTCAGCAATAACATATTCGTATATTTCAAAAATGACCTCGATATTATTTACGCACGTTTTGGAGTTTTCTCAACAAAATTACCAACAAAAATGTTGACTAATCATATATCAAAATTTGAAAAGATGATTAAGTGTATATTTGTGATAATAACATGAATTACTATGTCCACCTTGTATTTATGTACTTGGGCTATGTGTACCTCAATACAACACTTGAAGAAAATTTAGGACCATTTCGTATATTTTTGGCATTCAGTGAATTTGACAATTCACCTAAAGGTAGAAACAGATCTATTAGATATAGAAAAGAAATTATTCAAAATTGTCACATTCTAGAATCGGTTTGTTTTTAGGTTTGCTTGGTTTAAAATGATACCGTAAACTATCTAATCTAAAGTGCTTGGGGCAATCTTTTAAATAACCATAACAACGCGTTCCTTGCGATATCAGTTACTCAGTTGCCTATAGGTAGTAAAATAAATTATTGTCAGTTACATATAAAAAAAATTTCATTATCATTAATTTATAACGTGGGCTTTCTCCATGGGGAATTTATCTGGCCCAGATATCATATTTTCAAAGCAAATAAAAATTTGAAAGTCGATAAACATTTTTGAACCACTTTTCTAGATATGAATTTTGTATGTGGATCGATGTCACCTTGATATTATCAGACGTGAATGTTGAATTATCTAGCCATGAAAATCAAGAATATTTTCAATCCCATCTAGTTCGTTGTAGTAACCGATCGCGAATAGCTGACAAAGATTTGAAATAATCGATGAAATGTGTCAGTTTTCTAGATTTAAGATGCACAAAATGTCCAATTTCGATAGAATTAAAGAATTTTTGTTGATGAAACTTATATAAGAGTCAAAAATAAAAATTGTTGGATGGGAAACCAATATAACTGCGAAAAAGAATATGACCAAAAAGGTTCTGTATCTTTCAAAAATATGCTTTACAATCGTATGCACCTTCAAAACCTTTCAATTTGCAATTACATAATCAAAGTGTATTTTTCTATATCATTCTAGCGCACAGCCGCTAGAATCCAAATATATTTAATGAGAACCAATCTCAAATTGAGCCATTTATTGAGACTCTTCACCAGACTGTATTTTATCCAGACTGTGAAATTTAAAGCTATTACGGGGTCTGTCGGGGGCTTAGAACTCTAGTGGTTCGTATATAATCTGTAAACTTTCCTTATTGGTTCTGATGACTGTCAAATCGGATTACACGCCGCTCCATTCTTCTACCTGTAATGTTATAGCTCCCCTCTTTAATGTTTTTAATATTATTGGATTTATGAATTTGTAATGCACTTGTTGATTTAAGCTGAGATTTGAAGTGATTTCTGTGACCAGCGGGTGGCATGCTACAGTAGTTGCCTTTTTAGACTTGATATTCTCATTTTCTTTTTTATAATTCGATACAAAGAAGTGTTGAAATATCTTTTTTCTGTAAGGCGATCGGAGTTCGGCCTTGAAATTGTTGCGCTTTTGGTAACCATTTGCAATAACTTACTAAGTGGTGGCATTTTGTCATCTTTTAATACCTTGTTATGCTCCTGGTGTATTTGTCACAAGTGTTTTCCTATTTGTCATGTTTCGTATAATTCGTCGAGTTGCATAGCCTGCCTCGTGCCTGGATACGTCTATGGAAAGATTGTCGTTCTTCCGATTTGTGCCATCCTTAATTCGAAGGGCTTCATTTATTTTTGAACGAATGTGAACCTCCCTTGGACCAAGGATGACTTGTGCGAGATCATAGTATCTTATCTACCCTTTGTGAAGAAGTTGACTTGGCATCTCTAAATGAGAGCATCGTCTCAGGGGGTAGAATTTAAATGCAGCCCTTGAATCCAGAGTCGGCATGGTGTGTTGTAGTACCCAAACGACCTACACGAGTAGCAAATGAAAGTAAATCTCAAAGCAGATTGGCAAAGGGATGTGAACGTGTCAAACAAGTCAGTTCGATAACAAATCACTGACGAAGCTAAAAGGAAATGGAAAAGATAAGTCTTCGTCTTGTACATCAAATACACGAGTTTTTGTGAACTTCAACAAGTACCAGGTAAGCGTTACCTGACTAAAAGGTAGACTCCTTGTTAGTTGATATACAGCCATTTTACGAGTCACCACTTGATAGCAGCTGTTATGTCACCACTTGATAAAGCAGCTGTTTTTAACCACTTGATACAGCAGCTGTTTTGTGACCACTTGATATAGCAGCTGTTTTATGACCACTTGCTAAAGCAGCTGTTCTGTCACCACTTGATATAGCAGCTGTTTTATGACCACTTGCTAAAGCAGCTGTTCTGTCACCACTTGATATAGCAGCTGTTTTATGACCACTTGCTAAACCAGCTGTTTTTATCACTTGATAGAGCAGCTGTTTTACCACAAAGCAGCTGTGTTGTCACCTCTTGATACAACAGCTGTTGTATCACCTCTTGATATAGCATGCAGCTGTTTTGTGACCACTTGATTTAGCAGCTGTCTTGTCACCACTTGATACAACAGCTGTTGTGTCACCTCTTGATATATCATGCAACTGTTTTGTGACCACTTGATATAGCAGCTGTTTTGCCACCGCTTGATAAAGCAGCTCATTTGTGACGACTTGATATAGCAGCTGTTTTGTCACCACTTGATATAGCAGCTGTTTTGTCACCTCTTAATAGAGCAGCTCATTTGTGACCACTTGATATAATAGCTGTTTTATCACCACTTGATATAGCAGCTGTTTTGTCACCACTTGATATACTAGTAGCAGCTGTTTTGTCACCACTTGATATACTAGTAGCAGCTGTTTTGTCAGCACTTGATATATCATGCAACTGTTTTGTGACCACTTGATATAGCTGCTGTTTTGTAACCAACGTACACGTTTCATTTAAGCATGCTACCAAATAAGTGAAATAGTTAGTCTCCCCCCATCTGTTTCACAAGCTCTAATGAGGGTTAGATAGGGTGGGGGACACCCTGTCTAGTCTAGGTGCAAGTTGATACGAGGCAGTTTGACCACTGCTGAATGGACTCGAACGAGGATGAGTCACATAAAACTGAAACAAGTTGTTTTTGAATAGGGGATTTTGGGTCTTGTGACCTTGGACCTCGTTTTAGGTGCGAATTTTTACATTTCCTCCGACGAATTCTGATATGAGATCTGTGTTCGAAATTGAATACATGGACAGCAGGACATATCTGAATTCATTTTCGTTGCCTTTGATACAATAAAGTGATTATTATGTAATGCAACAATGTAATGATGGAGTTTAAGTGCTGGATTGCCCCCAAACCCCAGCAGGGACATCTGCGGGGCTTTCGCTATTTCCACATACCTCCCAATCTTTATCGTAATGATTAAGTGAAAATAGTAAAACATATTTTGGATGAACGTCAACTGGCTTTTCATAACTTGGCAGACTTGAAGTTGCAGTTGACTTGACTTGGAAACGTCATGACCAATCGATTGGGTTTTTAAAAGACAAGGATATGTAAGTGTCCTTGGGAGAGGTCATCACAAATATGAAGGTTGGGAAGCTTATATTCAGAAATAACCCTAAAATCGACAGAGCAACTCCAACCAAGTCAAGTCTTCTATTTATAGCCTCTGGTTCCTCTCACCTAGACACACGTTTTTTCATTCTATTGTCTAGTCACCTGGCAATGTGATATTTAGCTTAAGGTGGAAACAACAAAGAACGTAACATACCAAGTAAATGTCATAACGCTGGATAGAGCACGTTGCTCTGATAACCTCATCATTCAATGTGAAAAACGCCCTAAACGGTTAACACCCCCAAAACAGCACATGCACTCTTGTGATTTCCCGGTTACATAAATGGAATAGATCAGAGAGATATAGAAGAGAATAGGGACGGTTAAAAACCAAAAGGTTGACACCCCAAAACATCCTTGATTTCATCAGAAGGAATAGAATGGATAATGAACAGTTCAGAGTAAGTTTCGAAAAAAGAAAGATGAAATAGTATGAAAAACACAAATGGAAAGATTCGGTCCTGATACTTAACAAAGAAACCCCCAGAATCTCAAAACATATAATCCTACAAAGAAACAGCGCCTCACACATCTCTCCCCAGCCATACAGAAACCACTGCCACAATCCAAAATCACAAGTCCGTGAGTTTTTTGGACATTTGGACACTTGAAGCACTATGTTAAATATACACTGTCGACAGATAACTTTGAAGAATCGAAAAAACACTTAGAAACGCATCAACCCTTATCAATTGCCAAAAATGTGTCCAAAAAGATATTGATTGAAATACTACATCGTTTTGCAGTTGTCATTCATAATTATATGTAATTTTGTAAGATCATATACCTCCTCTTATTGTATGTTATTTTATAAGAAAAAACGATTGATGTCCCCTGTCTAGAGCCTTATGAAACTTATTATAAAGCCCATAAGCTTAAAATTATTGTAGATTATGCTATTTTCACATTCGAAATCAGCTATCGAAAAAGGCCCCTCCATCCACATTTTGATGTAGTTTTGAGGGATTTTGTACCCACCCGTTCTTGCGTAGTGTATTAATGAAATATATCCATGTGCAGTGGAAGTGTACAAATGAAATGTTTCCAAGTGCGTTGATAATGAAATATTTCCAAGATCATTGAACTGTTTTTATGTAATGCACACATGGAATATTTCCATATGCATCGGACTGATATTATGCAATGTACAAAGAAATATTTCCACGTACATTGCACTGCTATTACGTAATGTACAAATGAAATAGCCACTGTGCATTTGACTGACTTCATGAAATGTACAAATGAAATATTTCTATGAGCATTATACTGTTACAACTTACTTCGTAATGTACAAATGAAGTACTTCCATGTGCTTTGGACTAATATTACAAATGAATATTTCCTTGTGCATTGGATTGTTGGTGCACAATTTCTCACGGACCCTTATATGTTACCTGCCCTACCCACAGTGGGATATGTCCATTACAAGTCTATTAGTAGAGTCTATCCATTATAATCCCTCGTGGGAACTGAACGTCATCGAACAGGTGTATGACTGTGTAGGTGTGGGTTTGTTTGTATGCGTGAACGTTTGCTTGTTTGATTGTTTGTTTGTTTGCTGTTTGGTCAAAGGTAAATGCGAGAGGTGTGGTAGCTTAATTAAGAGCAGCATTGGACGGACTCTGCTGTACTCTTAAAGAAGCTTTTCAAACAAGTACGTACTCGATTTTAGAACGGTTAGAAATAGTGCATCCATCATCGGCTGGATTATTGAACATACATGGATAATCCATTCAGGCTCAGATTTCGAAATTTCGTATTTATTTAGTCTATGATCGCATTTCATGAGAGGCATTTTGATACTTGTGAAAGTTATTTCAAGGAGTTTTCTTTATTCGAGTCAGTGGCAACATTCGCTCATTTTAAAGCCATAGTCGCAGGAAAGCTCTGCAATATTAAGCAATCCTTCTTAAACTTTGATATCCGGGTGTTTTACTTGTTAAAAATGTACAGGTTGTTCAATAAATTTTAGGAAAACGCGTTTGTAATGTTTCACATTTATGCAACAGGTTTGTCCAGTATTATTGCGTTACCATATTATTCCTGAATATAATATAAATAATTTTCCAACTGCTAGTTATAAATATTGTACCATTATCATTAGTTTTTCTACTCAAAAAAAAGACATTCGTCTAACTTTTTTAATGACAAATTTTTGATCTAGCCTTAACAAATCGGAATACTAAGAATAAGGTCGATTTTATCCACATACACAATCAAATTAGTATTCATAAAATTTCACGCTTTCATAAATACATCTATCTTATATTAATTTCATGATGAAACTCTTTGTAGTAATTCAAGTCTTATCTGCACAATACTGCATATTCATTTTTTCATATTAAGAGTCTGCAATGCATGAGGCTCGGACACTGAGGTTGCATTTGCGACAACCACCAGCTGACGGCTGATGATTAAACCCGCTATTCTATGGCCAACTCATTTAAGTGTGAATACAAATAGGAGCACATACTATTCATTAAATATGAATATGTAAAGTAGCGCATACTAATCACATTTAAATGAGTTGGCCATAAAATAGAGGATTAAATCGTCAGTCGACAGCCGCGGTTGAAATCGCGAATGCTAGCTCAGTGTGTACATGAGAGTGATTTTTGGAACAAGAGCGACGGGGCAACTGAGGAGACTTATCAGGACGGAACCTTTACATGTTGGTCAGGTGTTGCTATGACTTGGCTGTAGATCGATACGCTTACATTCATCCATCCTTGAATAGCAGAAACTCACGAATATTTGTACTACCGCTAATAAACACCTCCTTCCCAACCTCTTCAAAACCTCTCGAGCCTTCTTGTAATTCGAAAAATCTTGTGGCCTCCCCAGGTAAAACATTCTAAAATAGACATTACCGCATTCATGGTGTTATAATTGTCCGTCCTGTCCAAAAATTCCAGAACTGTAGTAATAACTTTTTATTTTCCGACATTCAACAAAATGTCGAATTTTATGAAATCTTCTTTTTCTACCCTTCTGCATTGTTTGGGTTCACTCCTTGCTTTGTTTGCATTTTTCTTTAGTTTTTTTCGTAAAACGATGCAATATTGATTTGAGGGGTTCCATAGGCTTGTAGCAATGGAACAAAGTGTAAACAGCTGTTCTTCTGACCATCTGGACTCTGCCCTTGCTGTCAATATATTTACCGAAAACTTTCTTGTACATTAGAAAAATACATGTTGCAAAAGTGTAACTCCTAGTCTAAATTTCATGTTTCAAATTGTTCGTAGGGTTTGATTTTGATAAGTATTTTGGCAATTTGAAATGACAGACTCTGATCTTGATCCTGAATTCGCCTCCAATGATCTTTAATCATAATGATCTCTGAATTACAACTTCTTTTCTGTTAATGACTAACTTGAAAAAGTGATTTGGAATAAGAATTAAAGGTAGTCAGATGATAAGATATTACCAACGTGTCATTTTACAAAGAAAAAATACTTGTATTAAATGTCCGTCCGCTCATGCTTATTCCAGTTTATTTCTCTCTAAAATTTGAATGAAATGTCTGATTTTTTGCATTTCTATATACAATTAAGAGTCTAATGACGTGCCTCGCTTATTCCCATTTTTTCTATGAAATGAACAATTGCAAATGAGCTACAAATTATTACTGACCATGGAAATGGATTTGCTATTTACAAGAGACTATAATACAAATCTAAGTATAGAAACATCGGTAAGTGAGGATAAATCGACGTCACAGTTACGTAATAGGAAGTCATTTATGCCCTTAGCATAATACAGCATCATAGAATGGAGGGCCAGATGCTCGTACATAAGATGACTGATCAATGATGATGACGGGAGAAACTTTAATTAAAAGAATGTATACATATAACGCAGTTTGACAAGGTATTGACATCCAAAATACCACCACCTGACATTTGTTACAGACGCCGGTCACCGAACGCCATTTTTTCGGGCGCAAATCGCCAAAAACCAGCAGCCGGACACAGCTCACAAAAAAGCTAGAGACTATAATAACGTATTTAAGGAACATTTGAGGAAACAAAAGCCCCGTCATTCCAAATGTAATCTAGCTCATATTTAGAATATTTAACAACTGTTACCATTCTGTCCCTGGTGTGAAGCAACATGCTTGCTTATTACCACATTTTGATCCATCTAGGTATTTCTTCAATTTTGACGGCATCAGGTACACCGTATACATTATCAATAAAACTGAAGTTACGATCGTATGCTTTGTTATTTGATAACACAAAACCTTTTTTTATAAAAAATCATTTCGAATTTTTTTCTCTCAAAAATCTAGAAATTATTTACCATGGATGTATGATATTCCGCTAGCGTTTTTCATCATCTCTTTAAATTTACTTTGCCTATTTTTGAATCCCTGTTCCACCTGTGGAGAAGCCCTGGTCTATTTTAACACAGACTTGATCAAGATGGGTCTGGATATAAAAGAGAAAATATGTTTTGGAACGGTAAATAGACTAAATATCCTGATCAGGCAATTGCTGTTTTCAGAAATATTGTTAAAGAATAAATGCTCTTGCAGTTGGCCCAGATCTGGGTCAAGTATTGCAGATTAAAATGTATATGGTACCAGGGGCTACTGGACGACCCAAGACAGAAATTCGTGGCATTTATAACATGTACAAATCAATTTGAGCGTAATTTCTGAATATACGACTCACAGAAAATGCAGTAATATACCCTTTGGAAAAAGTAGTTTAAGTTAGCTTCACTACAAGCTTGCAGGGTTGCTATTTCAATGCCAGTCTGGGGTTAAAGGGGTTGCGGCATTTACTTATCAATTTCATTCTATCAGTTTTGCGTTGTGTTAACATCTACACTTTACATTTAAATAGCTACTGAATATCTACCTAATCATTACCACATTCGATTGCTAGGTTATGTCAAACGACTCTCAATTCATTTCAATTCGGTTATAACGTTGCAATAAACGCTGAAGTGGGTACTTCACCTGCTAGAGTAGAGAAATGAGTTGTTCGCACTTTTTATGATGGGAATATTATAAACACGTTCGGTTATCTCGTGATAAATTACGACATTATCCTATTGATGGAATATCTCGTCTCGTCGATTATACGTTCAGAAACTTGAAATAGTAGTTAATTTACAAGGCATGAATTAGGTGAATACGTTTGTTATTATTGATCTCAAATTTATGGAAATTCTAGAAAATCGAGAACTTGATTCAAACTTTTGAGAGAATTGGAGTATAGTTGAGAGTTGATAGCTATTTTCAGTACAGGCGTGATCATTAAGGCGATTGGCCACTTAACTCACGAACCGTAGCAACCATATCATTAAAAAATGTTTTCAAGTTCATGATCAAACTGCTTTTAAACTAGTCCAACTACAAGCCACTGTGACCCCCCCCCCCACTATGTACATGGTCTCGAACAGTACTTTCTTTATTAAATGATCCTGGTGGATTTATTTTTATCAATGTTACCAAAAAGTTACAACCATTTGCAGCACTTTGCATATCTCTCCCCCAGACATGCTACATGTTTGCATTCACCATTGATAACATTAAAACTAACATAAAACTTAATTCGAAAGTCATTGGGACCGACCAAAAATGTTCGGTTTGGCAAGTGCTCACATTTTGAGCTTTTTTACATGGTGATCTTTGCAGGATTAAAAATGCCATCGAAAAAGTGTTCTCATTGAAAGGTGTTTAGATAGAGAGGTGTTCGGATAAACTGTTTCTGCCTATGATCCAAGGTAATGAACTATTGTAATGAGTTAGATTTTGCATCTAGGGCTTCGTCTAGAAATTTACCTTTTGGCCTTTGGGGTAATGGTTAAGTATGCTTTCTTACATTAAAGAACGTCTCTTGACATAGTCCTCGTCGCCCGCCTAGCTACTCCCGACCATTTTGCCTAACTATGATTAATTTCACGAAATAATGATAACAAAACGAGTGTTTGATAGATCGTTATTAAAATGCCATCGTCTCCTGAACTATCTGAATCGCTCAATTTTAGTTTCGATGAGCTTCAACCGGCGGGGTGTAACTTTATTAGTTCGGCTGTGAATATGATATATCATTTATTAGTTGAACCGTCCAAAACCAACAAATATCTAATCTATATCTGATTAAAAAGTGTGTTTACCTTTATGAAATAAACACCTTGAAGAATGAGGGAAATATTGAAAATTAATTAGAATTTATGAATTTCGATTATCGAGTCTAATGCGTGTGGACGTCCTTGAAGGAGTTTAATTCACCATGATGTACTGCATCAATTACTTCCGCCATTGCTTCTTTGTGTTCACCAAGGACCTGTTGATCGAATTCCTTGGGTCATGATTTAAAATGCGGAAATAAGTGGAAAATAGTGTAATTGGTCAAATATAAAATTAATAGGAAATATATCCATACTCTAAATTGCAAAGAAAAATCAAAACATGGGAAACTTCTTTCAATTTGTAAGGAGAAATCCGGGGATAAACAAAAGCAGACGACATTTATCAAAGTTTTTATTGTTTATATAATCCTGATCGACCAAATAAAAACACTGATTGACTTGTACCTGTATACTCCCTAAATATCATTGAAAGGACTGCCCCCTAACACATGTTATGTTATGTTGTGTCTCCATGGTACAATATAAGCCGTAACATATATAAAACTGTCACTCACTTCTTTAACCCCTTGGATACTAGAGCACTTTTCAAATTTACCATTTTTTCCATTTTACTATACACAACCTACATATGGATTGTCATTTTCAAGGTTAAACAAGTAAAAATAGACAATACCAATTTCATATTCTTCAACAAAGTGTTCATTAGATCGAACATTTTTTCCAAAAATGTCTGAGAGTTTTTATCGCACCTGGTATTCAAGGGGTTAAACAACATTCCTGGGCTACAGTGATCGGTTTATTATTTTGACAAGGAATAAAATGGAAACAAAACACCCTTGAGGGTAATACCATACCCATTTTGATATGCTCATTGATTTATTATACAAATATTAACAGAATAAATGTTATATCGTAGAATGTCACGTTGACCTTACAATCGTCTGCCAAATTTCCATATTTGGAATTTGTAGTTGCGACCGTCTATTATGCTCTATTGAAGTTTAGAAGGCTTCTTCTTGTTGCAACTAGAATTGTGCTACTTTTCATTTTTACGGTGCCAGTTCTATGCTATATCATGACTATATATTGTGTTTTGGTTCCTGTTTGTGCAATTATTGTGCCGATTGTGCTAGATTGTGATTCCATGGGGATTGCGTTGATTGTGTGTTATTCCAACTATCTGTATCAGTTAATTTGATTTGATTGTGTGGGGATTGTATTGATTATTTTTATTTTGTAGTTTGTTTTGATTAATAAGATCGTTTGAATGTTGTTAATTATTTGGATTTGTAAATTGTTACACGTATGAGGTGTTTTTGATTGAGTGTTTTAATTTATTTTTATTGTATTTCCAGAATGTCCATCCTCCTTGTTGTCATGGCCCTACAGATGTGGTTACCAAATGCAAAGGTATGTTTTATACCAAAATATCACCGTGTCCGCGTTTTCAAATGCAACTGGAGTAAAAATGCGAGGATTTGACAAGAAATAATGTACATAGTCATTTAAGCAACCCTTGAAATAGTACAGAAATGTAAGAAAATTAACCAGCTCATTCAAATTTTAGTGAGAAAATGCGGGAAATATTAAAGCAGACGACAATTATGAGTTTTTGGTTCCAGAGTGTCATCCCGAGCATCTCTAGAGGAAATATAAAACATCTTATCTAGAGTATGGGATATGTTAAAGGACATGACAAAATATTTATCTAAAAATGATTGCGAAAAGATGTTTGTAGGTTACCTTATCAAAATTGTGGTAAACCAAGCATTTTCCATCTTTGATAGGCCGACAAAGAAAGGCGCTGATGAGTATTGGATTTTCAGGAGTCCTGCATAAAGTATATGTCCCCTCCCGTTTTTTCTCTTTTGTATTCTGTTTTTTTTTCTTTTGAAAATATAAATGGGAAGACTATATAAGAACGTTTTTGTTCTTGTTACAATATTCCATACGTAAAATACTGAGAGCTTTTCTGAGTACCCCTTTTGATACGGGCCCTCCGATTATAATAGTGATCTCTTGCCTATCACATGCATTCAGATATCAACGTACGCTGGTACGGCTACTGACAACCCATATTTGAAACAATTCGAAATTCACAGAATGATAACAATTTTACCCTGTGGGTCAATACACTTACACCCCTTTGCGTTTCTAAGGGTCACAAGCCAATTAAAGTACCCTGTATGTGCTTAACTTCTTTAGGTTAGCCTAGTTGATTTTATTTAGGAAGTCAAGTCCATTACATAAGTACTTATAACAACTTCAAAGAGTATCTTATTGAAAAGCTACAAAACTATACTAATAGCACGAAAGATCAATCACAGAGTGTAAATAGCTTACTCTTGAAAGTTCCACCCCTACTTGAAAAGGTACCTTTCGATACCAGGACAATAATTCTAAAAGCAATATATTTTTCACTAATTAGTCTTTACCTAAGCCTTTGCGTTTGCGATGCACCGAAATGGATTTCTCCTCTCCCGTTGTTATACCCAAGTCATCTAAACCCTTGGTCAACTGAACCCAAGTCATCTAAACTCTTGATTCACACAACCCAAGTCATTGAAGCCCTTAATTGCTTAACTCAACCTAAGTCATCCAAACCATTAGTCAACTCAACCCAAGTCATCCAAACCCATCGTTAACTCAATCCTGACCAATCAATACCACTCTTGTATGGTTCATTGTGGTGTCTAAAACTCTCACTGATAAAACACCGGCCGGGTAGCTGTGGGTAGATAAGTCAGTGGTCTGTGAAATCAGAATGGCACAAACCCAAAAAGGGGAAAATGACTAGGAAATATTTAAATTATACCAACTCACTAGAGAAATACCTATTATTATTTATTGATCATCTGTTCCGGCTCCTATTAATCATTTCCTCTCTGTTTCAAAAATAGTCCGAAGGCCGAAGTTACGCGTTGGTGCAATGAAGATTAGCCAACCTGAAGAATTTACTTGGAATGATAAGATTGTGCATGAAATAATACAAGTTTACAATCGTGGAATAATAGAACTGTACATAATGTGTTATGTATACATGTATCCCTGATCAAGAAATTCTTTGATCAATAAGATCGAGAAAATGGAAATAATTAGACATAACCAAAGTGTAGAAATGCAATAGTCAATATACAGGTATGCTCGGAGATTATTGGCCACTAATTATTTCCATAATCCTGCGATTATCGAAATCGTGACCCTTGCAGAAAATGATTCGTGCTTGGTATTTGAAGACGTACCTGTATATACATTTAGAATAGAGGGAACCGGGCCGGGAGGCCATAATTTCTTTCACACAGGGACCAGAAGATCTCGGGCTTAACACTGAATTTATTGTTTCCCACCTATGGATTTGCATCATACATTTTATTGTAAAAAGTATCGTAATTGAATAGTCATTAATTAAATGATTAATTAGTTTGAGAGGGTTTCTTGGTACGCGTATTGGTTAATTGCTTAATCTGGCACGTCTTGAATCCCCCCCCTAACCCATACAACCCATCTTGTGGCGGATATGCCACAAATACAGTGAATGGAAAAGGGATTCGAAATATAATATTTTACAGATGTCCGACAATCATACTGCACATAAATCAGTATTCTATTGAGAAAATATAGTGAAATATTGTTCGTGTAATATCTCGTGTAATAATTTGGAAGAGCCTCGCCCTCATCTCGATTAAAATTCTCAATGTTTCAGTTGCCTCTAGACTCAGTGTGCACTGGCGGATCTGGGGGGGACCCCCTTGGGTGGGCCCAGAAAAAAAAAATTGTGCCCAAAAAAAAATTTGAGCCAAAAAAGGCCCTAAGGCCCCAAAAAGTAGGCCTTTTTGGTCAAAAATTGGCCTTCTAAGGCCTTGTTTTTTAATTTTAGGCTAAATTTTGAAGAAAATGGGCCTCTAAATTTCAAAATTTGGGCCCACTTTTGGGTTTTTGGGGCCCAAAATTTTTTTCCGCGCAAGCGCGGAACTTTTTTTCTCAGACAAGAAGTTTGGGCCCCCCCCCTTGTTGGTTCCCAGGTCCGCCCCTGGTGTGAGGCGACGATGCCTCACCTTGACATACTCGTACACCTGTGAATTTTATATTTGGAAGGGCAACGTGCGGGTAGAATAATAAATAGGGGATCCCTGGCTGCTTATTCCATTCGATTTCGAGATGTCAGTTATGTAGGTGACAAAATTGTTAGACACTAAACTGAGATTAGAAGCTGTTAGAAGAGGAAGTTACTATTTAAAGGGGCAACAAGGACTGTAGAGAGAAAATTCGAAAATTTTTATTTTTTCGATGATCATTGAATGCCCCCCCCCCTTGCACTACTTGTTGCACTTTTAAGAAGCTAATAAGTCAAACGAAGCAAAGGGTAGTCAGACAAATATACACTTTCCTCCAAAAATTTCACATCACGACACTCGATTGGATCGGTAATGTTTTACTTTTATTTTTGATAAATTTAGTTCAAAATGGTATTTTACAGTTTTGACAAATGCTGAAACCCTCAAGCCAAATTAACAGACTAAGTTCGGTAATAATTTACGCGTAAAAAGCAGGTCTACCTAAGATAAAGATCATGGTTCGACAAAAACATTTATAATACCATAATTTCAACGTAACAGAACATGCATAATAAAGCTGGCACTGATGGACAGGCTCGATCTCTGAGTGATAAATCTGTCTATCAAACTTTAAATATGAACCTGCCACGTCTAGGCTGTTAAAGCCTCTGATAGAGCAAACAGATTCAGTAATAAATCAGCGTGCATGTATTAAAGGGTCCAACATAGCAAGATTATTTCAAACCAACATACAGACTCAACTATAAGACCTGGGCTAAGGTTAATAAAAGACCAGGTATATCGGTATGATAAGCCGATTTAAAAGGGTAAGAGGTCCTACTATTCATTGATAAATATGGTAACCTCTTTCCCTTATCGTATCTTATACACAATCAGGGCCAGTAAGGGCCGTTGAGAAAGGGGACCATAATCCCCGGGGTACCATAATTTCTTTCGCACCGGCCACATTGAAAGGCCCGATAAAACGATTCACCGTTTCCATTCGAATAAAATACGTACAATTGTAAGTTTAAAATTCAAAAGGTTTAATGAAGTAAATATTTAATGAAGTATATATTTTAATTCATAAAATGATCAACATTCAATAAGCAATGGCGCATCTTGTACATGTACCGACAAATCTCAAATGAATATTTGATCTAGCAATGGATGTCATGACAACTTCAAAAGCAGTGCAATTACTTACAGAATGCATACAATATACAAAATACGCCTGTAATAAAACATCGCACTCCTATAATTATGCTAATAAAAACGTTAACGTCCTATATAATTTGCTAATGGTTTATTCTGGTGTATTAAAATAAAAGGAATTAAATGGTAATAAAATGAAATGAGAACCCAAGTCTAGGGGTGTAGCAAATTTGAATATATGAATTTTAGGCAACATAATACTATCATTATATTTAACTTTATCTCTATGGTTTCAATTGAAAAATGTCTGTATTATTGCATTAATATTTTCCGTAACATTTTGGCGAGGTCGGGTTAAAGTGCCGATCTATATATATTTTTATACTAGTATATAATAGTATATGGCTACGTATTGCTTATCTTTCAGGCTAATGATGGAAGCCTACAGATGGAGTGGGGCCCCTGGGGCGGTTGGGGCGGCTGTTCGAGACAGTGTGGCAACGGCATCATGTACAGGGTCCGTGAGTGCAAGTATCCCAAAGGGTAAGAAAATAGTACAGTAAGCGTAGCGAATTACGAAGTAAGGGAACTTGCTAAGGTCTAGGAAGAGGGAGAAGAACCCAGAATTCAAACATGAACACATCTTCATGTAAATATTTATCTTTAGATTTAACTTTACAAGTAGATGGGTTCATGTTTGAATCATGGGTCATTTCCTCCTCTTGGTCTAGGACGTATACGAACTAAAATGAAGTAATTTTTGAAGCTGTATGCTGAGATACTTTTGATATCATATATTTGTCATTTCATATTTAAAGAGACACATGATGAACGAGAATAACATCGTACAGCATTACAGAAAAATGTTACTTCCTAATATAACTTTCTATACATGTATCGCCGAATTCCCGCGAATCGGGGAAGCTGAACAATTATATGTCCAAATATGGACAAAACGGTATATACCTTAATTACTCCGTATTTATTTATAAAGCGTATATGTGCACAAATGAAATTACTAAAATTCCAGAATATCTTTTAGAATGGTGCAACATGGAAGGCATAGGAGACAACGCGGTTTAGGCAAATCCCATAGACGCAAGATGAAATCGAATTGTGTCGGCATGTACAAAGAATACAGAACATGCGAAAAACAGGCTAGTTTTTGTTTATTTTTGTTAATTGTTAATGTGCGATATTTGGTTTTTTGTTTTCAAAATAAATATGTTACACCAGAGACACATATAATGTTTTTTATATTTCTGGTTAACCTTATCTTGTTCCTTGGAATAAAATCACAATTGGTTTAGTAGGCTATTCCCTTAAGGTTCTTTCATAATTCTGCAACCAAAAATGTGTAGCCTCGGTAGGTCTAGCCAATTTGACTTTTACAATTTTGGATTCATCAAATGAGTCGTCTTTGAAATGACACTCAAAGTAAGAATAGTTTTTCGCTAGATCTAAACTCTTCACTCTCCGACAACTCTCTGACTAAGATTCGGACGGTTTGGAATATTCGATTTTGAATGTATTTGCAGGCATGTCCCGGGGACTTGTCTTCAAGAGCATCTCAATGTCAAGAGTTTAACAACAAACTATATATGGGGCGTAGGATAAAAGCTTGGGAACCTTACGAACGAGGAAAACCACCAGGTGAGCTCATAATCCCCGGGGATTATCGTAATAGATCTGTACTTTTCGTTCTGTGTAACGTAATCCGGCGGAAGTATAAAAGTAAAAATTTTAACTTTCACACAAAATAGTCGTTAACAGTCTTTATCCAAGGGGGGAGCGAGTTCAAATTCGGATACTATATACATGAAGGTATGTTTCATTTAACAATATAGCACAGTGTTATCCATATTAACTGATTTAATAGAAACATATATATTATGTACAAGTCAATGATACAGCAGACTTGATCATTGATGTGAGAAAAAATGTCCTTGGTAATAGAATTGTCAACACCTGGAACAGTTTACCCCAGTCTGCCATTGATGTGGAAAGTATCAACCAGTTCAAGAATGAAATAGACAGACATCTAGCAAGCCAGATGTACCACTACCATAGCTGATTCTCTAAACCCATGTCCAGTGAGTAGTATGTATCCAACAGACCGAATATAATATTCGGTCTGTTATGATTGATATATTTCCTGTGGAAATCGCGGTGATATTTTTTGCACATAAATTTCTCGTTTATTACAAGAATGTTCACCTTGAAAATTGGTGAATATGTTGAAGAGATGTTCATCTTAAACTAGAAGCAAAAATATTTGTATAAGGCGGGTACAAGTTGATATAAAATAATGAAATGTTCAGACTCACCAAAACTTCAGGATGTGTTCATAAGTAGATCGCGAAATCAATGTCAAGGACGTTTGAGTTCACGAGATCCAAACGAGATATGCAAATTTTTGAACTTTGACAACACATGACCACTTGATTACCTCGGCCTTCTTCATGAATATATCCGCTCTATTTACTATAAATGACGAAAATTAATCGGGATAATGATAATAAATGACTAGATCTAATAAATTCCCGCACAAATGGAATTTATCAATACGCTTCCGTAATGTTGCTCCGTCCGCTCCACATGTTATTTGTTTACAAATAGACTGACGTCACTGGCTAAATCTCGTTTACCCCCCCTACTTAATTAGTAAGACACAACAACACAAAAAGATCTGGATCATATAGGAAACATCCTTCTTCCAGAACTATTGGTATAAAGGTATATAAACGTATAAAGCCTTTCTAGTATCTATAATGTGCAGCAAAGCTTTGGCCTTCTGTTATTTAGGGAGTTTCAGCCATGTTAATTTTTTCGAAAATAACATAGCAGTGAAGCATCAAAATATAGGAGGCCACAGATATGATAGCTAAACTACAAAACAAAATAAAATATACAAAAGTTAGGACATGCGTAAATATTTCTATTTTTGCATACAGATCTACTGTTTCAATATATATGGTCCTTTGATTGCTTGTTTTTAAATTCAAAGTACTTACAAACATTTAAAAATTTACTGTACATTAGCAGCATGTTGGTTCTGGTTGCATCAACCGCTGCACTATTTTATGACGAGTAGTCTATGATTTTATAGAAACATATGTAGTCTATGTTTTTGGTCAGTAGTGCTTGCGCTAATGTTTATTGTACGAAAAATATATGACTTGACATAAATATTGATATGATATATGATATGATATATATTAATCAATTTTATTGATGTATTATTCTGAATATGATCGGTTTGATTATCATACCAATGATATATACACCTTCTGCAACAGAAACTGCAGACATCCCCAAGTAGAAGCCAAACACATTACCTATGTCCTTCATTACATTTTCATATGTGTAGGTCCTTTCCTCGTAAACAGTTCTCACATCAAGAGATTCAAGATGAATATTTAATTTCATGAAATTTGTCTTGACTATATCATTAACAAGTGAATCTCTAGTGTATACAATCTTTTCAGCTCTCTTAAGGAAAAGTCAATTGTGTTTACAAAGTATTCTGAATATGATCAGTTTGATTATCATACCAATGATATATACACCTTCTACAACAGAAACTGCAGACATCCCCAGGTAGAACCCAAACACATTACCTATGTCCTTCATTACATTTTCATATGTGTAGGTCCTTTCCTCGTAAACAGTTCTCACATCAAGAGATTCAAGATGAATATTTAATTTCATGAAATTTGTCTTGACTATATCATTAACAAGTGAATCTCTAGTGTATACAATCTTTTCAGCTCTCTTAAGGAAAAGTCAATTGTGTTTACAAAGTATTCTGAATATGATCAGTTTGATTATCATACCAATGATATATACACCTTCTACAACAGAAACTGCAGACATCCCCAGGTAGAATCCAAACACATTACCTATGTCCTTCATTACATTTTCATATGTGTAGGTCCTTTCCTCGTAAACAGTTCTCACATCAAGAGATTCAAGATGAATATTTAATTTCATGAAATTTGTCTTGACTATATCATTAACAAGTGAATCTCTAGTGTATACAATCTTTTCAGCTCTCTTAAGGAAAAGTCAATTGTGTTTACAAAGTATTCTGAATATGATCAGTTTGATTATCATACCAATGATATATACACCTTCTACAACAGAAACTGCAGACATCCCCAGGTAGAATCCAAACACATTACCTATGTCCTTCATTACATTTTCATATGTGTAGGTCCTTTCCTCGTAAACAGTTCTCACATCAAGAGATTCAAGATGAATATTTAATTTCATGAAATTTGTTTTTACTATTGTGTCAATAACGGATTCCATATTGTATTGTGGATGTTGATGTAAAATATGTAAGTAACTTTTGAGAGCATTTTCCAATGAATCTGCTGTGGTCAATTTCTGTAAAAGTCGTCTAACATTCTTGTTTGTCTGATAAAACTTGCGGAACCCTCTTTGTCCTCCTTTGTTTATGACACTCTTTTCTGGCCATGGTATTGTGTTGATAAGATGTGCATAGGTATGTTCCTTGCAAGGTCTCTTGCAATGACAAGACTCCTTGCTGTTCCCTGACCAATGCTTTTCACATTTAAGATTTTTGATTATGTCGTTTGCTAGTCTAGTGAATTTTTGCACATTTTTTTGCAGCATTTGGTTCAAAAATGATAAACTGTAATTTGAGTACTCCGCTGACATTGGTATGAATATTACTGCTGCGGCTATTGCTACTGCCTTGGATATGTTCCCGCAATATTGTATTTGACTGAAGTTATGATTTGCTGGAATTATGTACATGGGTGAGACACAGCCACATTCTTTGATGATTCTTTCTTGTATGCACTGCTCCATGCACACCTCATATGAATATCTAAATTCTGAGTTCATTGAATATTTTTGATTAGTGCATTGTCCATATGGTGGTAGTAGTCGGGTACGCAAACTTTTGGTTATCTTTACTGATGCAAACCTACCTGGTGTAACATGGAAACCTTCTCTGTAAGGTTGCGACAGTTCCCCTTGGTTGTGAATAACTACTTGAACACCGTCAATAGGATAACTATATGCATGTGTAATCCCTTTTTGGGATACAGTCGAAGTGAAAGGTTGATATTTGGTGTAGATGGGATTGTATCGCCCTGTATACAATATTAACGTAACTCCTTTGTTTGGTCCAATTTCATAGACTGTTCCAGCTGATTCGTTAATGGTTAATGTGAAACATTGACCAAAAACAGTTCGCGTTCTTTTAACATTGAACTGTTCGTTACATGACTTTTCATTGAATGTACATTCTAGAATGAAATCTTCTTGTTTTATAGGCTTGCTAGAGATGTTGACATAATTTAGAGGTATGTTCTCAACTTGCCACCTATAGGCTGGTTCCAGTTTTTCGTATAGCCAGGATAATAATTTGTACCTTGCAAAATTTACTTGTTCTATCAATGGTTCATTTACAATTGGCTGGAAGAATACTTCCGTTGGAACTCCTTTTTTAAGTAATTCATACATTACTGCTGTAATCACATCTGTTCCCATATTTTTAAATTCATGTTGTATAAGGCTTTCATCGTATGGTATAAAAGGACATAGTGTCACTGATGGGAAGGCCAATGGTTTGGTTGTGATCGATATACCATCCTCTACAGGGTAGGAATAGTACTTTGTTATCACACCTGCTATGAGAAACACCGCTAGACTCACCACACCAATGAACACAAGTGTCCATCCAACTCTGGATCTACCATATGCCTTCAGTATTCTTTTTGGTCCATGTATTGATGTGATGTTCGAGAATTTAGCCAAAGTAGATGTAATCTGGACCTTCAATGATTCTTTTTCAGTTTGATTGTCAGTATGACTAGCATCATCTGTCTGTTCAATTAGCACTTCCGAGTTTATAGGGCCATCTGCGTCCTCATGATTTATCTCCTCAATTAGTTCTATCTCTATGTTGTTGGCATTATCTTGGTATACTTTACCATCAATACATTGAGTTTCTGGTTGTGTGTTCAAATTGTCTGACATATCATTGTCATGTTCATTTGCTTTTATACCCTCAATTTCAATTTGCTGTTCAACTTCATTCAGTTGGTGGACAATCTCTTTCACAGTGACCTCAATGCAATCAGAAGCCTTGCCATGTGTTTTTATTTCTTTTTTACATTCCCTACTTTTGTCTTTAACACTACTATATGAACTTTCTGTTGTATAATGTTCATCATCATTATAATGTTCATCATCATTATAATGTTCATCACTATCCAACTTTTGATGCACAATAGCTTCCACAATTATTTTATTACAGTCAGCAATTTTTCCACAAGATTGTGTCTCTGTTGTAGGAATGCTTTCTTGTCCAGATTTATCTGCACTGTCTTCAGCATCAACAACATCCGTACTTGTACATTGACCGCCTTTAGTATTTAAACCTGCAAGATCTTTGGCATCAGCGTTATCCATTCTAATTGTCTACTGGCTGCCTTCTATAGTTTCACCTGCACTCATCATCTCACTTCATTTTTGGTATCAACAGTATCTGTTTTACACACAACAATATCAGATTCTTTCTCTTTTAAATAACTTATAGTTGATGCCATCATTATAAAGGTTTAACTTATGTGCCCAGAGGACACTTGTCCTTACAGTGTCTGCTTTCATCTGCAGTATATATTGGTATCAGGCCTCATATATTTAATTCAGAACTATATCCAGTATGTGCAAGTACACTCCCCTCCATATGTTTGGCAACTGGAAGTCCCTCTTTTTGATCTCTTACCAAAGTCCAAATACGCCAAAATCCAAATAAGTCCAAATAAAGTCTGTTTCTGTTTATGTTTAATGACATAAAAAGGTCATTAAATTTTTTATTGATTACCAAACTATTGGAATAAGAAACAAAATTAAGAAGAAAACATTGACAGGCTTTGATATGCTGTCCAATGATATGCTGTCCAATGGTATGCTGTCCAATGGTATGCTGTCCAATGATATGCTGTCCAATGGTATGCTGTCCAATGGTATGCTGTCCAATGATATGCTGTCCAATGGTATGCTGTCCAATGGTATGCTGTCCAATGGTATGCTGTCCAATGATATGCTGTCCAGTGAAAACTTTCGGTTGCCAAACTAATGGAGGGGAGTGTAAACCCAATCCTCGTGATGCATTTAATGATGAATAACAGAACAGCCGCCAAAATTGCACTTTAATCATCATCAAGGATCATAAAAAAAGTTTTATTTATTCATTACTCATCTTTTCCATTAGTGTATGTATTGTTTGAATATAGAAAATATTACTAAAACTTATGTCGATCATTAATATTTCAATACATATGCAGTGATCTTCCCAGCTTTGAAACAAGTGGGCACCGCACCCACCTGAGATTTTGATATATATTGTTTGAATAAAGGAAATATTACTAAAGCATATGTCAATCATTAATCTTATTCCTCTTCAACTCAAAAAAAGAATGATATAAGATAATATTTTAATACATATCCAGTGATCTCCCCAGAGTTAAAGCAAGTGGGCACCGCACCCACCTGAGATTTTGATAATAGGCTTGCACCCACCTGAATGTCATTTGCACCCACTTGAAAATGAGCAAAATCATGAAAATGGGGATATTTCGACCAATTTTGGTCTGAATTGTGAAAATGAGAATTTGAGATAAAATCCTGTAGAAATCACTAATAAATGAGACATAGAATTCAATGAAAAGTTGCTGTGATGATGTGTCAGAATTCTTGCTTTTAATAAGTACTTGGTCAATTCTAAATACATGTGCTTGTTAATAATTCAATAATTTTTTTATTTTCAATGTTGTTAGTCAGCCCAGAGCAGTAAACCAGATTTTGCCAAGGGGAGGGGGGTAGTTTAAAAAAATATGGTCGCGCAACTTACCCATATGTGGGATTTAATACAATTGTCCAAAAATATAATATAAATCACCCTTGGATTTCATATAAATCAAAATATGTAAGCAAGGGTGCAAAAAGGGGACAAAATTTAGCATCAGGTGGGGATAAAAACGTCCCAAAAAATGTAATTCATTTTTATACTAAAAAACTAAATACAGTTATTACAGTGAATTCAATTTCCTTTTTGAAACCACTTCAGGATAATACCCCTGCAATTTTTTGTTTGCTTATGAGCAGTTTTTATCACTTCACTTTTTACGCCCTTGTCCATATTACAGATGTCAAACCGTGCACGACAAATTCCTATCCATACTTTTTTCACTCCATTTCTCTCTAAAATTTGAATGAAGTGTCTGATTTTTTAACATTTCTATACAATTTAGAGTATTAACTACATGCCTGTTTACATTATTCCTTGCTTATTTCATTCATCTCTATAAAATTAAAAAAAACTGTTTGGTTTCTTTGCATTTCTATACAATTTAGAGTGTTAACTACAGGATGTCTATTTACTTTATCACCTTCCTTTTCCCCATTCTCATTTTAAAACACGACCTCCATGTCATTTGAACATGTGATACTATTAGGTATAAAACGGTCATGCTGAGATACTGTAATAGATTTTTTACAAAACATTAGGTTGTCACTTATCTGTTCTGGTTTTATGAAATGTGAATTAAGATTACTTACTGAATAGAAAGATTGTAATTTAAAAGGGACTGAAGCTGAATAAAAACTTTATTTATGGACTTAACTTTTGGGAGTTGTATTCTGTGTGTGTCATTTTCAATGCTATAGCAGGTCAATTGGAAGTTCACTCTACTGTGTTTATCTTTTTTACTTTTTCATGGTGGTCTGGTCTTAATATCGTTGCTTGCAGCTTGAATGCTTGTTGTTTGTAAATTCCATTGTTTGTTAAACTCATTGTTTGAAAATCTAGTCATTGATTAGAAATGCATTGATTGTCACAGTAAAACCCATTATTTGTAAACCATTGTCGTACTACATGTTTATTCAACATTCAGCCTTAACATGTGTTAAGTGGTGATGCATCATACAGAAATTGATAGCTTTGAGACAAGTTCACTCCTAAAGGAGATAGATGTCTCTTTTTAGGGAGACAAGTTCCCTGTTGGAGGAGTCAAGTTTCTCTACTAATGGAGATCAGTACATTTTTCGAAAGAGACAAGTTTCTCTCCTCGGGGAGAGTTTTCCACTCAAGTAAACAAGTTCCTTTCTCGAAGTTTTTTTACCTGAGGAAAACAAGCTCTTCTTCTGAGGGAGACAAATGTCTTTTCTGACAAAAACGAGGTTTTCTTCTGCTCTTAATATAAGAGAGATACAATATCAAATGGTTAGGCAGTCCACGTGTATTGCCTTAGAGATTCATTAGAATAGGTATGGTATCAATCCAGGCATTACATAACATTATTTGAGTAGAAATTTCTAACTAGAGATAATGCAAGTAGCAATTTGTAGCAGCTTAACCTGAATAACAATCTGAATTACAGTATGAGTTCTGGTTCTGAAGCTCTAAGGTGTAATGTTACAGGATGTTAATGGATGAGAAAGTTTTTAAAGTTTTTCATGCAAAATGGTAATTCAGTTTGCATTTTCTCAAGAATGTGCATGAGAAAATATATTCATGTTATTTCACAACATATTCTTGTCATAATAATGTTATTTTATATCATATTCATGTCATTTTACAACATATTCTTGTCATAATAATGTTATTTTACATCATATCCATGTTATTTCACAACATATTCTTGTCATAATTATGTTATTTTACATCATATTCATGTTATTTCACAACATATTCTTGTCATAATAATGTTATTTTATATCATATTCATGTCATTTTACAACATATTCTTGTCATAATAATGTTATTTTACATCATATTCATGTCATTTCACACCATATTCTTGTCATAATTATGTTATTTTATATCATACTCATGTCATTTCACAATATATTCTTGTCATAATTATGTTATTTATTTTACATCATATTCATGTTATTTCACAACATATTCTTGTCATAATTATAATATTTTACATCATATTCATGTTATTTCACAACATATTCTTGTCATAATAATGTTATTTTATATCATATTCATGTCATTTTACAACATATTCTTGTCATAATAATGTTATTTTACATCATATTCATGTCATTTCACACCATATTCTTGTCATAATTATGTTATTTTATATCATATTCATGTCATTTCACAACATATTCTTGTCATAATTATGTTATTTATTTTACATCATATTCATGTTATTTCACAACATATTCTTGTCATAATTATGTTACTTTACATCATATTCATGTTATTTCACATCATATTCATGTTATTTCACAACATATTCTTGTCATAATTATGTTATTTTACATCATATTCTTGTTATTTCACAACATATTCTTGTCATAATAATGTTATTTTACATCATATTCATATGTTATTTCACATCATATTCATGTTATTTCACAACATATTCTTGTCATAATTATGTTACTTTACATCATATCCATGTTATTTCACATCATATTCATGTTATTTCACAACATATTCTTGTCATAATTATGTTATTTTACATCATATTCATGTTATTTCACAACATATTCTTGTCATAATAATGTTATTTTACATCATATTCATGTTATTTCACAACATATTCTTGTCATAATAATGTTATTTTACATCATATTCATGTTATTTCACAACATATTCTTGTCATAATAATGTTATTTTACATCATATTCATGTTATTTCACAACATGTTCTTGTCATAATAATGTTATTTTACATCATATTCATGTTATTTCACAACATATTCTTGTCATAATAATGTTATTTTACATCATATTCATGTTTTTTCTTTCCAGGGTTCTCATAGTTCTTCCCTTTTCAAGAGATCCTTAATAACTTCAGTGCCCTCTTTTTTAGTAAGAAACAATCAACAATTTGATTCGAGATCCATCTATCAATGATGCAGTGTATTAAAAGCATGTACTTATAGTTATAAGCTAGAAGTTAAGTCTAAATAGGCCAACTTGTTGGTTTATTTTTTTGACTTGAACTTTTGCTTAGTACTTCTCTCAACATGCTACAAATATATTAAACTTAAAATGTTAAGTAAAATCTCTCTATTATTTGATTCTAGGTCCAAGGGGTCAGTGCAAATTAGTCTGCAGGGCTACAGGTTACAGTTTCTTCGCCAAATTAGCTGAAAAAGTCGAGGATGGCACAAAATGTTTGGGGGGAGTGTGTATCAACGGCTACTGCCAGGTAAGTGATATATACATTCATTATGTCACTACCATCAGATGTGGTGACATACTGTTATAGTTACAAACATAACATAGTTAGAGCATTGTAATTATAACATACATTGAGCAGTCAGTGATTGGAGTATGGTGTTATGAGTTTGTCATTCAGCATCTGTAAAAAATGGCAGGTGGTGACCTTTTGCATGTGAATATCTTGTTTATTTTTATATCCCACCTTAAATTTTTGTAGGGATATAATGAAGCTAACTCCCATTATGTTAAAAGTTATGTTTTATATTAGAAGAAATGCACCCCCCCCCCCCAGGTACACCCATGAATTGAAACTTGTGTACTTCAATTACAGTGGCATATTATTATCAACTCTTGAATGCCTTGGTCACATTTGCTCAGATTTTCACTACAGCGCCCGGCCAATTGAGTATTTTGTTCAAAATTGAATACAATATTGAGCAAAACACTCAATCGGCTGGACGCCGGCCGATAGATCGGAGCAAATGTGACCCAGGCATAAAGCAGGTGATTGGCTGTTTCACAAAGTAAAAGGTTTAAAGGTTTGTAAATTTTGTAAGTATAGCCTGCCATCTTTTAAAACAATCCAGTCTTAAAAAGACGTTTTAAGTTTAAAGGAATGGGTTGTTTTCAAACAATTCAATACCTTGTCTCAACTTTTCTGCAGAATTTATTGTGCTAATTTTGAAGAGATCCCATTGAATAATAATGTGTGATATTTCATTCAAGGCATTCAATAAGTTGTTCAGTTGTAAAATATGACAAAGGAGCTTTGAAAATGTTAAAAAGAGGGCTCTCACATCAATGGTATTGTGTATCAGTAGTATGAGGTTAAAAAGTGAGATGTTACAATTTAGTTATTGTGGACACTGTTTCCAAGTATAGTTGTTTGATTTGATATCATTATCATCCTCATGTCACTTTGAATGGCCTCAGGGCTGTCAATAGATGGCAAAAAATTCAGTTGGTTAAATAGCATACTTTAACATGTAAAAATTGCTCCAAAAATTTCCTGAGATAAATTTTATTGAAAATATCCCAAACTTTTGATTTGGAATCTTAAAACATGTTTGTAAATACATGTAATAATGAAGGAAAGTATGATATTTATTTGATATATTTAGAGAATTTGAAGGTTGTTAAACAGCAGTATTTAAACACAAACCAATGGGCCAGATGTGAAGAACAACCTAGTACATGTACATGTAGTTAACTGCCATCTATACGAGTCCTGGCTCCTATTGACCAAAATCTTTTAACATAACTTGCTCTGATGCTACATTTTTTATCTCTGATACTCATTTAAATCAGATCCAATCTCAATCATTACAAACAACATTCAAAACATTTGTGTACAAAAATATGCACATTTATATTTATTTACATTAGCCTGTACAGAGTTTGACACTTCCCTCCATAAGTTTGGCAACTTGAAGTCCACCTCTGGACCACATAAATATTTTGCAATTTAAAAACAATTATCAATGTCATAAACCTTTGTAATAAAGGAAAGAAATAAAGATCCAAACATAAGCAGGTTTACACTATCAAATGATGACTAGGTTCCCAAAATTATAGCGGGGAATGTTTATGCTCATTTTGCCATTGTACCCTCAGATGAAGAGTATTTACAAATACTAGTCTTTTTTCACTGTCTACAGTTTGATACTTTTGAGGATTTGTCAAAACTTAAGAAGTCCATTTCCATTTTTTGTTTCATGAAAATTGAGGTAGAGCCTTATTATTCAAGGGGTCATTAACAGTTACTTCGTAAAGTTATGAATTCCTAAATCAATTGTTGTAACCATGGATATAATGATGTCACAGTAAGAGAACATGGACTTTACAAATTTTTAACAAAGTTTCTGTTAATGACCCCCAGATAGAGAATTATCACTCATTTTCAATTTATCATAATTACTACACGTAGTCTGTCAAATTTGGTACTTAACTAAACTAGACAAACTAGTGCATTGCAAATCAATATATAATAGCATTTACAAGTCTGTTAAAGATAAGAATTCAGACAAGGGGCCATGTCAAAATGCCATTTTTTATGAAGGTAATAAGGCAAAGGGTTTTAATTGAAGCATTTTTTCTTGTTCTCATTGTTTGACCTGGTCCCTTATGTTATAAGACTACCATGGCCTTGAAGCACAAAATGAAGACACAGGACATAGATCAGTTGTCAGTTGTTATATCATGGTTGTTTTCATCCCCTTCAATCTGAAATACATGGACATTTGAACAAATTTTGATCAGATAATGCATAATGTTGTAAATAATTTTTTATGTCACCAGCGCAACTTTTATGTAGATGGTGTTAAGTGGTTGGTGCTCAGCATTTGGAAGGTGGTGACATTTTGCCTATTAATGCCTTGTTTATTTTCTGTGTGGTACACTAGCACAGGGGGAATCTGGGAATCAACAGGGGGGGGGGGCAAATTTCAGGTCTGAGAACATTTTTTGGGCCCCTTAAACAAAAAAGTGGGCCCAAGAAGGATAGGGTGGAATTTGGAAAATGTCACTTGTAGAAATCAACAGGTCATTGCCAGATTGCAGAACGGCCCCCATGACACAAGTTGGGGTTACATTGACTTGCATCTGTTGTATTGTTTTGATGGGTTATGTACATTCAGAAAACAGTTTTCAGTTGCTGTCATATCTTTGCTGTGAACACAAAGCAATAGGTATAGTGTTTGATGTAAGATCACTGATACCACAGCAACCTTTATTGCAAAAGATTAAGATCTGATGTTTTAATTGTTGAAATATCATAAATAGTTGATATTTTAGAGATAAGACATTATTATACAAATCAAGGTATCTGATGTTGAAATATCATAAATATTATAGAGATAAGCGTAGACAAGAGAACGAAAAGACAGAGAAATTGATTTATACTCACAAGAACAGACTCCTCTGTGCTTTGCTCCAGTAATAACTGTCATAACATTCAATTGAGATTATCTCAGGGTTCAGTCTTGGCAGATTTATCTCTTTATCAACCACAGATGAATAAGATGAGTGATCAGATATTATAGATTCCCCATATCTTCAATAGATGAGTGATCAGATATAATAGATTCCCTATATCCTCAATAGATGAGTGATAGATATTATAGTTTCCCCATATCCTCAATAGATGAGTGATCAGATATTATAGATTCCCCATATCCTCAATAGATGAGTGATCAGTTATTATAGTTTCCCCATATCCTCAATAGATGAGTGATCAGATATTATAGTTTCCCCATATCCTCAATAGATGAGTGATCGGATATTATAGTTTCCCCATATCCTAAATAGATGAGTGATCAGATATTGTAGATTCCCCATATCCTCAATAGATGAGTGATCAGATATTATAGTTTCCCCATATCCTCAATAGATGAGTGATCAGATATTATAGATTCCCCATATCTTCAATAGATGAGTGATCAGATATAATAGATTCCCTATATCCTCAATAGATGAGTGATCAGATATTATAGTTTCCCCATATCCTCAATAGATGAGTGATCAGATATTATAGATTCCCCATATCCTCAATAGATGAGTGATCAGTTATTATAGTTTCCCCATATCCTCAATAGATGAGTGATCAGATATTATAGTTTCCCCATATCCTCAATAGATGAGTGATCGGATATTATAGTTTCCCCATATCCTAAATAGATGAGTGATCAGATATTGTAGATTCCCCATATCCTCAATAGATGAGTGATCAGATATTATAGTTTCCCCATATCCTCAATAGATGAGTGATCAGATATTATAGATTCCCCATATCTTCAATAGATGAGTGATCAGATATAATAGATTCCCTATATCCTCAATAGATGAGTGATCAGATATTATAGTTTCCCCATATCCTCAATAGATGAGTGATCAGATATTATAGATTCCCCATATCCTCAATAGATGAGTGATCAGTTATTATAGTTTCCCCATATCCTCAATAGATGAGTGATCAGATATTATAGTTTCCCCATATCCTCAATAGATGAGTGATCGGATATTATAGTTTCCCCATATCCTAAATAGATGAGTGATCAGATATTGTAGATTCCCCATATCCTCAATAGATGAGTGATCAGATATTATAGTTTCCCCATATCCTCAATAGATGAGTGATCAGATATTATAGTTTCCCCATATCCTCAATAGATGAGTGATCAGATATTATAGTTTCTCCATATCCTCAATAGATGAGTGATCAGATATTATAGATTCCCCATATCCTCAATAGATGAGTGATCAGTTATTATAGTTTCTCCATATCCTCAATAGATGAGTGATCAGATATTATAGATTCCCCATATCCTCAATAGATGAGTGATCAGATATTATAGTTTCCCCATATCCTCAATAGATGAGTGATCAGATATTATAGTTTCCCCATATCCTCAATAGATGAGTGATCAGATATTATAGATTCCCCATATCCTCAATAGATGAGTGATCAGATATTGTAGATTCCCCATATCCTCAATAGATGAGTGATCAGATATTGTAGATTCCCCCATATCCTCAATAGATGAGTGATCAGATATTGTAGATTCCCCATATCCTCAATAGATGAGTGATCAGATATTATAGTTTCCCCATATCCTCAATAGATGAGTGATCAGATATTATAGATTCCCCATATCCTCAATAGATGAGTAATCAGATATTATAGATTCCCCATATCCTCAATAGATGAGTGATCAGATATTATAGATTCCCCATATCCTCAATAGATGAGTGATCAGATATTATAGTTTCCCCATGTCCTCAATAGATTAGATCACTTCCCTCCTCAGTCTTGACAGAATTCTCCCTGTATCAAGCTCAACTGGAAAATCATAAAAATTATAAATCTGTAATTCCTCCACATTCTCTACAGATGAGATCTCTTTCCTCTCACTAGATGTAAGCTCCCTGCGAAGATTCTGCAGTATACGTTGTCTCAAGTATTCTAACTCACACTCTTTAAACACAGGCTCCAGATATTTACGGTCAAACTCATAAAAACGTATACATGTTGATTTTAGTAGTTCTGGTAGGATGTACACAGCAAGTAGGAATGTGTTTGTTTCGGATCGAACAATATGTTGACCTGATGTATAGATATACATATCAGGACAGTCTTTATCAAAGAGATCTTCAAGCCATTTAGCACTTACTTCAACCTGTGTTGTATTCTCTACAGATCTTAACCCCAGCTTACATAGATTGTGTGATATGTCATTATAACATTTTCCTAGAGATGGTTCACCTGCTCTGCTGTCACATTGCTCCTGGTGGTATCTTATTAATGTATACAATGCATGGGAATGTAAAGTAGTTTTGTCAACTGTTTTCTCTAACCTTGATAGAATATATTTCAGTCCCAACAGTATAATCCTGTGATGTTCATCTATCCTGGATGCTCGCAAGTCTGGTTTCTCATAAAATGATTTTATCCAACTATAGCTCATAGGTAATCCCATATAGATACTGTCTATTGTATCAGGTAGCTGAGGTATATTGAGTATTTTAAGACAGAATGCCAGGTCTATGTCTGTAACACACAATGGTCCCCATACCCTGAGTTGGATGCATGGACCATGTGGTTTATAATGCAGTATGACCTCATTCTTTCCCAGCTGAGATGATTCTACAGGCTCCCCCCATAGACCTTCCTCTCCCTTATAGATCAGTACACCCTCATTGTGTAGTTGTGACAAACACTCTGCAACAGCTTCATGTATAATAATATAAGTTAAATATCTTGGATGTAGTGAATTGCCATTTCGTATTAACTCTGGATGTTTCTTAGTGAGATTTAGTAAATCAGTGTGAGGTTCATCGTCAGGTAACTTTACATTTAACTGACCTCTATAACCTTCATCTGAGATCACTACATATCTGGAGAGAGCCATTGGGAGAACAAAATCAATCTCATTGGGAAATTCTATTTTACTTTTGTTTGACATGCTTCCATTCAGTAGTATGTCATCCACTGCTAATGCTGGTTGCATTTTGTTGAATTTATCAAGGATTGGTTGTATAACACGAGTTCTGATATATTCCACATGGTGGTCTATGTCTTTTTGGCTGTGTTTCAGTTTAGCCAAGTTGTGTAATTCAGTTATATGTTGAGATATTTGTTGTTCTTCAGTTGCAGTGAGAGTGTTACTTCTACATGTAGGTGAACAGCTGATCTTTTTTTTACTATTGTTAGCTCCCATGATGATATAATGTTCTTTCCTATTGGCTTGATGCACAGTGATATTAAAGTATATTTCAATGTCTCTAATTCTTTTCAATATCTAAGAATGCATTTGCAACAATGTAGCACTAATGAAATGGATTTGAATTTTATATCGAGGTTGATATGAATAAATTTCAAATCCTAAGGTCTTACATCTTAATTTTTATCCCATTGAGGGAAATTTTGAGGGATATAGGGAAGTCTGTCCGTCCCTCCATCCATCCAGGCAATAACTCAAATACTGTTGGCCCTATGTTATTCATATTTTGTAAACATATATCCTATGGGGGTAGAAGTTCTGCTCGAAAGCGGATATTCAAAATGGCCACTCATTTCTTAAAAATGCCAGCCATTTTAGTGCCCATTTTACAGTAATTTAGGTGCAATATGTAAAAATAAGATAGCAATATGTTTTAAATGTAAAAAATTATATTGGACATTGATGGAGCTAGAAATGAAGATTTTAAAGATGACACATTGTCTTATGACACTTTTGGTAGAAGGAGGCCCGCAGTTTAAACATCTCGTAGTGGAGCGATTTTGTTCATATTTGGTATGTGAATACTTTAAGCATGGCACTGTCTAATCACACTTTTGGTAGAAGGTGGCCATTTTGAAAGATTGCCGCCATTTTAACGTATTTTACTATATCTTGAAAAGTAGTGAAGCGATTTTATTCATATTTGGTATTTGAATACTTTAAGCATGGCACACTGTCTGAGGACACTTTTGGTAGAAGGTGCCCATTTTGAAAAATGGCTGCCATTTTTGCTATATACGTTGTTTGTAAAAATGCCAGCCATGGCTGTTCGATGCGATTTGCTACGCTTTGGCGTTGCTGTTGTCTAGTTTTCATTAATTAGGCTGGTAGATAAGAATTTGATTTTAAATATATTTAAATTACAGCAAAGAATGAGTCATTGGCAAAATATGTGCACTTATTCTTAATTGCGTCATAAATTTCCTATGTTCAGCCTTCTTTATTAAATCCAAATATGGTTCTTTTCCCCATCGTTGTTTGATATTATCCAAAAATTCTAATATCCCTGATTATGAACTTTTGATAGTTCAATGCTATCTGCATATGCATTAATTAGTAATGAACTTGTTCCTTCATTTTCTATATGATCTAAGTATTTAACTTGTTGGTAAAATATATTGATAAACAGAGGTAATCTACCCAATTCACCCATCGTAGCTAAATTACTCGTTTTTCTGTGCACCCCTAATAGAAACTTCAAAAAAGATAGATGTAGTAATTCTGTTGGAAGTGACTTGTCATATTTCATTTCAAGGCCAAATTCTTTATTTTTCAGAAGATCTTTATTAGTTGTTAGAACAGCACCCCAGATTTCACATCCATATAATAAAATTGGTTTTACTAATATATCAAATATTATACCACTCTAAGTCCGATTACAGTTGTATAACATGGGGTATACCACTGTAGAAGTGCATTCTGGGAGCTAATGAATATTGACCGAAGAACGAGGTGTATGTATTGTTACACATGATTTCCTAGAATCAAGTGATGTCATAAATGGTTCCCACATGATTTGCTAAAATCAAGTGACGTCATAAATGGATCGAGATCAACTGTAATTGAACTTAGAGTGGCATAATAAGATTATATAATGGTTCATTCTGTATATCGTGCATTTTATACTCTCGTGAGAATGTAATATATTCACTCGTTCGCTATGCTCACTTGTGAATATATCATATACTCACTCGAGTGTAAACACGATATACAGAATGAACCATTATATAACCTCATAATATATAGCATATATACTTTTCTCTATATTGTTTTAGAAAACACATCAAACACTTATTTTGATCTTGGTATATGTTCAGAATGAAAGACATTTTATTTCATTCTCAAGAATTGGTAGAAAGGAACAAAAACAATTGGTCGAAAAAAACGGTTATATTTCTAAATAATTTTCACACTAAATTGTTGTCAATCAGTCAACATTGCAGAATGATTGGTTTAAGAGAAAAACATTGTTGAATTCAGTTCACCATATCGATACCTATTCTTTAAATATGCTGATGCCTAGGGACAAAACAGCTCTGTTCAAGATGAAATTTTCAAGATGGCTGCTATTTGTTTGGTGGGATCTGTTACTCCATGGAGTTGCTGTTTTCTAGTTTTATGTTTCATTTTATATTGCCTTATTGTGTACTTTTAAACTTCAGTTGCTAGTATATTTGCGTTGAGTGTTGCTATAGAAAAACTAAATACTTTGATGTTATATACGATCATGTGATTCTTAGGTTTTGATTTATACATGTACATGTATATCAATGTGGTCCTTTGTTGTTTCTATATGATTTTATATTGCCTACTTGTATATTTCTAACTTTCAATTGCTATTTGCGTTAAGTGTTCTTAGCAAAACTAACTTCGCTTCTATTTTAAAATGATAAATCTGTACCTGATATATAGACTAGAATCATATGATGATAAAGCCTCTAGAAAGTGAAAGTACTTATATTTTAACGAGCCGGCAAGAGACCTGTATCAAAATACTCCTTATATATATAACAAAAGATTTGTGAGATTTAACATGGTGAACAAGGTGTCAAAAGGCACTAATTTGACTATTAATTAAAAGAATATTCCTAATTTCTTAACTATACTCCTCAAAAAAAGTTAAGGACCAGTGGTTTTCCTCTTAGGTTTACATGTTAACCCCCTAATATTTGTTTGAACGACTATTTCCTAAGCGTGAAACAAAATAAATCCCAATAAAGAAAATAAATCTGTATCTAGATTCTATTCCCTATAAAGTCCGCAACATTTCAATGTTATATCTCCATTACATTGGGTCAAAATTTGATGTCAAAATTGATGAATTTTATGAAATTAACAAAAATGGCAGATCCCATGTTAAACAAATGGGGAATGGTTGGGTTGCCATAAGTCATATGAGGAACGATCCATCCATCCGATTGCTCTCAAAACTGAAATTGCAAGAGATAACTAAATTTGCTAAATTGTCCACTTGACAAAAATATGATTTAATTGTCCAGGCTTTACAAAAGTTAATGGTTTCAAATTCAATAATTTTTTAATGAACCTCTTATTGAAATAACACAGGTGGTTCAGTGAGGTGGTCAAAATTACTTTAACGCTCCGTATCGCTGATTTTAACAACATAAGCGAGACATTTAGCATGTAAAATGTAAAATCATTCAATTTTCTACTTAGAAAGTATTTTTAATAAATGATTTACTGAATAAATATTCCAAAATCTGAGTTTGCCCTAAGCCACCATTCCCCATTTGTTTAACATGGGATTTGCCATTTTTGTTAAATTTAATGAAATTCATCAATTTTGACATCAAATTTTGACCCAATGTAATGGAGATAGAACATTGAAACGTTGCGGACTTTATAGGGAATAGAAGCAAGCTACAGATTTATTTACTTTATTGAGATTTCTTTTGTCCCCCGCTTAGAAAATAGTCATTCAAACAAATATGGGGGTTAACATGTCAACCTATGAGGAAAACCACTGGTTAAATAACAAATTGTGCAGAAACATTGAAACTTGTAAAAATGACCTCCTCCACCTCATTGTACAAAATAGTCGATGACAGGCTGTGATGATGATAGTGACATTTATGTTTTCGAAAATTCGAAAATGGCCCAAATAGGAAGAAACTTGAATATCAGTTGTAAGCACTGCCTAAGGACACATCACAGGGGTAGATCTGGGAACCAACAAGGGGGGGGGCCAAATTTCAGGTCAGAGAAAAAAATTTCTGCGCTTGCGTGGAAAAAAGTTTTGGGCACCTAAAACCGAAAAGTGGGCCCAAATTTTGAAATTTTGAGGCCCATTTTTTTCAAAATTTGGCCTGAGATTAAAAAATAAGGCCTTAGAAGGCCCAGTAATGACCAAAAAGGCCATCTTTTTGGGGCCTTGAGGCCTTTTTTGGCCCAAAATTTTTTTGGCCCCAATTTTTTTTCTGGGGCCAACTTACGGGGGGGGGGGGGGGGGGGGGGAGGAGCTGGATCCGCCACTGCATCAATAGTGTTTGGGGCTGGCCTAAAACATGGAGCCTTTCTCTGGCAAATATCTGTCCACAATTTTGGCCAACGTTCCTTGTCCTTAGGAAACGTTAATTCAATATATTTAAACATAAAGTTTAAATTCAATTACAATTTAAAATCGTCGTTGGATAAAATAATGGAACAGCTAGTACAAGTTTTGCAATAGGGTGATAGCCAGTTGAATACGATTTCTGAAGAGAGACATTTTCGAATCAATCAAATCGGCTAAATTCCCTGATGTGATTCACCGGGAAGCAATAGTATCAGTATCATGGTATTAACACCTTTAGAATTACATTCAAGGTATAATTATTTGAGGCGCAAGAAAATCTAAATATTAAACATGTATGCCACAACTTTCTATTTAGTAAGCATATCTTATGTAATTTCAAAAGTTTACCCTTCCACACTTGAGACGGAGTTTTCCGAAAGAGGGACATTTAAATATTCTAGGTTTATTCACTTATAGATTAGATAAACATTTCAAAACTACCGTATACCTATTCGGTAAAACCTGCGTTATTTGATTTAATACTTTTTGTCATATCAATGCGAGAAAAGACACGGAATCGAATGAAATGCTACGAAAGACGGGAAATTGTGGCATTTAGGGCTTGAGTTAGCGTCAATCAGTGACGCAAATAGGTAATTATTTAATCAAAACGCAGCATTATAATATTACGTACTTAAAAACATGTTCTTTCCTCGCGATTCCTCTCATTTAATACAGGGTGTTAAAAAAACGCAACCCAAAGAAATCGCTATATCTTGAAAAATACTGGTGCAATTATGTCCATATTTTCAGGAAATAAAGAGGAGACTGTGTATGTACTGCTCCTGTAAATGGTTAGTTGTAAAACATGATGCCTTGGACACCTGCTCAAATGACATTTGTACGAGCATTCAAGGGTGACTGCAACCGCAAAAAAATTAAATAACTTCCTAACCATACTGTTTTGGCTCTTCAAATTTGGCACAAATCATCTTCATTCACTGTATGGTAAATCTGTAGAGTGAAATCAAAATCACTTCGTTAGTTACGAAGCTTTTTATCAAAATGGTTCGTAACGAAGCATTTCAACCATCCTGTGTAACAGGGGTCAATGTCTGATATTTCATTCAAGAAGGTATTCAATATTATAATCGCCGGGTTGGCCTAGTGGTTAAGGCATTGGTCTGAAAAGCAGGAAGTCTGGCTTCAGGCTGAAAAAAGTAGAGGTCTTGGGTTCAAACCCAGGTCACAGCACTTCTTGTGATTTGTCTTTGACCTATGACTGCTGACCTGTACCGGCGATTACTAGAGTGCTGCTAACTCGATAAAAGGCTGGCGCTGGCTAGAATTGTCTATGGTTCTAGCCAGGATAAAGATACCAGTTCTTCAACTCGACAATGGGAAGAACTGCTCTACCTTAGTGACTAATATGTCATTGATATGACATCTAAAGAGTCAATAAAAGATATAATAATAAGCTGTTCAGTTGTAAAATTAAAGGAGCTTTAAAAATGTTAAAAAGATGGCTCTTAAATCATCAATACTATTGTGTATCAGTTGTTTTAGATTAAAAAGTGATTTAGTTTTTGTGTACACTGTTTTCAAGTACAGTTGTTAGATTTGATATCATTATCATACTCATGTCATTTTGAATGGCCTTCAGGACTGTCAATAGATGGCGAAAAATTCAGTAGGTTAAATAGCATACTTTAACATGTAAAAATTGCTCCAAAAATTTCCTAAGATGAATTATAATGAAAATATCCAAAACTTTTGATTTGGAATCTTAAAACATGTTTGTAAATAATAATGAAGGATAATATGATATTTATATGCTATATGTATGTAGAGAATTCCAAGTTTTAAACAGCAATATTTAAACACAAACCAATGAGCCAGATGTGAAGAACAACCTAGTACATGTAGTTAACTACCATTATACGAGTCCTGGCTTCTATTGACCAAAATCTTAAACATCGATAACTTGTTCTGATGCTACATTTTTTATCTCTGAATCTCTTTAAATTAGATCCAAGCTCAATCATTACAAACAACATTCAAAACATTTATGTACAAAAATATGTATATTTATATTTATTTACATTAGCCTGTACAGAGTTTTACACTTCTCTCCAAAAGTTTGACAAATTGAAGTCCACTTCTGGACCACATAAATATTTTGCAATTTAAGAACAATTATCAAAGTCATAAACCTTTGTAATAAAGGAACAAAATAAAGATTCAAACATTAGCAGGTTTACACTATCAAATGATGACTTCATTCCCAAAGTTATAGTGGGGAATGTTTATGCTCATTTTGCCATTATACTCTCATACAGTGAGATGAACAGTATCTACAAATACGAAAAATTTCGAACAAAATGCGTGACATATACGTAATTCGCGTGGAAAGTCCGAACCGAATGCGTACAATTTTTTTCAGCGTTTGTATTTTTGCTGTGAAGACGAACTTTTTTAGAAATTTTTACACAGCAATAATTTTACTTGACAATTACCAGGTAAAATGCGTATTTGCGTGACATTTTCTGTCACGCAAAAATAACTGGCGTGACTTCAAATTCTTCAGCAAATGCGTGACAAATACGCAAATTGCGGGACAGTTGACAGGCCTGCATACAGTGAGATGAACAGATTCAAAAAAGTATTTACAAATACTAGTCTTTTTTCACTGTCGACGGTTTGATACTTTTGAGGATTTGTCAAAACTTTCAAAGTCCATTTTTTGTAACAGTAACTTTGAAAAATTATGAATTCCTGAATCAATTGTTGTAACCATGGATATAATGATGTCACAGTTAGAGAACAGTGGACTTTTTAACAAAGTTTCTGTTAATGACCCCCAGATAGAGAATTATCACTCATTTTCAATTTATCATAATTACTACACGTAGTTTGTCAAATTTGGTACTTAACTAAACTAGACAAACGAGTGCATTGCAAATCAATATATAATATCATTTACAAGTCTGTTATAGATAAGAATTCAGACAAGGGGCCATGTCAAAATGCCATTTTTTATGAAGGTAATATGGCAATGGATTAATTGAAGCATTTTTTCTTGTTCTCGTTGTTTGACCTGGTCCCATATGTTATAAGACTACCATGGCCTTGAAGCACAAAATGAAGACACAAGACATAGATCAGTGTCAGTTGTTATATCAGGGTTGTTTTCATCCCCTCCAATCTGAAATACATGGACATTTGAACAAATTTTGATCAGAAAATGCATAATATTGTAAATAATTTTTTATGTCACCACCACAACATTTTTGTAGATGGTGTTAAGTGGTTGGTGCTCAGCATTTGGAAGGTCGTGACATTTTGCATATTAATGGCTTGTTTATTTTCTGTGTGGTATACTAGCACAGGGGCGAATCTGGGAATCAACAGGGGGGGGGGCAAATTCCAGGTCTGAGAAAAAATTTTGGGACCCTTAAACAAAAAAGTGGAACAAAAAAGGATAGGGTGGAATTGGGAAAATGTCACTTGTAGAAATCAACAGGACATTGCCAGATTGCAGAACAGCCCCATGATTGACACAAGTTGGGGTTACGTTGACTTGCGTCTGTTGTATTGTTTTGATGGGTTATGTACATTCAGAAAACAGTTTTTCAGTTGCTGTCATATCTTTACTGTGAACACAAAGCAATAGGTATAGTGTTTGATGTAAGATCACTGATACCAAAGCAACCTATATTACAAAAGATTAAGATCTGATGTTGAAATATCATAAATAGTTGATATTTTAGAGATAAGACATTATTATACAAATCAAGGTATCTGATGTTGAAATATCATAAATAGTTGATATTATTGAGATAAGCGTAGACAAGAGAACGAAAAGACAGAGAAATTGATTTACTTACTAGAACAGACTCCTCTGTGCTTTGCTCCAGTAATAATTGTCATAACATTCCAATGGGATTATCTCAGGGTTCAGTCTTGGCAGATTTATGTCTTTATCAACCACAGATGAATAAGATGAGTGATCAGATATTGTATATTCCCCATATCCTCAATAGATGAGTGATCAGATATTATAGTTTCCCCATATCCTCAATAGATGAGTGATCAGATATTATAGATTCCCCATATCCTCAATAGATGAGTGATCAGATATTATAGATTCCCCATATCCTCAATAGATGAGTGATCAGATATTATAGATTCCCCATATCCTCAATAGATGAGTGATCAGATATTATAGTTTCCCCATATCCTCAATAGATATTATAGATTCCCCATATCCTCAATAGATGAGTGATCAGATATTATAGTTTCCCCATATCCTCAATAGATGAGTGATCAGATATTATAGTTTCCCCATATCCTCAATAGATGAGTGATCAGATATTATAGTTTCCCCATATCCTCAATAGATGAGTGATCAGATATTATAGTTTCCCCATATCCTCAATAGATGAGTGATCAGATATTATAGTTTCCCCATATCCTCAATAGATGAGTGATCAGATATTATAGTTTCCCCATATCCTCAATAGATGAGTGATCAGATATTATAGTTTCCACATATCCTCAATAGATGAGTGATCAGATATTATAGTTTCCCCATATCCTCAATAGATGAGTGATCAGATATTATAGTTTCCCCATATCCTCAATAGATGAGTGATCAGATATTATAGATTCCCCATATCCTCAATAGATGAGTGATCAGATATTATAGTTTCCCCATATCCTCAATAGATGAGTGATCAGATATTATAGATTCCCCATATCCTCAATAGATGAGTGATCAGATATTATAGATTCCCCATATCCTCAATAGATGAGTGATCAGATATTGTAGATTCCCCATATCCTCAATAGATGAGTGATCAGATATTATAGATTCCCCATATCCTCATTAGATGAGTGATCAGATATTATAGATTCCCCATATCCTCAATAGATGAGTGATCAGATATTTTAGATTCCCCATATCCTCAATAGATGAGTGATCAGATATTATAGTTTCCCCATATCCTCAATAGATGAGTGATCAGATATTATAGTTTCCCCATATCCTCAATAGATGAGTGATCAGATATTATAGATTCCCCATATCCTCAATAGATGAGTGATCAGATATTATAGTTTCCCCATATCCTCAATAGATGAGTGATCAGATATTATAGATTCCCCATGTCCTCAATAGATGAGTGATCAGATATTATAGATTCCCCATATCCTCAATAGATGAGTGATCAGATATTATAGATTCCCCATATCCTCAATAGATGAGTGATCAGATATTATAGTTTCCCCATATCCTCAATAGATGAGTGATCAGATATTATAGTTTCCCCATATCCTCAATAGATGAGTGATCAGATATTATAGTTTCCCCATATCCTCAATAGATGAGTGATCAGATATTATAGTTTCCCCATATCCTCAATAGATGAGTGATCAGATATTGTAGATTCCCCATATCCTCAATAGATGAGTGATCAGATATTATAGTTTCCCCATATCCTCAATAGATGAGTGATCAGAAATTATAGTTTCCCCATATCCTCAATAGATGAGTGATCAGATATTATAGTTTCCCCATATCCTCAATAGATGAGTGATCAGATATTATAGATTCCCCATATCCTCAATAGATGAGTGATCAGATATTATAGTTTCCCCATACCCTCAATAGATGAGCGATCAGATATTATAGATTCCCCATATCCTCAATAGATGAGTGATCAGATATTATAGATTCCCCATATCCTCAATAGATGAGTGATCAGATATTATAGATTCCCCATATCCTCAATAGATGAGTGATCAGATATTATAGTTTCCCCATACCCTCAATAGATGAGAGATCAGATATTATAGATTCCCCATATCCTCAATCGATGAGTGATAAGATATTATAGTTTCCCCATATCCTTAATAGATGAGTGATCAGATATTATAGTTTCCCCATACCCTCAATAGATGAGCAATCAGATATTATAGATTCCCCATATCCTCAATAGATGAGCAATCAGATATTATAGTTTCCCCATATCCTCAATAGATGAGTGATCAGATATTATAGTTTCCCCATATCCTCAATAGATGAGTGATCAGATATTATAGATTCCCCATATCCTCAATAGATGAGTGATCAGATATTATAGTTTCCCCATATCCTCAATAGATGAGTGATCAGATATTATAGTTTCCTCATATCCTCAATAGATGAGTGATCAGATATTATAGTTTCTCCATATCCTCAATAGATGAGTGATCAGATATTTAAGTTTCCCTATATCCTCAATAGATGAGTGATCAGATATTATAGTTTCCCCATATCCTCAATAGATTAGATCACTTTCCTCCTCAGTCTTGACAGAATTCTCTCTGTATCAAGCTCAACTGAATAATTAAAAGCATAATCATATATCTGTAATTCCTCCACATTCTCTACAGATGAGATCTCTTCCCTCTGACTAGATGTAAGCTTCCTCTCTGGATACTGCAGTATACGTTGTCTCGAGTGTTCTAACTCACACTCTTTAAACACCAGCTCAAGATATTTACAGTCAAACTCAAAAAAAGTTATGCATGTTGATTTAAGTAGTTCTGGTAGGATGTACACAGCAAGTAGGAATATGTTTGTTTCACTGCTTCTTAAATCCATAGCACCTGATTTATAGATATTCATATCAGGACAGTCTTTATCAAAGAGATCTTCAAGCCATTTATCACTTACTTCAACCTGTGTTGTATTCTCTACAGATCTTAGCCTCAGCTTACATAGATTGTGTGAGATGTCATCATAACATTTTCCTAGAGATGGTTCACCTGCTCTGCTGTCACATTGCTCCTGGTGGTATCTTACTAATGTATACAATGCATGGGAATGTAAAGCAGTTTTGCGAAATGTTTTCTCATACTGTGATAGAATATATTTCAGTGTTCTCAGTATAATCATGTGATGATCATCTATCCTGGATGCTCGCAAGTCTGGTTTCTCATAGAATGATTTCTTCCAGTCATATCTCATAGGCAATCCAATATAGAAACTGTCTAGTGTATCAGGTAGCTGAGGTATATTGAGTACTTTCAGACAGAATGCCAGGTCTATGTCTGTAACACACAATGGTCTCCATACCCTGAGTTGGATGCATGGACCATGTGGTTTATAATGCAGTATGACCTCATTCTTTCCCAGCTTAGATGATTCTACAGGTTCATCCCTCAGATTTTCCTCTCCCTTATAGATCAGTACACCCTCATTGTGTAGTTGAGATAAACACTCTGCAACAGCTTTATGTATAATAACCAAAGTTAAATATATTGAATGTAGTGAATTGTCATCTTGTATTAACTCTGGATGTTCCTCAGTGAGATTTAGTAAATCAGTGTGACAATCATCAGGTAACTTTACATCTAACCAACCTCTATAACCTATATCTGAGATCACTACATATCTGGAGAGAGCCATCGGGAGAACAAAATCAATCTCATTGGGAGATTCTATTTTACTTCTATTTGACATGCTTCCATTCAGTAGTGCATCATCCACTGCTAATGCTGGGTGCATTTTGTTGAATTTATTAAGGATTGGTTGTATAACTTCAGTCCTGATATATTCTACATGGCTGTCTTTGTCTTCTTGACTGTGTTTCAGTTTAGCCAATTTGTGTATTTTAGTTACATGTTGGGATAATCGTTGTTTTTCTGTTGTAGTGAGAGTGTTCTTGATTAATGGTGTAAGAAATAAACTTTCACTATGACTACTACTGTTACGTTTTTTACGTTTACTATAACAAGCTCCCATGACGATAATATACATCCATGTGATATAAAAGTAGAATTCAATGTCTTAATTTTGTACAGTTTGAGATTTCCTTAGTGCAATGATACATGTATGTACATGTACATAGTTTGAGATTTCCTTAGTGCAGTAATAGTGTTCTTCATTAGAAATGTGCTTAATACAAATCCTATTCTATGAGATATAATTTTTCAACTGGATCTCAGCCTGTCTCTGATGACTAATTGTATTTACATTCAACTTCTATTCTCCCGTTATTCAACATTTTAGCAAGGATATCTTTGATTGAGATGCATTTATTATTTTCTTGGTTTTGCTCCACTAGTTATGATTTTAAGTCTGTAAGTATAAACTGCTTACATAATCATATTTATTAACATGTGAACTTACAAAGTTAGAATTTTGTTACATTTAAACAATTGATGACCTAGCTCTGAGTATAGATCTGAACATAATGTTATAAGATCATATATTTATATACATGTTTAATGATAAGATACAAACTACTCTACATGTCATCCATTACAATAGAAGAATGGGGTTTATCTATAAGTGATTTGTTATTTGATAAACTGTTTATGTTTTCATCTTTTTATTTGAATCCAAGATTAAGCTTTATTAGGAGACCCTCCTGAAAGGGCCTCCTATAGCTTTTGTAGCTTTTCTTTATTATTATTCTATCAAAGCATTTTTCCCCTACTTCCAACTAGCTTTCAACTACTTACTATATGCTCCTACTAGGAACCTCAGCTGGAATAGGGGGAAAAATATTTTTTATCTAGGTCAAGGTCAAAGGTCAAAATCTAGGTCAAATCTAAGTTTTTTTTCAAGTTTCTCAAGTTTGTCCTTATACTTCATTATTTCTTGCGATGAATTAAACTGAAACTACATTTAAGTATTCTCTACAAATTGTTCAATATATGTCAGAATTAAATTTTTACCGTTTTTGAGATATTTGATGTCAAAAAACGGTCAAAAAAGGTCATTTTTCAACTTGCTTCAACCTGTCCAAATTTTTTTTTTAAAATCATCTACAAGTTCCCAGGAGTCCAAATCTGACCTCAGATTTGACCTTTGACCCTTAGTTGACCTTCAGTGACCTTCGAAAGGTCAGAAAAGTTGATTTTTCAAATTGAGTCTTTGGATTCAAATTTAGGTCAGTCTAATTACAAAAGGCCTACTGAGGTCTAAAAAAGTAAAAATTTCAAGGTCAAAGGTCAAGGTCATCAAATTAGGTCACAAACTGTGCTATCTAAGTTTCTCATAGTATAAGACTACAAATCAATATTTTTAATTGAAAGTCAAGATATACATTCCTCTAAGGGTTCTACACGTATTAGTCGTTGACTATTTCAGTGTTCTCCCTAATTTTTCAAAAGTGAGTGGTGAAAAAGTTTCAATAAAAATTGATGGGTGTGGCAAAATTATTAGGGTGGTGATAAGTTTGCAAAAACGTGCTTAAAAAATCAAATAATTTATTAAAATTTTGTCCCAGTTTTGAGATATAAGAGCTCAAAAACTGAAAAAGGTCATTTTTTCAAAGTTTATATGTCAAATTTTAACTTGCTTCAAATTCACCCAACTTTTTTATTAAAAATCATCTGCAACTTCTCAGGAGTTCATATTTAACCTCAGATTTGACATTTGACCTTAAGTTGACCTTCAGTGACCTTCGAAAGGTCAGAAAAGTTGATTTTTCAAATTGAGTTTTTGGATTCAAATTTAGGGTTGGCCTAATCATAAAAGACCTACTGAGCTCTAGAACAGTAAAATTTTCAAGGTCAAGGGTCACGGTTATCAAATTAGGTCAAAGGTCAAAATCTAGGTCAAATCTAAATTCTTTTCAAGTTTCTCAACTTTGTCCTTATACTTAATTATTTCTTGCGATGAATTAAACTGAAACTACATTTTAGTATTCTCTAAAAATTGTTCACTATATGTCAGCATTAAATTTTTACCGTTTTTGAGATATTTGATGTCAAGAAACGGTCAAAAAAGGTCATTTTTCAACTTGCTTCAATCTGACCAATTTTTTTTAAAAATCATCTACAAGTTCCCGGGAGTCCATATCTGACCTAAGATTTGACCGTTGACCTTTAGTTGACCTTCAATGACCTTCCAAAGGTAAGAAAAGTTGATTTTTCAAATTGAGTCTTTGGATTTAAATTTAGGTCAGCCTAATCACAAAAGACCTACTGAGGTCTAAAAAAGTAAAAAGGTCAAAGGTCAAGATCATGAAATTAGGTCACAAACTGTGCTTTCTAAGTTTCGCAAAGTTCGAGACTACAAACCAATATTTTTAATCAGAAGTCGAAATATACACATTCCTCTAAGGGTCCTACACATATTAGCAATTGAGTATCTAATAGAATTTTGTCCCAGTTTGAGATATAAGAGTTCATAATTTTTCAAGGTTAAATTTAAAATCGCTTCAAATTGACAAAATCTTTTTTGGAAAATCATCTACAAGTTCTCAGGACTTCACATCTGACCTCAGATTTGATATTTGTCCTTTAGTTGACCTTCAATTTGTCAAAAATGCCTAAGAGGGCCTCCGTGAGATTGCTTGCAATCTTAAAAAGTCTAGTTTATAATTTCTTTATATGGAATAGAAATTTGAATTTGGAATAGATAACAATAATTCTGTATCATAATGCTATTCGAAAAGTGGTCATGTTTGGGTTTTTTAAGAAGGTTAAATGTGCCTTTGATTGACTGATTAATAATACTCACATAGTAAACATGTCTACACTCTCCTCAATAAGTTTGGCAACCAGAAGTGTACATTGGATAGCATAGTAAACATACACCCCCAAAATGCAATCTGCTTTTCGACGCTGTTTTGGTGCCAAATTTCGGTGCCGTTTCGGCACCAAATAGACTGACTAGTCCGGTTCCAAATTTTAGTGTCGAAAGGTTTTGGTGCCGAAATGGTGCCGGAACAGCGCCAATTTTTTTGCGATGCGGAAACAGCGCTGAATTATATTGGCTGTGTAGATAGCCTTTCAATGTATGATTCTTAGTTTTGTTCATTAATTAACAATGATATGAAAATTTGTGCCAAAGATGAATTTTTAAATTGACAAACAACTAAACAGGCTTTGATGAGTGATCCAATGGGGAATTTTTATTGCCAAACTTATGGAGGGGAGTGTATATATAGATATATATTACTTATGGAGGGGAGTGTATAAGTTTTGCATATCTCACAAAGGTCATAGTATGTGTCATATACCATTTTAAAGCTTATCCAAAGTTACATTGATTCGCCAAGTATCAAGGTTCAACTCCCAAATGTGAAAAAGATTACAGGCATTTCAAAATTTAGTGTTTTGTCAAAATTAAGTTCAATTTTACACCAAATCACTAGTCAATGTGTCCTCCGGGGCCATCTTAACAGCTGCAATTCTTTTCGGGTTGGAGGGATATTGAGTTGGAAAAAGAGAACGATGAGGGTAGAAACTCTAATGAAACTCTTCTAAAGTCCCTTAACAGGTTTTAAGAGGGTTATAAAATTCCACATCCCTATTTGAAGGGCTTTTAAGGTCATATCTGAAAATAATTGCTGCTGTTAACTTGGCCAAGGGGGGACACATTGACTAGTAATGTGGTGTAAAATTGAACTTTGTTTTGACAAATTTTGTGAACACTAACTTTTAAAATGACTGTAACTTTTTACCATTTGGGAGTTAAACCATGATACTTGGCAAATCAATGTTACTTTGGATAAGCTTTAAAATGATATATGACACATACTATGAGGATACTGGAATGTGTCTGCCTAGAGGGGGGGGCACACTTTTGGGACACCCTGTACTCTTCACTATTGATAAGATTTCCTAAATTAAGTAAATTAAGTTGGGCATATAGTAGCTAAGGACAGTCAAATATGAACATAAGCATGCAATACATGGCAAATGTAGTTTGAGTTTGTGTAACTTAAAATATATGGTTTTAAATGCATGTTTTTCCTAAATCAGTTGATTTCCGTATTTGTTCAATGAAATATTAATTGGCCATGTATAAGTTGAATTGAATTTCTGAGTCAAAATTCTGAGTCAGCTTCTGTTGAATATCAAATGATTTTCACCAGTCCGACTTAATCCAGTATAATTTTAGTTTTATATATACCCGGGAGTACATTGTTAAGGATAATTAGAATGCATCAGAATGTCTTTTTGGTTGATTTGTGTTTTTTAAATGTTTCTAGGCTAATGTGCCATCTCTATAGCATTATAAGACATTGTTTTTCATCTACGACATGTTCTTGTTGCTATCAAACACAAATGTTTTTGTGCTTTTCAAAAGATGGCAGCACTATACAGATGTTTTTTCAGATTTTGGACAAGCCTTGTTTAAACGCCATCTATATTTACATGGATTACCTTTCTCTGATAATTGTTCCAGTTTTCTTGATTATCTACAAAAATATTTTTATTTACACCTCTGCCCCCAAAAGATGTGCAAAGAAAATATGGCAAAAATGTTGTTCTAATGAAAAATAGGCACAAATCTCGAGGGAAAGGGCTGAAATTTTCATTTTTCGTTTCGTTTGAATTGTGTCTCTTAGAGACAATCATAAAACCATTGCCCGTTTTAAATTCTTTGACATTTTTAGTTAATGGATTTGTGAAGTCCTGCTTGGAGTGATGATTATATGTTTTCTTTTATAGATAATCAATTTATTTTGTAATTGAAATTCATTTACAGCTTTCTGATAGATTTTAAAGGGTAATGTACATTTTTTGACCCCTTGAGATCTTAGAAACTCTATGGGTTGCGGGCCAGGGGGAGAAAGTGGGATGGGTAGTCAACTTTAGTCAACACAGTCACTCAATGCACTCCCCCCCCCAGGTGCACCCATGAATTGAAACTTGAGCACTTCAATTACAGTGGCATATATATAATTGTCAACTCTCTAAAACAGGTGATTGGCTGTTTCATAAGTAAAAGGTTTGTCAATCTTCTAAGTGTACTCTGCCATCTCTTAAAACAATCCAGTTTTAAAGAAACATTTTAAGTTTAAAGGAGTGGGTTGTTTTCAAACAATTCAATACATTGTCTCAACTTGTCTGCAGAATTTATTGTGCTTATTTTGAAGTGATCTTATTGTATAATAATGTCTGATATTTCATTCAAAGTATTCAATAAGTTGTTCAGTTGTAAAATATGACAAATTAAAGGAGCTTTACTGTAAAAATGTTAAAAAGATGGCTCTCACATCAATAGTATTGTGTATCAGTAGTATGAGGTTAAAAAGTGAGGTGTTACAATTTAGTTATTGTGTACACTGTTTTCAAGTATAGTTGTTAGATTTGATATCATTATCATCTTCATGCCATTTTGAATTGGCCAAAATCGTAAACATAACATTGCTCTGATGCTACATTTTCTATTTCTGAATCTCTTTAGATTAGATCTAAGTTCAATCATTACAAACAACATTCAAAACATTTATGTACAAAAATATATGTGTATATTTATTTACATTAGCCTGTACAGAGTATTACACTTCTCTCCAAAAGTTTGACAACTTGAAGTCCACTTCTGGACCACATTAATATTTTTCAATTTAAAAACAATTATCAAAGTCATAAACATTTGTAATAAAGGAACAAAATAAAGATTCAAACATTAGCAGGTTTTCACTATCAAATGATGACTTCATTTTCCCAAAGTTATAGTGCGGAATGTTTATGCTCATTTTGCCATTATACTCTCATACAGTGAGATGAACAGTATCTACAAATACTAGTCTTTGTTCACTGTCTACAGTTTGATACTTTTGAGGATTTGTCAAAACTTTCAAAGTCCATTTTTTGTTTCATGAAAATTGAGATGGAGCCTATTCAGGGGGTCATTAACAGTTACTTCGAAAAGTTATGCATTCTTAAATCAATTGTTGTAACCATGGATATAATGCTGTCACAGTTAGAGAACAATGGACTTTACAAATTTTTAACAAAGTTTCTGCTAATGACCCCCAGATAGAGAATTATCACTCATTTTCAATTTATCATAATTACTACATGTAGTTTGTCAAATTTGGTACTTAACTAAACTAGACAAACGAGTGCATTGCAAATCAATATATAATATCATTTACAAGTCTGTTATAGATAAGAATTCAGACAACGGGCCATATCAAAATGCCATTTTTTATGAAGGTAATAAGGCAATGGTTTAATTGAAGCATTTTTGAAAACTCAACAAATTTGGAAGATTTATTTTTTCAAGAGAAAACTTACAACTGAATTGCCAAACTAATAGGCGCAGTGCATAGCAAAATATGTTAGGTCATCTAGTATTTTTTTTTTAACTGATACCCTTCTAAGATATGAGATCTATTAAAAAAAGGCGCATCATCACCAACGTGCAAAAGTCAATGTTTTTGCTATAAATTGGGCAACAATGGTCTACACGACCTGTAATAAATAGGTATAAGGGACGTTATTATCACAATACTTATGACATTGCTCACTTTTTATTAAAGTTAGTTTCCTTGCGTTATACAAAAAATAATCGAAATAAATTAATTTGGGATGGAGGGGGGGGATCGGATGGAGGGGGATTATATATCTTTACGATGGAACAAATTCACAAGAACTCGTGTATTTGAAAAAACTAAACTCAGTACCCTAGTAAGAAACTTGATATTATATCTCTGGAGAATGAAAACTGGGAAAATTTGGAGTCATAAGAATAAATTCAAGTAGCACCTCTTATCATGTCTTATATACACGTGATCCCCCCTCCATTGTGATAATAACGTCCCTTATACTTATTCATTACAGGTCGTGTAGACCATTGTTGCCCGATTTATATCAAAAACATTGACGTTTGCACGTTGGTGATGATGCGCCTTTTTTAATAGATCTCATATCTTAGAAGGGCATCAGTTCAAAAAAAAACACTAAATGACCTAACATATTTATATTTTGCCATGCACTGCGCCTATTCATTTGGCAATTCAGTTGTAAATTTTCGAAATTTGTTGAGTTTTGATGCAGAAATCGCCTAATCCCCCCTCCATCATTTTTGTACGATCACCGGGCATGGATCAGATAATGCATAACATTGTAAATAATTTTTTATGTCACCAGCACAACTTTTTTGTAGATGGTGTTAAGTGGTTGGTGCTCAGCATTTGGAAGGTGGTGACATTTTGCCTATTAATGCCTTGTTTATTTTCTGTGTGGTACACTAGCACAGGGTCGAATCTGGGAATCAACAAGGGGGGGGCAAATTTCAGGTCTGCGAAAATTTTTTGTTTTGGGGCCCCTTAAACAAAAAAGTGGGCCCAAGAAGGATAGGGTGGAATTTGGGAAGTTGGGGTTACGTTGACTTGCGTCTGTTGTATTGTTTTGATGGGTTATGTACATTCAGAAAACAGTTTTTCAGTTGCTGTCATATCTTTGCTGTGAACACAAAGCAATAGGTATAGTGTTTGATGTAAGATCACTGATACCAAAGCAACCTATATTACAAAAGATTAAGATCTGATGTTGAAATATCATAAATAGTTGATATTTTAGAGATAAGACATTATTATACAAATCAAGGTATCTGATGTTGAAATATCATAAATAGTTGATATTTTAGAGATATAGAGGATATCCTATGATTTATGAGTGATATGATTTTTATCCACGAATGGACACGATATCTGCACGAGCGAGCGTAGCGAGAGAGTGCAGATATCAATATCCATGAGTGGATTAAAATCATATCACGAGTAAATCATAGGATGTTCTTTTTATTCCATAGTTAAAGTCATCATCAGAATCGTCGGAAATTAAGTTATTTAATTCGAATTTCCAAACGATCCGGCGATGTTGACACTTAGCCTCGTTTTGAGTCTGAAGTAGCAAAAATCCATAAACCATCGCATACGACGTCGTATGTCATGGCTAAAAAAACGTATGTTATGGTTAAGTGAAAATTTGTCAAAAATATCATATTTTACCACTGATTACAAAAATACCGTTTTTATTTTCACATGTTATCCTATGAATATCATGCTAACTATGGAATAAAAGACATTATTATACAAATCAAGGTATCTGATGTTGAAATATCATAAATAGTTGATATTTTAGAGATAAGTGTAGACAGGAGAAAGAAAAGACAGAGAAATTGATTTACTCACAAGAACAGACTCCTCTATGCTTTGCTCCAGTAATAACTGTCATATCATTCCAATGAGATTATCTCAGGGCTCAGTCTTGGCAGAATTCTCTCTGTATCAACCACAGATGAATAATTATAACCATAATTATATTTCCTTAATTCCTCCACATCCTCTACAGATGAGATCTCTTCCCTCTGACTAGATGTAAGCTTAATCTCTGGATCCTGGAGTAGCATTTGTCTCCAGCATTCTAGCTCACACTCTTTAAACACCAGTTTCAGATATTTACAGTCAAACTCAAAAAAACGTATACATGTTGATTTCAGTAGTTCTGGTAGGATGTACACAGCAAGTAGGAATATTTTTGTTTGGGATCGACCAACATATTTACCTGATCTATAGATATACATATCAGGACAGTCTTATCTGAGAAGATATATACTTGGAAACAAACCATACATTTATGTTACAGTGAAACTTATGTGCGGGTATATATCACTCTCAATGTAAACACTGTTTTGGCATAGATCCAAGGTCATGACCTTACATTGCGCCAATCAGTAGCGCTAATGGGGGCATTTCACTTTACTGAAACACTGCTCACCTGAAATGAGTTGCTCTGTACATATTTTCAAAAGTTTTTGCCTTTGAACAGATAGAGCATTGAGTTTGCCGTTTTCAGAGCCAAACACTTACAGTAAAAGTCAAGTACTATAACTGTACTTTTCTACATTTGTTTTATATCTTGACTTTAATCAATTTTAACTAAATATTTTAAAATAAAGGTTGTTTTGTGGAGAAACTCTTCAACTTAATTGGTGTGAAACCCTTACTTTCTTATCGCTGTATTTAGCTACTTTTATTACATATTCAATAAGCTACTATAAGGAATCAAGGGAACAGTACTTCATATAGCAAGTGTTCACCAGACATGACACATCAGATAATTTATTTGTAAACAGAACGGTTTCTTTTCTTATATTGCATCTATGAATTAGTATTAAAATGGGCATAAGTGTCACTGCCTGGAGGATGAGTGTTGGAATGCACAACAGTAGAAAGTGTTTTATATCAGTTAATAAGAGAGAAGTCAAAAATGGCAGCAAATGCATACTCGACTATTTTAACTCATTCTCTTGGATTCCATTGTACATTTGCCTTACATTGATATGTGGTTTTGAGCTCTACATAGCAGATTCAGGCAGGCAAATCACTTTGAATTCTTGTAAGATTTTATTTGGATGCATTAGTTCATTTTTAGTTGTCATCCATGGTTTAACATTCATGGGCACAATTGTCTATATTCATAGCAATCACAAACATTTTGGTACATTTTACATAATGAAGATGTTTGCTAGTATAGTTTTATTGTTCATTCCATTCTGTGCTATTTTATGTTATATTCCTAATACTGTTCAAGCTATTCTCTTACTGAGTAATGATGTTCATCAGAATCCAGGACCTACAAATCATTTTAAGCTCACAAAGATTTTATTCTCAAATATAAACAGTATAAGTGCAAATGTAAATGCCAGATTTGAAGCACTTAAAGATAGAATACAGATCAATGGAAATGACATTATTGGACTTTGTGAGGTTGGAAATCTAACTGATTTGACAGTTTCTTCTGATTATTCTATAGATGGTCATTGTCATGTATACTCGAATAAAAATCGAGGCCTATTGATATATGTTAAAGATGATATCCCTTTTAAAATTAGAAATGACCTTATGAATGATCAGGGTGACTCCTTATGGATTGAATTGAGCATTAACTATAAGTCATATCTATATGCAATTTATTATAGGTCACCATCGCAAACTCAAAATGAGGCAAATGAATTCTGCACTAGGTTCTCAAACTCATGCAATATGGCACTTGACTCTAACCCAGAAGCTATTTTTATTAATGGAGATTTTAATGCAAGGAGTAAACAATGGTGGGCCTTAGACAATGAAAATTTCACAGGAAAAAAATTATCTGAACACATTGAAGAACTTGGACTTTTTCAGCTTATAGATGAACCAACGCGAATAACAAATACCAGTAGATCATGTATCGATCTTCTCATTTCAAATAGCCCTGATATTATAACAAATTCTTATGTTTCTCCTCCTATTGGTAACACTGACCATTGCTCAATAAACACGGAGTGTTTTCTTAAAAATCTTAAAAACCGTCCTTATTCAAGAAAAATTTGGAAATATGACCAAGCAGATATAAATCTAATTAACAATTCAGTTAGAGCAGCAGACTTTGATCACTTGATAGATAGTAGTAATGATTTAGATGACATAGTAAGCAATTTTTCGAGAGGGTTACTTGCAATTTTTACAGATCTTATTCCAAACTCTGATATTGAAATTAAACCTACGGATAAGCCATGGTTTACAAGCGATATCAAAACCTTGATAAATAAAAGAAATAAATTACATCGTAAGTACAGGAAAACACATGATGACAAATACTTTAAGAAATATACTGATCAATGTAATCTTGTTAATGATGCTATTCGTGAGGCCAAAGAGGCAATGGAATCAAGGTTGTACTATAAATTAAGTAATCAGAGATATGGAAGCAAAGGATACTGGTCAATTGTAAGTAGGCTTTTGGGAAAATGTAAAAATAGTAAAATACCACTTCTTTGTGATGCTAGAGGTAACAGTTACACTGATAGCCATGACAAAGCAAACTTGCTACTGTCTCATTTCATTGACAAATATCATATAAACTATCAAGAAGGAAATGAAACTTTTATTCCAAGAACTGATCAATCTTTTGACCTACTCTCTACTAATGATAGAGAGGTTTATAGCATTTTACTTGGGTTAGATACAAATAAAGCTACTGGCCCTGACATGTTAAGCAATAGAATGCTTAAAATGGCAGCACCATCACTTTCACCCATATTATCAAAATTATTAAACAAAATGTTCATTCTTAATAAATACCCCCATTCTTGGAAGATAGGCCACGTTGTAGCAATTCACAAAAGTAAAGACAAAACAGATGTAAAAAATTATAGACCTATCACTCTTCTGAGCTGTATATCTAAAGTTGCAGAACGCGTAATCTTCAAAAGACTTTTTGACCATCTCATTGTGAACAATTTATTTTATAACCTCCAAAGTGGCTTTTTGCCAGGTCACAGCACCCAGGCACAGCTTTTAAGTATAATTGATGTCATAACTAATGAAATTGAAAATGGGGCCAATGTAAGGGGGATTTATCTTGACATTTCGGCCGCCTTTGATTCAATGCCCCATGGGCTACTATTAAAAAAACTGAAAATGTATGGTTTTGGTCATAACATCATAGAATTAATGAAATCTTACCTATCAAATAGACAAGTAAAAGTTGTATTGGATGGCCATGAGTCTGAACTATCTGAGATGAACCATATAAACGCAGGAGTACCTCAAGGCTCCATATTAGGCCCCCTCCTGTTCTTAATTTATATCAATGATCTACCTGATAACTTAAATACCAAATGTTTTATATATGCAGACGACACGTCACTTTACCAATCCTTCACAGCTGAAACAGCAGCTGCTAAGAATAATGAATTACAAGAGGATCTAAATAAAATTCTCTTATGGTCAAATACATGGAAATTAAACTTCAAAGCTAGTAAAAGTAAAGATATGACTTTTTTTAATCCAAGAAAGCGCGAAATTTTGACCCCAGATCTTTCCCTTGGTAATGACAAGTTACCAAGAGTAAACAATCACAAGCACTTGGGGTTGATTTTGGACAAAAATCTCACTTTTGACTATCACATTACTGAACTTGTAGCAAGAATAGATAAACTCATAAATCCGTTGAAAGTCTTCAGTAAGAAAATAAGTGGAAAACACCTTGAAACAATTTTTAAGTCTTTTATTTTGCCACTCTTTGATTATTGTGATATTCTTTACGGATGTGCAAATTTGACAAAACTACAACTTTTAGACCGCCTTTACTATAAAGCTGCACTTATTTGTTCAGGTGCCATGCATGGAACATCAACCACAAAAGTGTTGAATACTTTAAATTGGCCCACACTCTCAAATAGACGTCAATATCATAGAGCTACCTTTATGTATAGAGCTCACAACAATTTGCTGCCTTCTTATGTTACTGAGATATTTGAACCACTAAAAAGAAATCAAACACATGTACTAAGACACCAACTTGACTATATTTTACCAGTTAAATCCAAATTTTATGAAAGATCTTGTATCTCAAAAACAATATCAGAATGGAATCTACTGCCATCTGATATAAAGAACTCATCTAGCTTAAGCATATTTAAATCAAGCCTAAAAAGAAATATTTTTAACGAAACTGTCATTAACTCATCAGAACTGTCCATCTCAAGAAACCAAGAAATTATATTTAACAGAGTACGATGTGATTTCATTTTCAAGGCTCACCTTTACTCGCATAACTTTACCAATGTAAATTCCCCCATATGCTCATGTGGTATTAACAGTGAAACAACCAGCCATGTGATTTTTCGATGTAACTTGAGATTAACATTCTGGACTGAATTAGAAAACCAACTAAAAAATATGAATATACAATACTCCCGTAAATATAAGACACAACGTGATAAACTTTCTCTGATCCTCAATGGTGATAAAACATTATGTAGAGCTGAGAATCTGATTGTTTTAAAGTGCAGTGCCATTTTCTTCGAGCGATGTGTAAATGTCTGAAATCCTCCACAAGACAACTTTTATCTTATTGTATCTCATTTATTTTAATCAAATATTATTGATTGAATACATTGTATATTGTAATTGTAGAACGTGGCTAATAATGCTAAAAGCACAGCCACTTACACTGTATTATTGTATGTATTCTTTGTACAAATGATTAATTTAATAATAAAAAAAAAAAAAAAAAAAAAAAAAAAAAGGACAGTCTTTATCAAAGAGATCTTCAAGCCATTCATCACATACTTTAACCTGTGTTGTATTCTGTACAGATCTTAGCCTCAGCTTACATAGATTGTATGAGATGTCGTAGTAACATTTTCCAAGAGTAGGTTTACCTGCCCTGCTGTCACATTGCTCCTGGTGGTATCTTACTAATGTATACAATGCATGGGAATGTAAAGCAGTTTTGTCAAATATTTTCTCATACCTTGATAGAATATATTTCAGTCCCATCAGTATAATCCTGTGATGTTCATCTATCCTGGATGCTCTCAAGTCTGGTTTCTCATAGAATGATTTCACCCATCCATATCCCATAGGCAATCCCACATAGAAACTGTCTAGTGTATCAGGTAGCTGAGGTATATTGAGTATTTTCAGACAAAATGCCAGGTCTATGTCTGTCACACACTTTGGTCCCCACACCCTGAGTTGGATGCAGGGACCATGTGGTTTATTATGCAGGATGACTTCATTCTTTTCCAGCTGAGATGATTCTACAGGCTTATACCTCAGAGATCCTTGTCCCTTATAGATCAGTACACCCTCAGTGTGTAGTTGTGATAAACACTCTGCAACAGTTTTATGTATAATACTCTCAGTTAAATATTTTGAATTTAGTGAATTGCCATTTTGTATTAACTCTTGATGTTTCTTAGTGAGATTTAGTAAATCAGTGTGAGGTTCATCATCAGGTAACTTTACACCTAACCAACCTCCATTACCTCTTTCTGAGATCACTACATATCTGGAGAGAGCCATCGGGAGAACAAAATCAATCTCATTGGGAAATTCTATTTTACTTTTGTTCGACATGCTCCCATTCAGTAGTACATCATCCACTGCTAATGCTGGTTGCATTTTGTTGAATTTATCAAGGATTGGTTGTATAATACGAGTCTTGATGTATTTTACATGGCTGTCTATGTCTTCTTGACTGTGTTTTAGTTTAGCCAAGTTGTGTATTTCAGTTACATGATGGGATGATCGTTTTTCTGTTGTAGGGAGAGTGTTCTTGATTACCGGTAATGGTGCTATAAAAAATAATTCTGGAACTATTTCACTATGACTACTACTGTTACTTTCACTATGACCACTACTGTTACTTTCACTATGACTACTACTGTTACATTTACTATAACAAGCACCCATGACGATAATATACATCCATGTGATATAAAAGTAGAATTCAATGTCTTAATTTTGTACAGTTTGAGATTTCCTTGGTCTACTCTGATGACTAATTGTATTTACATTCAACTTCTATTCTCCCGTCATTCAACGTTTAAGCAAGAATATCTTTGATTGAGCACATATATTATTTTCTTGTTTTTGCTCCACTAGTACTGATTTTAAGTCTCATGTAAGTAAAAACTGCTTACATAATCATATGAACTTACAAAGTTAGAATTTTGTTACATTATATCTTAACAATTGATGACTATAGATTTGAATATAAAGTTATGAGATCATATATTTATATACATGTTTAATGATAAGATACAACCCTTAGGAAAAATGTTATGGGTATTACCCATAGTGTTATCCATAATAATGGTAATTCATTGGGTCATTTATGGTTTATATGTACATAACCCATAGTGTTACCCATAATGTTACCCATAACCAATAGTTATGATTAAAACTTACATGTTATAACAATGATATACTCATAATTTAACATAAGTAGATGTTATGGGCTAAGCATGTTTAGGTTATTGGCAAATTATGTGTCCCCATAACATACACATAAATTCCAAATAACCTACACATAACTTGCACATTACCAATACATAATGGCATAACATAAAACCATTATTTACCCATTATAACCCATTATAAGTTATTACCAAATACTTAGGTTGGATACGGCATCAATCACCCTCAAGTTATGGGTACTTGGGGCAATGGGTAACAATATGGGTAGTTATTTGAAACCTATGGGTTACCCATAACATTTTTCCTAAGGGAAACTACTCTACATGTCATCCATAACAGTAGAAGAATGGGGTTTATCTATAAGTGATTTGTTATTTGATAAACTGTTGATAAACTGTTTATGTTTTCATATTTTTATTTGGATCCAGGATTAAGCTTTATTTTTTAATTTCTTTGTGTCTATAAGGATACAAAAAATGGAATAGAAGTTTGAATTTGGAATAGATAACAATAATTCTGTATCATCATGCTATTCGAAAAGCGGTCATGTTTGGGATTTTTAAGGAATACAGTGAAGGTTAAATGTAACTTTGATTGACTGATTAATAATAATTAATAATGTTGATTTGTGTTTTCTAAATGATTCTAGGCTAATGTGAGGGTTGCAGTGCCATCTCTATAGCATTATAAGACATTGTTTTTCATTTACTACATGTTATTGTTGCTATCAAACCCAAACGTTTGTGTGCTTTTCAAAAGATGGCAGCACTATACAGACGTTTTTTCAGATTTTGAACAAGTCTTGTTAAATGCCATCTATATTTACATGGATTACTTTTCTCTGATAATTGTTCCAGTTTTCTTGATTATCTACAAAAATATTTTTTATTTACGCCTCTGCTATATTGTGTTCCACATTTCATTGCTGCCTAGCAGGGGTGGCACTTGGGTAGCCCCCAAAGGATGTGCAAAGAAAATATGGCAAAAATGTTATTGAAAAATAGGCACAAATCTTGAGGGAAAGGGTTGAAATTTTCATTTATGGGTCACTTCAATCATCAATTTCAATTTTTGTTCCTGTTAGTTTTACCTCATTAGTACTGTACTTTAAAATATGACTTTTTACTTATCAGGACAGATAATGCTGCTCAATAGCATCCTTGGTCCATCAATAGCATATCTGTGGCTAAACCCATTATAAAAATGAAACGTGATCATATTTGTAAATTAAAATTTGAATTTAAAAAGAGAGGAATTAGCAAGAAATAAAGCAAATAAAAATAAAGTCATCACTCTAAATTATGTAGAAAAGTAAAAAATATTAGGTGGTTCATTCAATTTTTGAGAGAAATCCATAAAATTGGCATGATACAGAAAATATTTTGGAACAAACAAACCTATATAGGTTGATAACTGTCCTTCTGTTTCAAATGGCTATAGAACACAAAGTAAACATTAAAGTGTTGATAATAAGAGAGAAAGATAACCTTTTTTTGTTATAACAGGTCAAAATGAATAGCTATAAATTCTATAAATTTTACAATATATATTTTTTTGCCCTGAATGTATATATTCAGATGGCAGTACTATTCCTCTGACTAAAACAAAGGATTTTACATTTTTGATATCTTAATGATCTTAAATGCATCCTTGTAGTGTTCATTTGAAAATAAATGCACAGCTGCATCGAGTGTTCATTTGAAATAAATTCACAGCTGCATTTAGGCAGAAAATATGTTGATTTTCTGATGCCATATTCTAATTGAATATATGAGAATTATGGGCTGTATTTTTCACACAAAATCTAAGTGTCGTTATATGCATATCTCACCACAAAAAGTAGATAGGGGGAATGCAAAGGGGGCACAGAGGGGGAAAGAGAGGGATGCAGGGAGGGGGGGGGGGTACAGAGACCGAATGCAATAAAGAAAGACTATGAAACTGTAGATTATATTTTTGAATATTTTGTGTATTGGTTCATTACGTTATTGTTCTGCCTTAATGGACACAGAGAGAAAACATTATCCTGCACAATTTGTCAAAATATACTGATTCTTAATTTTGTCATTTTCTCATTTCAAATAGGTGCAACTACAGTAGATTGCTTTAAATGCTTGGAGAGAATACCCCCAAAATCAAACCACTTAACATGTACTATATAATATATAAATCACATTCCACAATCATTGAATTGTTATCAATTCTGTGTTAAAGACTTAGATAGTGTTTTTGATTTAATATAACACTCTTTGGATCAGTACATAATTTATGGCAAACAAATGTTTGTAAAATTGAGTTTATCTTTTTCAGAGTGGATTGATATGATATGAAATTTTATAGAACACTTCCGTCGTCCTTGCTTGTATTTCCATCAATATAATCATAACCCTTTTGCCAAATGTCATCTAGACTCTGAAATAAGGAGACAAAATTTTGATTCAGACTATATACAATGAAAATGTCAAGCCAAAAAGCTCAGCAAGTAAGAGCATAATTGTAACTTTACTTCATGGACACCCTGTAGAGGGCCAAAAGAGACAGTCTGTTGACATTTTTGAGTTTGGATTGATCAAAATTTTACATATGTTTACAGAATTTTATACAGAAGTTATTCGAGTATATGTTGAAGAGAGATGTTCACTAGATACAGGTGTTCACTAGAGACAGGTGTTTAGTAGAGACAGGTGTTCACTAGAGACAGGTGTTCATGAAGACAGGTTTAAATGTACTGAGAATACAGAAATCTAGCTAGTACACAATCAAAATAGAATTTACAGTGATTTTTTGTTTTTCTCCTCTTTCAGACTATACTAGGTTCTGATATTCAGGGTAGCAAAAATCCATTCTTCCTCATTATATTTTATCATTTAGACCTCAGTTTTTGTACATATTACAAATGTGGTTGTCCAAAACCAGTCAGATAAGTGCATTACTTATCATGTTTAGGAAACTGTAAAGTAAATGAGATCTAGGTGCTTAAAGTCAAAGTGGTAAACCAAAGTAAATAAAAATATCCCGTCAGTTTTTTTTAAAAACTTTTTAAAAGAGAGAAACCAGAAAATATTGAGGTAAATGATGATGTAGATGGTATTTTATATTTATAGAAATACAGGAGTATGATACATGTTACACTTCATTCAAGAAATAGAGAGAATACAATCAGAATAGGCGAATTAAAATGAAATCTTTTTGGTAGAATTCAAGTTTGTCAGATCATACTACAATTTCTTTCATTTTCTCTCATTAAAATTTGAATAAAATGTTTGCTTTTTTAGATATGATTCCTAGATTTGTCTTTCAGACTGTATAGTTTATTGTCATCTTCAATTGCTAATTCATATGAATCTTTTATTGTTATAGGGGGCACCATACACCTTTCAGTGGTGTCTCGCTCCCTTCATCATCTTTGTATATAGTATTTTAAAACAGGACCTATTACAAGATTTTTCTGGTTTGATATTTAAGGAAGCCCTAAGACGTCATCAAGTGATATCAACTAGTTATGGTTACGTTTTTGGCGATCTTTATGAAAAACATATACAACAGGATCTCATGACATGTGTCGGTTATGTTTATCAACTTTTTGAAGGTTTGAGATTTTTGCACCTGGCGTATCTTGGAATATGGTATCAGCTCTGCATTAGGTGTTGGTTTTGAAATTTTTGGACCTAGAGAATTTTTGAAATGGAAATTTGACTAAACTGTTCATTTTTTCAGCTGAAAATTGTTCAAACAAAATAAATGCTTGGTGACAAAAATTATTGCTAAATGTAGGATTATACTAACAAAAACATAATGATATCAATTAGGGAATTATAGATTGTATTTAGATCTGCATTTGCTTTGTTAAAATGTCAAAAAAAAAATTTGTAATGTAAATGGATGTTCAAAAACGAATGAACTTTTAATGTACCAAGCATGTACCTTAATGGCAAGAAAAAGTGACCGTTGTTCAAAAGTTGCTTGGGACATTTTTAGTATTATTTGATTGAAAGTCCGCTTGCAACAATAGATTATTTGTAATTTTTCAAAAGTTGCTCAGGGCATTTTTAGTATTATATGATTGAAATTGCGGCTATAGATTATTTGCATAGAATTTTTAATACCAATTCGATATAAGAAGTTTGATTTACGTCACAAAAATGTAATTATACCAAACTTAACTAAATGGCGTGTTTCCAAACATTTTCAAAAAAGTGTTGTTCTTCTAAATAAGGCTTGAATGCCAATCAATTTTAGCTTCAATATCAATCAATCTTGTCTTCAATGCCAATCAATCTTAGTAATTGAATTTGATTAAAAGCTTTTAGTTCAATTCCTAAGCAGGAAATGTCATTTTTATTTTATTTTTATTGTCAGAAGTAAATCTTTGTACTTCTGATTAACAGCTATTTGTATTAATCAAATCAATATTAATCAGTATTAATCGCTTCATTAATCTTATGTAATGTAACATTTGACATAAGTGTAAGATATGATCATAATAATTGCAATTTTGAGATAGATCAAAAACAAATATCATTAGTAGTTGAAGAAAATTTCGGTAAAACCCATATATAATTTTCACCCCCATAAACAATTCGTTGATCCGAGAAACCAATTTCAAATGGTCACTGACAGGGAAACTTTGATAATAGCTTTTTAATTAGATATTTCATTAAACCGTGAAATGTAGCAAATTATTGTTTACTTTAACGCCTTCATGGGCTATTATTTTAACATTTCGTGTTTTTGTTGTATCTTCTAAAACATTCAGGCAATTATTTTTCGTTTCGTTTGAATTGTGTTTCTTAGAGACAATCATAAAACCATGGCCCGTTTTTAATTATTTGACAATTTTTGTTAATGGATTTGTGAAGTCATGCTGGGAGAGATGATTATATGTTTTCTTTTATAGATATTTATTTTGTAATTCAAATTCATTTAAGGCTTTCTGATAGACTTTAAAGGGTAATGTTCATTTTTTGACCCCTTGAGATCTTAGATACTCTATTGGTTGTGGGCCAGGGGGAGAGAGTAGTAGGTAGTCAAGTCGAGTGAAATATGGAATCAATTAAGTATATGCCCCATCTTTTGACTCCTCACTAACTTTCTACACCCTGTACATGTCATCCCCACTGCCGAAGTAGAGGGGGAGGGTGTTTTAGGTATGTGATGCAACACTCCAATTTTTAAAGCCCTTATGCCCAATTTTGACCCCATTTCATATATTTACTTCTCTTTTCCTCTGTAAATGCCTCAAGTATTAAGTGATTTGCTCCATCAAGCCACTAGTAACACTCCATTGAGAATTTAGAATTTTGATATTTCACCAGATTAAAGGCTTATTCAGTCAAGTAGGGGGATTAAAGATGAGCCTTTAAGGATTTCCAGTTTTAGAAACTACCCCCTTTATATTAATTTAAATTCCATGTTTTCAAGAATGACTTTAATTGATTTAATATATTTCTTTTATCAGTTTAGTGTAGGTTAAGTTATAATTCTGTATTGTTTATCTTTAAAACCTGACTGTTTATTGATTTATTTAAAATTATTTATATAATAAATTTTCTAACCAGTCATGTATATTTCATGTTTTTTCTCTGTAAAATTTCAATAAACTTCTTCATTTTTTGCATTTCTAAACAATTTAGAGTGTTATCTATATCTATGTTTATTTTATTTCTTGCTGATTTCTCTCATTTCTACTTTATTTTGCATTTGAAATGGTAGCTGTCATTTTTCTAAGGCAGCCAAATGTGAGTTGAGCATTCTTCCACTTATGCAACTTGTATAAGAAACCCACTTGTGAATGAAATTACCAACTTTTCAAGTTTCAAAACTCAAAAAAGAGAAAAAAGGAGATTCGGCAAGTAATAAAATTAGAGGTCTGTAAATTATACAGAAGTCCAAAAATTGTTTCTATTTACTAAACAACCCTAAAAAGAAATACCATGAAATAAGAAAAATGCCATGAAAAATGCTATGAAATAACAATCAAATCCCAGTCAAGAGTGATAATTTAAACATATATACATATGGACTTAGAAAGAGAAAGGAATTGTAAAATACTTAGATAAAACTACTTATTAATGGACTTATCCCTTACAGATATACGTGTAAGTAAATTAACTTAAACTGTGTAACTACATGATAATTCTCTGGCAGGACTGATAAGGGAGCCAAGGATAGCAGAAAACATATAAAAAACAAAGCTGACAAGTAGATTTGATTGTAAAGTAAAGAAGGTGGTCAACTTTCAAATCATTAAAGGAACATATAAAACTGCAGACTAAACTTGAGTATAATCAATGTGCTTATTTAATAAAGTGAACTTACCCTTGAGTAAGCTGTCAGGGTGGTCACTTTTTCAAATGCAAAATAGAGTGGAAAATAGAGGAATATGCATGTAATAAAATAAACAGGCATATAAAAAATATTCTAAATTGTATAGAAATGCAAAAAAATCAGACACTTTAATCAAATTTTAGAGAGAAATTGAGTGAAATAAGCATGAGCAGACGACAGTAGAATACTTGATACCCATTGGTGTAAAATTCACTGACTAAACGGATCACTCCACAATTCACTTTGGCACAAGCAACAAAACCGTCTGGACGTTGAAAACCTATTGAGATCAAATAGAAGCACGTCCCAACTAGGAAGTCAGAGCATAATAAAATAACAGATTAGCGAGCATTGTAAATATAAAACAAACAGTTGAAAGGAAATCGACGACGTAAACCAACAAAAAGTTACGGGTTATTTTAAATTTACAAATCCTATAGGTGTGAATTTAACAAGATTTAAAGCTGAATTCCTTTCGCAAATAGAGTGCGTATTTAATTTAGATTACTTCATCATTACAGGTGGACAAATCAAATGACAATCGTTATTATCTCAGATTGAGGAGAGAAACCTGGACTATTTATCTGAAAGCAGGGGATTATTTGATAATAATTATACGACCCTTGGGCAAAAGTATGTACAAATCGATAACGCAATAATAATTACCAAGATTTTGCATAACACTTCAACTACCGGACTTTGAAGATTTTATAAACAGTTTGATTTTGAATGCACGAGCTCAACACAGTATTTTTGTCAGCATTTGAAGACTTGTATATCTTGAACTATTTTTCAGAGGGAAGTTTTTAACAAGTAAAGACTTTTGTAGTCAAGTTACAAAAGAGATTTAGCAAATGTGATATTTGATATTGGCGATATTGGAATTTCATAATCCATATCCAATACCCATTGTAAATTACACTTAAGAATTTGATATCAAAACTGAAAGTAAATCCAGAAGAAAGTCTAAAATGACTGAGATATAGAACTGATTCTCAAAGTAAATAGCTGGATTAGAAATACGAAACGGGTAAAGAAACAAAATGGATACAATCGGCTGGATTTTGTTCTTAGCACTCCTGGTAAGTAAAAAAGATAAAAGAATAGATTTGTGTTTTTAGACTTAACCTTACATATTTGATTTCACTTTGTAGTTACATTCAGAAAATTCATGACCAGTACAAAGTTAAAGGCTCATTTTAAACATAACACCTTGAAATTTTATACTCAAGCATAATGTTAAAGGCCCTTTTTGATGTAACATGTGACTTTATATCATACTACATGTTAAAGGCCCTTTTTGACATAACATCTAATGACTTAATATTAAAGTACAAAAGTACATGTTAAAGGCCCATTTTGATGTAACATGTGACTTTATATCATACTACATGTTAAAGGCCCTTTTTGACATAACATCTAATGACTTAATATTATAGTACATGTTAAAGGCTCTTTTTGTCGAAACATGTGACTTTATATTATTATAGTATGTTTTAAAGGCCCTTTTTGACATAACATCTAATGACTTAAATAGTATAGTACATGTTAAAGCCTCTTGCTTTTTATATGGAGGTGACCTGATCAGAGTAGACATTTGTAATATTACCAAATTTATATCATTGAAATATTTGCAATTTGGCAGTGAAACTGTCTTAGGTAGCTATACCAACAGGGTATATGTACATAGCTGGGCTTTTTGGCTGGATGGGCTGGCAGGTACTGTTTTTGGACTGTCATGTGAATTTGACATTTCATTGAGTAAGACGTCATATCAGGATGGTTATATTTTTAAAATCTCAAAAACAGAGGAATTGAGTGGAGTTAACAAGAAATAAAGTGAACATGCATGTAGTTAACACTATAAATTGTATAAAAATGTAAGAAAATCAAACACTTTATTCAAATTTTAGAGAGAAATAGAGTGGAATAAGCATTAGCAGACGGACATTTGATTCTGGTTGACATACTAGTACCTGTCATTCAAATTCATTCATGCAGAGCTATCTTGTTCTATCACCATGGTTTCCATAGGAACAAAAGACAACAAAAGGGTATATGAAGCAAGCATAGATACATCAGAATCTACCCTCTGAAAAAGTTTGACTTCTAGGCTCTATTTTTTCGTCTTTTATAGCCAATTTATTTCATTTACATTATACACATTCATCATTTGGGATTGTTAATTGTAGTATGATCCCATTTTTTCCAAAGGATCTTTTCCTTCATTCATTTTCCCTGCTCAGAATCAGAATGAATTTAACCGTTCACGGAGTCTTCTCCTTCTCTGAAGGAGTCTTTGAATAAGGTCTTTCATTTGATTTAACGCAGAACGCCCAAATATGGCTTGATGTCCATGTACACTCGAAATAGTATAGAAATATCAGAGAATCAGACATTTCATTCAAGTTTTTGAGAAACATTGGTGAAATAAAATGAAATAAACAGTTTAGTCAAATTAAAGAGAAAAATCATGGAATTTGCATGACTTTGGAGAAGATTTATGGTTGGATGTAGTGTTCTTGACTGGCATATTAGACTGCAGCTAACTCTAGTACATTTTTAATATATCTGGCCAAAAAAGTAATGTTTCTTTTATTGCCATGGTTACTGATAGCGAGTAAGAATCATATCTTAACTCAGAATGAGTAAGAATGAGTAATCTTACTAATTAACTGGAAACTTTGACCTGTTATATATTGTCATGGATACCACTAGAAGATTGGTTGGATGGGTGGCTTAACGTAGGTCATGAAGTTTTTTTGTAATTTAGGACTGAAAGTAGGCCCTGTTCAGCTGAAATCATTTCTGAGGAAAAATTAACATCTTATTTGTAAGATTGGGACTTTATTTTGAACAGATCAGTTTAAGTATGAGAATTAAGGGCCCAATTTTTTCTCAATCGACACTTGTATACTCATGTCACATATAAACACGAGGACCTCATATCTTCCGTTGTCTACCTTCAGCTTAAAGGATGCAAAGAACAGAAAGGAAATTCAAGTGGTGAACGACTTTAAATGAATTTTCATTAACTATTGCTTATATAATTTCTCAATAAAAATACATTAAATTCATCTAAAAAAAGATTGGAATTGAAGAGTATTGTCTTGCTTCAGGGGCTTATAACCCCCTCCCCTGGCTTATCTGGGAACCTCACCTCGTGGAACGAATGTAGATGGTGGGGAGGGGATGAGACCTTAAATTATGAAGATTTAAAAATTTGAAACCTGGGTGTTTTTTACTTCTGTCGTATATCATGGCTTTGTATTATGGGTATACATGTAAACTATGTACACAACAATCGAGATATGTAAAATGGTTATTGGCAAATATAAGAAAGTTAAAGAGATAACGACCCAAACAAAAAATACATAATTAACTTGGTTTTGGCATCTCTTTATTCTTTTCTTATTCTTCGTTACTTTCCGCATTAAATTAAATGTTTTCTTTAAATTGTAAAAGCTTGGATTTCTTGTTTGAGTTATTAAATATTGTATCGTCTTATTATAGATTTTCTAAAAAACCATATCAGTTGATTAAAAAATATTTTGGGGTTATTTTTATTTATTTATTTATTTATTTATTTAGATATACACTTTTTTAACAGTGGCACTCTTACATTAAGGTGCATCTAATCGAAAATATCCAAAATGCCATGTTGGTTAAAAACAACATTTTATCAAACTAAAATGAGTCTTAAAAAGAATTAAAACATAGGTACAGGTATGTTAATATTTACTTAAAATCTTATTTAAAAAGCTTTTTACTAAAGAGTCGAATAAAACACCATATTCGTGCCCCCCAAAGATGTATGCCTCATCTCCCAGTAACCATTTCAATTTTGTGTCAGTTGGGGCGCTAAAGAATATCCCTGTTAAATGTATGGGAATTTTATCCTCAAGTATTTTATAAAATTTGGATCTTTCCCCTGCAAAATTAGAGCAAAATAGTAATCTATGTTCTATATTCTCTTCTTTATCAGAGCAAAAATCACAGAATGGGCTATTAACTTGTACATTTGCCCATTTATATGTTTCACCTTTAAGACCTAGTTTCCCGGTCCGGGCAAGAAATTTTAATCGTGCGCTTGCAAAATCAAAATCATTTCTTAAATAGTACTGTAAACCTTCATGTTTAAGATCAATAAGCTGTCTATACAGTGTCAAGGAAGACTTTCCATTCATTTCAGTTTGTATCTCGGAGTCGCATGTCTTCTGAATAGAAGATTCATAATTTTCTGTCAAAGTATTTAAGTTATTGTCAATGCCTTTAAGGTCAATCAGTTTAAAGATATCATTTATGTGCTCGACATATTTCCAACTATTTGATTTGTTACATGCAAATCGTTCTTGCATTCTAGTTAGTAGTAATCTTATGAATGACCCCTGATCAAGAGTCTGTAAATGGAGAAAATATTGGATTTGTCGCTTGAGGACTATGTACTTAATTGGTGTCCAACCAAGTTCATTAATGATAGCAACATATGCAGGGGTACTTTTTATATTGAAAATACCCCTGGCCATGTCATATTGCATTGTCCGGAGTTTATCAAGGATGGTCTTGGTATTCGTAACCCAAACACCACAGCCATGTAACAGCCCCGAGAGGAATTTTGTTGTATAAAGCGTATTACCAAATTCAATACGTTTAGTTTATCAACTCATTCACACCTTTTCTCAATCATTAAATCATTTTTTAATGCCAATCTTGTGCGTAATAGTCCGTCTGCTCATGCTTATTTCACTCAATTTCTCTCTAAAATTTGATTAAAGTCTTGTACGTTCTTGCATTTTTGTACAATTTAGAGTGTTCACTCCATCCACGTAGACTTTATTTCTTGCTAATTTCTCTCCTTTGTATTTATTTTGCATTTCAAAAAATGATTCCTGTGAAAGTTTAGGTTGAGACGTTGTCTAACAACTGATGTAAAATGACCACTCATATATGGATTAACCTTGCTTCTCATTGATAAAGGCATTCTTGCCCTTACAAAAATTATAAGCTTTGTGTTTTAAATTTTAGAATTCTTACAAGATTTGTTGTTGTTTCATTTGGAGAAACATACAAACAAACAAACAGGTGTTGCTTTATAGTTGATTGATTGTTTGTTTTTCATATACTAAAAATCAAGGAAATGATGTAGAAAAATGTTGGCTTCTGAACATTGTAAGAGCATGCTGATTTATTATATTGATTTGACTTTAACTACTTATGATTTTATAAAAATTAGACTATCAAATTCATATCAGTGACACAAATTGATTTAGAATCCGACCAATTGGATTTTTGCACTAAGTTTAAATTATCAGCTTGCCAAAGTCTTATTTTAGTAATGCCCAGTGAGTTTTTAAGACTGTTTTTAGTGTGTTTTACTTTACCCTTGCATTAAATGATCTCTTAGATAAGGCCTATTTGACGTTTTTTTCTCTCTAAAATTTGAATAAAGTGTCTGATTTTCTTGCATTTCTCTACAATTTAATGTGTTAACTACATGCCCATGTACTTTATTCCTTGCTAATTCCACTCTTTTTTACATTATTTTTGATCTGAAAACATGTCCCTCACAACATGTTTTTCATTTCCTGTGTCGTTTCAGATATAAGATTGTGTAAGAGTAACTGAGCGGCTCATTGGCGGAAATGATAAATTGTCCCAAAAACTCTCTTGTGAAATGACCTCACATTCCAACTAAATAAATAAAATATGGCTGACATGAAAAATAAAAAACTCAATAATACTAATTTAAAATTACAGCCAATGAATTCATTTTTCAACTTCAAATCTCCTGTAATTTTAAAATGTAAATCAACGTTTTTTGTGTTCCATTACTAAAAGGGTGAGTTTTTCTTGGCAATGTCTAGAAATAAACTCCTGTGATTTAGCCAAGTGCATTTAAAACACCATGATTTTACATAATAATCTAATAAATTGCCAAATAACAAATCCACACCCTCTTGGTGCAACTTTGCAAACCTTTGCTGAAAACAAAACCTGTCCTATTAATACAATTATTCATTTCCACAAAATGCTAAGAAATATATGACTTGTGACTTTCACTATTTCTTTATTCAACATTGTAATCCAAATGGTTACCAATACCCTTTTGTATTTGAAGTCAGATAGTTTTATTTTAAAGGATGGTTTAAGGTAGTCCCAGAGTGTATATTTTCAGATATTTACTTTCATGAGTAAAGGTCCCGCTTAACAGGGGCGAAATTTTGAGGCACATTTTCTTCAAAAACTGAAATTTAAAAATAAGGCCTTATAAGGCCCAGTAATGACCAATAAGGCCTAATTTTTGGGGCCTTAAGGCCTTTTTTGCCCATCCAAGGGGGGGGGGGAGCCCCCCCCCCCAGATCTGCCAGTGGTTAAGGTAGCCACAGTCTGATGAATTTGGAACTAAATTAGTAAGAAATAACTATTATTACTTATGTGATATATCTTCAGTATCGGGAACATTTCAATATCAGGTTATTCAAAGTGTCAACGGTAGATTTACACTGAAACCATTTTGCTATATATACATTCATATAAATCTCATTATCACCCTATTGAATCATTAAAAACACTTTATCTGGATATAAAGTTGACAGAATGGGTCCTAATCTTTTCACAAAATATAGGTCATTATTTTTTTAACGTAAAATATACTGCAATTTGTCACAAGTAACAAGTTTTAAAGTTAACACACATGTAGTGAACACTCTAAATTGTAAAGAAATGCAAGAAAATTAGATACTTTATTCAAATTTTAGAGAGAAATTGAGTGAAATAAGCATGAGCAGACGGACATTTCAGTTTAGGTTCTTATCACTTCTTGCCATGTTGAGATGATATAAAACAATAAAAATATATCACAAAAGGTTTATATATAGTTAAACTCTAATGGATTTATCCAATAAAAGAGTAGGTAGCCATTGTCCTGATTTTAGCATATACTATAAGAAAATATAAATTTTAGTGAATTCAACTGGTTTAAATATGAACACCTCTCTATGATATATATCTTTTATTGACTCAATAACCATGTCATGTAAATGACATATCAGTCACAATAAAAACACCTTAAAATATAAACACTTTTTATTCATGTGTTAGGTTATTTAACATATAAGTACCATTTAATTAACTTTTGCAAAACAGACTTAGTTATAAAGAAGAGCAAGTATACACTCAGGCAAAGTATATATATGATAATATGCTAATAGATAAGGGTTAGATAAATGTTCTCTGCAATCTTTCATCACGGGATCATACCCAACACAGTTATTCTATATATCTGTCAATTGTTAAACAAACAAATCAATACTAAGTTATCTTAATGGCATCCGTATGTGGCACGAGTATATTTTTAAACTGTTAAAATTGAGATATAGCCTTAACTAATTAACTCTTTTAAGTGTGAAAATTTGATTTTAATTGAAATTCACGAGAACGCTTAAATATTAGCTTTGGATGTAAAGCTTGGGAGGAAATAGAGATTTGATGAGCCGAGGTTTTTGATAATGCCCATCGCAATTTCTACAAAGAGATTTTTGTTCATGGAATGTTTTTGAAGTCTAACTTTTTGATAACACCAAATTGAGTATTGCGCTTTTAGACTTTCAACAGAGCTATTTTTAGATAGTTAGTCTAGCCAGCCATTGTGACCCCCCCCCCACCCCCCTACTACACATCTCCCTGTTGAAGAGGGGGGAGGAGGTCCACCAGAGTCTTGAACCAAGACTAGTAGTTAGGTAATGGTGGGATATTCTTTGATTTAGAAATTTTAAGGAAGTAAGAGGAATGTTGAAGAACACTAGTGTCACTTGAGTGTCTCCGTCAACAGGACCTTATTCAAAACTTGACCTTTGTTTAGAGTACCACTGGCCTTTAAGAGAATACCAAGCTGCCATCTCCTATCTCAAAATGTTGTCTGGTCATGCTTATTTCAGTTCCATTTCTCTTTAAAATTTGAATGAAGTGTCTGATTTTCTTGCATTTCTATACAATTAAGAATTTAGACTACATGCCTGTTTACTTTATTCCAAGCTGATTTCACTCTTTTTCACTTTATTTTCCATTTTAAAACAAGACCCATGGAATTTCACCACTGACTTGAAGATATCTTTAATACCACAGTTTCCATCAACAACTTATTCTTTTACAAGCCAACAGGGTGTGTATTACAGAAGGTTTAATTGATCAATTTAATCCAAAGAATTTGAAAACGCAAACCTGTAAACATACTAAAGTACATTCATTTTGAACTGTACCCCATCCTAAATCGGCTTCCTGAATAGCGGTGTCAATTCTGGGCATAAAACTGCCAGATTTTCTAGAATTTCTATAGGCCTGTACAACTTACACAATTACATATAACAGAATTACTATATTTTTCTTGATTATCTTGTTTTTTTACTCTATTATTTTTGTTTTGAAACATGGACATATACGAAGTAAAGGGAAGAAGGATGAGTTAAAGCCATTCTAGAAAGTATGGGGAAAAATTATTGAAAGTGTGGGGATGTTGAAAGTTGGGGGAATGATATATAGAAAGCGTGGGGAAAATGAGCATATAGTGTGGGGAAATGAGGGGTAGAATGGTTAATGGAATAAGGTACATGTATTGGGAAGAACTTATGGAACGTTTGGGGGAATACTTTGAAGAATGTTTGGGGGTTTGGGGTGTGGTGGCTAAGAATGTGAATTATCTGCTTTGCATTCCAAAAAGAATTTCACAAAAATGTTGTTTTTGTTGTTGTTATAACCATGAAGCCTATAGGTCTCTTGATGCAACTATAAAATATCCATTATCTATCCGAGGAATGTCTCTCTATTTTGTGAATTATCTGCTTTGCATTCCAAAAAGAATTTCACAAAAATGTTGTTTTTGTTGTTGTTATAACCATGAAGCCTATAGGTCGCATGATGCAACTATAAAATATCCATTATCTATCCGAGGAATGTCTCTCTATTTTTTCCTCATTATTTAAAAGGATTTCATTGGATAATTTGCAGATAATGATGTTAGAAAATTGGGTGTGACGTCTGGCTGTTATAAAGCCCAACATTTTTGGTATAAAACTAAACTCAGTTACACCCATGTGAAAATCATTTTCATCACGCTCGATCAATTCATTTTCACGCCATCCCTACCTTCTTCAAGTATAACATAGAAATATTACATGTACTATCTCGTGTAAAATTAAACAAGACCATAACAGTTGAAATGAAATATTTCTTGAAAAAAGCTTATCAAAACTAACATAGGTCTACTTCTACATTTCCATAAGTGGGTCCAACCTAAGAATATTTCTTGATACATAGTTTTATAAAATGAAAAATAAATGGAGAAACAGTTGAATCAAGAATAAAGAAAGTATTTAATCATGTACGCAATACTCAATATTGTATAGAAATGCAAAAAATCAGACACTTCATTCAAATTTTAGAGAGAAATAGAGTGAAATAAGCATGAGCAGACAGAATTTTTAACGTAGCTTCACTTACCGTATTATCTGTTATAACATGAATCTGGGACTCAACTCATAATCTAAAATAATTCTTGTATGTTCATTTCTGTAAGTATTCAAATGATATCTTGTCCAGGGAAACACCCCAACCCATTCATTTTTAGCATTTTTGTGGCTTACTTTAATGACTGATATGTTGACTTGAACTGTGATTATATGACTTGAATTCAGGGGAATTTTCATAAACAAAGTCTGTACCATTTTACAAGAATGATCTTATGATGCTTACACCCAGTGTGAGGTTTTGAATACAACAAAGCTAAGAAAAATGAAATATGTACATGTACATAAAACACTAGAATATGCTTATACCTTTTATTGATGTATTTCCCAAAAATATTGACCATCAATATATTTGAGTGATTTTCTGGAGAGGATCTCCTTTTTGTGCTTCTAAATTGTATTTACAAAGTCAAGGTCACACCCTCACAAAAGGATATTCAATTGTACCACTCAAGGTTTCTTGATTAATGTGCATTTTGCAGAATATTTATCGTTGTATGGTATATGATAATGTTCTCAGAGAGCATCATTCGTTACATACTTCCCTATAAGATAGCAATACCCTGCTAAAATGTCCGTCTGCTCATGCTTATTTCACTCTATTTCTCTCTAAAATTTGAATGAAGTGTCTGATTTTCTTGCATTTTTATATAATTTAGAGTGTTAACTACATGCCTGTTTATTCTATTTCTTGCTAATTCCACTCTTTTCTACTCTATTTTGAGTTTTATAGAAATGATATTCACGATTTCTAAGTCATCAATACCTCTTTTTGTGCTGCATGCACCATTGCATCTAAATAGCCCTTAACAAACTCTGAAAGCCCTTCTTGGCAACATAGTAGAAAATAGTTATTTGGGGTCATTTTTAATCCTTGATTTTGGAGAAACCAGGAGAAATTCTCAGGAAAAAAATGAACAGACATGTAGTCAAAACTTCAAATTATATAGAAATGTAAGAAAATTAGACACTTCAGTCAAATATTAGAGAGAAAAGTGAGATTTCTGCATGCAGAGTTGAAATAATTTGTAGAGATTTATAAATGGTACAGAAATCCTAAGTTGAAACTATTAAGAAATTGTATACTAAAAAATCAAGGCCCCTTGGCATGGTTAGAATTGATGTTTCTTGCAAATTGGGCTGTTTTGGAAATAATGTTGGTCAAGAGGGTATTATCAATAACATCTTTGTTCACTCGGCTCCCATTGGTCAAAGACCAGGCGTGCGAAGATGCATGACGGTAAGGCAATAGACAAAATTGATGTAAATAAAAGATGAATTTGTTTTTGAATATCCAAAAATTTGGATTCCATTTAATCCGGAAATGTAATGGCATATAAAGCAGAAAAGTATATTAAAAGAAAACTCAGTCCTCAAAATATATAATTTCATATTATTTAAATTCAAACACTTTTCTTTGGTGTTATGTTTCACTTGGCTACCTTACTGTATGAACATTTTTTTAGAATGTTTTAAGACTGTGCAAGACAAACGTGATAATAAAGTCTTATATTGAAATAAATGAAGAAAAAGAATTTGATACTTGATATTCAGATTTGACCTCAGTGCTAGATACTAGAAAAAACAGCCAGATAATGTTTATATGATTGGATCTTGTTCTTGTTTGATATCCTTGAACTTGCAAATGATGTTTTTTTTAAGTTTTTCTCTTCAAAAATCTTCTCCCAATTCTGTCATCATTTTCTTGTTTCCTGAAATGTGTGAAAAGCATTTAGCATCGATTTGAAGAAAATTTCCTATTTTTTTCTCTTTTTTCATTTCATGTTTATTGTACAAATAAACCATTTTGGCCACCCAAAATTATTTTTTACAGAAGATGATTATGACCAATCAAATGATACTGTTCTATCAAAACCAGAACATGTGGAAATTAGCAATAAAACCACACTAACATTTGAACAATCCTTCCAAAAAATTTCAAAACAATCATCTTTTTGAATTTTTTGCATTTTTGTACAATTTAAAGTATGTACTTTACCCTAGTATACTTAATTTTGGGGTAATTTATCTCTATCGCGAGTAAATTGTCATAGAAAAATATCGTTGGCATGGAAGTTTATCGCAACTTTGGGAATATGTTTGTAATAAAGGAACACTTGTATCAAAGATGGGTAGCATCATTGCTCTATAAAATGTTAGTCAATGTGACGGCCATTATCGTTCAATCACACATTCAAAGTGAACGCCCGAGGGTGTATATTTGATTTGTAATTTGTACCTGTAGTTGGATATAACATGATCACTGGTATAAGATTCTTATTAAGAATTGATAGCCTTGACAGAAGGATGAAATCATTGTCTAAAAGGTAAATTTACACGTACTTCTATTCATAAATCGACAAAATCTGCCCTTAGATTCAGATATTAAAAATTATAGAATATTGCAAAATTAGCTAATTTTACAGTAATGCCTCTTGATTGTAAGTGATACTGAATCACCAAGAAATATGAAATATTCTCCACTTTCTCAGTTGTTAATGTCGTGCCAATGAAACAAATGTGTGGTTTGCTAATTAGTGACTCAATCTGCCTTTTGATAAGTGTTTTTAAGTGGTAATAGACTGTGTGTTGCCCTTCTAATAAAGGGTTCTTGTTTAATATCAGGTTCTGCTAATATGTGGTTGTTAGCAAATGTGTCTCCTAATATGTGGTTCTCCTAAATTGTGGTTCTCCTAAAATGTGGTTCTGTTAAAAGGAATTTTTGCTAAAATATGGTTCTCAGTCTGATAAAATGTGGTTCTCATGAAATATGTCTCTTAACTGATTCCACAAAAGAAATAAGTGATTCATTTAAAATATGATTATATATGTATATTCAATCATCTGTCTTATATAAATTCTTTTCATATTAACATATATTAGCTTCTTGCAAATTATCAATGCCAGCGTTGGCCCGTTCATACTTAAAAACATAGCCCTACTCATAAAGTATATTAATTGCATATACTCCTTAACCTTTGTATGCAGCCATAAGTTATTTTACATTGTGGGGGATCTTGAATTTTGAATCAACAAACAACAACCATTCTTAAGAAGTTGTCAATGTTTTCTGTCACAAAAATAATTGACAAAAAGATAAGAGGTTCCTTTCACCCTACCCCTCTACTTTGATCACCCCCCCTTTTTGAATTTAGGCATAGTGAAAATGATATTGTATATTGACTGAAGGTTTGAATATTTCATTATTTACTCCCTTTCAAAATGAGTACTAGGAAGGACATGTTGATGTTCAACCCCAGGAGACCAATTTCTTGTGTTTCTACATATGATACCCACGAACATCAAAAAAAAAATTTCAGATGCTAATTTCGACCAATCATTTGCCAGAAGTAGTTTTGACAAATGAGTTCATAGGCTAAAATAAAAAACACTTGATATAAGGATGTAATATATATCTTAAACAAAAATGTTTCTGGTTTTCTATACCACAATATCTTGTTTGACAATTCATCTAAAAGTATCCGTCTGCTCATGCTTATTTCACTCAATTTCTCTCTAAAATTTGAATAAAGTGTCTGATTTTCTTGCATTTCTATACAATTTAGAGTGTCTACTACATGCCTATTTACTTTATTCCTTGCATATTTCTCTTTATTCATCTCTATTTTCAATTTAGAATGACCCTCTCCCACATACAAATAGCCCTTAAAGCCTCTTCTTAGACTCCACCTTTTTACAATGAAATATTTGTCTGTCTTTGAGCAAAATGCCAGATGGTCTTTTCTGACATTTTTACCCTTTTTGATTCAAAACTGATAGGAGAGTTGGCATTTCAACATTTCACATTTTTATAGCATATTTTGAAAATGCCCTTTTAATATTTCCCCTGTATTTTTTATATACATTATACATATACATTAGCTTTTCCAGTTGTTCTTATTATAGCACTTTTAACCTTTATTCAGTTTTGACCCCTTGCTGCGAATAATTTCACGAATATATATTTGTTTAAATGTATTGACAGCCAAATTATTTCAGGTGAAATCTTGTTAGTTTTATTAGATTTTTTGTCCAATCTTATCAACGACCCAAATTGCATTATGGGATATAATACGAAGGTTAACCCGTGAATTAAATATCACGGGTCATGGTTTTTAATGTGAAATAGAGTGAAAAAGAGTGGAATTAGCAAGGAATAACGTTAACGGGCGTGTAGTGAACACTCTAAATTGTATAGAAATGCAAGAAAATCAAGAATTCGTTCATATTTCAAGCAAATGTTTCCAGTGTTATTGCAATTGAAAATATTTAGGAACATGATAATAAGAAACACTTAATTTTGATTTTCAGAAAATTGAAGTGGTTCAAAGATTATATGATCAGATTTATTCAAGCGAAAGTGTGAAAATAAGTGGATATTTTATATAAACAGTCAGAATTGAAAAACCCACTCAATATTATATTGTATTCAATATTGTGAAAGACAAATTTCAAGGATTTTGAAAGAATCATTCACGTTACGACTCAAGTTCAAAAGTTAATGCTCAGAGAATTATTCTTCCACCGGATATGAAAATGAGATTAAAATGGCTTATCATTAAGACCCCTTTGTTGTTCCCGCTCTTAACTCACTTTGCGTTACACGTGCCGAAAGCTCCATCTGCTTGTGCATATTCCAATCAATTCTCTGTAATTTTTTTTTGAATTTTGAAATTTCTGATTTTCTTCAGTTCAGAACAATTTTGAATGTTGGCTATGCATGTAACTATTCCTTGCTAATTCCTCACTTTTCACTTATTTTCTGACACACATATATAATTTAAATAATCAGCTGAATCAAGTAATACCCTTTGTTAGATTCTGATGTCTGTGCCCTATTTAAATGAGAAATAATTGTGTGATCTACTATAGCTTAAAATCAACCAAGATATGAAGTCCCAAAATCATTCCAAAATATATTCTGCCTAAAGCATAACTAACTTTTAATATTCAGTCATACAAAAAAATATGAAAACTGCATTTGAGACTGTTATGATGCTCTCTGGCTTCAAAGCTGTGAATTATCTATAAGTGCCTTTAAGGTACAGCTAGATTCCATAATGGCACACTTTTGTTGCCATGCCATTGAGTGATCAGAACTGTTTTATATCCACAGAGGGAACAGAATGTCAGGGTGTTCCTGAGATAAAATGTCATTGGAGTCGTATTTTAAATCAGAGAATAAAGGGAGAAAGAGTGGAATAAGCAAGGAATTAAATATATAGACATGTAGTTAACACTCTAAATTGTACAGAAATGCAAGAAAATCAGACACTTCATTCAAATTTTAGAGAGAAATGTGATGGAAAAAAGTCGTGAGCAGACAGATATTTTAGACTTATCAAATGCCACAAGACTATTTATTACCGCTCAACCCAGGGTCAAAATTTGTCACAAATTGCCTGAAATGTTTTTTGTATGATAAGAAAGTTGGTAATGCAGAATGGCAGAACTTATCTATTACATCATGAATCAGAAGAAAACCAGGCAGGCGTTTAATTTCCTTCATCTGCTCATGCTTATTCCGCTCTATTTCTCTCTAAAATTTGAATGAAGTGTCTGATTTTTTTGCATTTCTATACAATTTAGAGTGTTAACTACATACCTGGTTACTTTATTTTCTTTTATTTCCACTCTTTTTTTGCTATTTCCCATTTTAAAAAATGAGTCATGTGATGTTTTTACAGATTTGGGAAAAACCAGGCACTATTTCCTGAAAGACAGAAGTGATAAATCAGACACCCTTCAGAAGTTGAGATTTATTGTTATAGTGCAACACAACATTTGTTTAGCATAGGATTTGACACACTTATTTGTTTTTATTTTCCACAGACTTGACTTGTTTATTGTACTGAAATATTGTCTTTTGTTCAATCTATCTTTTCTCTGAAAATTTGGAATAAAGGATCTATAATTTTCTGTCATTTCTTTACAATTTAAAGTATTGACTACATTCTTTTATTTTCCACTATGTACCATTTGAAAACATCATTCTCATATGATCACATCACAAAATGGTCATGTTTTAAAATGGTATATTAAGTGGAAAAGAGTGGAATTAGCAAGGAATAAAGAAAACAGGCATGTAGTTAACACTCTAAATTGTATATAAATGCAAGAAAATCAGACACTTCATTCAAATTTTAGAGGAAATTAAGATGTTTTAACAAGGAATAAAATAAACAGCAATGTAATCAACTCACCCAATTGTACAGAAATACTACAATTATTAAAGAACTACTTAAACCGTGTCATAAAGACCTGAACCTGGAGTTATCATAAAAGATATTATTTGAAGGGGTTGTCAACTTGACTAAGACCAGAATATTCTTTCATTGAGACAAATGCATACTAGATTACTTAAATTGATACAGAGCATTATGTCACACATTCCTCTTGTATTTTTCTTGAGCTGAAGTGGCTTTATTTTGGCGCAGCATGGCCAAAAAACATCATGTGATGTGCCCACCATCACCATAGTTGTAAGACACAACAGTACCGAATATCTGAATGAACTAATCATTCGATAAAATGTATCAAAATTCAAGCATAGAACTATGGGAATTAATGTATGGGAAAATATTTTCTATTTCTTAAAAGTCTGTCTTAAGCATTTGGGGGGTCTTATGCAAAGGAAATGAACAATTTAGTGTTGAGATTTCAATTTGACATTTGAAGAAGAATTTATGTAAAATTGAATAGCGAGGTTATCCAGTTGAAGTTTGCAGTGATATAATGTTTGTAGTTTTCACGCCAATATTTTCTCTTCTATTATCGATGTTAAGTTGGTCCTTTTTCATTGATCGTGAGAATATATTTGATAAGGGTAGTACTTTTGTTTAAGAGCTTGTCTTTTATCTTTGAATGAGTTTAAAGGCTACATCTTGGCATTTGTTCATGTGTTTTTACGTTAAAGGCTCATATTTGTAATATATCATGATCTTTTTTTGATACACTCCCCTCTATAAATATGGAAACCTGAAATTCCCTATTGAATGTCATGTTAAAGACTTATACTTGGCAATTTAAAATATTAATTAATCAAAGTCATAGATTTCCAAACTACTGTATTGTAATAAGAAACAAAATTAGGTTTTAAATGATATCTATGTTTTAATAACATCACCATTTAATGGTTTAAAAACATTAGCCTTTAAAAGATGTCAACAGACTTGAACATGCCATCTGATCGAGACTTCCAGTTACCATATTTATGGACGGGGGTGTAAAAGCGGCCAATGTTACAATTGCTTTGAAATATGAAAGTTTCAGGTTTCATCTTATAAGTTTATGGTATTTATTATTTAGATTCAATGAAATAACAGGTTTAGGATCAATAAACATTTAATACAATGCTTTATTGTACCAATAACTTATACTGATGCCAAACTATTCAGAATGTCAGATATGTCTATTTTATAAATTACCCCTGTATAAATATATATTTATCTTGAATAATTGAGTGGAAAGTAAATTGAAAATATGTGAACTTGAATTCAAGGCAATATATCGCCCATGGTAAATACAGCGCATCATGGGGTCTTGTTTTGAAATGTAAAATAAAGTGAAAAGGAGGGGGTCCAGTAAGGAACAAAGTAAACAGGCATGTAGTTAAAACTCTCAATTGTATTGAAATGCAAGAAAATCAGACAATTTATTCAGATTTTTGAGAGAAATTTAAGAAAATCAACATCTTATTTTTTGATTGATTGGAATCCATAACCCAGTTGGCCAGGTTTATTGGATAAAAATGCGAGTGACACATTGAAGCGAAACAATGGAGAGTTTTGGATGAATTTATGTTATTTCCCTTTTCTATGGGGTGTCCACATATTCTCACCTGGGGGGCAATCTCGGATCCTCTTAATCCAGACTTACTTTCCCCTGCCCAAAATTCTCCCTTGTTTCATGCCTTGAGTATGTAAATATGCAGGTTTTCTGGCAGGAATGTGAATGAAATTTCTGTTTTTTGGCGTAACGGTATAATTTTGATTATTGAGTTCAAGTATATATGTTTTATTCCTTGAATTGCGTTTTCATTTTTACCCTATTTGGCAAAGTAAATCATGACTAAGTTGGTTATCATTTGTTGAAATGTGGTAATAATGCATCCTTGGTGTCACTGATGACTAAAATGTCATGGTGGTCATGTTTTAAAATGCAAAATAGAGTGGAAAAGAGTGGAATCAGCAAGGAATAAAGTTAATAGGCATGTAGTTAACACTCTAAATTATATAGAAATGTAAGAAAATCAGACACTTCATTCAAATTTTAGAGAGAAATGACACAAAATATGCATAAGCAGACGGCTTTTCAGCAAAGGCCGCTATCAATACAATAGTGGGAGTAACTGTGAATGGGCAATTTTTGCTGATGTTCAGTAGCTTTAAAAATAGAATAACATAATTTTTGTCCAAAACTGGGGCTTTAATTAGACGTTTAGGGTTATTCAGTGTTAGTAAACAGACAAAAGTATATACTTCAATATTTCTGAAATGAAAACTTTAATCATTGCTTGTTATCAAGTATCCTCGGAAAAGGACCCTCAACTTTATGTTGACACTTAGGGGTCCTGTCAATATATACATATTTTTGACATATTTGGACTTGGCTCAAATATCTTAAAATGAAACTGAAAATATTAATAAAACAGTATGAAAAATTGTATAAAAACGAAAATGGCATCAAAAAAATAATGCATTTAATCTCTATAACCTTCTTTTAACGTATATAATATATCTTTGTTTTTCAATTGACATCATTCTTTTGACCTGACCCCTGTATTGACACTAATTCATGTCATTTATTGTCATGTCAATGATTGACATGACATTGCCATGCCTCTTCATCAGCCCCCCTGGGATAGAAAAATGTTCAAATTATATACTATAACATGTTTTCAATTTTTAAGATTGAAATTCACATTTTCTCTATGTATTTGATAATACTCATTTTTATTTACCCTTTGTGTTTGAATTTTCGAGTTTATTTTTTATTACAAAATGATTTGTTTATCTGCAATACTGTTTATTTAAACATTATTCTTATTTTTGACAGTGTTATGATTAGGTTGTGCTTTACTTGATCAATAAAGTTTGTGGTATATTGGGATCATTTGGTTGTATCATAGAGGTTCCCATTGGGTTGTGCTTCATTGCTTGATTGTGCCATTGTGTTTGAGTTTGGTTGTGCCAAATTACTGTGTTGTGGTTGTGTTGCTCTTATAGCTGATATGATTCTGTTAAAACAATCAATAGTTCCTTTTTTCAAGAAAAACTGAACCTCAATCCCATCTAAGCTTATACTTAACATAACTACAAATATTTCTAATTTTAATCGAATGTTATTTTTATATGATTCCAGCAAGTGGGCTGCGATGGTGTTATTGGTTCAAACAAACATCTTGACAAATGCGGAAAATGTGGCGGAGATGGTACGTCATGTCGCATCGTATCAGGAATATTCACCAACCCTAAGCTGAAGTATGGATATAACACAGTCATAAAGATTCCAAAGGGGGCGTGTCAAATAAATGTCACAGAAATGCGACCCAGCAGAAACTATTTAGGTGAGTGACAGTCATATTTTATGCTTCTATCTTGTAAATATCACGGTATAATAATCTAATCAAAATGCCTCCGAGACCAACCAAAGGTGTTCAGCTTGGCCAGTGTTCACATTTATAGGTTTTATAAACATGTGAACCAATGGGAGATTTTGGACCATAAAGGTGTTCACATTGAGAGGTGTTCGGATGTACATGTTTCTGGTAAGGTAATACAGAATACTGAACCTTTGAGGGTTAGGGCTAATAAGGGTTGTATATCCCCCTCCCCCACATGTTATGTATCTAGACCCATATATTGGATACATTATATTATGTAATGGGATAGGAAGATGAGCGGAATATGGGACAAACTAGGGTAACTTTTGAGGTGGGTTGAAATGTTATGTATCTAGACCCATATATTGGATACATTATATTATGTAATGGGACAAGAAGATGGGCGGAATATGGGACAAACTAGTGGAAGTTTTGACGTGGACATTTTTTCGATTTTGTAATTTTTTTTGTCAGAATGACAGTACTGTGAGGTGACTCAAAAAAGAGCCTTTAACACATGTTGTTTTTAAAATAGGTAGTTCTTTTGTTTTTTATGTTTTGAGGTAATGTTGAGGTTTTGACAAGGGGTCACCTCCTACCGATTTTCAGGATCTGAGTCTAGCAAATGTATGTATTTACCAGCAGGTCAAGAAAGGTTGTGCCAAGACAAGTTGTAATATGACGATGTGGTCGTTTTGATGTGTGCCCCAAAAGACAGTCATGTTTTCAAATGAAAATTAAAGAAGGAGAGAGCAAAGTTAGCAAGGAATAAAGTAAATAGACATGGAGTGAAAACTCTAAATTGTATAGAAATGTAAGAAAATTAGACACTTCATTCAAATTTTAGAGAGAAATGGAGTGAAATAAGAATGAGCAGACGGACATTTCAAACAAGGAAAATCAGCACATTGAGATAACACTTGTGTTTTGCGTTTCAGTCAATTCAATCTAAACAGGACCTGACTCATTTGTGGTTTGGAAGACTGGTTCTTGCATATAAATGATAAATAAACAACTTACGAATGTACAATTCAATGATATAAGAGAAAGATGCATGATTTCCAAATACCTAGGATTCCCTTCTTGCCATACAACGGCATGCTTGCAAGTGTGCAGGCCTGTAGCCAGCTTTGCCCGAGAGGAGGGTCGACAATCTTGACCTAAATCACTAGAAAAGTGCTCAAAATGGTGAAAAACCAATTTTTGAAAGAAATTTTGGTCAGATGGCGCTCAACCCCCCCCCCCCCCTCATCCCTTCTCTGTGTGTCTCCTCCAACACCTTAATAATTGAGAGTTTCAAAGGGACTGGGAGATTTCTCCTTAGGGAGAAAATGGGTTAAAGTTGAATGCAACAGTAGATAAAATGGTGATGTTATATTCATAGCTTTTTGCTATACTAGACACCAAATAGACAAACAAAACCAATTTGAAGATATTCCAAATTTGTCAAGTAGAGAGGTGCCTGTGCCTTTTTCTTTCATTTTCTCTAAAATTACGAATGACATGACTGATTTTTTGCATTTCTTTACAATTTAGAGTGTTTACTTTAATCCTTGCTAATTCCATTCTTTTTTTTAGATTCAAAATTGGTGGTCTGACATAAGCCAGGTGGTTTTGTAAATTTCATTTTTATGAGCACAATTTATGAGGGGAATAATTCACCTATTAGTATTTATATCACATAGACATATATTTAATTTTATGATGATTAGAAATGGATTTGTTCATAAAAGTTCTTCAAAGCGATATAACTAACAAAATAACTTAAATGTTTTTAATATGGTTCAGTCAATGCCACATACCAGTGTCTATTTTCCGTAACTAATTTCTTTTGTAGATTTAGGTTAAATAATAGTGTAATAAGATTTATTTCGTTTTGGTATCCCCATTTGCAATATAGCATGACATAAACATAATATAACATGACATAAACATAATATAACATGACATAACATAATATAACATGACATAAACGTCTGTTTATATTCTTCTTTATAACATTCTAGATGTCATGATTTTATAGTAAATTATATGTTATCGCTTTGTATTATGCTCATTGACATAGAAAAAGTCAGGAATTGGATTTTTTTTTTTTTTTTTTTTTTTAGAAAGGTCATGTTGTTCACATTACTTCCTAAAGTGAGTCAAGGATCCAGTCCCATGGCTAAAATTCTTTTAAAATCATGCAGTTTTTCACAATTTTGAGCTCTTATTGAGTGATTTTGGGCCAAAATTGTCAAATTTGAAGCCCCTGGAATCTCCTCCTGGCAAAAGCTGACTTATTAATGGGCCTGACATCTCAAAAAAAGAAATTATGTATATAATTTGTTAAACTGTTATGATAGTTTGAACTGGACACAACTTTGAAATGAACCAGCGTCTTATTTACATTCCATTTTTCTGAAATGAATACCCCATGGTTAAGAACACCTTTTTAAGTAAATACCTCTCAAATGTGTTCTCTAGAATGAACACTACTCTTGCGAAAACCTCTCTCCAAAGTTGACATTGACATGATTGTGAGTGATTCTCAGTCATGATCAACTATAGATAACAATCCCTTCATAATATTAAAAAACACACAAAGGGCAACATTGGAAACACAAAATATCTGAAGAACTATGAAATATATCACTTTAAGATATGAGTTGATTCATTGGATATTCAAAGAATTATCTCAGTTTCTGTTTTCTGATTTGCATATTTAAATTTTTATTTCAGTCTTGAAGCGTGAAAGTGGCAAATTTATACTAAATGGCAACTGGGCCATTGATTGGACGGGGACATACGTCGCGGCAGGCGGGGAGTTCCATTATACAAGATCTGCCAGAAGCAAGGGAGAGCAGATTCTAGCCACGGGACCCATAAATGAAACCATTGAGCTACAGGTGAATCAATTGTTTTTTAATGGAGTTTTAATTTGTTTTTGATTGATTTTGAATTTCATCACATCTAATAATTTTTTTTAAAAATATGGTGAGATTGTCATTCTCCCACTTCATGGTGTCACAGATCAATCATGAGTAAGTGTGTTAGCAGTTTTGGAAAAATTGAACAAGTAACTTGTATGAGTGACTTGTAAGATTAACTTGTACAATTGACTTGTATGATTAACTCATTTGAGTAACTTGCCTGAGAAAACCTCATCTCCAGATTTCTTAAAATTTTGCAAGTCGATTTAAGAAATGTAAATATATGAGTGACTTATCTGAGTGATTGATGTATGAGTGAATTGTATGAGTACTCATTAACTTGTATACATAATTGACTTGCAATTGACTTGTATGAGTGTGGCACACGTGTTTATATATACATGGATTAGGAGTTTTCTCTTTACTTTCAATTTTTTCATTTCAATTGATTTGACATTTACTGTATACAGTATCAACTCAAGTGCATGCTGGGCTAAAAGAGGCATCACCCGTCGAAAAAAAGCCAATATGGTCATGTTTTGAAATTAAAAATACATTAAAAAGAGAGGAATTAGCAAGGGATAAAGTACCCAGGCAAGTAGTAAACACTCTAAATTGTATAGAAATGCAAGAAAATCAGACACTTCATTCAAATTTTAGAGAGAAATGGAGTGAAATAAGCATGAGCAGACGGAGAATTTAGGCGCTCGTAATGCAGTGAATCAGACAAACATTATTAGGTTTGATTACTCCCACACTTATGTCCACTTATGTAACTAAGAATATGTTGTTTGTGGTTTTATCATGATTATGTTCAAGAATTTTGGCTCGTGATTTGTGGTTTTGATTGTATGATATGGTTGGCAAGATGAAAAGGGGGGGGGTGCGCTTGCAATTCTCATATATTTTTTACATAACTTGTAGGGGCCTTAACCCAGAGTTATACTTTATGTGCATAAAGATCTTGCTTTGACCCTACATTGAAAAGTCAAATGTAATTCTGGTATATAAATCATATATACCCTTGCACCCATATTTAATATATACACCAAAGTATATATCGTCAGACAACCCCACCCCTTCATTGGATTTCTATAGGGATGTACTTCTTAGATTTTTTACCTTTCTGTGTTTATATAATGGCTTTTAATGGGCTTTGATGGGTTTCTCACCTTCCATACTATTTCTGCATTTTGAGGAAGTTGATCTGATTTTAGAAAATGTAAAAATAACTCTGGATTTCATCAAGTTCCACTTTGCATGTTTACAGCCACTTCGCCTTGGGAGTGTCCGTCTCAAAGAGGCAAGCTGACATTATGTCTTTGATTGTAAAGTCGCTCATGTGTTCATTTCCGCCATAAGAAGTTAGGAAAAACTTAAGATATTCATTTTAAAATCTGACATCTAATGTTGGTATGGAATGAATATAAAGGAATTTGTAAAAAATATATAACAAAATTGATGAGTTTTTCAAACTTTGAATGAGACAATAAAAGAAATGTTCTTTAAAAAGATCAATAACAAATCCATCTGCGACTGTAAGGGCCCCTTATCATCATTCCAAGCATTGCTTAAATATTGCAACTGAAACAGATTGCTTCTACCCTGTGTTAGAGTTTACCTTTGTTGACCTCTTCGAATGAGACATGATTTAATATTTTATACCTGATATTCATTTGACATTCAATTTAGGTCATCTAATTTACTTTTGAGATAATTGGAAATGTCTAAACTATGACGACATCATAACTTTCAAAACTAGTTGTTATATGCAGAGGTTAGTTTGTCTTGCTTTAAAGAGGGTAGTCATAGAATGTCTTGCTTAGAGGAGAGTGTATCTTTCTTATGTGTCAGGGTAACTGGATTGTGTATTTTCCTTGATTTCCCATCAAGTGTATTTTATGTTAAACATACTCCCAAGATTGAATTCAAAGTGGCCAAAAATAGATATGTTTATGATTGAACTTGAAGTCAATCTTACACTTCAAACTTGTGTGTTCTTCACAGACTGTGTGCACGGGTGTTAAGCCACGATGATACCATGAGCACATGCTTTGAGGATCCGCTTTGTTTGAACCTACCGCCGAGCTCACTTATACGTGGTGTATGTCTGTTTTATAAACCTTTTGTTGTAAATATTTTGGTATCTATTTTTAATCGAGTAAGCCATTATTTTTAACCTTTAGAAAAACTTTTGATATCATATCGCCTTTTTGATTGACTCTGTTAAAATAGTACTTTGCCAAACCAAGTATTAAACCTAACTATTTAACAAGATGCAATGCTTACAAACCTAAATTATTTTTGATTTAGTTTAATCCATTGAAATAATTTTAATCATCTTTTCATAAGTAAACTCCCCGAAATCTTTCTTAACAGGATGTCAAATCCTAAATTTTCTGTCAAAATATCTTGATATTTCACCACTTTTGCAAGATTAGGACACTGAATTTTAAATAGGGTGCAGCACGCATTTGCTCTAATATTAGGGGTGACGAGGGGTGTCTCCAATTGTGTTTTGAGAAACTTGTATTATTCAAAATATCGAGCATTTCTAAATAATTCAAAGTAATGATATTAAGTTATATGTAAATGTCTAAGCATTTATTTGATGGATTATGTCCAATTACACAATAGAATATTACTAATTTAAAGTGCCGCAAACAAATAAGTGCGGGAAGAACAATACAAGAACAAGAACTCATTTAAAGTATTTATTGTTTTTCCAAGCATTTATCAAAGTATCAGACCTTGCAGCTGAACCATGAAAGCTCTGGAAAAATTTATAAAATGAGTAACATAAACATAGTGGTTTGGATATGGTAGGTTTCCTTTGAAGATGTAATTGTGTTGCTTAAAATGTCAGAAACGGCCATGATTTAAAATCAAAATTGAGTGGAAAAGAGTGGAATTAGCAAGGAATGAAGTAAACAGGCATGTAGTTAACACGCTCAATTGTATAGAAATGCAAGAAAATCAATCACTTCATTCAAATTTTTAAGAGAAATATGTGAATTAAGAATGAGCAGACGGACATTTTTAGCGAAAGTAAAGCTCTGAGTAATCTGAACTCTAATTTATTATATAACATACAAATTATACATCATTTGAAATCATGCTTTTGATTTATGACACATGCTTTGGTTATTTCCTTTTGCCTCCCAAGTATTTTGACAATTGCCAATGATTGCCAATTTCGGGAGATTAGACACCAGGTGATATTTGGACTTGAAATATTGATATTAAACAAAATGTAAGTGTATCAACAGATTAATATATTTTCTCATTTAAAGGTCACCTGGATCAAATGTATTTTCCCATGTGAAATTACTGTACAATAAAAAATGGATAATGGAACACCTCTATAAGTTGAACACCTCCACTTTTCAGTTCCATGTTCCATTATAACCGATTGGCATCATGTCAAATGATCTTGTAAGTGGAACACCTCCAAAGTTGAACACTTTTAAGAAGTACCAAAAGTGTTCCACTGACACAGGTTACTGGTATTTCTGTATTCACATATAGCTTCTTCAAAGGAATGTCCAAATTTTGAATATTTAGTAATTTTTCATTCATGGACTTCATGACTTGAAATCTGTCAAATTTTCTGTTTGCTTTCATTATGCATGCAAGCTCTTTATTTATGTCTGCAGGGTGAATTGTTCATCCAATCTCACCTCTTACCCTTAAATCCACTTCAGCTATCTACAGTCCATACCACCCTCTGAGTAAAACAGACAGTTTTACAGATTTAATACTCATATGATCTTAATAATCTCATTTGCAGCCCTCATGACTGTTATGGAAATTTGAGTGAATGTGGATGCTAGTACCAATACAATGCAGTAATATATACTCATGTTCTGTGTATATGTTCTGATTGGATGAATGACATCAATCAATCTTTAAGAGTATAGTCAAAGCAGCACTCTGGTAAAGGGTACTACATTTCTGTCTGCAGTTTGAATCATTCATCAAAATGCCGGCTAATCTCTATGTTCGACATCCCTGTATCGCATTCTCCATAGATCATAGAAAAGTCAAGAACCATTAATTCAATCTTAAACAAAAGTTACAATATCTTATAGTGCATAGACCTTATTTGATAAATTCAGTTTACTTCATTGTTTCATGTTGACCTGTAGATGTATTTTCTAACCTTGCCTCTGCAAATCTATCTGCGACTCTGTGTGCCCCCTCCCCCCTCCCCTCCGATTCACCCCTCCTGTAGATATATGAATTTAGTTAACATGAAGAATTTGACTTGTTTGGAACTCTTATACAATGTATACCTTACCAGTACATCAACATTTTTTGGTCTTCGTTAGCTGTCCCTCTCTCGTCAAATCGCCCCCCCCCCCCCCCTTCAATCTCTCGCAAATTCTACCCCACATCATTTTGTGTAGCAGTTTCATTTTATCTCCCTATGTTGATGAATTGTACACAGAACCTTAAGTGCATTGAAGTATTTCATCCTTATTAACCTAGATGTAAGAGTTTTCCCATTTATTATACAATACTATGCAATCTATGGATACTTAAAGGCTGTGTATAATATGTAGGGCTCAAACTTGCATTTTAGCCAAAGTAGTTATTTTATGCAGCCAAACTTCAAAAAATAATTTCCAGTAATCAATTGTATTGAAGTAATTTGCGGAAAACCTTTGATTATGCTACTGAGTTGCATGTATGCACAAGTGGAACCTGAACCTGAAAGGTTTTGGTTACAGGGATGTTCATTTTCAAGGCCTGCCATACTTGCCATACAGTATTAAGTGCAACCAGTTTCTGCATTGTTCACTGCTGCACCACTGTGTATATTTAAAGGTTTTGTCTGGTCAGATGTGTTCATACTTTTTGAAAGGCCATTAATCTCCAGCGGTTGGTGTTCAGCATCTCTAACAAATGGTAGCTCGTGACATTTTGCATGTTAATGCCTTGTGTAATATACATCAGGCCTGTAGCCAGGATTTGCCACTTTTTGAAAAATTCCAGGGGGGATTTACTTTTGATCATTTTGTTTCAAAATGGCCCAAATCATTTAAAAAGTGCTCAGAATGGTGAAAAAACTGCATGATTTTGAAAGAATTTTTGAGTGTGGGGGGGGGGGGGGCGAACTCATCGAACCCCCTGGCTATGGGACTGTACATGTAAACCATTTGTTTAGCTTTTGATAAGAACATTGTCAAATTCATGTTTTCCTCAGTTTTGGAAATTTGAAGGCTTCTTCCTTTGAGATACAGTAATTGTGGTTTTGCATAACAGGGCCTTAGCTAACCTCAAAAATGAAAGAAATAATGTTTTAATTTGAGATTTCCGATTGTTATTTTTCTATTTGAAAAATTCCAGGGTAAGAATGCCATAAGATCTGAGCAATGTTAAGACCTGGATTTTGTGGTTATTTTATTATTTTTAAAAACTGAATCATTGTTGATATTATTATTTAGCATTTATATATTTGAACACAGATGTGAAAATTATTTCATGGCCAAGAAAAGCTTTGCTCCTTTGGCCTCAAAAGTACAAATTATTACCGAAACAAATTGTAGGGATCCTTCATGCTTATGACAACAAAAACTAAATGAATTTAAAAACTACAGTATATGAATGTATGCCATGCACACTCCCCCCCCCCATAAGTATGACAATGCGAGTCTTCGTATTATGATAGCAATTATAGACACTTCTCATCGTAAACATATCTCATTGTAAACATGTATTTAAAAGTGATTGCCTGATAAATCAATGCAATGTTATGTTTTTCAGATATTGTACCAAAACAACAACCCTGGTATCATGTATTCGTTTGCCATTAAGAAAGAGAAAGTCCATGATGTGATATTATAAATGCAATGTTATGTTTTTCAGATATTGTACCAAAACAACAACCCTGGTATCATGTATTCGTTTGCCATTAAGAAAGAGAAAGTTCATGATATGATATTATAAATGCAATTTTATGTATTTCAGATATTGTACCAAAACAACAACCCTGGTATCATATATTCGTTTGCCATTAAGAACGAGAAAGTCCACGATATGATATTATAAATGCAATTTTATGATTTTCAGATATTGTACCAAAACAACAACCCTGGTATCATGTATTCATTTGCCATTAAGAAAGAGAAAGTCCATGATATGATATTATAAATGCAATGTTATGTATTTCAGATATTGTACCAAAACAACAACCCTGGTATCATGTATTCATTTGCTATTAAGAAAGAGAAAGTCCATGATACGATATTATAAATGCAATGTTATGTTTTGCAGATATTGTACCAAAACAACAACCCTGGTATCATGTATTCATTTGCCATTAAGAAAGAGAAAGTCCATGATATGATATTATAAATGCAATGTTATGTATTTCAGATATTGTACCAAAACAACAACCCTGGTATCATGTATTCATTTGCTATTAAGAAAGAGAAAGTCCATGATACGATATTATAAATGCAATGTTATGTTTTGCAGATATTGTACCAAAACAACAACCCTGGTATCATGTATTCGTTTGCCATTAAGAAAGAGAAAGTCCATGATATGATATTATAAATGCAATGTTATGTATTTCAGATATTGTACCAAAACAACAACCCTGGTATCATGTATTCGTTTGCCATTAAGAAAGAGAAAGTCCATGATATGATATTATAAATGCAATGTTATGTTTTGCAGATATTGTACCAAAACAACAACCCTGGTATCATGTATTCATTTGCCATTAAGAAAGAGAAAGTCCATGATATGATATTATAAATGCAATGTTATGTTTTGCAGATATTGTACCAAAACAACAACCCTGGTATCATGTATTCGTTTGCCATTAAGAAAGAGAAAGTCCATGATATGATGAACATGATGAAGGAGACAATGAATGAACAAGATCCTCAGGTATGGAAATTGTTGTGCAAGTTAGATTTCAAAATGTGAAACTTGTTGTGCCAGTCCTGTTTCAAAATATGAAACTTTTGCACAAGTTATATTTCAAAATGTGAAACTTGTTGTGCTAAATGTGAAACTTGTTGTGTCAGTCCTGTTTCTAAATGTGAAACTTGTTGTGCTAGTCATGTTTCAAAATGTGAAACTTTTGTGCAAGTTATATTTCAAAATGTAAAACTTGTTGTGCCAGTCCTGTTTCAAAATGTGAAACTTGTTGTGCCAGTCCTGTTTCAAAATGTGAAACTTGTTGTGCCAGTCCTGTTTCAAAATGTGAAACTTGTTGTGCCGGTCCTGTTTCAAAATGTGAAACGTGTTGTGCCAGTCCTGTTTCAAAATGTGAAACTTGTTGTGCCAGTCCTGTTTCTAAATGTGAAACTTTTGCGCAAGTTAATTATATTTCAAAATGTGAAACTTGTTACAAGCCAGTCCTGTTTCTAAATGTGAAATTTTTGCGCAAGTTATATTTCAAAATGTGAAACTTGTTGTGCCAGTCCTGTTTCAAAATGTGAAACTTCGAAATGTAAAAAGAGTTCAGCACCATGCCATCTTTATACACACTACTGTTTTCTTTCAATTCAACCTTTTGGCATGTTTAAAAGTGTAAATATATACATCTAGAATAATTCAAATTGTTATGTATCACATTTTCAATGTTACAATGTAAACATTTTAAGAAATAAAAATTTTATTTGAATATTTTACATTTCCAGGCACGTCTACCTCAAACATCAAACAACTACCATAGCAACAACAGACATAGGCACAATGGTCACCATAGGAAAACCCAATCAGATACCCCTGTTTATAGCAACAATAAACAACCAACCAGGGGTAGAGTTTATCCCCCAACCCGCAATCAAAATAGTCAAATTAATACAAATAGACAGAGTGTCAGTAACACAGGCTACAACCCTAGATTACCCAATGGGGGTGTAGGGGGTGTAGCAGCTACACGTAATAGCCAATATATAAATGCCAGGTCTAGATATGTACCTGGATCTGTCCAAACTGGTACCCAGACTTATCCGGGATCAAGTTTGTATCGCAATAGTGCCCAGCCAGGAGGCACCAATTCTCAATTTACAGGAAGAAGTAATCCTCGATACGGTTACCAGGGTACGGCTTCTAATCCCCGAACAGATCCTCGCTATTCCAGTGCCGCATCTACAAATAATCGCTACCCAAATTCAGGGGCCTCTGTACCTCAGTATAACAGCCGTGGGGGTGTGAATCCACAATTTAATAGCAGAGGGGGTGTGAACCCACAATATAACAGCAGAGGGGGTGTTAATCCTCAATATAATAGCCGGGGAGGAATCATTCCTCAGTACACAAACACAAGAGGTGCAAGTGATCCCAGGTACAGGAGCCAGGGAAACAGCAACCCAAGCAATCCCAGAAACCCTCAGTACCCCCATGTGTTATCAGCCTATAGGAACACAGGAATACAAAATGATAAAACTCCTATCTCTGCCCAAAACTCAGCATTAGCTAAATATCCCCCATCAAGAAATAGCCAAACACCAGGAGGCTCCATCACTCAGGGATCATATGTACCTCCAGGGGTTGCCGGCTCCATACCAAAATACAGCCAATCTGGGGGCAGTTTTGCGCCAAATAGACAACAACCAGGGGGTAGTTTTGCGCCAAATAGACAACAGCCAGGGGGTAGTTTTGCGCCAAATAGACAACAGCCAGGGGGCAGTTTCTCACCAAATATACAACAACCAGGGTTAGGTAACCAACAACAGGGTGGACTCATTGACCCCTCCCTGGGGGGACAGGCACAGGCGATTCCTACGCAGGGTTCCAGCGAGAATTATGACTGGAAAATCTCAGGATTTTCGGCATGTTCAAGAACATGTGGCGGAGGTAGGTTCAAATATCATCGAATTTAATCATTTTATGAAATCATTTCAGCTTACTCCATTTATTGACTATAACACAAATCAACATCATCTATTTTACACAAAATAAGATTTATAATAATGTAGGCACAAATCTTAAAGATTCAGATTCATTCTTGAGTACTCTAGGATCATATTTAAAGGGGAGTCTCTTGATTTAGTATTCTAGGTCCATAACTAGAGATTGAGTCTCTTAAATTCATATTTTTGATTTAGGTATCCAAGAGACTCTTATTGTTTGTGTAAAATAGGACAGTTCAGCTTTATATTTGAGTACTCTAAGATCATAATCAAGGGTTGGGCCTCTTTATTGAGTATTCTAGGACTATAACTAGAGGTTGGGTCTCTTTAATCTATATTTTTAATTTAGGTCTCCAAGAGACTCTTGTTGTTTGTGTAATGCCTTGGTCACATTTGCTCCTATTCATTGACCAGCGCCCCGGCCGATTGAGTATTCTGTTCAAAACTTAATACATTGTGAACAGGATACTCAATGAATCGGAGCAAATGTTACCAAGGCATAAAAGAGGACAGTTCAGCTTTATTTTTGAGTACTACTCTAAGATCATACATGTAGTTAAGGGGTGAGCCTGTTATTAAGTATTCGAGGACCGTAACTAGAGGATGAGTCTCTTTAATCTATATTTTTAATTCAGGTATCCAAGAGACTCTTGTTGTTTGTGTAAAGGAGGACAGTTCAGCTTTATTTTTGAGTACTCTAAGATCATACATGTAGTTAAGGGGTCTCTTATTAAGTATTCGAGGACCGTAACTAGAGGATGAGTCTCTTTAATCTACCATTTTTAATTCAGGTATCCAAGAGACTCTTGTTGTTTGTGTAAAGGAGGACAACTCAGCTGTTGTTCTTGACGATAACTGTGATAAAGAAAAGAAACCAGAAAAGCAGCGTGTGGCGTGTAACCCCAAAGCATGTGAGCCTGAGTAAGTATGACATGACAGGGCGGGGGTGATTTCTCTTATTAGCTCACATGGTGTGCAATTGCAATCACCCACTTGTTTAGACTTGGAGTCACTTTGTTCAAATTTTAGAGAACCTTGTCACCATGTGAGTAAGTATGACATGACAGGGCGGGGGTGATTTCTCTTATTAGCTCACATGGTGTGCAATTGCAATCACCCACTTGTTTAGATTTGGAGTCACTTTGTTCAAATTTTAGAGAACCTTGTCACCATGTGAGTAAGTATGAAATGACAGGGCGGGGGTGATTTCTCTTATTAGCTCACATGGTGTGCAATTGCAATCACCCACTTGTTTAGATTTGGAGTCACTTTGCTCAAATTTTAGAGAACCTTGTCACCATGTGAGTAAGTATGACATGACAGGGGTGATTTCTCTTATTAGCTCACATGGTATGCAATTGCAATCACCCACTTGTTTAGATTTGGAGTCACTTTGCTCAAATTTTAGAGAACCTTGTCACCATGTGAGTAAGTATGACATGACAGGGGTGATTTCTCTTATTAGCTCACATGGTATGCAATTGCAATCACCCACTTGTTTAGATTTGGAGTCACTTTGTTCAAATTTTAGAGAACCTTGTCACCATGTGAGTAAGTATGAAATGACAGGGGTGATTTTTCTTATTAGCTCACATGGTGTGCAATTGCAATCACTCACTTGTTTAGATTTGGAGTCACTTTGCTCAAATTTTAGAGAACCTTGTCACCATGTGAGTAAGTATGACATGACAGGGGTGATTTCTCTTATTAGCTCACATGGTGTGCAATTGCAATCACCCACTTGTTTAGATTTGGGGTCACTTTGTTCAAATTTTAGAGAACCTTGTCACCATGTGAGTAAGTATGACATGACAGGGGTGATTTCTCTTATTAGCTCACATGGTGTGCAATTGCAATCACCCACTTGTTTAGATTTGGAGTCACTTTGCTCAAATTTAAGAGAGCCTTGTCACCATGTGAGTAAGTATGACATGACAGGGGTGATTTCTCTTATTAGCTCACATGGTGTGCAATTGCAATCACCCACTTGTTTAGATTTGGAGTCACTTTGCTCAAATTTTAGAGAACCTTGTCACCATGTGAGTAAGTATGACATGACAGGGGTGATTTCTCTTATTAGCTCACATGGTGTGCAATTGCAATCACCCACTTGTTTAGATTTGGAGTCACTTTGCTCAAATTTTAGAGAACCATGTCACCATGTGAGTAAGTATGAAATTACAGGGTTGATTTTTCTATATACATTTGAAAAAGGACGATTCCCGGTTTGGAGAACGAAGTTCATCAATCTAAATGAGCAGCGATGCATTTTTCACCGAACTCGGCAGAACACCGGCCGGACATCCGTGGCGTTTGTTGCTTAAAACCGCATCGGTGGTAGCTCGGTGAAATTTTAACTTCGGAGTTAAATTTCACCGGGCTCTCACCGAGCTCCCTCATCATGTCATCGCAGCCCCATCGTAACCACATCGGAAAACACGTCGGCCCGTGCATGGCCGAGTATCGGCCGGTGTCCCGTGCATCTAAGACAACCAGAGGACGAGGTTTTTTAACGGACAGCGGCCGAGCTCCGACCGAGCTCCGGCCGATGTGGGACAGAGCATCGGCCGGTCACTGTTCAAAGCCCGTTAACAACCCGGCCGGCGATCGCACGGTGTCCTGTTACCTGCTCGGGTACCGGCCGTATTCCTTCCGATGTCCGGCCGACCTCCGGCCGGTAGTTGCTGCCACATCGGCAGAAAAAACTACCATTTTGAGACAGACTCCGTACGGTCACCAGCCGGTGTTCCGTCGGTCGCCTGAAGATGTCCGGACGGAGTCCGTTCACATCACCGAGCTCTGCTTCCGATGAGGAGAGCTCGGTGGCACCAAAAAAATCCACCGAGCTCTACCGATGCTGGACATCGGCCGGGCTATGTGACTAGGCCATTAGTCATATTTTGTTCAATATTTATATCGATTGTTTAATTGTGCCATCTTTCTTTCATAATAAAGCTCATATTTAATATTTGAATTAATAAAATATTGATCTATTGTTCAAATCAATAACCAATCAAATACCTTTCCAGTTGGGACAAAGGAGAGTGGTCAGGGTGTACGACGACATGTGGTAAAGGGATCCAGACCCGTCGTGTTGAGTGTAAACAGCGTATGAACCCACAAGTCCACATCAGTGTTTCTGCTAGCCTCTGCAGTGGCGCAAGTAAGCCGGCAACAACGAAAATGTGTGAGCTGGCGGAATGCGCACGATGGAAAACTGGCAAGTGGAATTCAGTGAGTAGTTTTTAATTTTATTTTACATAAATTTGTCAGTTCAGATGTACCATTTCATCCAATTAATTCAGTGAAAGTGTTGAACTTCAAACTTACAATTCAACTTACATTTTAATTTATAGAGTCATAAAATGATTTAATTATCAATTTTTTTTTTTCAAAATACATTCACAGTCATTCAATCGTATACAGATAAGTATTTTTTCCCTACATATAATTCTTGTGCAAATAAGTATAGTAAAATTGGATGTTGTCCATATATATTTAAACTAATACAGTTTTTTGGGTTCTGATACTTTAGTGTCCAGTCGAATGTGGCAAAGGTAGCCAAACAAGGGAGGTAGTTTGCGTGGACCATCAGAATTCAACTATTCCTGATTCTGAGTGTGAACTGGAGAAGCCAGTCAGTCAAACAGACTGTGATATGGGGCCATGCTCCAAGGCATGGTACTACACTGAGTGGTCAAACCAGGTTGGTTCAAATTACATTCATACGCCATCTATATTTACATAAAAACAAAATGAGATTCTGTTAACAGTGTAGAATATAACTGAGTAAATACACATACTGCCAGTGAAGACCAATGTTAGTCAATTAAAAAAAATTTTGAAACCCCCAAAATAATGTTAAGTGAATCTTAACTCAGTAAACGACTTGCTATAAATACAGATGGCAAAAGAAATGTATATTTATATCGATGTAGCCATAGAAAATGTTAGAAATGAAACTTATTGATTTAATTATATGCTATATTTTTTGAACATCTGAGAATTCATTTTTTGATTGAATTATATTCCAGTGTTCAAGTGACTGCGGAGATGGTTTTTATAAACGGAAACTTTATTGCTCTTCAAATAAGGAGGAAGATTGTAGTGCTAGCTCTCGCCCCGAAAGTGAACGTTCTTGTGAAAACGAGAAACAGTGTGGGGCAAAATGGTTTACAGGTCCATGGAGTAAGGTACGCTGCCAGCACATGTTTCTTTTCAAATTCATGCTTTATTTCATTTAATAGTGGAAATTAAATTGTACGAGCAAATTAATAACCTAATTGGAAATACCTTTTCTCAATAATTTCAATTTTATCTCTTTCTCGAATTTTGATAAAAAATAAAATTTACCAATTTTGAATTTCACTTTGAAGTCTTACTTAAGTATATTACTCAGTGAGCTCCTATTTCTTTAAAAATATCTGTGACTTTTATTCTCCAGTGTTCATCAGAGTGTGCTGGAACTCAAACTAGAGAGGTTTTATGTATGAGACACCTCAGTCACATGTTTGTTTCCGTCTCCGAGAGAAGTTGCGGCCAAGAGAAACCTATAACAGAAAAACCATGTGAGCAGTCCTCCTGTAATGCTGACTGGTATATGACTGACTGGACTGAGGTAAGGAGAGTTCTCCCATAAATCAAATACAGTGAAACCTGTATATAAGAACACCTCTCTAATCCGAACCCTTCTCAATGTGAACACTTTCTGTGTCCCAAATTTGTTATTTCTCCCATGTTATAAAACCATGACATGAAACTGTAAAATTATGACTAAATAACAGAACATAATATATTACACCTATAAACATGAACATTTTATGGATCAGAGAAACCAAGAATCATTGTGTCAAGTTTAATTAATGTAATCTCAAGCAGAACGTTTTGAACAATCAGACAAATTGTATGTGTTTCAGTGTACACAAAGTTGCGGTGGTGGACAGAAGATGCGGGAAGTACGTTGTCTAGACCGCGACCAGAAGCCAAGTAATGCATGCACTGTTACAAAACGCCCAGAGTCTAAACTGGAATGCAACTCTGACCCATGTCCTACACAGACTCCAGGTAATTTAAACTGAAAATGTCCGTCTGTTCACATTTGTTTATTTCATTGTTTTCTCTCAAAAATTTGAATGAAGTGTCTGATTTTTTGATATTTTTGTACAATTTAGAATCTTGTTCATCTTTTCCTCATCCTCTTCTCAAAAAATTCTTGTCTTGAATTTGTTTCTCCAGATAAAAACCTTTTTTCTAAATCTTTTATTTAAACATTTCTATCTTACCTTGAATCATTTTTAAGGCCATTTTTGATGCTGTTTTTCTTTAGTATGTAAGACCTGTATCTAGCTTTCATGGGGGACTCTTATCTCTCAGGTGGGCCCTAATATTTCAGGGATAGGGTTGAGAAATTTTGACAAACTATAACAATTTTGAACAAATATATGTCAATTCACATGAGGCGAATATTATACAACAATAAGCATATCTGGAACAAAAGTGTGCCCATTATGACCCAGCGATTCATAAAAAAACATATATTTGGTAAAAATATCAGCGCCCTCTGGCTAGAGGCATGGATGGTTCAAATAGATATGTATTGGGCAATTTTTTGTCATTCTACTTTTTTGTTCCTTCTTTTATCTTTTAATCAATTGATTAAATTAAAGTGAATGCAAATTTATTTTAGTTATCCTTACTACAACTGCCATGAGAAGGAAACCAATAGGTATTTTTTGATGACAAAGATTATTTGCTTAAGTTGCTTTGGGTCAAATGCTTTATAGTTATATTACATATAGGAGGCTAAAGTTAGTCTTGAATAAACTCTGTCTTTTCCCATTGTCTCTCAAACTATGGGCAAATTGTTAAGATTGGGTGTTATGTAAATGCTTTTTACCCCATTGAGGTTCTGCTTTGATGATATATAAGGTTAATGTTTTATATTTTATTGGCCCAATTTGATATATGCTTCTCTTTATTGAAATTTGCTTTTATTTTTGGTGTCGGGCGCAAAATTGAAATTATCTGGCCTAATTCTGTCTCTATTACTATCAAATATTCACTTGTACATCTTTGTACCATTCTAAGCAATGAATATTCATGAATTTGTTTTTGTTTCCATGGTAATCATGACATCATAGTGAAGGACCAATAGATTAAGTTATGAATTCATTAATGAAAGAATGCTTACAGCAATGTACCCCCGATTGCTAAACAGAATAAAGCTTAAAATCAGAATACATATGAATATTATAGTAAAATATGTAGAAAGTCATGGTTGTAGATGCTTAATGGTTCATGGAATATTTTTATTATTTCAAGTTCCCATTTCACTAATAATATTCATTTCAATAACTTTTTATTAAATATGAAAAATCAATTATAACAATGACTTTTTTATTTTCATTTAATTAGAGACTGATAAGTCATACAGGGTGTCCATAAAACTTACAATTACAATACAAAGTTTGCGTAAAATGTAGAGACTTTTTGGACACCTTGTACAATAAAAAATATTCAAAACTGTATCATTTGTTATGTTTTTCAGATCCCTCATGCAAAGACAAGTATACCAACTGCCGTCTTGTCAAGCAAGCACGATTGTGTCGTTACTCCTACTACAAAACCGTCTGCTGTGATTCCTGTAAACAACACAAGCATCACTAAGGCAACAGGGGATGATGTCATAAAATCATTACTAAGGCAACATCAAATGATATCATATTTAAAACTCAAATGAGCAATAAAGGATTGCAAAAACAAGGGATAGCATAATACCCATCATTGTTAAGTTGTACACAAGTTTGAGAATATAACCACGTGGGTCATGTATTGAAATTAAAAATAGAGTAAAAAAGAGTGGAATTAGCAAGGAATTAAGTAAACAGGCATGTAGTTAACACTCTAAATTGTATCGAAATGGAAAAACAACGAACACTTCATCCAAATTTTAGAGAGAAATTGTTGAAAAGTATGACTAGCCCATATATTGCGGATTCCTATGAGCTGGATTATTCCGTTATGAGTTATACATAATTGTACATGGGGCTAGGTGGATTGACAGAGTTGTTTATCATCAGAGCAAAATACGAAGTGAGCCCAACCAGCTGTGCAAAGCGCAAGTTTTTATATTTTGAGGAAATATGAATGTTACAAACATTTACATGAACACACCTGGCTAATGTTGTTGTCGTAGCAGATGGTATAATAGCTAAGCACATGGTATAATAGCTAAGCACATGGTATAATAGCTAAGCACATATCGTAAGAACCAAGTGCCAACATTTGAGTCCCATGTAGCAGGCACTACCCTCTGATGTGATGACTGACGGACCAATGCTACTAGAGAAATTGACTCTAAAAGTAGCATAAGAAATGCTAACAGATGGTATGTAGCGATTGGGGAAAATTGTCTGAGCAAAATGCTACTGTACATGATGCAACTGAAAAAAATGCTTCTGAACAGACTCACCCTTAGGTGCCTTAGCAGTTGGATTCTTCTACGGTTCATCAGGTATGCAACAGTGAGACATTAGGTCAAGTTAGACATTAGGTTGAGTTAGAATTTAGGTCGAGATGTGTATATATGCAATGCAAAATATATGTGACTATTTTGTTGGACAGTATAAAAGTTAGCAAACATATTGCAAAGCTATAACGGTGCTCTATATTTAGATTGAATTTTGCGAAATATGTGCTAACTTTAGCCACATTAGAAAAAATTTATATCCACAGAGACTTCATTAAGGCTAGGCATTAAAGGCTTATATAAAGCATTTACAATGCATTGGTCTCATGGATAGTACAAACATGTGGCTTTAATACTATAAAATGTATAACAACGGTGTTAAACAAGGATGTACATGGCATGTGTTCCTATTTTTGCACTGTAGTTATAAACGATGGAATCACTGTTTAAATGTAATTACAATTCATGAATAATTGACATATTTTGTACTTGTATTCCATTATTCACTTATAAATGTAGTTTTAGCTTAGGAGAGTACAGTATATACATGTAGTTTGCCAAATTATAGATATTCTTTTCAAAGGTTTAGCTATTATTGTAAGATTTTAATATAGGGGTGATAATCGCTTATTGTAATCTTGCAACATGTCCCTTGACCCCCTCTAGGTATGAGGTGTGTAGGGTAGCGTCAGAGCCAGAGGGTTATGAGGGTTTGAAGCGAGACTAGGCTTATTATTAATCACCCTGATTTTTTTAAAGTATACCCAGATACTACGGTTTTAGGGAATCCTTATCATGTATTATAAGCTTCTAAATATTCAGTTGATATATGTATGCATATCGCCACCCCCACCCCCTTTTCACCAATGCTTGAGGAAAGGGGGAGCATTTAACACAATGCATTTATATGTATAAGGCAGCATTACCTGTAAGGAAAATGTCAAAACTGGTCACAATGAATTTGGAAAACAAATGGAGAGTCAAATCAATAAGAAGTAATGTATTGAACAGGCATCTGTCAATACTTTTTTTTAAATGACAGAAAGTAATAGCAATAAGTATTTTATCTTATCTTGGGCAGTTTAAAAAATACAGTGTTCTTATACAGCCAGTAGATAACGTATATATGCACTTGTACACTCCCCTCCATACGTTTTGAAACTAGAAATCCTCTTTTGTTTATGTTTGGCAATTTAGAAAAATCCAAGCATTTCTTCTACATGCTTTAACATGCTGATGCTGGAATTCCGGTTACTAAACTTATGGAGGGGAACAGGCCCGTAGCCAGAGGGGGGGTTCGCAGGGTTCGGGCGAACCCCCCACCCCCTGGCCAAAATTTCTTTCAAAATCATGCAGTTTTTCACCATTTTGAGCACTTCTCAAGTGATTTTACTCATATTTGGGCCAAAATTGTCAAATGTGAACCCCCCCTGGAAATTTTTGAAAAGTGAACCCCCCCCTTGGCAAATCCTGGCTACGGGCCTGGGGAAGGTGCATAACATTTTGGTCAGTATTCAGCTTTGATCTATATGGTAAATATACTTTTTTAGCTGATGTAATTTTTGTATTGAGTCATGTCAGACATTACAGGGTGCTCAAAAATCTTTGGTCCCATCTTTATACAATCCCATTTAGTACATTTTTTTGGGCTCAGGATTTTCACAAATTCTCATTACAAGTATTTACTTCAGGTGTTTATTACAGGTGTTCTTTACAAATTATTAATAACAGATGTTTATTACAAATGTTTATCACAGGTGTTCATTTCAAGTGGTGGTTACAGGTGTTCATTACAGGTGTTTATTACAAGTGTTTATTACAAGTGTTTATTACAGGACATTAGGCAATATTTACCTCAAATGCAGTTAACCCTTTCCAGAATAATATGACTTTCACATTAAGGTAGGCGGATATGATTGTATTATGCAAGCCTCCATACATCTTAAGGTAGGCGGATATGATTGTATTATGCAAGCCTCCACACATCCTCCTAAGCAGGTGTCCAGAATCCGTACCTCCTTCTTCCCCCTGCTATAACCAATTTGGACGCGCCCGATTTAACTGAATCACGTGATCTAATTATACATTATTTCTGTCACAGTGTTGCGACAGCCAATCAGATTGCGAGTTCTTAATCAGGGAAATGGTTACTGCTTATCGCAAGGGGTAAAAAGAAAGAATATGTTCTGGATTTTGAAGCCCTGTAATCAGAGGATGGCCTCCACATAGAGATTATTTGTTTCACCTTAATCAATAGGATATGGAATGTTGAAGTCATATTATTTTCAGAAAGGTTGTAGCGCTATGGTAATAACTTTATATATTATTATGTTTTGATGTACAGCAGATATTCAGAAATATTGTGATGGTCACATTTTTTATGCAACACAGGAATTAACAAGTAACTGCACTGGGGGAATTTTGAGGTGTGCATATCTGCCAAGGGGAAATTTAAAGCAGGGGGTCTGCCAAAATCCTTTTTTGACCCTAGACATTTTTATGCCTAAAGATAAGCCTCATTTTAGAGAAAGGGGGATTTTTTTAATGACCTAGATATTTTTTGACAACCAATCATTTTTAAAATACACATGTGTATCTCCTCAACCACCCCCTCCCCCTTTGTCACATCCTCCCCATCCCCAAAAAGTAAAGTAAAAAAGTGAATATAACTCCACCAGAGAGAAAGTTGACTAAAATTTTGTGACAGTTATGATATTTCTGGAGAGCTTTTAATTGTATAGATTTATGTGCTATTTATAATTATTGTACAGAATATTTAGTGCACTGCTATTGTAAATATTCATTTATATCAAAAATAGCACTTTTAGTAATGTAATTGTGCTTTGCAATATAGCACTCTTATATAAAAGTGCTACTATAAGGGAAATTTTGCCATTAATGGCAATTATAATTCTGTAGCGATTTATAGCAAATACTTACCAACGTTTCTGTCATTGAGAAGTTCACATCTGTATGTTTCTAGTTTGGGATTATTTTTTGCTTTAAGTGAAATCAAATTTAATGCTTTTAAATAAGGTATATTGTTTGCTTTGCATTATATTTAATTAAAGTTTAATAAAAGTTAGATCTGCTTTTGCTTTTTCAAAGTTAAATATTCCCAGGCTTTATTTACAATTGTCGCTTATATTATGTGAATCTAGCTGAATCTTTCCTTATAAAAGTAAATTAGTAAACAGGCAGATGTGAATTTCCTAAATGTAAGTACAATAAAGAATGTACATCGTTTAACAAATAATGTTAAATGCTATGGACATATAATAGAATTTCAATTTAGAACAAGTTTAGGAAATGCTATGATCCATGGACAAATATTGTCATTCTATCTTTAATTTGAGATTTTATAGATAAATTGTTAAAATGTATCCACCGACTAATTCTAAATTAGGTTCTTAGCTCTAACCTAATGACAAAAAATGACCTAATGACAAAACTGCCATATGTTAAAGCATATTAAGCCTTGATTGACTAAATTGTCTGATAAAGACAATTTGATCATTCGTTTTGCAATGTGCGATAACTATATTACATTGTGGTAAGTTGGCTAAATTATGTAAAATTGTATTACCATGGTTACTAATTATTATAACAAACAGTGATTGTTTACAAAATTGTTGATTTTTAGAAAATCATATTATTTGCACAAATATCCTATTTTAAAAAATTGATATGTTAAGAATTACAAAAAATTGATATTTTAAACATTTGTAAATTGAATTTATTTTACATGAGGAAAGTCAAAATTGCCATGGTTATTTGATTTAGAAGTTCATGTTACAGCTAAAATGAATGAAATCATCAAAAATAAAGTAAATAGTAGTACACTCTAAATTGCGTAGAAATGCAAGAAAACCAGACACTTCTTTCAAATATTAGAGAGAAATGGAGTGAAATAAGGGAGAAATTGTGAAAAGCAGACGGACATTAGAAGAAAGCATATAGCACAAGTTAATATTGTGACATAAATGTGTATTGTAAAAATAAATTTTATAAGAAAATCAATTTCTGTTTTTATTGTTTATTTATTATTTATTTTTGGTCAGTTACTGTGTTTTAACAATCTGATGAAATCCTTTTGCTCCTTGAGATATTTTCTCAGAAGGACCATATATTTCAATAAATTTCCATCTAATGACGAAATCGCCTCAGAAGGGCATTTCTACTGCCGCTTTAATGTTTTAAAAAGTTATACACGTACATTTAAAAAGGCCGTGGCTAGAGAGCCTTAAAGGGACCCAACACCATGGTCACATGATCAGTCGTGTGGAGGTAAGCTCCCAGTTGAAATAAAAGCACTGTCCTCCTTTGGTTTCTGTGAAAAGTAGCTAATACCCTCATGTATTGGTCAGTTTGTGTGTCACATGACTAATCCATACCATATGCTTCATTCAACATATTTTATGCTATTGAGCTGCATATATAAACAGTACTTTGCAACTAAGGTCATACAGTATACTTACCCCTTGCAAATTGTAATTTATTGAATTCACATTAAACCCATCAATTTTTAAGAAAACAAAGAATATTGTTCTCATGGGTCTATTATTTATGTTAGACTAACTATGAAAATATAAATATGAAATAATATGTTAGCTTGAAGTCATATATAAGATGAAAATATATGTTCATGCATTTGCATTTTTCCAAATACTCTAGGGGCGAGGAGGGAAATTCTCAATAATTGGAGTATAGTTGGTTTGGCAGCACTTTCAGTTAGGGGAGAGTCTTGGATGAAATTTCCACCTAGGTGATAGCTTCACAGAGTGGTAGGAAGTTCTTTTTTTTGAAGAGTTAGCCCCCTACCCCACAAAAACACCCCACCCCGGGGAAAAAAATTGTTCACACTAAATAACCTTAGAAATTTTGATGTTTGTAAGTGACATACATAGATATTATATATATGAATCATTTGCAGTATAATTGATGCTGATTACTCCTAAAAAAATTGAATATTAGTACAAAGTGTGTTCCCCAGGGGGCAAATTCGTGACCCATTTCCTTACTATTTTGATCCTAACTTTTCAACTAGACACTGTAAGAGGTTGAAAAAATTCGTGTGAAGTGCCCAATAGCAGGGTTAGTAACCATGAAAGATGCAAAGCCATGGAAGAGGAAGGAGCTGAGAAAAAAAATGTTGATTTTTCGAAAAATTAGACATTTTTGACAGCTGGATTTTGTGTATGACTATAGCTGACCCCTATAGTTCCTGGATCCATCCCTCTATGATGATATATATGGTTTTATAGTGTGGAACTAAGATGTAAAACATAATTAAGATGGGTTTTAAGGAAGTTTAAGGTTTTAAACAAGTCCAAAATTTGAAAAATTGTAAATATAAGGTTTCAAATTTACGAATTCCAGGTAGAGCCATGGCAGACGCCTATAGTTTCTAGATCCATCCCTCTATGGTGATACTTATGGTATTGCTGTATGGAACTAATATGTAAAACACAATTTAGATGGGTTTTAAGGAAGTCTAAGGTTTTAAACAAGTTCAAAATTTGAAAAATTGTAAATATAAGGTTTCAAATTTACGAATTTCAGGTATAGCCATGGCTGACCCTTATGGTTTTTACATCCATATCTCTATGATTAATTATACAGTTTTAGAGTGTGGGACTAAGATTTAACATACCCAAAATGAATTTTAAGAAAGTTTAAGGTTTTAAACAAGTCAAAAATTTGAAGAATTGTAAATGAAGTTTTCAAATTTATGAATTTCAGGTATAGCCAAATATGACCCTTATGGTTTTTTTACATCTATACCTGATGAGATATATATTTTTAGAGTATTTAACTAAAATGTAAAAGATGCATAAGATGACTCAGAGTTTGAAGGAAGTTCAAGGTTTTAAACAAGTGCAAAATTTGAAAAATTGATCTCGAAAATTGGTCTCAAATTCACGTTATTCAGGTACAGCCTTGAATGAGCCCTGATAATCGAAGGTTATGAGCATAATAGTAACAACTGTGATATCATAGCTTAGAGACCAGGTGTAGAATATATACCTGTTGCAGCAGTTAGTCTGCTGCATATAGATGGAGTGAAAAGTCATGAACTACAGTAAAATCTTTCTAATCTGAATGCTACTAGATATAGTATTTGGACCAACTAAAAGCGTTCAAATTAGAAGTGTTTGAATTTTGAGGTTTTTACATCTGCAATATTCTGGATTTTAAAGAAATATGAATGCATTCTCAATGAAAACTATTAATAAATATTAATAATATTTATACTGACCACCCAAAAAGCTTAATAGCATTCCAAAATCCAATTCAAAAGTTTTGATATCATAACAATTCAGTGTTAAACTGACAATATTTGAGCAATTTTGTAAGAAATATGTGATATTTGGTAAAAAAAAGTTCAAGTTAAACAGGTTGATTTTTCAAATATGAGTGTTCACTGTTCGAATTAAGAGGTGTTCAGATTTCAATTTTTAAACATAGGAGTCAATGGGAGGAAGGAAAAATTGAACTGGGGAAAAGTGTTCAGATTGGTTGGTTTTCAGATAAGTCAGGTGTTGGGATGATTGGTAGGTGTTCACAATAGTCAGATGTTGGGATATACAGGTTTCACTGCTGATATATCATTTATACAAGATGATGAACTAGAACTACTGTACTAGGTGCCTTTGATAATTTTTACCACAATGTTATACTATGTCAGGAAAAGAAAGCACCCATGACACTGTGCTTGTACAACTTGAAAATCAACAACACTTTAACATTTGATAAAGGTGTCTACCAAATGAGTAATCCACATAAATTCAAATACAAGCACTTGGCATGCTATTCCCTATGATCATTGGTTTCTCTTGAATCAAAAATTGACCTTGGGTTTATGAGAGTAGTAAATTGGAATGCAGTTATATGGAATATTGAATTGGCTGGAATTGGACACACCTTGCCTAGAAATGTGTGAGTAAACTATGATCTTATATGGATACAAACAGTTAGTTTGACAATGATCATCTCATCCTGTAAAATCAGAACTTAAAAAGGGGTTTGAAATGGAGATCGATGAAACCATACCACAAATTGATAAAACTTTTGTGATTGATGCAATGGCTATGACAAAGGGAAAATGAAGATTAACTTATATGTTGAAATTTGGAGAGTTTTGGAAAGCTATATTTGACTACTCCATCAAATCTAGTAAAGGAGCCCAAAGAATAGATTTCATATTAGGCTAGTTGTCTCCATCAGTAAAGGATTCTGAAAGAATGCGAAGAATGGATGCTTCCCCTATTGAACTTTAATCCATAGAAGAAATTACACCATTACCTAAAAATATGAATACCTTTGTCCAAGTAATATAAGACAAATTTTCAAAGATTACAAAGAAATTTAATAAAGCAGCATTCTAAAAGTGTGCCAAATGTCAAGATTGTTTTAAGTGGAACTATTGGAGAGAACTCAAATATCTGTGAAAATGATAACTGAAATCTCCTGTTAAATTCCACTCCTGAAGAGGCTGATTTTAAAATTATTCACTCTGTTTTACATTCAGCAGAACATGTGGGACTGCAGTAATTTGCATCAAATGACACTGATATTATAATTTTATGACTATCATTTCAATAAATGAAAAAAATTCTTCAACTATGCTAGAAAATGTCATCTGCAAAGTCAGTATGTAAACATTTTCTACAATGTCTGTTTGTTTGAAACATATTGATCATATCACCATATATACTTTTTTGATCTACAAGAAGATTTTAATGTGACAAGACCCTTTTACCCTAGAGTTCCTTATATCATTGCACTAACGGAAGTTTCTAGGCCCGGGCGGGGGGGGGGGGGGGGTATGATCCTTATAATCCTTATTTTCCCAAAAAATTACTGTTGCCTGATGACAAATTGTTTTATTGGGAGTGTAGTGATTATAATTTGATAATTCATAACAACATTTTGTATTAGGAGATGATCATTGCTTAATTACAGAAGGGGCATAACAAAATATAGAGAAAGCATGTTTCTTTTAATTAACCATGTCTTTATGTATTTTGATAATGCAGAACATTACATCGAACATGTTGCTGTGAAAAAGTAAAAATGCTATATCACATAATAAATATCGTCAAATAATAATTAATTAGTTATAATCCATTTAATCAATCAATTACTACACTGTATACGATATCCCTAGGAGCAGTTACACTTACTGGGGGATTTATTAACCTCTCACCCCCTTAGGAACTCAAGGGTTAAGTCCTCAACTCTAATGATTTTTCTTTTAACAATACATGTAACATGGATCAAACCTGACCACAATATTTTCAACATCTAATTTCTAAGCTTAGTCATACATTCAAAAAGAGGGACATCCAGTGCTATACCTGAAATCGTAAAGGAGGACTGAAAGTATCGCAACAGATTTCAGCAATCATATGTTGGATTTTGGCTATTTTCTGAGGATTTGAGGAGGTGCATATGTTAGGCCAATGCATTTCCTCCAGGAAAAGCACCCATAGAGATGATAAAATAATTTCTACTTTGAGACAGGGAAGGTGCAAACAACCCACCCACATGCATAAATATATATGTGTATATGTATAAATATATGTGTTTTTACATACAGTTAACCCCTTTAAATGAAAAATACATTCCATCAGGGATTTTAAAGATATCAAATATGGGTGAACAAAATTAAGCTGAAAGAAATGGATCACATGAGTTTTCCCTATGGGAAAATAACAGGAAAATACTGTTTTCCACTTTATCTAAAAGAAATTTATCCTTTAATGGTTAACTATGTCTCAAAACGCAACATATTGATGCAACAAAAATTGAAAAACCATAGGTGAACAGGGTTGAAAATCAGGATGACATTTCCCAAAAAACATGTGGGTGGATTGTTTTCACCTTTGCTGTCTCAAATTCCAAACTATTTTATCATCTCTAAGAGTTCTTTTCCCGTAAGTAATGCAATGGCCTATCATATGCACCTGCTTAAATCCTCAGAAAACAGACAAAATCCAACATATGACTGTCTGAAATCTGTTGCGATACTTTCCGTGCTCCTTTGAGACCTGATATTTCTCAATTTTTCAAATATTGCACTTGTTAAAATTCTTAAACTTCCTTAAAATTCATCTTCGGTATGTTTTACATCTTAGTTTTACACTCCAAAAGTATATGTTTCATCATAGAAGTATTGATGAAAAAGCCATAAGGGTCATCCATGGCTATACTTAAAATTCGTAAATTTGAAACCTTATATTTACAATTTTTCAAATTTTGGACTTGTTTTAAATCATTAACTTCCTTAAAACCCATCTAAATTATGTTTTACATCTTTAGTTCCATACTACAAAACCATAAATATCACCAAAGAGGGATGGATCTAGAAACTATAGGGGTCAGCCATGGCTATAGCTGGAATTCGTAATTTTGAAACCTTACATTTACAATTTTTCGAATTTTGGACTTGTTTAAAACCTATAACTTCCTTAAAACCCATCTAATTTATGTTTTACATCTTAGTTTCACACTATGAAAGCATAAATATCATCAAAGATGGATGGATCTAGAAACTATAGGGGTCAGCCATGGCTATACCTGGAATTCGTAAATTTGAAACCTTATATTTACAATTTTTCAAATTTTGGACTTGTTTAAAACCTTTAACTTCCTTAAAACCCATCTAAATTATGTTTTACATCTTAGTTCCACACTATAAAACCATAAATATCATCATAGAGGGATGGATCTAGAAACTACAGGGGTCAGCTATAGTCATACACAAAATCCAGTTGTCAAAAATGTCAAATTTTTCGAAAAATCAACAATTTTTTTCTGAGCTCCTACTTCTTCCATGGCTTTGCATTTTTCAGGATTACTAACCCTGCTATTGGGCACTTCACATGAATTTTTTCAACCTCTTACAGTGTCTAATTGAAAAGTTAGAATCAAAACAGTAAGAAAATGGGTCACGAATTTGCCCCCTGGGGTACACACTTTGTACTGATATTCAAATTCTTTAGGAGTAATCAGCATCAATAATACTGCAAATTGTTCATATATATAATATCTATGTATGTCACTTACAAACATCAAAATATCTAAGGTTGTTTAGTGTGAACAATTTTTTCCCCAGGGTGGGGTGTTTTTGGGGGGTGGGGGGCTAACTCCTCAAAAAAAAGAACTTCCTACCACTCTGCGAAGCTATCACCTAGGTGGAAATTTCATCCAAGACTCTCCCCTATCTGAAAATACTGCCAAACCAACTATACACCATTTATTGAGAATTTTCCTCCTCGCCCCTTGAGTAAAAGGGAATATTCCCATGTAAGTAAATACAGGTGCAATATATAATTTATATGTATATCTATGTCATCTGTCTATACATGCGCGTATAGCCTAGTGTTACATGTGAACAAGATGGTTCTGGAAAGAAATGAGCGTGGCAGATTTGCTAAAAAGCCACATACACCACAAAAGCAAGACCAATTTGAAAGTAAGTTCATTATTCTCAAAGGGTACACTTCGAGTGAAAGCTACATTGCTACAGGGTGGCCTATCATTCTGAGACAAATGTATTATCCAATGATTGTGATTTTCGAAGCTAAAATGTGATATCTTGAGCAGACGGAAATACATTCCCATGAGATATGTATATTATATAGTCAAAAGTGATAACTATTTATTGAGTGTAATGAAATGTATCCTTTGCTAACTGCTTTTGTTTGAGATAATTATCATGAAATATTTTTAAATTAATTTTTATGTGTGTCATTGATCCTAATCCACCCTGTAGTCTGGTGTTTGTAGAGCATTGCGACTCGTACAACTTATTCTCACAAATATCAAACCTCATTTACTAATTAATTTTTTGTGTGAATATGAAGAGTCCAAGCATTGCTTTTTTATGTTTATTGTATAGCTATATTTAGCCTTGATATCCATGATTTTTTAAAACAAAATCTCACCGTTAGATTTCGAGCTATTCATGTTTACTCATTTGTCTAATTGGAAAACAATGCAAATATCATTTTTTCAAAAGAAAAAAATTGAAATTCTAAGACGGTGAAAAATCATTAAAAAATACACAGATTCAGAATCCGGCAAGCATTTTCCCTTATTCCTCTCCGTTAAGAAGTTTTGTAAGGTGTTGGGTCCCTTTAAATATTAATGCTCTAGCATATTGATAACCAATTTTGCTAGAGAGCCTAAATTTTAAGATTCTTTAGCATTTTGGCTAAAGAGCCTTGGAATTTAAGGTTATCCAGACACTTCGTTCAAAAAAGTTCCAGTGCATTTTTATAGAATAGAAAATTTTACAATTTCAAGACTGAATGAATACAAATAAATAAGTGTCCAGGAGTCATTAACAGATTCTTCGTAAAACGTGACCTTTCTCAACTTCATTGTTCGTTAAATATGACGTCGTATGTTGTGTAAATGACCAAAAAATTGTGACCATTACAATTAGTAATCCTACATTGAACTTTTGAGATGCTCCCTTTAAACGTTGATTACAGGGTTGCAATTATTTGACTGCTAGTAAAAAGGATAGCTGATACTTTCAGACAACTATAGATACTGGTTGGGGGCAACAGATGCTGTTAAAGAAGGGTCCTGGAGGTGGATTGGCATCAATATTATACAACTCTAAGCGATGACTTCCCTGCATGGATTGATGGCGGTAGAACAGCAGCCGATAGCGAAGACAGAGATTGTCTGATTACGAGGACATCCGAAATTCATTACAAGGCCTCGGCGTGCGTAGACTGGACGAAAATGCATTTCTTTGCGAATCTCCTGTGTACTGATCTAACCACACAAAATATGAAGAATAAGTTCACAAATTGCGCATATTCAAAGACATTTCCATGCGATTATTATACTGATCTAAGTTTACACAACCGCATTTGAAAATATATTATATGTAAATGTCCTTTCTGGCCTACTTGGTTGAGTCAGAGACATGTAAAAACTATATGTCTCTGGTTGAGTCCACACAAACTGCAGATTTGAAAAAAACATTTATTTGGGAATCTCTCTCATTCTGATCTCTTTTTTATACTGATATAAATTTCACAATTGATTTTATTTTTTCTGTAATTGTTATTGATTTCATTAAAATTAAAAATGTGGTATTTTATTTTTTCTTCAGCGTTGTTAATTATCAATAAAGTAAACGATTAAAAGAAACAGAGTGTAAAGCGTTAGCAACCCCTTGACAGATAAGCTAAATCGAAGCATTATAGTTCTTTCTACTTTCTACTGCCGAAAGCAGAAAAAAATAAAGAAAAAATTTGAAACTTTTCTCAACTTTTTTTCAACCCTAAAATATAGGATTATGGTGTTATCTGGTAAAATAGTATATTAGATTCAGAATTATCATCAAAACTTCTTCTTGAAATAATGTTGACATAGAAACATGTCGCCGTGGAATTATTCCATACGTTTTCTGAAATTGCTGATTATCCGCTTATTACGTGTTGTGTAATGCCGGGTTGGCCTAGTGGTTAAGGCATTGGTCTGAAAAGCAGGAAGTCTGGCTTCAGGCTGAAAAGTAGAGGTCTTGGGTTCAAACCCAGGTCACAGCACTTCTTGTGATTTGTCTTTGACCCATGACTGCTGACCTATACCGGCGATTACTTGAGTGCTGCTAACTCAATAAAAGGCTGGCGCTGGCTAGAATTGTCTATGGTTCTAGCCAGGATAAAGATACCAGTTCTTCAACTCGACAATGGGAAGAACTGCTCTACCTAAGTGACTAATATGTCATGATATGACATCTAAAGAGTCAATAAAAGATATATATAATGAACTGTGATAAAGCATTGTGCACAATTCAAATATACCTGAAGACTTGTATGTGACATTTCTCATTATAAGATACTCAAATCGGCATCTCGACGATGACGGATCACTTTAAAAGGGTAGGTGGTCCTATCAAATTTTGGTCCTACTCTCTATTGATTTATATGGTGACCTTATTACAATTATTTTCCTTATTATTTGTACACAGTCAGGGCCAGTAAGGAAAGGGGATCATGTTTTATATCTTCTTCCAGATTATGAGCCTCGAGAGCGTATACTTTCATACATGTAGAGTCAAAAATCCGAACTCACTTTAATCATACGTCTTTGTTTGTAAGAACACTTTCGTGACATTAACATATAGACAGACATATGAAATGGATTTGTGAAAAGGCTCATTATTCAGGTGACACATCGTAGTTTTTAGCGTCTTAGGAGATTTGAGAAAAAAGAGATCGGTGGACGTAATGTTTTTACTGTGAATAAATGTGTATGAAATACGTTTTAAATATTTAGAGAAACAATTGCGACAGTACTGTTACATATATACTTATTCAGTATGTTGCTGCGACATTTTACATTTTTTAACGTTTTTGCGTCTTGACTGTTCATCATAAATGACATTTTTAGATAAATAGTTGTCATGAATGACATGAATGACATTTAGATAAATAGTTGTCATGAATGCCATCAGTTAGATAAATCGCTTTAACCTTCATTATTATGTGATCAGTCCCCCCTTGCATCCAACTTATATAAAAAAAATTACTACTGAATAACTATTGAAAGATAGTCAAAAATGAATATTATTAAGTACAATTATCTAGGCTGACATATCACATACATTGAAGTAATATTAATTGTTCTGCTATATTTCACTGTATTACATATCTAGCGAAGCATTTGTATGGAAGTCAATGGAGCTGAAGGTCGGCTATATATTCCTGTAATAGCCGCCAAACTTTTTTACCATGACAACTTTGTGACGTCATAACATGTAAACAAAGTGATTTCGACTGGAATCGTGTAAAATTTTGGTCTTTTTTCATGTATTTCAACATATTATCTTTATGAAATGTAATGTAAATGTACTTAAGGTATGTAATACAACAATTATGTCCGTATCATTGAATATATGCCTTCGGTCCGTCGTCAATATAACCTTCGCAAGCTCAGGCTATATTGACGTCCGACCTCAGGCATATATTCAATGATAGGGACATTGTACATGATAAATACAGTACTCCTTTTTGTAAGACAATAAACGGTTTATGTCACCACTGAGAAACAGTTTTGCAATTTAGTTATACGGAAATGATTTTATGGTGCTTTGTAGTAAAAAAAAAGGCTGTCAGGACTTGATCTAAACAAGCAAAATTCAACACAAACTGGCACCGAAAGCACCCATGATGTTTCGATTAGCAGAGAAAGCATTTTTCTGCTTATCATATGGTTGCATATTGTGTTCTCTTGTGACGTTCTATGTCTTTTACAAGTACATGCATGCATCAACAGATTTAGATCAACAAAAAATCCAAACACAACAAGTTGTCATAGTGGCAGACAAAACGGTTGACCAAACACGAATGGCTACCATAGCAACTAATTATACGGATGATCAAATACAACTGGCTACCAAAGTAACCGATTTTAGCAAATCGGAGCCCAACAATAAAGTAAATGATAAAAATAAGAATATTCCTAATGACAAAAATGATGCGCTGTACTTCCAAGATATAATGGCGGAGAGATCGGAAGTTGCCAGAGCACATTGCATATACATAACACAGTTACCTGCTTACAAAGCCATGTTAAAACTCCGTAAAAGAACAGGCTATAAGAAGCCATGTGGAGACTTAGAATTACCTAGATTTACTTACATCTATGTTCTTGAAGAACTACATTTGGTATTTTGTTCAGTCTTTAAAGCAGCCTCGAGTGAGTGGAAGAAGATTCTGCGGAGTCTTATTTATAAAGGCGACAATCTGGAAACGCAAAAGAGGTACGAGGCACCGGGAATCGACGCCAAGTGGCCACACTTTGCAAAACCTCTTCGGGAATATTCCCCGTCAAAGAGATGTCATATATTAGAGACATTTAATAAGGTTATGATAGTTAGGAACCCCTATGAGCGTCTGGTGTCGTGCTTCAATGATAAATTCAGGCGTAACATCGATTATTGCAAGGAGATTCTAAGTCCCATGGTGCGCTGGTCAGGAAAAAATTGTGAGTCAATGACGATGGTTGATTTTATAAATCTGATCACTTCCCGGTGGTCTGGCCAAGATCCTCATTGGCGCTCAATCTTTGACACATGTCTCCCTTGTGAGATAAAATACAACAACATTCTAAAGTTTGAAACCCTTACTAGAGACCGGGATTATTTTCTAGAAACACTTGGGTTATCAGGAAGGCTTAATTTTACCAAGCATGTATCCTCTACTCATGACGGTAACTATTTTGAAAACTTCACTCAGGAAATGTCGGATGCGATCCATTCAATTTATACCCTTTGCATTCGTTTGACTTCACTTCTTAAAAGAGAGCTTCGTCTTCACTCTTTCAAACTAAAATAAACCTGTGAACTCACCGCGCCAATCAGTGTTCGTCGGCCAAATTTGACCGACGTTCTATATATGGTCATTCCTTCTGACGTCATCGTTGAGCCCGGAATTGACCAATGACATGCGCATATTTAATTAGAACGCATTTGGCGTATGTTTGTTCAGGCTCGCTGAATGGTGGAAGAAAGGTCAGCGCATAGGTCAGAAGTGATTTATATTATTACCCAAACTGTCACCGGTACCCGTCGTGGGGGCGGGGCTACTAAACTGTAATATGGTCTCTACTAGGCAGAGTGTAGTTTAACTAGACTCTGCACGCAGGGTATTCAATTTATGAAGAGGATTTTCTTTTGTACAATTATACAAAATATGTAGTACCAGATTGATTATTGTTATAACGGTCCATTAGTTTGGAGGAAATAAAGATTAAACAAATAAACGTTCACTGATATGCATTGTTAATCCTTCCAAACTGAAATTTTGGAAGTAACGGATTATGGAGAGAGAACAATGAAATGAATCTATAGACCTAACACACATACAAGTTATTTCGATATGAAAACTGATTGGCAGGTGTTATCGCCCGACAGCTGAAAATCTCATTGCAGCTCTGATATTGGATTTTTTGACATGCATTTTTGAATTTTTTTCTTAGAGACTTACATGGTGATCTACGTTCAGAACTTTGGTTCTGCCTTGCTCTACAAGAACGTGTTTCTCATTACTCGTATGACTCTGTATTATGGCATAGGCTAGTTTCCCTTTTATAACAAAACTGAATAAGAATAATTTTCATATGGGAGATAACATTATGAAAGACAAAGCTTATTCTTTATGATGTTTATTACAAATCTTTATACAATTTGTACATGCTTCTGGTTCATAATGTCAGTCTGCTTGCTCTTTTCTATTCAAATTTATTCACTCAAATATTTGCAAGAAGTTTACAATTTTCTTGCACTTCGTAATTTTGAATAGCTTCATGATACTAGTTCAATAGCTTCATGATACCATTTCAATAGCTTCATGATACTGTTTCAATAGCTTCATGATACTATTTCAATAACTTCATGATACTATTTCAATAGCTTCATGATACTATTTCAATAGCTTCATGATATTATTACAAAGACCTGGTCCCACTTTTCAATGTCTAGCAGATAAGGCTACGCAGCTGGCTTACAGCTATCACTAACAGTTAACAGATCTACTAGAACATTCCTAAGGCACAGTTTCAGTTCAATGTCTTCACCATCTTGAACTGTGTGCATGCAACCTACAATTCCACTTTATGATGCAACCTACAGTTCCACTTTATGATGCAACCTACAGTTCCACTTTATGATGCAACCTACAGTTCCACTTTATGATGCAACCTACAGTTCCACTTTATGATGCAACCTACAGTTCCACTTTATGATGCAACATACAGTTCCACTTTATGATGCAACATACAGTTCCACTTTATGATGCAACCTACAGTTCCACTTTATGATGCAACCTACAGTTCCACTTTATGATGCAACCTACAATTCCACTTTATGATGCAACCTACAGTTCCACTTTATGATGCAACCTACAGTTCCACTTTATGATGCAACCTACAGTTCCACTTTATGATGCAACCTACAGTTCCACTTTATGATGCAACATACAGTTCCACTTTATGATGCAACCTACAGTTCCACTTTATGATGCAACCTACAGTTCCACTTTATGATGCAACCTACAGTTCCACTTTATGATGCAACCTACAGTTCCACTTTATGATATTCCATAGATACATTTCAGCTGCTAAAATATTTACTGTAATCCATAACGCTTCATTCTCCATTGCAACAGTGATTCTATATAAATCGTCTCACAATGTTACATAGATTTCCGATGATATTCCTTAGATGTAACTCAGTTGAATATATCTACTCAGACAAAGCTGCACAGTTTACACTGTAGTATATTTAAATGCAAAACTGATTCCAAACAAAATGTGTCACAGCTAGCGTTACATAGATTTCCGATGATATTCTGGGGAGGCAACCTCATAATTACTCAGGCTAAACAGTGTTGAGGAATTCTTGATCATGTATCTGAAAATATAAATCTTTATTTGAATTATTGAAAATGGAATACAACATACAGATTTAAGACCTGGATGTTTAAATCAATTGTATCAACAATTTTAAATAATTGCCTGATTTTATGGTATTTTATGCAACTTACAAAGTTAACAACCCAAGAGGTTTGAATTTTGTAATAAATACATATATTACTCATATGCAACTATTGAGACAATACACACTAAACTAAGATAAACTTAAAATATTGAACTATTTTTCTTCATTCTTTCCTTTGGTTTTCCTTCTCCATTCTATTTCTATTTTTAGCCTCTGGAATACTGAGCCCATAAAAGTTTTAAATTTCCTTTGGTTTTCCTTTTCTATCCTATTTCCATTTTTAGCCTCTGGAATACTAAGCCCATAAAAGTTTTAAATTTCCTTTGGTTTTCCTTTTCTATCCTATTTCCATTTTTAGCCTCTGGAATACTAAGCCCACTAAAATTTTAAATTCAAATATTATAACAGTGAAACCTGTACAAGTGGAACACCTCTGTTACACAGCCAATATAATTTGACACCATTTCAGCATCGAACAAATTCGGCACCGCTCCGGCACCGTTTCGACACCGTTCCGGAACCGAAACCTTTCGACACCAAAATTTGCTATTGGAAAATCGAAAATCAGATTGCATTTTGGGGGTGTAGTGGAAAACCTCAGTTTTCAAAGTCCCAAGACCAACTGACTTAATGTTAAATGAGCCTCTATAAGTAGAAAACTTTCCAAGTGGAAAACTTTTTAAAAGCACCAAAGGTGTTCCAATGAGACATGCAGGATTTACTGTATTCCGTTTAGCCAGTTTTAAAGTTTACTATCTAATATCATACTTACTTTAGAAAGTCATGTATATGAGACAGTAACAGTGTAACACTTTTGTCATCCAGAGGAGTATAAGCCAACATATTGCCAATTTTTACTGAAAAAGAAATCAAAGATTTAGTAAGTTTAATTGTATTTTTAGAAAGAACTATCTACTGTATCTTAGATGGATACCACTCAAATTCAGTGTACCACTGTTAAAAATGTGTAATTTCCAAATAAATATTTTATTACTTAGGAAAGAACAGTTTTGCTTAAACCACTTTTTTCTTGTCCCACAAAAATGTCAGCTAAGATTATATAGCGAATTTGAAAAAGCAAAATAATCATTTACATTTTGGAATAGAAGATAAATAAGATATATTAAAGTAAACTCATGATTTAATTAAAAAGATCACTGGTGAAAATCAAAAAATTAAAAGATACTCTACAAAAACCACAAACATTTAAAATGAAACTCACCAAAAAGTCTGAGTAAATGGATTGGTCCATAAATTTCCGACATGTTCATATCTGGATATTTCTGTAATATCTGAAAATATGAAAACAAATGACATTTAAACAGGAAGTGAGACTGAGTGAACTAGGACATGAATCAATAAGGAACAAAGCACCTGCCATTTGTTACAGGCACCGCCTGTGGACTGCTAAACGCTGCACACAGGTCCATTAAAAAAAGTTGAAGAGTCAAATCAAATACGTTCTACTAAATGTGGCACATATGTTGGTTTATTTTGTCATGCAGATTTCATGTTTTCTCATGTCTTAATCTAGAATCAAATATGATACATTATGTTTCCTAACTACCATCCCTCTCTCAAAGAAATAAATATTGAGTTTTCAAATTAACAAGACTATTTAACAAACATACCAGAAATATTTCAGAATTTATTTTTTTATTTTTTTTTTTCAATAATTAGGCCTATATAAATATGTTTACTAAAAAACTCACCTCTCCATATTGTATTCGTTCAAATTTATAAAGCAATTGAGTTCCTAACATAACATTGAAGTATTCCCTCAATCCTGCTGTCATTTCAAGAATAACATCTCTGCAAGAAATAAAACATTTATGATTTAAGTAAAATGCAATGTAATACAACAATTATGTTCCTAACATAACATTGAAGTATTCCCTCAATCCTGCTGTCATTTCAAGAATAACATCTCTGCAAGAAATAAAACATTCATATTTAATGTAAAATGGAATGTAATACAACAATTATGTTCCTAACATAACATTGAAGTATTCCCTCAATCCTGCCGTCATTTCAAGAATAACATCTCTGCAAGAATCAAAACATTTATGATATAAGTAAAATGGAATGTAATACAACAATTATGTTCCAAACATAACATTGAAGTATTCCCTCAATCCTGCTGTCATATCAAGGATAACATCTCTGCAAGAAATAAAACATTTATGCTTTAAGTAAAATGGAATGTAATACAACAATTATGTTCCTAACATAACATTGAAGTATTCCCTCAATCCTGCCATCATTTCGAGAATAACATCTCTGCAAGAAATAAAACATTCATATTTAATGTGAAATGAAATGGAATAACATTGAAGTATTCCCTCAATCCTGCTGTCATTTCAAGAATAACATCTCTGCAAGAAATAAAACATTCATATTTAATGTAAAATGAAATGGAACAACATTGAAGTATTCCCTCAATCCCGCTGTCATTTCGAGAATAACATCTCTGCAAGAATTAAATAAAACATTCATATTTAATGTAAAATGAAATGGAAAAACATTGAAGTATTCCCTCAATCCTGCCATCATTTCGAGAATAACATCTCTGCAAGAAATAAAACATTCATATTTAATGTGAAATGAAATGGAATAACATTGAAGTATTCCCTCAATCCTGCTGTCATTTCAAGAATAACATCTCTGCAAGAAATAAAACATTCATATTTAATGTAAAATGAAATGGAACAACATTGAAGTATTCCCTCAATCCCGCTGTCATTTCGAGAATAACATCTCTGCAAGAATTAAATAAAACATTCATATTTAATGTAAAATGAAATGGAAAAACATTGAAGTATTCCCTCAATCCTGCCATCATTTCGAGAATAACATCTCTGCAAGAAATAAAACATTCATATTTAATGTGAAATGAAATGGAATAACATTGAAGTATTCCCTCAATCCTGCTGTCATTTCAAGAATAACATCTCTGCAAGAATTAAAACATTCATATTTAATGTGAAATGAAATGGAAAAACATTGAAGTATTCCCTCAATCCTGCCATCATTTCGAGAATAACATCTCTGCAAGAAATAAAACATTCATTTTTAATGTAAAATGAAATGGAACAACATTGAAGTATTCCCTCAATCCTGCTGTCATTTCAAGAATAACATCTCTGCAAGAAAGAAAAAACATTCATATTTAATGTGAAATGAAATGGAATAACATTGAAGTATTCCCTCTATCCTGCCATCGTTTCGGGAATAACATCTCTGCAAGAATTAAAACATTCATATTTAATGTGAAATGAAATGGAATAACATTGAAGTATTCCCTCTATCCTGCCATCGTTTCGGGAATAACATCTCTGCAAGAAATAAAACATTCATATTTAATGTAAAATGAAATGGAACAACATTGAAGTATTCCCTCAATCCCGCTGTCATTTCGAGAATAACATCTCTGCAAGAATTAAATAAAACATTCATATTTAATGTGAAATGAAATGGAATAACATTGAAGTATTCCCTTTATCCTGCCATCGTTTCGGGAATAACATCTCTGCAAGAATTAAAACATTCATATTTAATGTGAAATGAAATGGAATAACATTGAAGTATTCCCTCTATCCTGCCATCGTTTCAAGAATAACATCTCTGCAAGAATTAAAACATTCATATCTAATGTGAAATGAAATGGAATAACATTGAAGTATTCCCTCTATCCTGCCATCGTTTCGGGAATAACATCTCTGCAAGAAATAAAACATTCATATTTAATGTAAAATGAAATGGAACAACATTGAAGTATTCCCCCAATCCTGCTGTCATTTCAAGAATAACATCTCTGCAAGAAATAAAACATTCATATCTAACAAAAAAAAGTAGAACATGTTTCGCTTGCGATAGATGTTACACATTAGACTACCATTCCCAGGAGAGTATCAACATTCATGAAGCTGCAGCAAATAATGTCAAACTAATAGAGGAGTTTCTAAATGATTTTGAAATCTCACTAATTCTCGTTTTTTCATGAGATTTTAAGAGATTTGCACATTTTACCTCTAATGACTTACTTTTCTTTCTTTTTAATAGCGTATTTGAATTCAATGATATGTTTCCTACAATAATAGCTTTGATTTACACATTTATGTCATTTAAATCATTCTCCATGACATTTAAAAAAAACTTGGGCCAAATCTCCATTGATGTTATGCAAAAATTCTTTAAAACCATGGTTTAATCGTATGACAACCAACATTTTCATGTTTAATCACAATATGTTCATTGACAGGGTCATTTAATAGTATGCCATTCAAATTTCAGACAGATTTAACTAACACTCTTTGATAAATCATGAAATTAAGTGACTATTGCAAGCTTTTAGCATAGAACTCAATGGAAGGTTGGCCCAAGATGAACAAAGGTGACATCTATTATGTCAGCTTTATTCAGCTTTATTTAGTTATTTAGAAACTATACTATTGATGAACTCCTCAAGAAAGGCAACACATTTGTCAAATGCTTATAAGATTCCATTCGCAGCACTCATACCAAGAAGGATAATAAAATGGTGCAAGAAGCTGACAATGTCACACATGAACTGAACAATGATATGAACATAGCTATCCAAGCAATCCGTGATAAATACACAAAGATCATTGCCTCAGTTGTTGAGAAAAGAGACACATGCAACAAGCAAGCTATTGCTCATCTAGAACACCTGCACATGGTAAAGGCTACCACTGAGAGCACAATGAGCCAGCTTTGTAAACTAAAACAGCACAGACATGATACAAAGCTTGCTAAGATGGCTCGAGGCATCAAAATGAAATCAACAGAATGGACGAAAATTACAAATGCAGAATATAATGCTAACATTACATTCAATATTCAAAGAGGTGAAGTGTCTGATCATAAAATAGAATTCAGTAAAGTTACCATGAGAAAGGTTACACCTAAAGGAACTGTCACCACCTGCCATTTGTTACAGAGGCAAAAACAAATAGGAATGTTGTAGTTGCTACTGGCTATATGCGACAGCAGCATACATCTTCAACAAAGACCTGACTTTGTAGACTGAATTTGGTGATGGCTTCCATTGCATTGCTGCAAAAGATAATGAGATACTCCTCAGTAGTCGGAGTGACACAGTGCACATATACAACCAGGACGGCAGCCACTGCAGAGATCTAAAACTAGATGGACTGATATGTGGATGTATTGCAGTGAACTCAAGAGGGGAACTTGTTATATGTGATGAAATGACCAACTCTTTCTACCATATTGACAATATAACTGGTGCTATCTTGACCAAGTTCAACACAGATTTCAAATGTCTCTTCTCTGTAGCCATAAATAGTGATGATGATGTGATTTTGCCCGAGTCTGGGGCACACTGTGTAACTGGTATCACAAGAGATAGTCAGTTGCTGTTCAGGTATGGAACATGTGTAGATGGATTGAACTAGCTGCACAGTCCCTGTACAGATAGAGCTGACAATATCATAGTGGCTGACACAAGCAACAACAGAGTTCATCTGTTATACCCAGATGGCAAATTCATCCAATACCCTTAGGCAGAATCAGATGGTTTACGGAGGCCTACAGCTGTAGCAGTGGACAATGAGGGACATTTATTAGTAGGAGAACACAGTGGTAATATCTGGTGTGTAGAATACACAGAGTAAAACCAAAATGGGACAAATTAATCCTTGCTGATGAACTAATAATATATAGAATAGTGGACCTTTAATATTATAGAGAATACCATTCAAAGATTTATGTGAGATCGTTGCCCATGCAGGAAGGGGTTGGCTTTTGTCAAAAAATTGGGTCAGATTCCACACCCTAGAATTAAGCAACCTATTGAGTCAAACTCCCATAGATAATCTGGCAGCAATATTAGCTGGAAATAATTAGCTGAATAATACTGCGTGTCAAATTCCCGAGCAAACCCTTGAATAGTGCATAATTAAGCTGCTGTTTGCCCCGAAACGCAATCTAGAGTTGTTCCGGGGGTGAACTTTATCATTTTGAGCTTAATGAAAGATTATACAATGATGAACAAATGGGGCAAATCTCGTGTTAAAATACTCAAGATAAATGTGTCATTACAAAGATTGTTCTTTGAATTGCTTCAATTGTCGGCATCGATATGATGTTTGGAAGGTTTCTAAATTTAGAACATGACGTCACTACCAAATTATAACACTTAAAATAAGTAACGTTAAATTACTCTTCTTGTTCGTACTAAACTGGTAGCTCAGCGGTAGAATGCTCCCTGAGTACGCAGGTGGCCTGGGTTCGAATCCCGCGCGAAGATTTTTATTTTTTTAACTAAATCATTGTGCTTTGATATTACCCAGAAATTGAGAAATTTTACCAGTAAATTTTCTATTAATTACAATACAAACCTATTCCATGACATATGCTTACTCCCCTTATTTGGAGTAATTGGCAAGTCTAAAAAACACCCCTTTATAAAAAAGTGGACTGGCCCAAGTGGCCAATATCGATCCCCAACTCATTATGTATTCATATTTAATACGCTAACAAAATAAATAAATAACCTCCATTTTCCCAAAGGCGGGGAGGCTGGGTGGGCCTCTGGTCATGGAATAGGTTTGTATTGTAATTAATAGAAAATTTACTGGTAAAATTTCTCAATTACATACAATCCAACCTATTCCATGACATATGCTGAATAAAAAGTTAAGGAGGTGGGGACCTCGTTACTAAAAGTACAAAAGAACTATATTACCATCCTAATGAGATGTCACCCAAAGAATAGTACATGTACCATTACCCCCATCTGCTAGTTGGATCCAAGACGGAGGCTGTTACATGTCCAACTGGAGACTGTTATGTCCTATCAGAGTGAGCAGTCTTAGCCATTTAAGGGTAATGACCAACTCCTATGAATAGAGACTGGTTAACCAAGAAAGGGCCGTTTAAACCAAACGAGGTAACCGTTGCAGTTCTTCAAGGGTCCAGGTCACAAGCTAGTTGAGTTGAACCCTTCTGCAAAACAGTCGAGGCCAAGCTTCCCACGTGAATCCATCTGCAGATATAGAGTGAGTGAAGAAACACTTACGTCTAAAAGTTGCAGAGAGTGCCAGCTAGTACCACCGGGCCCAGCTTGTGCATGCCTTTCTCCATTACAGTCACATCTCTGAGGTAGTAACTTGTGAAGGTGTTGTGGGATGCCCATGAACAGGTCTTGAAGAGTGCTGTTAATGAGGCATTGGCTTGTAGAGCTAGTGAGGAAGATATGGCTCTTGTCTCGTGTGGTCGTATCTTCCCTTGTAACTTGCTTTCTTCTGAGGCATTCTTGTAGACATAGTTCAACAGTTGTTTCACCCAACTAGAGAGAGTGTTAGGGTGTACATCAGAACTGCATCCTTTCTTGAAGGGGATGAAAAGTCTATTTCTGGATCCTCTGATAGGAACTGTGGCTTGAAGATAATATCTTAGGGCCCTCACAGGACATAAGAATTTATCTGGCGTTTCATTTCCAACGAAGTTAGCTAGAGCCTTGATGGTGATTGGTTGGAATCTGGACTGTCCTTCTGCGCAATTCAATGATTTCGGCAGGAAACCAACAAAAGGGAAAAGTACCGCTTCCAAGTTGTTTCTAGTCCATTGTATACGCCTAATGTCTATGGCATGGATGTCAGAACGTCTTTTCCCTGAAGCTAACAGTAGAAGGAAAAGTGTCTTCCACGATACGTGTTTGAGATCAGCTGTCGACATTGGTTCGAAGGGAGGTTTGGTTAACTCGTGTAGTACAAACACTAGATCCCACTTAGGCATCAGATCTTTAGGCTGAGCATCTTCTAATTTGAAAGAATGGATCAGATCAGAGATTTCTTGAGTCGACGAGAGTGATGTGCCACTTGATTGTTGAAGGACTTGATTGATGACAGTTCTATAACCTTCAATGGTACTCACTGTTAACTTCTTTACTGAATGAAGATAAAGTAAGAAGTCAGCTATTTCTGGAACAGAGACTGTGCAGGGATCCAGATTCCTCTCAGAACACCAAATAGAGAACTTCTTCCATTTGGCATCATAGACTCTGTTGGTGGAAGGTCTTCTAGCATCTGATGCGATTCTTTTTGACACTTGTGTTGAAAAACCCTTCTGAGTGAGAGATTTCGTGAGAGTTTGCAAGCGTGAAGATGGAAAAGTTCTGGATTTTGATGGAAGATCTGACTTCTTGGCATTTTGAGAAGTTTCTCCCATGGGGGGATTTCCCTTGGATAGTCCACTAGAAGATCCAATAGTTCTGGGAACCACGGCTGATTCTGCCATTTTGGAAGGATTGCTAGAGCTAAACAGTCGTGATCCTTTATCTTTTGTAGAACTAATCCTATCACTGGCGTGGGGGGATAGATGTACAGATGAAGATTTTGCCAGCTTAGGGATAGAGCGTCTGTTGCCCAAGCTGCTTGATCTTGTATTGGTGAGACATACACTGGTAGTTGATTGTTGTAGCATGTCGCCATCATGTCTAGATTTGGAGTTCCCCATATCTTGAACATCTGTTTGACAACTGCTGGATGTAAAGACCATTCTGTCGCAACTATCTGGTTTCCCCGGCTCAACAGATCTGCTCTTCGATTCAGTCGACCTGGCACATGTCTTGCGCGAAGCCGGACTTGATGTAAATCGGCCCATAACCATATCTGTCGAGATAACTCTGTCAGTTTTGCTGACTGTGTTCCCCCTTGTTTGTTGAGGTAGGTTGTCGCAGTTGTGTTGTCTGCACAAATTAACACCATCTTTCCTTGGAGGTGAGTCTGAAAGTGTTGAAGGGCTTTCTGTACGGCTTTTAGTTCCAGTCAGTTTATGTGGTTGTTGGATTCTGATTGGGACCAGTTTCCACAGCACTCTTTCGATATGTTCCGATCCATGTGAGCACCCCACATCGCTGTTGAAGCATCTGTGAATATTGTCACTTCTGGTGAAAATGGAGCTAAAGTCATCCCTTTCTCCAGATGCTGGCCTTGATTCCACCACAACAGGTCCAATCTTGCAGTACAATCTACTGTTATCATCTTGTCCAATGGATCTCTGAGTTGAGACCAATTCTGAGACAGGCATTGTTGGAGGAACCTCATGTGTAATCTCCCCAGTGGGACTTGTTTCTCTGCTGATGCCAGTAATCCCAGAAGAGACATCCACTGCTTGGCTGTTGCTCGACTTTCTGTGAGGAACCAGTCTGTTAGGTGTAGAATTTTGTCTATTCTGTCCTGGGGGGGATAGGACATCCCTAGATGAAGGTCCCACCGTACACCTACATAGTCGAAGATCTGCAATGGAATCAACTGCGATTTCTTGTGATTGATGATGAAGCCAAGGTTTTCCGTCACCGTCATCACAATCCATAGGTGATCTGAGACTTCCTGTGGCGATGCTCCTCGGATTAACCAATCGTCTAAATACCGGTGGAGTTTTATCCCGAGCTTGTGGAAGAACGAGGCTAGGGGTTCCAGGATCTTGGTGAATATCATCGGTGCTGTTGCCAGACCGAAAGGCAGGACTCGAAATTGCAGAATTTTTCCGTTGACGACAAAACGGAGATACTTCCGGAAGTTCTCTTTCATCATTATATGAAGATAAGCATCCCGAAGGTCCAAGGATACTGCCCATTCGCCTTGTTGGAAGGAGGTCATGTACTGCTGTACTGTTTCCATTTTGAATTTGGGAACTATTAAGACTTGATTTAAAGTTCTCAAATTGATGACGGGTCTGTCTTCTCCATTCTTCTTCTTGACCAAGAATAGATTGCTGTAAAACCCTGGGGAATGTCTGTTTAGAACTTCTTCTACAGCATTCTTTTGCAGAAGGTCCTCTACCACTCTGCTGAAACGAGCTGCTTTGCTCGATGTTGAAGACTCGAACTGGTTTGGTTCGGTGCATAACGTCACAGTTGAATTCATCTGTGGGATGTATCCTACCTGGATCATCTTCAGTATAAACGGATCTTCCGTTAACAGCTTCCAATTCGGAAGGAAAAACATCAATCTTCCCCCTACAGGTCCTGGAAATGGAGGAATTGTGAAGATTGGGATCATGGAATGGTCACTTCTTAGAGAATCTGTTGTCTTTGTTGAAGTGCTTACCACCTTTATTGTCGTATTTCTTCTTGGAATCACGAAAATCTGACTTGGGTTTGTCTTGTGATTTGGACCAATCTTTGTTAGAGGATTTCTTCCTGTAGTCAGACCTGGATTGGCGTTGGGACCTGTCTTTGTCTTTACTAGATCTAGAACTGGACTGGGCCAAGGTAACTAGTGCTTGGTTTGTCAGATTTGAGGAGGCTGAGTCAACCAAATCTTTAAGTTGTGACTCTGGATACAAAGTGGTAGATGTATGCTCAACTGGTAGTACCCTCATAGATTCGCGGAAGCGTGTTGGTACTTGTTCTTGAATCAGATCACGTTGAAGTAATGCTGAGTTGGTGAGAGTCTTGAGAATACCTTCAGTAGCAGTAACAGAGGCTGTCGAACCCCTAAGGAGTAAATCGCCCATGGAATCTAACAACTGGGTAACTAGTGGATCCGTGTTGTTGGATAAGTGTGCTGTGAGTTGGGTAACTAACTTTGAAACAGAACCTATATACCACTCTGAGTACACCAAAGGTTGAAGGACAGCCCTCAAATTCTCTTCGAGACCCTTCCAGTTTTTATTGGAGAGTTGAGTTTTAGTATCAGCATTCTTGAAGAAATCACTGAAGGTTTTATCATTTGGGACTAAGTTTCCAAGTGAATTATTGAGTTTGAGGGGCCGTACGACTGAATCATCTCCCTTGGCTAATCTATAAATTGAAGATTTGATTCTGAAGAGTTTTCCCTTTGTGTTGAAACCGGAAGTGGCAGATGAGATCTGATTATTGATATTCTGCACCAACTGATGGAACACTGGGGGACAAGGTAATGAAGCTTTAGTGACTGAAGATTCATCAACTTTCTGGAGAGCTACCCTAGTCAAAGATTCTTTAGAATTAGTGGAGCTGTTGACTTGGTCAATTTCTAAGGCTGATATGGTGGAATCCCATAAGGAACGAACTAACAAGACCGCTTCTTCTTCAGAGGATTTAGATTTAGACGGCTCGTTGTCATCAGAATCCAAAATACGAGGTTTAGAATCTGAATGTTGAGATTGTGAAATTTTGGAACTAAAATTGTTGATAATGGATCGTGAATTCTGAGTTCCCTGACGTGAAGTCCCGGAAATCCTACTCGGCGAACTATCAGAGGGTCTATTAGTGTGAGAGTAGGAGTGGTGAGACAATCTAGAAGGGCTTCTAAGCTGAGAAACGGGAGATCTTGAACGATTTCGAAAAGTTGACCTACTTACGTCCACGTGGTGTGTGGCGGAATAGTTGTAGTCACGAAATTTGGTGTCATTTCGGTGCGAATCGTTACCTCGTTTTCCCGTCTCTACGGCCTTCTTACTGCTCCGGGGGGACTGCTCTCTCGGAAGCGAGTATTCCGAGTTGTGTAAATAGCTTGAAGACGGGCTTCTACGGTCAGAAGGAGGTCTCGTTGGTGGCCTGTTTCCAAGGGTAGCCATTTTCCTAGTCACCGCCTCTTCCACTAAGGATTGGACATAATCTGTGACGGATGTGGTAGCCAAAGAGACGTCGTTTATCACTTCATTCCCGGTCAAAGTTGACGAGGTCGAGGGACCGTTCAAGTTCAATTCAGAAGTAATTTCACCCTGAATAGAGCCCTGTTCTGCCATACTAGACTAATGTTATGACTATGATACTCTCTATTCAAAAAACAAATTCTGACTTATAAGTAACAGAAATTTGTTGAGTGAATAGATCGTACGATATATATTGACTTGAAAATTTTTCCAATTACTCCTACGTGGCAAGAATTAAATATGAATACATAATGAGTTGGGGATCGATATTGGCCACTTGGGCCAGTCCACTTTTTTATAAAGGGGTGTTTTTTAGACTTGCCAATTACTCCAAATAAGGGGAGTAAGCATATGTCATGGAATAGGTTGGATTGTATGTAATAAACAATTTTTATTTACACCAACTTTATACTAGAGCTTGAAAATGTAAAAATAATATATGTCAACATATTGCGTTATGGAACGATTTGTAGGTAAGAAATAGATATATCTGTACATGTGGTTTTATATACAAATATCTGAAAAGTGAAACTCATTATTTGTATAATTCAAAGAAATTAATTAAAAGTTAGAAAACTAGAAAGAGAGAGACTTACTTATTTGCAGCCCCTATTTTACTGCTTGTTTTGTATTTCACATAGTCATCGAGAATTGTTTCCACTGTTGTCTTACATGGTAGAGTTACCAACTGAAAAAAAACAGGGTATCACATAATATTAAAATAGTGTTGTCTTGGATGGCGGAGTTACCACAAAAACAGCATGGTGACAAATATTACAATAGTGTTGTCTTGCATGGCAGAGTTACCACAAAAACAGCATGGTGACAAATATTACAATAGTGTTGTCTTGCATGGCAGAGTTACCACAAAAACAGCATGGTGACAAATATTACAATAGTGTTGTCTTGCATGGCAGAGTTACCACAAAAACAGCATGGTGACAAATATTACAATAGTGTTGTCTTACATGGCAGAGTTACCACAAAAACAGCATGGTGACAAATATTACAATAGTGTTGTCTTACATGGCAGAGTTACCACAAAAACAGCATGGTGACAAATATAGTGTTGTCTTGCATGGCAGAGGTCATAAAATTTGAGGTCATATATCATGTATATTTGGCATAAATCATACAATCGAGGTCTTGTTACGATTCAAATATGATAAACAGACAAGAAACATGACTACATGCATTTAAGAATTTTAGCGGTCATACATACTCCAATATAGACCAGCAAATCAATTGTTCTAGCTATTTTGATGTCATGTATCATATTAGAATAATAAATAAATATAAATAAAAACTCAAATACCTGTTTCTGCCTTGAGATAATATCCCAGTCATCAACAAGCCATGGCTTCAGCTCTTCTGGAACTTTCACTTTTACTTCAATCTTTGTCATAAAGGATTCCTCCTGAAAAACACAAATATGAGTAAGGTAATACTCATCTATACTGACTCTCAAATAATGAAAGAGGCTATCAAAAAACTCAAAACTTTTTGTCGTAATCATAAAACTTTGTAGCATCAACACATTGATGGAGAGTTCTTTCCTGAAAATACCCATCTTTGCTCACTCCACCTCCATGAGTGAAGTCCGGGCATGTGAAGATGGAAAATACCAAGGTTGGAGGAAAATTGCTCGTAATTTAGACACATTCTTGTTCCGTCCATAAGGTGGACTTGGATATTGATGAACAATTTCATAAACAAGTAAATGAATATTAAGTCATTCTCATAAGCTGTGCACCACAGATGTCATTTATAGAATGAGATAAATACTGATTCGAGATATGGAGAAATAATTTTAAAATGAGAGAACAATTTGAAACATTACCATGGACCATTTATCTCAGGTCTATTGTAGTTATACAAAACATTAAGCCCTTAATAACTCAATTTAATCTCAAGTTTTTGCAGCATATTTATTAAATTGTTTTGTTTTTCCTACAAACCATTATGATCAACTGTACAAAACCGTGAAATGAAAATCACACATTGATGTTTTAAATTGCAAAATAGAGTGGAAAAGATAGAAAGTAGCAAGGAATAAAATAAACACATATTTAGTCAACACTCAAAATTGTATAGAAATGCAAGAAAATCAGGCAGTTTATTCAAATTTTTAAGAGAATGGCATAAAAAAGCATGAGCAGACGGACATTTCAAAAAAGAGCAGACGGACATTTTAAGAATTTCTAATCGGCTCACATTTCTACTTGAAAGTCTCAATGATGAAGTTCACAGTTCTACTGCTCATGGTTTTGTTGGTGATTTCCATCACAGAAGGCAAGCCAGCAGCCAAAAAGAAAAATGTGAAACATAAGCCTAAACAGAATCCGATATGTAAACGCAACGATATAAAGAATCTGGCGACAGACATAGCGGGAATTCAAGCTGGGCTGAAAAACTGTTGCTCTAACAATGATGCACACAAATGTGAAGGTAAAAGTTTAAAGAGTTTATCAACACAAAACATATCAAATTAATTTCAAAAAAAAGTGAGAGGATGTCGCTTAAAAAATTTAATATAGTGACTCAAAGAGAGATCATTGAAAAGGCAACTCATGAAACTCATCCGCTGGACAGCCCATCCTCAAATAACAACATTACTCCAGCTATGCAAGTCTTGTATTCTAGATACTGTATGGAAGTAACTATGGGCATTTTAATTAAAAATCATCTCTAGGTGTATATTTTTTCTGTTACTTTTTACATGATTTTTATGGGACATACTTTTTTAAATACATAGGACCCATCGTTTTTAAACTGTTGGGTCCCTGGAACCTAATAAGGAACATTGCAATTGAGAGTGTTGTATATGGTATGTCTTGTATTCTGTTTCACCAGCCTTTCCAAGAGATTGCAGTGACGACTCAGATTTTACTGGCGTAAAAACCATCCAAACGGGAGAAGGGAGAAAACTAGAAGTCTACTGTGATGGCGGATGGCTTTATCTTTCCAGACGCTTTGATGGAAGTGTTGACTTTTATCGAACCTGGGCCGAATACCAGTTAGGTTTTGGCAATCTCGATGGGGAACATTTCCTTGGACTTGAGAACTTGGTGAGCATTTTGCGACAAGGACGGTACAAATTGCGGATTGATTTAACCATGTGGCCACCAACTAACCAACAAGCCTATGCAGAATATTCAGTATTCAATGTTGCAGACCAGTGTGACAACTATCGACTAGGTATTTGTTCAGTAATATCAAGGAAGTTAAGCTCTTTTTATCGTTTTTATAGTGACTTTCATGTTCAGTAAAAACGGTCTGTTGTTTACACTTTTAAATTCGCCCTTAACATCAATAATTTATTCCAAGGTATTGGCGGGTACAAAGGAACAGCGGGGGATTCGATGCCACATCACAACGGGCGGCAATTCTCTACAAAGGACAGAGATAACGATGACTATGGCTCGAACTGCGCAACCATGTTCTCAGGGGCTTGGTGGTATGGATTATGTCACGATTCAAACCTGTATGGACGTTATGCAAAAGGTCCAACATGTCCGAAAGTGAGCACATGCATGTCCTGGCAAAACTGGCCATCAAAGATTGGTACATCCCACAATGATGAGTATTCTTTCAAGAAGGCAGACTTGAAAATATATCCACTTTAAAAATTAGAGGACAACGCCACTGGGTACTGAAATATATGATTCTCACAACTTTCAATGTCTTGGAATTTAATAAATAAAACCTCCTCATCTTTCGACATCTCTCTAAAATAAACTCCCTTATCAAACCTGAATAGATATCTTTAGATAATGTCATAAACATTTTGAAATTTAAAAAATAGAATTCTTCAATTGCCAAAATTGTCATGCTGAAAGAAAATTGAATTGAAATTACAAAAATCTTATGTAAAAGTTTAATTGATCAGAATCAGATGTATTTTTACCATGGCTAAAATAAATGGAACATCATTGAACATTATTTTTGGACTATAATTCTGAGATCTTTAATTCCTTGAACATTATATCTACTGAAAATAAATCTACTTGTCGACATTAGCTAGATACTAATCTTGGAAATTATTAAGTTGATATTAAACATCAAACCAAAAAATTAACTATCATTAAAATTTATCCTAGAGATTTTAACCGAATTCCAGCTTATCTTTACAATTATAATTCACCAGAAACTGGCTTATTTTGAGTTACTTCACGAAAATGTCATATTTTTCATACATTTATTTTTCAAACTAAGCATGTTCAAAAAAGAAGAAAAAATGGTACCTGCTACACAGCAAGGTTAAATTGCTTTCTTATGAATAAGTTTGTCAAAAAGCTTCGTCTGTTACATCTCAAAAATTTTTGATTATGAAGCTTTTTGTCAAAATGCTTCATAAGGAAGCAATTAACCTACAGTGTAACTGTAAACCAATGTTTGTTTCATTAGACATTTTAGAAAATTATGAATCACTTATAACTTACAGATTCCACAGTTGCATCGGTTCTTGCTCTTTTCTTTTTAGGTTGGTCTCCAGTGTCTGTAGTTGCTAAAAATAAAAAGATTTCAAAAATTGTTGTTTTTCTTGATTATTCACAATAATAGGGAGGTTAAGTAACACATCAGAGAATTCATATGTGAGCATGTCTTAAAGAGAGTTTATATGTGAGTATGTCTTAAAGAGAGTTTATATGTGAGTATGTCTTAAAGAGAATTTATATGTGAGAATGTTTTAAAGAGAGTTTATATGTGAGCATGTCTTAAAGAGAATTCATATGTGAGCATGTCTTAAAGAGAGTTTATATGTGAGTATGTCTTAAAGAGAGTTCATATGTGAGTATGTCTTAAAGAGAGTTCATATGTGAGTATGTCTTAAAGATAGTTCATATGTGAGTATGGCATAAAGGGAGTTCATATGTGAATATGTCTTAAAGAGAGTATATATGTGAGTATGTCTTAAAAGAGTTCAAATGTGAGCAAGTCTTAAAGAGAGTTCATATGTGAGCATGTCTTAAAGGGAGTTCATATGTGAGTATGTCTTAAAGAGAGTTCATATGTGAGAATGTTTTAAAGAGAGTTTATATGTGAGCAAGTCTTAAAGAGAATTTATATGTGAGAATGTTTTAAAGAGAGTTTATATGTGAGCATGTCTTAAAGAGAATTCATATGTGAGCATGTCTTAAAGAGAGTTTATATGTGAGTATGTCTTAAAGAGAGTTCATATGTGAGTATGTCTTAAAGAGAGTTCATATGTGAGTATGTCTTAAAGATAGTTCATATGTGAGTATGGCATAAAGGGAGTTCATATGTGAATATGTCTTAAAGAGAGTATATATGTGAGTATGTCTTAAAAGAGTTCAAATGTGAGCAAGTCTTAAAGAGAGTTCATATGTGAGCATGTCTTAAAGGGAGTTCATATGTGAGTATGTCTTAAAGAGAGTTCATATGTGAGAATGTTTTAAAGAGAGTTTATATGTGAGCAAGTCTTAAAGAGAGTTCATATGTGAGCATGTCTTAAAGAGAGTTCATATGTGAGCATGTCTTAAAGGGAGTTCATATGTGAGCATGTCTTAAAGAGAGTTCATATGTGAGCATGTCTTAAAGAGAGTTCATATGTGAGCATGTCTTAAAGAGAGTTCATATGTGAGCATGTATTTATTTTCCTGATTGAGCATTTAAAGGCATATAAGGAAAATAGTATCAGATCCCTTGAAAAAACAACTGAGGGGAGAGTAATCCCTTAAAGTTATAATATAACATGTTGCCATAGAAGTTCTCTTAAAAATGTTTAGACTGTAAAAAGAATCACACCAAACTACCATTCTTCAAATAGTTTTAACTTTATCATTGATGAAAAACTACTGTCTAAATACACTTAGACACAACATAAGATTTCTCATATTATTCAAAATTTTATTATATTTCAACCCAAACACTTGGTTTCCTCAAAAAATCAATTACATGACATTTACAAATAATACTACAGTTATATAGTAAAATACATTGGTTAACAAACATTTGAATTCAATATGACTATCATACAATCTATTTCTTTCCTTTTTAAAATAGCTCCCGACATTGATTGAAAAATAATAAAGTGCTGTATAATGTACCTTTAGTCTTTGATGCCATGAGTTTCTCCCCAGATGGTGTTGAAGCTCGACTACTTGTACTGCGTGTTTCTTCCCTCTCGCGATCCTGCTTGTTACCTCTCCCTGGGGGTGCTCCACTTCCTGGGCCTGACCCCCTCAAGCGTTTGTTCTTCCTGTCGAAAGAATATTCATGTATTATGAATATTGAATTATTATTCAAAGCATGAATTCAATTGAAAGATGGGGATACATTTTTGAATTTTGCATATTCCTGTATGTGACCAAAAACTGCCATTGGCCGAATTAAAAATGGATGCCAGATTTGACCAAATTACAAGACTCTCTTTGATATTTGTAAACTATACTTACGCATGAGCCTTCTGTAGTTCCTTTTGTTTCTGTAAACCTTGTTCATTGTGCTTCATAATCCTGCTCTCTGGCACCCATTCATCCCAGCTATAAGTACACAACACATTCAATAAAATACATGATGTAACATGGGGCAATACAAGGCATTAACATGCAAAATGTAACCATGTTACAACATGGGGGCAATACAAGGCATTGACATGCAAAATGTCACCACCTAAGATGTGTTACAGATGCCAAACGCTGAACATTGATGGCCAAACGCAGAACACCATACACAAACAGTATGAGACGATAAATATATATTAAGTGAGTGTTAAGTCAACACACTCAATGAAATATAACCGATGCAGTATGGGTGTAAGAGAAAAATTCAATGAAACAATAATAATGGGACATGAGGAAGTAGGGAAGAAACCAAAACATGTAATAAATGGATTACATGCAAAATAATATTCCTTTAAAATTCACTTATCCAAGCTATTGCTGAAACACTGGACACCAATGGCCAAATGATATCATATGGAAAATTGGCACAGACGCTGATATAAAAAATTGTGGCTATAACAAAATTTTCCCACTTTTTGGTAGTGGCATATAAACATATTTACCTCTTGTTCCAGCCACTATAGTGTATTAGGTAGCGGAGAGCTTTGTCTTTCACTTCATGCTTGACACACTGGAACCAAAAAAAGTAAAATATTAATAATTTGGGGTCCAAAGTGCACATTTTTTAATTTTCGTAGGACCCCAGAGTGAAGTCACAATTTTTATATCATTTTAAAGCTTATAATCTATGGGGTCGTGCTTTTAAAAATGTTGCAAAAAGAAGAGACTAAACCACATATAAAACTGAGGTCATACAGTGAATCATATTGTTTACCAAAAATATATATCTTATTTGTAAATTCAATTTCTTCATTTTAAGCAAATTAAATAAGTTGTACAAACTTTCAATATTTTTATTAGGGACTCCTGTTAATTTTTAGTTCTTACCTTTGCTTCATACATAAGAGGCCCATGAAAGCACAGAACTTTTTCACCTGCAAATATCAGTTTGAAATGAATTGAACATGAATTCAATTTTTGATTTCAAGTTCATGTACATGTTCATGTATTCTTTACAATTTCATACTTTTTGTGGCAATAAATTGTTATTGAATTCTGTTTACATCTGGATACAATGTATTTCCTTAATGGAAGTAGAGGGGTCTATAGATATAAAAGGTTAGATGAATCTTCAAAAATGGAACAATATGGCTTGTCACCTAAAGACTAGAACATGTAAGATCAAGGATTTTCAGAATACAAAAATTGAAACAAGGGTCTTAAAACCTTTTTACTTGGTTTGATGGACTCCCAGGTTCACTCCAAATACAACCTTCAATATAATGGTCAGTAAATGATTAAATCATGTGCACAGATGATGAATTACATAAGGGCAAAGGGGTATAACATCAACACCATTTTTGGGTGACTTCGACATATGGGACCCTTCTGCAACTTGATGTTAATTTCTGATCTAGGGGGAACCCATGTTTTTTTGTCATATGGATCGAGATCTCATGAGATTTCATTTTCCAAGAAATCAAACCAGGGGCGAAAAACGGAAATTCTAATAAGTAAGTGTCAAAGTTACCCCATTTCTCATGTTGACATTATCCCACACATCGACGTTACACCCCTTTGCCCTTCATAAGACAACTACAGTAATTACAAACCTTCGCTAAACTTGGGCTTTGGTGCCATCTCTAGTCTGATTCCTGTGTCCTATATGATACCCTGCTTTTTCTTCAGATCCCTACTACACTTATCAAAAACAATAATTCAGTTCATAAATCGGATCAATTCATGAACCTGAGCCTTCAGTTGGTTCAGGCTTGGGCTTTGTTGTTTGTATGATTCCAATTTCAATTCGAATAGTCTTTTAGTTTAGTCCTTTTCTCAGGTCCAAATTGATTTTATACAGAATAAAAGTATTCACCTATACTTAATTATCACCTACATCGATGTAATGTGTGATGAAACATAAGAAGTTCAACAATATTTGAAGAAATTTATTTTATTTTCACGCTCCAAAATTTGAAAATTTCTACTTATGGTATCAAACATTAGTTTTATCAAATAAATTAAACTTCTGGTTTTTCTAACTAAAATAAATTTTCAGACAGAAATAGTACCCTTGCCAAATAAAATGTAAAAAATATACTTTACTGCTCGATCAGGTGTGCCTTAATATCGTATAACCGCAATTATAAAAATGTAAACTCACAAGGTCATGTCTGCTGACAGCATTAGAATTAAATACAAAAATGGCTTTTTGGAAATCTCTTCTAAATCGGAGATTATGTCATATTCCTGGACACTATTTCAGTTAGTACTTTAAATGTTACTGTCCCGTGTAATATTCTACTATATAAGGTGCAAAATTAATAAGTGTTACCTCCATATCCAACGAAACTGACGAAATGCGATTTACTGGGCGATAATATGTGAAATTTCTCATGCTTTGGAAAATAGTGGTGGGACTCGCCACCAAAATCTCTACTCGAGTAGAATGATAAATTTGACGATCGAGTAGACGATTTTGGCGATTATTTTTTTAAAAAATTGAGAAAATTAGAACCTGGAAAATCAAGGCACCATTCAGTGATGTAGTTCTGAATGGATTGAGTTCCGTTTTGGATGTTTTAGACGCACATTTACCGTATATTAGCAATGATATAAGCCTTTTATGGATTTTTTCTACTTTGAAATTCCCACTTCCGTCAAAATACATATGCGCATGCGCATACGATAAACCGGATATAAACAAACATAAAAGCAATGAATACGATTCTCATACTTTTTCTCATCAACTGACAATTAAATCAACAAAACAATCTGCAGAATATAGTCAAAAGTATGTAATTTATTAGAAAAACGTAAAGGCAGCTACAATCCTTGCTAAATCGTGAGTATGGAGGGTAAATCGCGATTTTTCTCAGAAATTTTCAGGATCACGATTTTCAAATTTTCACTCGATTGATCGTTTTTCTAGGCTCATTCGAGTTCTAGTCGATTACTTGAGTCACTCGTTACACCACTAGAAATGAAGGATTGGCTTGTAGGGTCCCAACTGATATTCTGCCGTATATGATTTTTCAACAAGAAAATGCAGCAAACTCCTCGAGTCGAGGTCTCCAAGTCAAAAAATGCCTGACCCTCTCATATATCTGTTGATTATCCCTGTTTTTAATTGATTCAAGAGCGTTGCACTGAACGAACCTATATTCCTATTTGTTTAGTTGTTGGTTGGGTAACATGTTTATGACGTCACAAATGATGTGAAGAATCTTTAAACCAATCAGTGAAGTCTATATTAATTGTTTGTTTAGTTGTTGATGTGGCAATATGTGTCTGACGTCACGGGTGATTGCATCATATTCCCGTCACGCCATTTTACGACATTGCATAATTTTAGCTGAGGAGACCTCGAAAAAAATGTGCCCAATATATTGCTTTAAATAATGTTTTGGACATAGTGCGCTATTATGAAATATCATTCATCTATTATAGGTAAAAGGAGTCTTCTCTCTGAGGCATATCTCTGTAATGATGCATGGCTTGCCAGATTGAAGTCACCTGCCTTACAGAAACTTGATCCAAGTAAGTATTTTACCCAACACCTGTCTTTCCAAAATTTTACAACGATCTCCCTAGGATTTTTTCTCAGGTGCGTGTGGGCGTGCGTGATTTTTATCATTTTCAAGTAGGTGCAAATGAATTTTCATGTGGGTGCAGGCCTATTTTCAAAATCTCAAGTGAGTGCTGCACCCACTTGGTTTAATGCTGGGGAGATTATAAGATGATTACGGTTTATAGGCATATTTTGCCTGTTTAAGGTACAGCTGGAAAGTAACATTTTGGTAAAAAATTGCTATACCAGCACATGTTATTTTCTGGTTCAAAGTATGAAGGCATGTGTGTATTTCCTTGCTTTTTTCAGGAAAGCATCATTACACTGTCTACTTTTAGTAAACCTGGAAACAGGTCAGTGGTAAATCCTGTGTTGTCTGGAAACTTTGAAAGAAAATTTGGAAAAATAGAAAATGTGAAATATCAGAATTTCCTGGAGTTCCCATTGAACTGCTACCAGATATTCTAAAAGAAGACAATGTAATGATACTTTCCTGAAAAAAGCAAGGCAATATTGACACATGCCTTCTTTATTTTGTACCAGAAAATAACATGTGCAGGTATAACAATTTTTTACCAAAATGTTACTTTCCAGCTGTACCTTAACTAATCAATACTTAAGGTTAGTAACGATGTATAAAATAATAGTCCACTGTATAATCATATTTCATTGGGTGATTGTACCAGTGGGAGTCCGATCTGTTTTGGAACTGATTAACACTTTGGGCATTTACTACCCATTCTGATATACAATTCCATTGTTGTACCACTCTCTGGCTAAATGTATGCTGTCTTTTGGATGTTTTACAATGTGACTTTAATAGATACTGGGTGTTACATCTTCGCGCGCGTTGTGGTAACTCTTGCGGGAGTAGACCAGGAAAATGTAGTTCTGTATTCACATTTTAAAGGTTATTAATGAACTTGTATGTCTCTAATCATATCTCCTCTGAGTTGTCTAAATGCAAGTGTTGTCATATCTAGGACCATGGGCTTTCAATGAAGCCCATGCTAGGACCTAAGACGTTCAGGGTTTGAGTGTGCCCTCAGTGATGGAATTATTTTTGTCGCTCTTTTTTGTACATTCTCAATGATTTCAATATCCTTCTTTAGATATGGATTCCAAACTGCATTTGCAGCTAATTTAGGTCTCACTAGTCCATTGAACAATAACCTAAAAGAGTCAAAGTCCCAATATTTGAAAGATCATTTTATCATGTATACCCAGGGTTTGAATTGCTTTATTTGCTTCTGATTGTCATTTTATCATTCTTGCTATTGTTTCGCAAGGTATAATCACATTCTGCATTTCTCCTTCCTATTGTAAATGCACACTGGCGGATCTGGGGGGCCCAGGGGCCCACCTCCCCCCCTTAGGTGGGCCCAGAAAAAAAATTGGCCCCAAAAAAGGCCTTAGGGCCCAATAAGTGGGCCTTTTGATCATAAATGGGCCTACTAAGGCCTTATTTTTAACTTTAGGCAAAATTTTGAAGAAAATGGGCCTCAAAATTTGGGCCTACTTTTTAGTTTTAGTGGCCCAAAATTTTTTCTAAGACCAGAATTTTGGGCCCCCCCCCCTTGTTGATTCCCAGATCCGCCCCTGATGCAAGACTGAACACTTGCTTGTATTCATTTTTAACTGCCATTTACTGTAATTCACTGACATCTGCAGTTTTTTACATTATTTACAGTTATACACCCATTCTTCTTATCAGCCTGGTGTATCATACCAAAGAAAGGTCAATAAGTTATTATTGTCAGCTTGGAGTCTCTGATCTGCATATTTCTAGATTTACTGTTTGTCGGATTTATATTTTCATTGATGTGGCTTGCTATGAATGCTAGGATTGATTAAGCTCTTGGTGTGCTAGGTAAACAAGATGGCTTTTTTATTGAATTTTAAGAAACAAATTCTATGCTATAAAAGTCCATGTGAAGTATGGCAAGTGATTTTAGATAGTCATATCTTTAACCACGAGTACTTTCTGGGTATAAATGCAGTGTTTTTTATTAAAACAATATGTTTTCTTTCAAGCGAAGTACCCATAATGATAAAAATATCAATCAAACAATTCGAAAATTATTAATAGGGACCCCATGTCAACATTTTTTTCAAAATGTTGAATCTATTTACTCAAAAGTGGATCTTCTTTTCTGGTTTTTATTGCTTGAAAAGATTATTCAACAAGAGATCTAACATTTCTTTAAAAGTAGAATGGTATTGAAAGTCTAGTTTTGAAGATATCTATTTTCGATGACCAAAATTATGCTGAAAACAATGGATAGCACGAGTTTTCCCTATGGGAAAATCATATGGGATATGTTTTTTTTAACTTTAACGCATTTCAATACACGTCGCCTTTTCAGAAATTGTTAATATATATAATTTTTCAATATGTTCAAATTGAGAAAAACAAGATCCTCTTTTTAGAAAATGAAAAAAGTGCCAGGTGGGATCCTAATCCATTATTTTTCAGAGAGTTGGATTGATATTTTACTACCATGGGGACTTCCCTTGAAAGAAAACATATTGTTTTATAGAAACCAATGTATTGTATTGTATTGTATTTTGCTTACCACCAATGAAGGTGAGCAATACCTCTTGGGTATGTCGTAATTTACGTAATTAACCTGGAAGATAGACCCAGATCAAATCCGGGACCTGTTGCGTAAGAGGTACATGCGCTACCGCTGAGCTACACGATGACCAGACTTGATGGCCAGAAAGTACATGGTGAAATATATGACTGTCTAAAATCACTTGCCGTACTGCACATGGATCTTTGTATCAAGACACAGAAGTGTGAAACTGTCCAATGAAAGTTTCATTTTTCTCAAGAAAAATAAGTATAGTGTAGTATGTTTCTTTCAGATGAACTGGTACCTAAGCTGCATGAAAAACTTGACAAAGAAGCTCAGATCTGCCCCCTGGATTTTGATCTGGTAAGACTTTGATTTGCAGTGTGAAAAACTTAGTAAAATGGATCTTAATCTTATTTTCTTTTTAAAGACAGAAACTTTTATTATCATACTTTCATATTTATATTACCATACTTTCATATTTATATTACCATACTTTCATATTTATATTACCATACTTTCATATTTATATTACCATACTTTCATATTTATATTACCATACTTTCATATTTATATTACCATACTTTCATATTTATATTACCATACTTTCATATTTATATTACCATACTTTCATATTTATATTACCATACTTTCATATTTATATTACCATACTTTCATATTTATATTACCATACTTTCATATTTATCATGCAATATAAAACTAAATATGTCTGACATACTCAATGTCATCAACACATGCTATCAGAAAAGAATTAATGAAGCCATTTGATTATCTAATTTCCCCCACTAGTGTCAAACAAACTTCCCAAAGTTTATGTATTTTATTGTATTATATACACCCTTATTTAAACAGTGTAGTGTTGTAGTTGTTTGTATTATCATCTAATATTGTAGATTTTAGCTATACTCATGTACATTGTTTTTGTGGTAATGCAATAAATAAATTATTAATTTTTTTAATTTAATATTTTCAGTTGGCTAATCGCCTACATGAGCTAGAGGGCACAATGTTACAGTATGGGGAAAGCATCATTACAAGGTAATTATGTAGGGATTTAGGAAAATTAATCAATAAATCAATCATTTTAAAGGGAACATTTGTTCTAAATGCTCGTTTTGCCCCTGGTTTTTGGAGATATTAGAATCCCTAGATATTCTTTCAGCAGGAAATATATAGGCAGAGAAAAAGATGAACATGTATTCAAAAAATGGACAAGGGTATTTAGACTAAAAACAATAAACATGTATGTATGTATGTATGTATGTATGTATGTATATTTATTTATTTAAGTGCCTCGTATAGAATACCCAGCCTATTTTAGGCTTATGGGGCACATTGTACAATATATTTGAAAACAATATTATAATAAGATTATTTAAACGAAGCTTGCTCTTTTGATAAGAGCAGCATTCAGGAATTTTCCAGTATGGCGCACTAATCTAAAGTCATGTAATAAAAGTTTCAAAAGTTCATCATCAATAATAAGTTCTTGTTTTTGTAAAATACGTTTAACAGACAAAAATAAGTCTTCTCGTAGATTTTTATATGATGGGCATACTAGTAAAAAGTGGAACTCGTCCTCAATAATGGATATATTATCGTTCTTACAATGTAAGCAAAGTCTCTGGTCAACTGGGGTGGATCTATATCTTCCAGTCTCCAGCATTAAAGGTAATGTGCCTGATCTTGCTTTTGCAAGCAATGATCTGAATGTCCTTGGTAAACAGATCTTGACATAGTCTTCTGTTTCAAATGATGTTTTAAATGTCCTATAAGTCCTTAGTTTTGGCATATTAGCAATCTTAAGTTTCCATTCTTCGATGTATCGTTGCAGTTCCGCTGTTTTAACAGAATCGAGGATGAGTGAACTATCTCCAAAGTGTCTCGTTTCATATTCACGTTGTAAATTAGCAGATATAAATATTTCCCTTACATCCTTGCACCAACATTTGTGTCCTAAGATAGCATTTTCATAATCAAAGTCGAAAATTCTTCTAGTCAGCCTATCTCTAGGCATTTTGCTTAGTCTAATAAAGAGTCTCACCATCTCCAATCGGTGTCTGATGTTAGGCGGTATCCATCCCATATCACCGTAAATTGCTGGAAGGGGAGCGTATTTACCCAGGCCAAGAAATGTTCTCATTGCTCGATTTTGTACTAGCTGTGGTTTGCTAAATTCCTTATATCCCCAAACTCCTGATCCATAGTCCATGATCGGGGCAATAGCACTGTCGTATATCTTAGTATATGTGCTAAAGTTTAATCCATTTATGGAAAAATGTTTGCTGATAAGTCCACCAAGTGCACGACCACTGGATTCAGCTAATGTTGTTGCAGTTTCGGTGTAATCCAGTGTCTCGTTTAAGATAAGACCGAGATAACGATACGATTTTGTTATCACTAAATTAGAATTTCCAAACGTGAAATTAAAATCAGTTTTTGGCCGTGCAGCCCGTCTGAAATGTGTTACTTGGGTTTTCTCTGTATTTACAGATAGACGCCATTTCGTTGTCCATACGTACATTGTATCTAACATTAATTGTAAATCCTGTTCCGTTGACGCAATGAACACCATGTATGTATAATTGTATATTGCAGGGGTTTCACTGGAATTTCTCACAACAGGCTAGATAAATGAAAACAAGCAAATTTAATGGAAATCATAAATTAAACATGAAAAAGTCCTTAAAAACAACAGGCGATTTTGTGAGAAAAAATGATGAACATCGCCTGTTGCCTGATATTGTATGTTTATTTATCTATTTAATTATCTATAATTTACTTTTTACTTGACATTGAATTAATGAAATTATTCCAGGTACAGAAAGTGTTACCAGGCCAGAAATGTTCGTCCATCAACTAGTCACACAATCATTAGAGCATACATGGAGATGCAGAATATAGAAAAACTACTAGAAATACTCAAGGATAAGGTATTAACTAACTTTTTAACAGTTTATTACCAATGTTGTAAATCATATATGCCCCATGCTGTCATTCTCTCAGTGCCAAAGGTAGGATTGAAACCTCTGCCATCTTTTGGTATATCAAGGAAACTATGATATATTGGCGTGATTGGTACTGTCATAGCTTGTAGTGGTGTCAATTAACTGCTTGAGCATTAACCGGTTAACCGGGTGTTTTTACCGGTTAAAGTCGGTTAACCGGCGTGAAATTTGAACTGATAATGTATCACATGTATGAGTAGCTCATATGAAACTGACGCTTTAAAAACAAACAGATTAACATGCAAAGTAAGCGCGGGAAAGCAATGTGGCAGGGATTAAAGTTGCTAATTGGATGTTTGTAAGGAGTTATCGAACTTATGACATGTAGGAGTAGCTTACGTGAAACTGACACTTTAAAACCAAACAGATTAGCATACAATATAAGCGCGGGAAATAACAGAATTATACACGGTCAACTAACCACCCATAAAAACACAGACCGGTCAAGGCATTATCGGCGGTTAACCGGTTAACCGGTTAATACTTGACACCTCTAATAGCTTGTACTTTTCAACATTAGCAATTAGTTAGCCTTGCCCAAGTCGGTATTTTTTACTTATCTGATCTTGAATTATTACCGCCTTGTACAATTGAATACATCATCTCTGATACTATGATAAGTCATTCAGCGGTTTCGAGATTTCCATAATTCCTACGCTGTCAGGGGTATCGCGAAACCATATTGATTGACAGATCGCATGGAAATCGACGTGTGACTTCTGGCTGATTGACCAATCAAAACGTTTTCAGTTAAACAAAGCAAACTACCCGTTTAAGTTGAAATTCAATGATCTGATCATGTATTTCTTCAGAGTTACAATATATTATGTAATTAAATGTACATTGGAATGTAAGCAGTCATTAATAGAAATTAAATCATGCGATCCTACGTTGATTTAAATTGAATTTGCGATGAAAATGCACGAAGACCGAGTCCATGTTATGTAGTCGTCGATCTAATTCACTGGTGATCCACTCGATTACGCTGGTTACGAAACGGTTAGTTTTGGTAACAAAATGTCGGAACGTCGAAGGTAGGATTTTTCTCTTTTCTTTATTTCACACGTTGTAGGCAGAATTCCCACGACATTTTTTAATCATATGTTTAAGAAAATGTACATATGTGCGAACAAATAGTTCAGAAGACAACAGAATCGTCGATTTAATTCTTCACTTTAGTTACATAAACGGTTTTTTCGAAAAACAGTTAAGATCTGCACTTTTAACCCAAACCATTTATGTAACTTAAGTGAGGAATTAAATCGACGATTCTGTTGTCATCTGAGCTATTTTTCGCAAACATGAACATTTTCTAAAACATATAATAGTCATATACGTTTGTGAGAAAAAATGTCGTGGGGATTCTGCCTACATCGCGTGAAATAAGGAAAAAAGAAAAATCGTACCTTCGACGTTCCGACATTTTGTTACCAAAACAAACCGTTTCGGTAACCAGCGTAATCAAGTGGATCACCAGTGAATTAGATAGGTAATGTATATAATGACTATTTACGATGGTGACATCCATTAGCTAACTCTTATTTTTTACATTTAATGATGAAAATGAAAACATCGAAATAGACAGAGCAATAACTCATTTGTTCAACTATTTTTGCTGATTAATTTGACAAGCTGCACACCTTCCTTTTGAAAGTGAGGAGTCGTGGGTTTGATCCCCACTAGACATGGACTGACTTTTTCACATCAGCCCTTAGCGTAGAATTTCATTCTGTGTTTTTACTAACTAATCAATTTTTAAAGATTTTTATTCAACATTGTGTTAATGGTGATTTAGCCCAGCCTTTTTCAAAAAAGTTAAAAATCCTTGGAAATTGAATAAAATTGAATAACTGTGTAAATCAAGGTTCTACTCGAAAATTATTCACGACTCAAATACGAGTATATCATCTGTTTTGTAGATCAACAATGGTGTTTTCTGCGACAATTACTCGGGAAATATGCTAATGGACCACTTTATCAAACAGGAGAACTGGGATGGTAAGTTTGATTTTAATCCAGTGTATTTACCTTAGTGTAATGACCCTCGATAGCGTGTCTGAACTACAGTCTCGGCTGTAGTGGCTAGCCCCTTTAGTTAAAGCAGAAGAGTGTCAGATTTGTGAGTGGAAGGTCCTGGATTCGATTCCCGTATGAAGCATTGAATTTAGTACACTCTCTTTCATGTCTAGTATCTGGCTCTTTACCTGGATTAGCATGCCCAGGGTCGTTACACTCGCATCAATAAAAAAAAAATCCTTGTATTTGTCCTCTCATTTTCTATACTATGTAATGCCATCTGCAGTGTTGGGTTGGACTGATTTTCACACGAGTCTAGCGTATGACTTCATTCTGTTTTCTCACCCTTGAAATATCTATTATCTCATATGCCATCTATTTTACTTTATAAAGTCCATGTACATGAAAATAAATGTCATCTGTGCATTCTAATCTGACAGGCTAATGTCTGATTGATGTTAAACTTCTGTTCAAAACTTCTTTTTTCAGGGTCACTACTTTTATGAATACTGTACTTGAATAAGTAGGTTATAACCAAAAAACATTTGATTGGTGGTTTACATTTAGCTAAAACATTAAAGGCGTTCTATGTAGTTTTTCTTTATTAGATATTTGCTTGATTTTGGTCATTCCTAACTGAGGCACTTATAGTTTAGGATCTTATGTTTAAAGTTAGATTGATTATCCTCGATCAATCAGGTTTACTTATCTATAGTCAATTAATTTTAGTTGTTAAAATACAGTAAAGACTGTCAATTGAAACACTTCCCAGGACTGTAGCCACGATTCGCCAAGGGGGTTCACTTTTTAAAAAATTCCAGGGGGAGTTCACTTTTGACAACGTTGGCCCAAAAATGGCCAAAATCACTTGAAAATTGCTCAGAATGATGAAAAACTGCATGATTTTGAAAGAATTTTGGCCAGGGGGAACCCGAACCTCCTCGCTACAGGCCTGCGTCCATAAGTGGAACATATTGGGACCCATTGACTTAATCTGTTAAAGTGGAACAACTCCCTAGGGGAACACTTTTGTTGTCCGAAGGTGTTCCTTTTACATAGTATTTACTGTAGAACTATTTAAAGCCTAACCTTTGACTTTGGTCTCATGTACCCCATATAAAAAGCACCCATCACCAACAGACCGTAATGCAATCAATTTGAAATTCTATTCGCATAAAATGATTCATATAACTCAGGTCCTTGTAATCAAATAGGGGAGTTGTTGTTCTAGATTAAAGATCAAAATTATCTCAATTTATCAGAATAAGATATAGTATGTGAATCATAAGCACATGAGCAAGCTGTTCAAATTCATGTTCCTCTGACTTGAGGAATGGAAATAGTCAAGACATCAACAGTCAGAAGATGTCAACACTTGCAATATGTCATCATATAAAATATGTCAACAGTTAAAAGATGTCAATATTGAAGATGTGTCAGCAGTCAAAATATGTCAATAATAGAAAATGTCAATGTTCAAACCTACCACTGTTTTGTGAAATCTTACAATGCAATTTAACAATAACCCAAAAATGAATTATTTATTTCATGACATTCTATTTCCGTGACAGAACATATGTAATATGCATATACAGTTTATATAAAAATTAAATAATTTGAATGTGTATACAGAGATTTCATTGTAATTTTGAAGAAAAATGCTCTCAGCCCAGTACAGTTTAACAAAAATACAATAATATTACAATAAGCTATAAACAATCACATTAAACAATAACTTTTATATTGTGTTAATAAATTAAGGAATAAATAATGATAGGCCATTTAATATGGTGAAATTCAGCACGAGTTGGACAGAATGTTATACAAAGCACGAACCAAAGATGGGTGCATTTGTACTGGCATTCTGTCCAGAATGAGTGTAGAATTTCACCATATTGAATGGCCTGTCATTTTTTATTCCGATTCTAACATAAAAAGGAAAACCTTGTACAGAGTATTGGGGATTTATGTCAATGAAATAACCAAACTGTTATTCTTAAACATGTTCTTCAGGTTGGATAATCAAATCACAAAAAAAAAATTTCTTTTCTTTTTAAATAAAGGTTGTGAAAAGAAGGAAAATATATTTTTGCAAACTGTTATTTTCGCCATTCCCAGGTGTGACGTCATAATACAACACAATACATATACATAGATTCCTGGAAGCAGATTAATAGAGCACAGTCGTGCATGTATGGAGAAATAATGAATGTTCATTATTGGCTATGCTGCATTCTGATTGGTTTAGAAATTCAAATAAAGCACGGTCATGTTTGAATAGGTTAATGTTGAATTTCAGCATATTATACTTCTTTCAAAATATATATTGCACTTCTTTGAACAAATTTTGATGGCTACTTTTTTGTGGTTGAGGTTGAGGTCATATTTGTCATTTTTGGATTTTTGAGTGAAGTAAAAATAAAAAGAGCCTTGTCTTGTTTTCTCATAAAATTGTGCCAGAAAAAAATGTAACGGAATGTAGGATACTAGGTAGGTTGAATGAAAGTTCACGAGTTCATTACGTTCAAAATTTAGAATCAAGTTTTTGAGACAGAATGATTGCTCCTTGAGAACAATTTCATACTGCATTAAAAGATTGTAAATGTCTCTTTGAGATTTAAATTTTTTACGAATGATGTTTATTGGGTGTCAAAACATATTTGCTTACTTCATATTGATATGGTTTAATTATCAATAATGCTCTCCGTAAAAAGTGCAAATATTGTACTGAACAAATATTGTACTATGTATTATTGTATCATGCAAATATTGTACTGTACAAATATTGTATTCTGCGGGTTTCTGTCAGATCCTCAGTCACATAGTATCGAAATTCTACCATGCATTGGATTTTGAAAAATAGGCATATTTTGACCAAATATGGCTTAAATTATGAAAAAAGAATTTTGCACCCACTTGAGAAGAAATTCTGGGGAGAACACTGCGAGAAACCAATGTTACGCCTCATTAGAAATTCAAACATGACTGTGCTCTATTCGAATTTCTCAACCAATCAGAATGCAGCATAGCCAATATAGAACGTTCTCTAATTCTCCATAGATGCATGACCATGCTCTTTTCAATCTGCAATTTGCATTGTTTTGAGTGATGTCACATCTCAGCTGCACATCTGGGGCTCTGTCCGGGGATAGCTGTTCTTTTTTACTCCCTCCGTAACTACTGTAACTATTTAACTATGGCTGACTTCAAGTTTATACATCGTATAAAATCTAAAACGGGGAGTAAAATAGAACAGCCCAAACAAATTCTAAAAATTTTCCGGCCGACTTCAGAATCTTGACAGCATGCGTATTCTTCCTTCATGCCCGTTCCACAGACACGGCTTTTACTAATTCACTCACCTTCGGTTCGTGCTTTGTACAACATTCTGTCCAACTCGTGCTGAATTTCACCATATTGAATGGCCTATCATTATTTATTCCTTAAATGAATGAATACATCAATCAAGTCTAACAGATAACATAGAATCAAAATTCTACCATGCATTGGATTTTGCATGTTTAATCTCATTTTCATCACAAACTGTCGTCATCGTATAAGTCTGTTCTTGACCACCATCTTGAGTAGATGATGTTTTACTTGTCGATCTCACGTAGCCTTTATTAATGCCCTTATTTGAGCATTGGAACATTTTCTTCAGTTGCGCTCTGAATCTTCCACCGAAGAAAAAATAAACGAGAAAATTAACTGAAGAATTTATAATGACCAACAGATTCGAGACTAACATTAGCATAACCAGAGCAGTCGAGTTGTTATCTGTAAAGCTCTTAGGTGCAATTGCGTCTTGAAAGTTCGTAACTGGTGATAATGTCCCACATAGGAAGAATACTAGAACGATACAGAGGCATATTTTCGTGACTTTTCGTTCCCTCATTTGTGTTGTAGACATCGATGGCATTAGTTGCGTTTCTTTGTTTAAGGCCAATATTATGCGTATATTCAAAATCAGGAGAAGCATCAGGGGAATACAAAACAATAAAAGAAAGTACAATATGCCACAGTATAAGTATCGGTATACTTCGTTTGCTCCAACGATTGATTTTTCGGGAGATGTATATTCCGCCAGTCCATCTTTGTTAACCTGAAGATATTCAAAAAACCTAGGAATATTGTACAGCATACATCCTATTGTAATGCAAATGCAGGCTATCCGAGCAGTTTTTACTGTACATACACTTTTAGCTCTAAATGGATTACAAACTGCATAATAACGATCAAATGAAATAAAAACTGTGAGCCAAACACTCGACATCTGGGCAGCCATGGCAACGGGCCAAATAAATGGAACGTTCACCATTTTTGCCATGTTGATGGCAACCTCTTGGTTACCATATGTCATCATGAGTGAGAATATTACTTGAATCTGCATAGCAGTTACCAGAAAAATTGTATCGCAAACAGCCAGACATCGGAGTAGATAAGATGTTGACGAGTCTCGTTCGCGTGACAAAATAGTGAACGATAACATATTTCCCACAATTCCAAATACTCCAATTATAGCCGGAAAGTATATACTGAAGAGAGTTATGGGTAATGCCTCCTTTGGATATGTTGTGGCATTTGATGTCAGGTTGACATCATTTGATGTCATGTTGACATCATTTAAACTCATATTTATGTCTGTTGTTTGGTCCATTTCAATATTTTATTACTCCTTTATTGTCTGTCAAAGGTCCTGTTTCTGAAAGTTACGTGTTTTGAATATTAATCTAAACCAATCCCTATTATTTAAAGGGACATCTTTTTCGTACAGTATGTTTGTTCCTATCTATCCATATTAAAGTTCCTTAAAGGCTCTTGCTTCTGATAAAGATATGAATCTGATTGCATTAATGTTTTTTCTTCCAGTAAAATAGTGATACTCATTAATTAAAGTTTATGTCCATTTCAAGGGGCCTCATTTCTCGTAGAATATCATTTTGTGATAATCCATATTTTTGTTGTAACTCATTTCAAAAATGTTCAGAAAATCCATCATATTTTGAGTTCAGTTTTTGGCTCCTTTAAATCATTGTATTTTAAATAGACTCCTCCTTCACTTAAAAATAGCTGACAGTGAATTCTATTTGAATAGTGATAGCGTTGACAGCGTTCAGCAATTATCAGATATTTTGATGTTCTCTCTCTCTCTCTTTAGTGTTTTATTAAGTACATGTTCTAAAAATAAAGATTCAGATTCAAATTTCTAACTGTAGAAGGTATATCTACAGTAATATGATGTGTGTTAAGCTAGCAATGTGAGAGCCAAGGTAGATTTCTGCACACGTGTATTAATTTTGTCAGTCCTAAATCATGTAAATTGTCCCTCCAGGTTGGTGATATATATACTTATTAAGAATATCAAATCAAATCTTATTCTTATGGCATTCTGTCGTTATATCAGTTCTTTGCTGATAATGTTAATCTAACAATATAAGACTGTCTTACTACTCTACTGTCTTCTGTGATTCCTACACTGTTCCTTCTGGAAGTTCTTCAGTTATATCAGTTCTGTATGTGCATATAATATTACAATGCTGCTCTTTGAGACGCTATTCAGAGCAGGAATCCTATAAATTAATGCTAACTTTACATTTAGGACAGATTTCCTCGTAACTCTCAATTTCTTGTGTTTTACCTCTGTCACTGTGTTCGACTCCTGTCCAAATGCCTACTAGTTTTTTTGATTTAGTGGCCCTTATAGCTTCTAGTTCTTAATTTGGTGAATCGATTACAATTGTTCTTTGTCAGCACCATTCTGAAGGTCAAGTGTTCTTACCTGAAGATAAAAATATTCTCCCGTAAGGAATATGCCATTTGGGCCATGTTTTAAAACTCAAAATAGAGTGGAAAAGAGTGGAATTAGCAAGGAATAAACTAAACAGACATGTAGTTAATACTCCAAATTGTACATAAATGCAAGAAAATCAGACACTTCATTCAAATTATAAAGAGAAATTAAGTATAATGACTAGCAGACGTCTTTTTATGCCGTGGTAAGTTAAAATTAATAAGATATTAAACTGAAGTATGATGCCCTGTTTAGAAGTCAAGTACTCTGTAATGTGTAAAACAAACTTGTCCAAATTTGTTATTAATTCGGTCAGCCTTTTTGAATCTTTAATGAATATTTGTTTGTAATTACAGGGTAATATATATGAAAACATGTTTGTCATACTTTAGACATGTGATTTGCAGTTGAAATCGCATTTACCAACTAGGCTAGCTTTTTTGAAATATTCTGTTTCTGCAGAAAATGGTTGTTTCAAAAGTCTGTCAATTTTGAAAACTTTGAGGTCAAAGTTATAAATACTGAGCTACTTCTTATTAATCATATTGCAAAACAGCTGAGAGTTGTTTCTACTAGAATTATGGCTACACAAAACTAGAAACAAACAAATAAAGAAAATAAACTAAAACCAAAGTCCTGATACAAACATGTTCATAGATAATTTGTTTTTATTCTGTTTATTTTTGACAAATAAATTGTTGTTTCTTAAACTTCCGTCATTTACAAAGTAGCTTTGTAATTATGATTGAAATGAAAATTATGTTTTAAATAACTCTTATCTAATCATTACATGTATATATCACACTTTATAATTATGAGTTAAAACATTATTTAAAAAAGCAGATAAAGAAAATTTGATTTATTATCTATATGACACATTCCTGTTCAAAATATAAAATATAAGTCCTTTTAGCACTTAAATATGTCATGATGTTTTTGTGTTTTTGAAAAATATGAATTTATACGATTCAATACAGTACATGTACATGCTTTTCTATTCTTCATTCCTTATAATAATTTCACTTAATTTCACTCATGTATCAGCATATTTAAAGAACAGTCTTCATTACAACATGAACAAGTTTTTTTTACCTTATAGGCTCCATTTAGTTCTTCTAAACAGCATTTTAATAGAAATTAACACATAAATAAGAAAGGAGTATGGTTGTTTTACATGTGTGTTGCCTACTGAATTTGAACTTTGGACCATAGTACAGTGATACCACAAGAAAGATTGATGTGCTAGTGTTTACCATTGAGCTTTGTTTTATTCGTTTACGACATCTTTAAATGAAACCATGAGGATGTTTTTATCTTTACATTGAAAGTGAAATGTGCCTATTTTTATTTCAATTTTAAATCTGTAAGCAGGTCTCATTGTTCAATATCAGGGGCGGATCTGGGTAAACCAACAAGGGGGGGGCCAAATTTCAGGTCATAGAAAAAACGTCCGCCCCTAAAACCTAAAAGTGAGCCCAAATTTTGAAATTTTGAGGCCCATTTTCTTCAAAATTTGGCCTGAAATTAAAAAAAATAAGGCCTTAAAAGACCCAGTAATGATTAAAAAGGCCCACTTTTTGGGGCATGAAGGCCTTCTTTGGCCCATTTTTTTTTTGGGCCCAATTTTTTTTTCTGGGCCCACCCAAGGGGCCAGGGTTGTACTGGGAGGTTCAGGATGCACAGGGCTTACAATTTAGAGTATTCATTGCATGTTTATTTACAAATACCTTTCTCACCCCCCCCCCTCTTTTCTCCCATAACTTGGAGAATGAAACCTGTCTAGTAGAATACCTCTATAAGTGGAACAATTTTCACAATACATCCCATGAACCATTGATCTCATGATGATTTAGCCTCTATAAGTGGAACAATTTTCACAATATATCCCATGACCTATTGAGCCTCTATAAGTGAAACACAAGCAGTTTTAGTCAAACCTAGGGTTTTCCACAATTGAACATGTGCTAAGTACTATATTTCAATTAAAAGGTGGCTCTGTTGTATTTCAAGATGGTTTAAAGATAGCAGCACAGACCTAAGGTCATTTAAATAGGTGTTACTCTATTTCAATTAAAAGATGGCTCTATTGTATTTCCAGATGGCTTAAAGATAGCAGCACAAACCCAGGGTGTTCAATTTAAACATGTGTTACTATATTTCAATTAAAAGATGGCTCTATTGTATTTCCAGATGGTTTAAAGATAGCAGCACAAACCTAAGGTCATTTATATAGGTGTTACTATATTTCAATTAAAAGATGGCTCTATTGTATTTCCAGATGGTTTAAAGATAGCAGCACAAACCTAAGGTCATTTAAATAGGTGTTACTATATTTCAATTAAAAGATGGCTCTATTGTATTTCCAGATGGTTTAAAGATAGCAGCACAGACCTAAGGTCATTTAAATAGGTGTTACTCTATTTCAATTAAAAGATGGCTCTATTGTATTTCCAGATGGTTTAAAGATAGCAGCACAAACCTAAGGTCATTTAAATAGGTGTTACTATATTTCAATTAAAAGATGGCTCTTCTGTTTTTCCAGATGGCTTAAAAGTAGCAGAACAAACCTAAGGTGTTCCATTTAAACATGGTGTTACTATATTTCAATTAAAAGATGGCTATATTGTATTTCCAGATGGCTTGAAAATAGCAGCACAAACCCAGGGTGTTCAATTTAAACATGTGTTACTATATTTCAATTAAAAGATGGCTCTTCTGTTTTTCCAGATGGCTTGAAAATAGCAGAACAAACCTGGTGTTACAAACATGGTGTTACTATATTTCAATTAAAAGATGGCTCTATTGTATTTCCAGATGGCTCTATTGTATTTCCAGATGGCTTAAAGATAGCAGAACAAACCTAAGGTGTTCCATTTAAACATGGTGTTACTATATTTCAATTAAAACATGGCTCTATTGTATTTCCAGATGGCTTAAAGATAGCAGAACAAACCTAATATAAGGTCATTTAAATAGGTGTTACTCTATTCAATTAAAAGATGGCTCTATTGTATTTCCAGATGGCTTAAAGATAGCTGCAGAATTCATGTTACAAGAAGACATTGATCATCCAAGCACCTGGCTTTTAGCATTGTATACTTGCCACATGCGACGCAAGTTCCCACTGCCACCACAAGAGGACGCTGCTGTGGAGAGTGACGTAAGTTGCAATTTTGTTAAACATTTTACATAAAAAAATGAGAAAATATTGATAGCTCTGGTTGGTCGGATCTCCAAAACAACTGCCTAAAATTTTAAGTTGGTATAATCATGTATTTTATTTAACTGAACCCGCAACATAAGACACTTCACCATAGAAACTGCATTTTTGTTTGTTGTTGTTATGGCAACAGAGAGGGTAAGTTCAGGGGTAAAGCAAGAACATACAGCAACCTCTGGTTGATTGGATCTCTAAAACACAACTACCTGAACATAAGACACTTCACCATGGAAACGAACTATAACTATGTGTTTGTTTGTTGTTGTTAGGCAACAGGAGGTTAAGTTAGAAATGTTTTGAAAGTGAACTTAAACACATAACATTTTGTTGCCTGATTTGAGTATAACGGTATGAGGAAAGCAGTTTTCACTAGGTGTCTGTATGAAGGGAAAAATAATCTACGGCGGTCATGATAATTAGGTGTTCAAATACTCCCAAAAACATGGATCTGAATCTCTAATATTTGACTGATATCTCTGATATCAGGCATCCAAATGCATTGTAATTTTTTCAATGCAGAGAATGATTGCTTCAAAGGAGCATCAAATAAAAGTACTCAATCACCATGCATTATTATTTTTAGGGAGAGGAAGTCTGGGTTAAAGTTCGATACTTAACAAACCCCTACTACGATGACCATTTTGACATTCCCCATGGTGACCTTCTTTTGGGGAAGACTCTCGCTTACCTGTGTCGTAAATCTGATGATGTCATCACCAGGAGCTATCAGCTGATTGGCTGGGGTCTTTACGAGAAGTTCGACAAGGGTCTGGCACTATTGGAAAAAATCATCAATGAGGAGAATTCTAGTTTGTTAGCGAGAGAAGCTGTAAGTATTAGTTATATTGTATTGTATTGCATTATATTATATCGTATTGTATTGTATTGCATAACATTGTATTTTCATGTCACCACCAAGAAAGTATGGCATATTATTATAGCCATTGTTTAAATGTATCAAGCATTTGTCATCATTAGTTAGACAGTAGTCTACAGGTGTAATAATAACATACCAGGCATTTTCATGTTACTGCCTTGTATTCATGGTATTTTATTGTATTGTTTTATATTGTATTGTATTGTATTTCCAGTTGGACACATTTAAGGCCAGCTTAGAAGGTGTTGATGTGCTTAAAGATGGCGAGGAAAGAGCTAAAGATCTGCCTCCAAAGCCAAGTGAACAAGAAAAACAAGAATTTATGGAAAGATTCCAAGTCAGTATTTCCATATTTTTAACCTTTTGATTCACAGTTCAAAATATTTCATATATGTTTGTAATTAAAGATGAGAAATTATGTATTCCAAGCATTTGGATTTTCCAGGCATTTTGGTCATTACAAATACTGCTGGTGGTTAATGCCAATGTATCATTATCAACGTAGAACACCGGAAGATTTAAGCAGCATTGAGAGTAAAAATGGTTTACTTTTTTATGTCATCATGTTCTAGATTGGGTCAGCGTTCAGTGGTTGGCATTCAACGATTGGTATTCAGTGTTTGTAACAAATGATGGGTGTTGACATTTTGCATGTTAATGCCTTCTCTTTTTATTATTTATATTTTTTACAGAAATGGGAAACCAGTTAAAGTACACACAAAATGATGACATCACGAACAGAACTGCTCAGTTGTTATCAATTTTCAGCATGAGAGATTAATTTTTTTTGTTCTGTTATCTTCTAGCCCGTTCCATATCTTTGAAAATGTGTATTCATCGCGAAGAACAAATTAATTGAAATGAATAATTTCTTTTTTTAAATATTTCAGGTATTGGAGACAAAGCTTCAATCATCAAACAAACTCACAGATGATAACCTTGACAATTTGGTTCAAAATCTTGTCAAAACACAACTCTCTGAGGTTGAAAGCAAAGACATTGACGCAATAACGGCAATGTATAAAAGCTGGAATCATCAGCGGGAAGAACTCTTAGACCGTGAACTGACAATCCTTAAAATAAAATCTACCCATTTGTCTATCCAGAAAAAGGTCAAAGAGCTGCAAGAACGAGAAGAACTTGTAACTTATTTTGATCGTGAATTTGAGATTTTGATGGCAAGGGGCAAAGTGCCGATTAAACAAAGGATATGGGAAACTAAGTATCGCAAAGAGGAAGAAGAAGATGATGATACTGCGGGACAGAAAAAGAAGAAAACAAAATGGGTCGATTGGTGGGCGAATTATGAAGCACAACAGGCAAAGATTGTAACACCAACTGGGCCACCAACTACAGTTTTTCAAGATGTTCAATCATAATCTAGCGACTCAATCTATTATTGCGAATGACTAGGTGTACTCAGTATTGTTTAGTGTTGTCGCGATGTGCCATAATCGTACATCGATGCATCGGCAATTTTCAGTAGTAAACATCGATGCACATCGCGATGTACATCGAGAAAAAGTCCGAGAAAAATGCACTGAAATACCGAACGCTAATGCACTAAAATACCGAACAGAACATATTAATAAGAGTACGCTGGTACATCCGGGAACTTCTAGTAACGGTGAAATGAAAGTAAAGTAAATTGTTTTAGATTATGGTTCATTTCTACTAACTAAAACAGTTTTAAAGCGAAAGAATATCAGAAAACATCAGAAAATGAATTAAGACATGAGAAAGGTAAGCGATTTGGGTCAAAATAAGATAAGAAAGGGTGATTTTTAGCAAATGAAATTTTTTTAAAAAACATCGATGTTTTGTTTCAGACATCGATGCATCGCCAGAATCAGCTTTGGCGATGTATATCGGGATGTATCAATTAATCGCGACAACACTAGTATTGTTATGTGAAATACATTTACACATGTTTCCAAGGCTTATGCTCAAAAATGGGAAACCACGATCAAAGCAAGATAATGCCCCCTCATGGACAATCTCTGAAAAGAAGCCTAAGGCTTGTCAAATGTTGTACAATGGTTTTCAGAAATTAAACAATTCATAACATTGCCAAATAAAGTAACAAATATTTACAGAGCAATGAACTCTTTTATCTTGTAATGGATAATTTTTACAGTATGGCATGTGACTACTATATTCAAGGTTAGCATCTATGTACAATAAAACTACCAATATATGAAAAAAAAAAATTGTTGAAACGAAATATTTGCCAATGTCAGATTTATTTTCTAAAAAATGATCCTTCATTTTCTTACGCTATCCGTTGTTTTCAGCCTCGGTTTGTTCACCAAAGGTTGATATTTTCTAAATCAGATTTTTAGCATTGAAGAATTGAAGGATCATTCAGTCTCTTGTGATATTATGGAGGGAATGTATATCTGTATCAACGTAGAAATACCAAAGACGAGTGGTAGTGAATAGTAGGAACACCTTTCTTGTAAAGAATCAAGAGAATGGTCCATCAAAAGCATCTGTATAAAAACTGTCCCATTATACTGTATATTGATCACCATACATATAAAATGCAAAACTACACCGTATCTGTTCTGTAACTGATATTAGACAATAAAAATGTTTAACAACAATATATAATTTTCATTCATCTTGAACGTAAACATATTTCAATTTAATGGATTTTGTGGCTTCCGCTTTGCCATCTGATTGTATCTAGAACCATTAGCCCGTCGTTAACCTTGTTATTCATGGAAATAATTGATAAGGAAAGTTTATGTTTAGACAATGTTACTTCACAGAATTTGAAATAGAGAGGAATCAGCGTCACATCTGATATAGCTCTGATGTATTACACTCCTATGGACCCTTTGCATTTGTTCAACTTCGCTTCTTCAGAGAGTTTATAACTAGACTCTGCGCGCAGGGTAACTCATATCAACACTATCAATTAAATATATCTAAAATTATAGTTATATACATGTACATCTGTAGTGACACTCATGATAATATTTATTTATTTCTTTGTGGAACGGAGTAAACTTTCAATCAAAGATGATCAAAATGCTATTTATCGGCGGTGAATAAAATATTATCAAAATGCTATTTATCGGCGGTGAATCAAAGATGATCAAAATGCTATTTATCGGCGGTGAATAAAATATTATCAAAATGCTATTTATCGGCGGTGAATCAAAGATGATCAAAATGCTATTTATCGGCGCTGATTCTATCCGAATCAAGAGGATTTTTCCATCATCCATTTCAATGAAACTTTGAATAAAATAAAATGAGTTTCATAAAAATGGATCATGGTTAACCGCTCCATAAAGTACAAAAGTATATTGTTTGTGGTGAGTCATTAAATTGTAGGTTTTATGACTAAAGGGTTTTCATTTTCCACAAAACCATAAAAGTACGTAAATGCAAATTATTTGTGACCATCGCAGAAATGGAAAGCTAATGTGTATTCTTGTGGGTTCCCGTTTGATCTGATAAAAGCTATATATAATGCAGTATCGAATAACACTTGTACACTTCACTGCGATCATATGTTATATGATATCGAACACTACTCTTATTTGAGTTATTTTGATCTTTAAAATAGTGTAACTGTAAGCGCAATTTTTACAAACTCCGACAATGAGAGGCATCGGAGTGCTTACGCTACTTTTTTGTTGATCAAACACTGGCAAAGGAATGATGGAGCAGACCAAAGGACTGTCCGTTCGGCTGGTTGCGCAATACGCGTCGAGGGATACAAAGGTTGCGTAGTCCCCCGGCGGCGTGGTCCCAAGCAAACAACATCTGGAAAAGCAAAAATTCTCACCTGCTTGCAATGGAAACACCTGAGTGAGGAAATGAACTTCATCAAAACAGCATGGAGAATTGGTCTCTGGACAAGAGGAAACATACTGGATGGTGGTTTGAAATTCAAATGGGCCGAGAGTGGCTGTTATGAATCTAGGAACGTTGGTTACACGTACTGGAATCCAACACAGCCAGATAACCACCAGGGGAGGGAGTCTTGTCTCATGATATGGGATCTCTTGTCTCATGATATGGGATCAACAATTCCGATGGGGTGATTTTGATTGCAACTACAAACTCAGTTGTGTCTCTGTGAAATAAATTAGTAATAAACCTAATCGGATAGTACACAAACGTACTGATTAAAACATACGTTTTTTGTTATTATCTATTGTCCCTGATATCTGAGACTATAATTAATTCTCTATTGTATTTTTGATTGTTCCGTAAAGCTAAGTTCAAACCAACGGCGCTTTGATGGCGCTTTAAAGCGCCGTGCAAAGCCGCTTTAAAGCGCCGTTGGTGTGAACTTAGCTTTTGAACAGCAAGCCAATATTTATAATTCTGATTCTCAATAACCAAAAATATTTTCAATTCATTATGATGACTTGCGCCATCTATAGACCGTTGAAATAATGAAATATACCCCACAAAGCTAACTGCGCATGTACTATTTCGACGTTCCTGCGTGCGAGTCAAGTTTGATATCATTTTATCAATATTATTCTAAAGACAATTTTATATCGTATATGTATAAAAATATAGATTTTACTTTACGTTTTTAAAGAAATACAGATGTAATGTCTAGACATGTTTAAAGCTAAGTTCACACCAACGGCGCTTTGATGGCGCTTTAAAGCCATTTTCAATCTCAATGAAACTAGGTTTTTATCATAGACCTAGATGTAGCGATTCGAAAAATGTAATAAAAAAGGTTAGTCAACGAATTAGTATCTTCATAAGAAGCTTTTGAAAGTAGGTATGACGTTATCATCATTGAACATTTGGGGCGCCATTGATTTCACAGCTAAAAAACATATTTTCCTCTATTTCTTCATTAAAATGATGATTTAGAGAGTATTGACGATTTTTGCCGAGCCTAGATAAACCTCCTCTATACATAATAATTACGTTGGTTTGAATATTGGTACACTCAGGACATTTTTCTTACTTTTTTCACTTAAAGTGTTATCCCCACCCCCAACAATTTTTGTCAAATTTTGTAACGTTTTTCCATTAAAAATATAACTTTTTCAATTTCGCATACTATGCACGCAGTTTGTTACACTGACTGCGGGCATATCAACATTGCATCATACAAGTGTTTTCAAACGTCATTTTTAAGACATTTATTCTACATTGTTTTATACAAGGTAGTTTCATACGTCCATTCGGTGGCGATTATATGATTCTACCATGTGATAGCGAAAGTTATGTCTAGATGAACGTAGGTTTAAAAATATAAGCAGATTAATAAAAAAAATGTCATCGGTTTTTCGATTACCGACACATGCGTTAAGATGTTGCACTTTTCACAGAAATAGAAAATACTATATTAATTAAACTATATGCAGCAATCCTGTATCTTTCAGTATATGCAAAAAAACAAAAGGGCTGAATTAACTTCAATTAGGTGCTAGGCCAATCTTGGTCGGCGGCGTGCGTCTACGCGGTAGCTAGGCGTCGTCGTCAGTTAAAAAGCAACAACATTGTTTGTTTGTAAATAGTAATTATTTTCAATTTAACATAATTTGTATACATGTATCTCCTTTATATAAAGGGCAATAAATATATACATACATACATACAATACGTCAAACAGACATTATATGACGTAACACTTTTGAACACGAAAGCTCCTTACAGTCTGTCGGCCGACGTTATAAACCCATTGTTGTTTACCGGTTTTTAAAAAAAGTGCGTAGTAATAATTTCGGCATTTTCGAACTACTTGTTTACGCCCGATTGGGCATGGTCTTTAACGAGTTGTTTAGCAATCAAGATGTTACTTTAATAAAATAAAAATAGTATGCCTATAATGATAAGTATAGGAACCTTATATTGAGATAACTAGATTTACACCAGGAAAAAAAATCGAATGCTACTTGTCAAGTAAACTACTTGACAACTTGTCTCCACATAATGGTAATGTCTGATAAACAAAACTCACCTTGTATTTCCAGTACTTTTCATCCTTATGAGAGTCGTGTTCTCCTCGTCTGCCATTTTTAAATATGCGCGCAGTTTGTCAGGGTTTCATAGTCATAGTATGCACGCAGTTTGGATACCGCACCGTGTATGACGTCTTTCTCAAGAATTAACAAAATCGACTGCTCACAAAAATATAAACTAGCTAAGTCCACATGATAAACATCATTCCAAAGTATTTCAAATTATGGATAAATTGAGGTCTGGATGCCCCGTTAGACATTCATTCAATAAACGATTAAAATGGCTAATAATAGCCATATTTGACTCCTATTCTAATATGCTACTATTTCTGTTCATTATTCGGGAAAGGATAACGTTACATTTGAGGATAACAATTGTGAAAATTCAACATGTCCTGTCTTATGACCTGCCTTCACAAGTATAACCTTACAAACCGGACATGAATGACTTTACTGTGATTATAGCATGCGTGCTCTTTGATGATTTTTGGGTGGCCTGGGGGGAGCTGTACATTCCCTGTGCATTCCTCACCCCGAGGTCCGCCCTTATGTAAAGCTGTCAGATTTGAGCAAGATACGTCTACTGCATGTAGTACACAAATAATGTGTTTTTGTGAACGGCTATGGACCTGTGGACGTTTTTCGTATTGTATCCGGCATGTCCGATCATGGTCGTTAAAGGGGCAACAAGGACTGTAGAGAGAAAATGTTTAAAAAAAAATTCTGAACTATTAGGTCAATATTTGGCTTAACATTCTTTGACATACCTATTTTCTTAAAATGTATGGATAAACTATCAATTTCAGCATTAAGAAGTGTAAATTCAGTTCAAAGCTTCTATAAAGGGAGTCCCATTTATAGATTTTTAAGATTCACCACGTTTCAAGAGGAATATCAGCTGAAATAATGTTCATCCAGGTTTTTTTTATGTATATAATAATCTAAAATTATATGTTAGTCTTGATTAAATATCCAAACTTAAATATATTTTGACACTGGTCGATGATCGTTGAATGGCCCTCCTGCACTAATATTGTTGCACCTTTAATACTAATTCAGAATTGGGAAAATATTTTTAACTTGTAACTGTAATTATAAAAAATATAGAATAACTAGACTTTGGAAATTGAACGAAGTTCAATTTCAGACTCCAGATCTATACTTTTTTAAGCCCAGTCATCTAAAATAAGCCGAGTCATCCAGAATAAGCTGAGTCATCCAGAATAAGATGGATGGATAAAATAGGAAGGTAGGATAGGATAGAATGGGAAGGAACGATAGGATAGAATTAGAAAGAAGGATAGGATAGAACAGAATAGGAAGAAATGATATGATAGGAGAGGATAGGAAGGATAGGAAGGAAAGGATACGAAGGATAGATAGATAGGAAGGATAGGATCAGATAGGAAGGATGGATCGATGAATTTTTCAATATTTTCTTCTCTACTCTTGACTTTCTATCAGGATACCATCAGATCAATTTTCCGAAATTTCAAAACGCCATAACTTCCGAACCGGTAGTCGGATCGAAATTTGATTTAAAGATTCGGATTCCTGACAAAATTCTACCCCTAATTCATAACTCATACATTAAATTTGGCGAATTTTTGTTTTGACCTACTTTTTGGACACGCCATTACTTCGGAACCGGAAGTCGGATCGAAATTTAGTTTGCAGATTCGGATATCTGAGAAAATTCTATTCTTAATTCATAACTCAAACGTTAAATTTGGAGAATTTTTTATTTCGACCTACTTTTCGGACACCATATCTCAAAAGTGGGTCAAAATACTTTCTGACGGCAAAAGGCTAACGCTATAAGCACACTCTTGGCTACATGTATACACAATTTCGAAGAATATAATTAAAGTGTAGTGTCAGAATCACAAAAATAAGAAAAAACTTTGAATTTGACCTAGATTTTGACCTAGGCATTTTGGTGTCCAAATTTTGAAGCTATGTGGCTTTTGAGGTCCCCTTCTTTTAAAGGCTTTGATTATAAGAAGCTGAACTCAGTCTACATTTCTTATTCTTCACTTCAAAAAATCTTTTTTCCCATTGACTTAACATGGGCACCAAATTTAGCGATTTTGAGCTTTCAAAACGCCATAACTTTTGAACCGGAAGTCAAATCGAAATTTGGTTTGCAGATTCAGATTCCTGACAAAATTCTACCCCTAATTCATAACTCATACCCTGGATTTTTAAGAACTTTTGTTTTGACCTACTTTCTGGACGCCATATTTCAAAATCGGTAAGAGTATTAAAAAAAAACAGTAACATTAATGAAAGGGCTTTTTCTAAGCTACATGATGAAAAAAAGACGAAGACGTTTCGATAAATAACGACGAAGATAATTGATAGAATGTTGAAAATGTAAGATTTGACCTAGTTCTTGACCTTTGACCTAGATAAAAAGTTGACCCAATTTCCGAGAAACTAAATACTAGACCTAAATTGACCATATACAGGACTTGACTCAATGTCTTCTAGTTAAGGAGAAAACGTTGGTAGAAGACTAACAATTTTTTTTACTTTTGACATTCTATAAGGGTAAGGGTAAGGATTTTTCTCGAACTTTTAAAACGTCATAACTCCTGAACCGGATTTCAATTCTGTTTTCAGATTCGGAATCCTGAGAAAATTTCCAATAAGCCTAATATCCTGGACATTGGATTCGGAGAATTTTTTTTTGACCCTCTTTCGGACACTAATATCTCGAAATCGGTTTGAGATATCAAAAAACTAAATCGACCCTAGCTTTCCTACTTTTTTATAAGGAACACAATGAAAAAAACCTGGATCGAAAATATTGAAGGACGACTGAGAAAATTGAAAAAAAAGTGACAAAGTACTTTATTTGACCTAGTTCTTGACCTTTGACCTAGATAAAAAATTGAACCAATTTCCGAGAAACTAGATACTGGACCTAAATTGACCATATACAGGTCTTGACTCAATGTCTTCTGGTTACTGAGAAAACGTGGGTAGAAGAATAAAAAGAATAACTAGACTTTGGAAATTGAACGAAGTTCAATTTCAGACTCCAGATCTAGACTTTTTTATTAAGCCCAGTCATCTAAAATAAGCCGAGTCATCCAGAATAAGCTGAGTCATCCAGAATAAGATGGATGGATAAAATAGGAAGGTAGGATAGGATAGAATGGGAAGGAACGATAGGATAGAATAAGAAAGAAGGATAGGATAGAACAGAATAGGAAGAAAGGATATGATAGGAGAGGATAAGAAGGATAGGAAGGAAAGGATAGATAGGAAGGATAGGATTAGATAGGAAGGATGGATGGATGAATTTTTCAATATTTTCTTCTCTGCTCTTGACTTTCTATCAGGATACCATCAGATCAATTTTCCGATATTTCAAAACGCCATAACTTCCGAACCGGAAGTCGGATCTAAATTTGATTAAAAGATTCGGATTCCTGACAAAATTCTACCCCTAATTCATAACTCATACGTTAAATTTGGCGAATTTTTATTTTGACCTACTTTTTGGACACGCCATAACTTCGAAACCGGAAGTCGGATCGAAATTTGGTTTGCAGATTCGGATTTCTGAGAAAATTCTATTCTTAATTCATAACTCAAACGTTAAATTTGGAGAACTTTTTATTTTGACATACTTTTAGGACACCATATCTCAAAAGTGGGTCAAAATACTTTCTGACGGCAAAAGGCTCACGCTATAAGCACACTCTTGGCTACATGTATACAAAATTTCGAAGAATATAATTAAAGTGTAGTGTCAGAATCGCAAAAATAAGAAAAAAACTTTGAATTTGACCTAGATTTTGACATAGGCATTTTGGTGTCCAAATTTTGAAGCTATGTGGCTTTTGAGGTCCCCTTCTTTTAAAGGCTTTGATTATATGAAGCTGAACTCAGTCTACATTTCCTATTCTTCACTTCAAAAAAACTTTTTTCCCATTGACTTAACATGGGCACCAAATTTAGCGATTTTTGAGCTTTCAAAACGCCATAACTTTCGAACCGGAAGTCCGATCCAAATTTAGTTTGCAGATTGTCTATGTCTATGTCTATGTCAATAATCTGCAAAAGGCTAATAAGCCCATATAAAGCAGATATATAATTTAACAGTGATAGAATTTGAATAGAATATGATTTAAAACCTTAACATTTAAAAATAGATCTATGGTTTACAACTCATTTTACCTGGGGAGACTGTCAGGCTAACCGCGTTGACATCACCCCCTTTTACCAGTAGTGCAGGCTTGTTGCTGTGCACTGGGGACCATTTACATTAAAACATAGATCTATATTAAAAACACACCTATTTAATTGCAGTTATTGACATAGGCATAGTATGATGATTTAAAACTACTTAGACTGTCACAGTCTAAGATGTCACCAGGTAGAGTGTTCCATTTAGCTATTGTCCTAGGGAAATAGCTAAATTTGTATGCATCCGTTCTAGCTGATGGTTGTATGAACTTAGAAGGATGATACAACCTAGTGTTGGTATTGATCTGTTGGCGGAAGTATGGAGGCACGTCGATGGCTGCTAGGTTCTGCTTTCCTTTGTAGAAAAGGAAAACTCTAGCAGCCTCTCGACGCTCCTTCAGTGGCTCCCACTGTAGGTCTTGAAGAGCTTTGGTGACGCAGCCTGGTTCCCTTGAGTGACATTTGGTTACAAACCTGGCTGCTCTTCTCTGTACCTGTTCCAACATATCAATATCTTTTTGTCGGTATGGATCCCATGCCGAGCTGGCATACTCTAAATTAGGCCGGACTAGTGACTTATACGCCTGAGCCTTCACTTTTTCAGGGCATTGATGGAGGTTGCGCCTGAGAAATCCAAGCACCTTATTGGCTTTGGATACAATAGTTTGAATATGTGTAGTCCAGCGTAAGTTATTTGTGATGTCAATTCCTAGGTATGGGATGTGTGTTACCGACTTAAGGTTTTCCCCTAGCATGGTGTAATTGTGCATGATAGGGGATTTACCTTTGTGAATATTTAGCACATAGCATTTTGATGGATGGAATTTCATTTGCCATGTTGATGCCCAGGAGACCAGTTTATCAAGATTCTCCTGTAGTGTTAATGCATCTTGCTTGCTTTCGACTGTCATGAATAAAAGGCTGTCGTCGGCAAAAAGCTTAAGACTGGCTGAGGATGATAGGTTATTGCCCATATCATTGATATAAACAAGGAAACAGAGTGGTCCAAGAACTGTTCCTTGAGGAACTCCTGATTTTACTGGAGTTTTTGAACTTGATTCACCATCGAGCACTACCTGTTGTGATCTTCCCACAAGCCAGGATCTGAACCAGTTCAAGTTATTATTGCGAATTCCATAATAGTCGAGTTTGAGCAAGAGGCGTTCGTGAGCCACCGTGTCAAACGCTTTGGAAAAGTCTAATACCAACATGTCTGTTTGTTTATTGTTGTCGAGGGCCCGAGCTATATTCTCTATTGTATTGACAAGTTGTGTTTCACATGAGTGCTTTGACCTGAATCCATGTTGGAATTTTACTAGAATTTCATAGAGGTCAAAGTGGGCCATAACATGATGGAATATAATATGTTCCATTATTTTACATGGAACTGACGTCAGAGAAACAGGCCTGTAATTCACAGCCTCATCTCTTCGTCCCTTTTTGTAGATAGCAGTAACATTGGCATGTTTCCAGTCCAAAGGCACTAAGCCTTCATCGATAGACTGTTGAAAAATTATTTGAAGGAATGGTGATATGTTGTCACTGCATTCCTTCAGGACCCTAGTCGGAATAAGATCGGGTCCAGTGGCTTTTGATGGATTTAGGCCAGTTAGCAATTTGTGAATTCCTTTTGTCGAAATTTTGATATTTGGCATTTCAGGAATTTGACTAGGTACCATTGTCGGTAGAGTGGCATCCTCATCTGTGAATACAGAATTGTATTCCTGACAAAATTCTACCCCTAATTCATAACTCATACCCTGAATTTGGAGAACTTTTGTTTTGACCTACTTTCTGGACGCCATATTTCAAAATCGGTAAGAGTAATTAAAAAAAAACAGGGAAACTTATGAAAGGGCTTTTTCTAAGCTACATGATGAAAAAAAGACGAAGACGTTTCGATAAATAACGACGAAGATAATAGACAGAAGGTTGAAAATGTAAGATTTGACCCAGTTCTAGGATAGGATAGGATATAGAATAGGAAGGAAGGATAGGATAGGAAGGAATGGATAGGAAGGAAGAATAGATAGGAAGGATATGATCAGACAGGATAGGAAGGAAGGATGGATGATTTTTTCTATATTTTCTTCGCTACTCTTGACTTTCTATAAGGATATCATCAGATCGATTTTTCTCGAAATTTCAAAACGCCATAACTTTCGAACCGGAAGTCGGATCGAAATTTAGTTTGCAGATTCGGATTCCTGAGTAAATTCTACCCTAATTAATTCATAACTCAGATGTTAAATTTGGAGAACTTTTCATTTTGACCTACTTTCTGGACGCCATATTTGAAAATCGGTAAGCGTAATCAAAAATCTAATGTCATATCTTTGCTTTGGCTTTTTCTAAGCTACATGATGAAAAAAAGATTTAGGAGTTCCGATAAACAACGACGAAGATAAATGACAGAATGTTGAAAATGTAAGATTTGACCTAGTTCTTGACCTTTGACCTATATAAAAATTTGACCCAATTTCCGAGGAACTAGATACTGGACATAAATTGACTGAATAATGATCTTTATTGGAAGCCTTATGGTAATCGAGAAAACTGGGAAAGAATAATAAAGAATAAAGAATAATAAAAAGAATAAGAATACTGACGAAAACAATAGTCTCCAGATTTACATCTGGAGTCTAATCAAGAAGAATACTGGCAAAAATAACATAAATTGAATAACGATTTGAATGGCTTGTTTGACATGTTTGATGGTAATTTTTTTTGACAGAATCGAAAAACGAAACAAAGTGATGATTTCAAGACAAATTAAATACCTCGGTCATTTAGATTCAAATGGGAGTTTACCCCCCTATCACACCAAACTAGTTCTTACCCGTTCTTGCCAGTCCTACGAAAACGTCGTCAAACGGGCTCAATCTGGCTGTGGTCGGGAAATATGTCTGAAATAATTAGCTTCTTCGTTCTTAAACAGTCTTCAATACGTCCATCTCGTTCGCAGTTCGTTCAGGTCGCACCACGTCGGAGTGCAACGTCGTAGAACGCGTGTCTTAGTCTAGAAGGTCAACATGACCTGATTACAGAACGGTATGGTCGTCATCGAATTTTGAATCGATTCAAAATTCTAAAATCACATTCCCGTCTGAGAACGTTCATAAAGTTCGTAAATAGACCTTAGAAAGTTGCAGCCGTTCATTTCGTTTGCACACAGTTTAAAACCAGTTTTGAAGAACGCAGTGGCAACTTGTTTGGTGTGATAGCTATATTTTTGCTAACTCGTTCATAAGCAGTGTTAAATACGTTCTTAATCAGTTTAAACCCGTTTGCAATTAGTTCTACCTCGTTCTCAACACGTCCGCAGACAGTTCAACTCGTTGTTAAAACGTCCCTAGTAGGATTGAAGTACGACGGTTCCGTTCGTAGTACGTCCAGCTCGTCGTTAGTACGTTGTCACTCGTACTAATTGTAGAACGTGACGACCACGAATATATTTTGAGCATTGTCTAAGTTCTAGAGGACCTACCCGTTCGAGTACGTTCGATGAAGTTTGTAAATATCTCCCAAACGGTTCTCAGTAGGTCCAGTCCGTTCGTATACAGTTGAAGCCCGTTTTCGAGAACGCAGTGAGAACTAGTTTGGTGTGATAGTAGGGTTACTGAACGATTCATTAATTATGAGTAAAACATTTGATTTAACAAATAACACATTTACATGGCACAAACAACTCAAAAATATACTGTGCCATGTTAAAATAAAAATGTCTGATGAATTAAATCTTGAAGATAAGGTAAACATAGAGAAGAGCACAAATAGGCTTGCCATTAAAGTCAAAAAGAAATTAATAGAGAGATATCAAGTATATTTGAAGAATCTGATAAGTGGGAATGGGGGAAACTTAGATTATTTAAACAACTAAAATCACACTTTGGATTTGAACACTACCTTTCAGAAACGATACTTTCAAACGCCAAACCTGAGGCCAAACGTACTAGAATACGTATAAGCGCCCACAATCTAGAGATAGAGGCCGATATACAAAACCAATAGTCGATTTTGCCATGTAAGGACTCGGTTATAGAAGATGAAACACACTTTTTATTCCGAAATGTAAACAATTGGAGTATATCAGAAAATTCCATATTGAAAAACTTGAAAACCTGTGTAGTCTTTTTAAAAACATGAATGACCACCAAAAGACAATTTTTCTATTGACGAGTGAGGGGATCATACTAAAAGAATCTGCTGACATGATAAAGTATCTAATGATTGGTAGAGACAGGATTCTTATATCAAAGTAACATTTTATATGTCATTTGAAGAATGTAAGGGCCCTTAGTTGGGCCCAGACAAAAAGTTTAGGGCCTATATTATTTCTGGGCATAAAAATATAGGGCCTGAAAACGGGCCTTTTCAAGCATAATTTGGTATTTTGGGCCTCTTTAGACCAAATTATCACGAAATGGGCCATTTGGGCCCAATATGTGTTTTTTTGGGGCCCAAGAATTTTTTCTGCCTTGAAATGTGCCACCTTACTTCCTGCGAAAGCTATTGTGGATTTTGACATAAGTTTCAAAATCTAACATGGCTCTCGAAGTGAGTAATGCCCCCTTGTTTGCTTCTGGATCCGCCAGTGGAACCCCCTCCCACCTTGTACTTGCATCGGTTTTAAACTTTGACCTTTGATATTCAGAAATCGTGTTCAAATAATATTATGTGGTATTGCAATAATTCAGTGCCCACAACATACCTCCTATGATATATGTCTATATTCTATAATGCACTTATACAAAGGTGTTTTGTAAAGATACTTTGTTATCTTATTAGCTCTTATTATTGATCACAAAAGATTTGTAATGTTGTTATTTACAAGTAGTCATAGTGCAGGGTCACGTGACCTTAAAACGTCATCATGGAGGCCATGAATTGGATTCCCTCGCGGAATCTTATTTTTAGTATTGGATTATTATGTATTTTACTACCAAAACAGATATGTGGAAAAATAGTAGAAGGAACATTAACAACCAAAGAAGTAAGTGAGAGAATATGAACGATTTCTGATTCATAATAAGCGACGAAATGCAATGTTCTTTTCAAAATTCATGTCTCGAAAAATCCAAGATGGCGCCGAAAATTCAAAACAATTTCAATTTTCGTGTGATATAACGAAATTGTGATCATATATGGATTGTTTGGTGTTAAATATGCATGTTGCATGTGTGATATCATTGTAAGCAATGTCTTGCGCATAGTAGAATATAGTAAAATCTTAATATAAAGCACATTTTACAAGAATTCTGTTAAATTTTGTCAAATGGAGTGGACTGGAGTTGCCATGATGTCAAAGAATGTGATGTCTCTAAAAGCCTTTGAGTGAATATATACAGTCCATGACATGCATTAAAGATGTGTTGAATGTGTAATGTAATTTAAAGAAAACTGGCCATACACTGGTGTCGGAAGGGGGGTAGTATGTATTCAACAGACAGACTAGAATATATTCAGACTAAATAGGATATAGTCTAGGAAGGGGGGGTGGTCACTGATGAGTGGCTCCCATTATACCGATCTAAACGTTTACACGACTGCAAGAGCCTGAAGCAGCTTGTTCAATTTATTCATAGCAGTATTATAACGACAATGCTTTTATTGGGCTCAAGAGTGATTGGTTGAGATTGAAAAAATCCCATTCAGAGATATCATCTCAGTAGTCTGAGACACATTGTAGAGAGATTTACTGCTTACATGTATCCAAGGATATCTGCTTGTTTTTTGTACATGCATGAGAAATTTTATTTCGGAGCTAAGAAGTGGGAGAATTTTCAAGGTGGCAATCACATTCACAAGTCATTGGTTGAGATCAAAAAATCCTATCAAACAGACTTCATCTCAGTGTTTTCAGACAAAGAGACATAAGTCTAGCGGGAAGTGTTTAGACTTATTAACAGTATTTGATCTTGACTGTGAACTTGGGTCCTACCACGAAGCTTGTTGTTGTGTCTGGAAATGAAATTCAGACTTGTTTTTTATACATATAGTGCTTCTTTTACTTTTCAGGATTGGCAGTTTTTATCAAGGTTCTGCTTTCTGTCAGAAAAGGGAAGATTAGAGTTTGTCTTCGAATATCCAAAGGTAAGGAAAAAAGTCAAGTCTTATGATTAAAGCCTCAGTCATATTTGCTCTAAGGCGGACGTACTACGGCTGTCACTTCACAAAATCGATATTGAAATCTTTATCACATTGCTGCTTATCTCTATATTTAATGCTGCATATTTCTCTCGATTTTGGAGAGATACGGCTGTCGTTCAATTGTCGTATAGATCAAATTTGACTGAGGCAGGATCAGGTTTCGTAACTTCACCAATTAAATTCATGTTTCTACATTTGTGTATCTGAATGAACAACGTCAACATAGTTGATTATTAATTATCCCCTAATTAGCTCTTTATTATTGTGTCAATTATATTCTGCTTGTATAAAATATGAGTCATTACTGTAAGTTGTAGTACTCGTTACAATAATGTTTCTAATTTATCACAATCCTGCTTATTAAGGACTTTTAAGGTAGATGAAGTACAAGCAGAAACTTACAACAGCTTTTTAATTAGACTACTTAAATCTAATTATGAATTTTAAAAAATTGAGACCCCCAAAAATATTAGGGTCCATGATCTGCTTCTCCCCAAATAAATTTAACAATTTGGGTAAGAGACTGACATTACGGCTTTGGCCTATTTTTGAGAAATTTTTAGATTTCGGGTCCAAAATTTTGAAAATTTGGCCCAAAATTCAAAAAATCTAAAATGATTGCTATTTTCCCCAAAACATTAGTAGCAATGGTCATGTAGCAAATGATTAAATTACATATAGTGGCAAACTGCTATTTTTTCAGTCAAACCCCGTTCAAATTATATGTATGAATTATTTATTGTTTTTTTATCAGTTATAACTGATTTGTTTTGCATAAGTCATAAAATAATTATGAATCTATTGACACAATGAAAAACTTCTCCGAGTTCAAATTCTTATACAGTATATATTTGAGTCTTTAAGATTTATAAAAAGATAACTAAAAAAGAAAATTGAATGAAATTCCTTTAGTCATATGAATGAAATATATTTTAGTCCTATGAATGTACTATATTTTAGTCATATTGATATTCTAAATTCTAGTCATATGAATCGACTATGTTTAAACCATATGAGCCAATTGATTGAATGTACTATATTTTAGTTTATATTTTATGAATGTATTATATTTGAGTCATACGAATAAATTATGTTTTAGTCATATGAATGTACTATATTTTATTTGTAGTCATATGAATGATTTATGTTTTAGTCATATGAGTCAATAGATATGCTGCTTTATTTTGACGATGAAGACCAGTGGCCAGCTGTTTATAAAACCTCCAAGGTATTGATGAGTGTAATTAACATGTGAAACAATAGGTCTTGGTTGAAAAATGGGTGTTGTTTTCAATTGCCATTAACAACGATTAAAGTTCTTACCCTGAACATGTTTAGAATGACTATATGGCTATATGACTATAATGGATAGATGAGTTTGGTTAAAATTGCATGCTTTTTGATTTTGACCATCTTCGTTCAGCGTGCGAAGATGGATTTTGACTGCAGGCATTTGTACCTGATTCAAAAATGGTGTACAGTTCTTGCAAATGTTTTCTGATCCCTAAATTTTAAAACCCATTGATTCATTCACCATTTTGATTATTAATTTTCTCTAAATAGAATGAACTAAGAAAACGACATCCAATTTTTATCCAAGGCCTTTTATTATTGAAGTGTGTATTTCAACAATCTAACTGTTTTTTACAGAGCTATGAAACGATTAGCATGTTATTATACTATGATGACCCGGATCAATGGCCTAGCGTTTATAAAACAAAAAAGGTAACGTGTCAGGTATAGCTTGTAGTAGATATTCCACACTAGTGCAATATTACACATTAGTACAATATTACACACTACAGTGCGATATTACACACTACAGTGTGATATTCCACACTAGTGCGATATTACACATGAGTACGATATTACACACTATAGTGCGATATTACACACTACAGTGTGATATTACTCACTACAGTGCGATATTACACAAAGAAGCTTAGCTGCAATGTGACATCACACAGTGTCTAATGCTACACCTTTTTGCTTCAGTATGTTTGCTTCATGCAGATTTACTGCATTTTTTGCTTCGTGAAGTCAATTTTAGCTTTATTTCATAAAGTATTAGTTATAAGGCGTTAAGGAAATTATTTATTTGAATCGCTTTCGTATTATGCCTTTATTGTTGCTTTTTTTATTCTATTTCGAAATCATTACCGATAATGTTAATCTGTTTAGGTGCATGACATTATATTTTGACTAGATGTCCATTTTTGTAAAATGCATGGTTGAGCATACTCATAGTTTTGTTTCTTGGTTTTTAAATTAAATTGCTGAAAATATAAAAGCTGCTTTTTTGCATGAAATTATAATTTGAGTCAGAGACCATGTAAGTTTTACCAACATTATTAGATTTTCTAACTAAGATACTTTATTTATTTTAACCTTTGATTAATATACTGTAGATCATGATAATAATCTATTATTTACAAGTATCGAATATTCATTGATTTATCTTTCATACTAAGGATAGAATGACATACAGTATATTTAGACAGCGTAGTTCTGACTTTCTATTTGCTTTAGCTTATGAAACTGATTTAATGGCTCATTATATAATGGAAAAATATTGTGTAATATAATACCCTGGTGTTCGTTTTTGACAAGGTAGTCACTTGCAATTTAGTCATGAGTCGTTGTTTGTCGAAAAGTAGACAATTTTTTATTCTATGTAAATTAGGTTTCAAAATGTGTATTATTGGTCTATACAAAACCATAAAAATACAATCTAATGAATAAACATAAGGAGAATACACGCCTCGAAACTTGCAACCTCGTAGATACGGCACCCATACACCAAAATCGAACATACTGGTGCTCAAAACCTCTCAACCAACTCGACAACCCCAAAAAGGTTGTTTATTCATATCAATATTGTAAAATGGGTAAAATTAGTAACAAACTCTTACTCTAACAACAAATTTGATTTTTAATCATACTTGTATCCTTTTTTATCCGGAAAGCAAACTAATCAGCTGATTGCCATGCCATATATTTCATCAAGGATCTCATTAATTTTATTGTACCCAGACTCATTGTAAACAGTAGTTTATGGTCCTTAATAAGCTTTCACTGATATTGACTACCTCAGTTTTGGAAATCCAAGGCGGGATTATAGACTATCGAAACAAAAAAGTTTTTCCTGAGAAATTTTTATTTTTAGATAATATGTTTTTTGCATGATAAGGTTTCATTAAACTTTGATATAGTAAATCTGCTAAATCATGAATTTTTTATAGAATTTTGGCAGGTTTCTCTTATCTTAGAGATTGATACCCAAATCTTTTGTAATTAGTGTACTTTGCTACATGTTTAAAGGTGCAAGATGCAGAAAAAACTTGAGTCAACATGATTTTTGATTATGTTCGCTATAGTGACTTAAAACAGGGTTTAGCAAGTCATGATTAAATAATCAACAATAGAGTTGACCCATAACCATTTATTGCAGTACTTTATAGGCCCATAGCCAGGGAAGGTTCGGGGAGTTTGATTGAAGTGACCCCCCTGGAATTTTTTAAAAAGTGAACCCCTTGTTGTCAAATCCTGGCTACGGGCCTGGTTAACCTTACAAGGTTTTGTTTTAATACATTCTTTTAACAGCCAAAAGAAATTGACTAATCTTGCCTAATGCTAAATAGCAAATAGGTCCTGCACCTTGAAATTTCCGAAAAGTGCTCTCGCACAGTGCACCTTCTTGAAAATATGAAGTATCTCAAAAGCTGGCAATTTGATTGAGATTGTAAACAATTTAAAGTCTAGATGTACATGTACTTAAACACCATTTATTTTTGTTATGATTCATCATCGGTGTACTTTGTATATACATGGATTCTATGGCCTGAGTTCAATTATGGTTGCAAAACCAAAATATTATTTTCAGTGTACTAGTTACTGTGTACATAAATTTGATCTTGATAAATAGACCTCCCTGTTCAAAAATTCATCCCATACACAATGCTTTATGTATACTGAACATGTATACCATTTTCACAATAATGGAGAACGGACCCCCCCCCCCCATTTTCATGTCATATGGGTATTTTCTGCATTCTACAGTGTCTCTTCACATTTTGAGATATGTTGGTGCTTTAAAATTGTATGAATCCTGGCTATATAGAATTTGATGTAAGGGAATATTTTGTCCACATTTCTAAATCCACTGGCTGTGTTATAAGATTAGTGAAATCTTGATTCTTTTATGCAATCCATTTATAATCCATTGCATTGAAAAATAATTCATTGAAAACTATATGGAGGTCAGGTCTTAATAAGATTTAGCAGCAAATTTTATAAGTGCATTAAATTGTCAGCGGTCAGTAACATATAGATTAACTAAATATTTTGCAGTCTGTTATTCAATTTGAAAACTCAGCATACTTAAATTCGATTTAAAAAATTGTTGAACTAACTTTATGTTTACTTTTACTTTAATTGGTCAAATTAACTACTAAAACAAATCTTTATGATTTATTTGAAGTACCACATTAAACCAAATATGAAATGACAACGAGCATAATCAGTAGAGTAATCCACGAGAGGTTCAAAATTATTGATCAATGCATATTCTTGGTTAATATCTATTAATTTCAATATACATGCAAACATCAATAATATTTACATGTTAGTAATTAGAAGAGTGCTCTTGTAGAAAACAGAATAAGATTAAGTTTGAGAGAAAATGTGTTCTGAAATGAACCTCTAAAACTTTGGATATAATCTCTTTTTAAAAGAGCTAGTTCATTTCACAAGGCACTGCATAATATTTTGGTTAAAGTTACTCCTTGTACCTTGTATATTGTTGGCATTGAAACTATTAATATTGAATCGATAATGTATTTTGGATTAAGAATGTTTTAAAGAAATCTATTGATTTTTACAATGAGTTTGACAAACAATACATGGCATGTATAAACAAAAAAGTATTTGGTATTGTAAAAAAGAGCATATAGTAGAAGATCACTAGTTAAGGCAGGGTCATGTAATGCCACAGTTAAGACGCCACACAATGCCCCCGCCACCTTACCTACTCTCCCCAACGCCCACCCCCTCCCTTCCTTTCATTCAATTTCTATCCCAATTTTCATCTAAACACTCAATAATTGAATTAGAATTAATTAACAGGACTTTGAAAAAGTTTATATCACTAACAGAGGTGTTTTTCTTATACATGTATTCTGTCATAAGGTTGTAGTTTATTGACTGGCTGGTCAATAGGTTGTATCTAGTCAATATGTTGTGGCTGGTCAATAGGTTTTGATTGTTGAATAGGTTGTGGCTGGTCAATTGGTTGTTGTTGGCTGGTCAATTGGTTAGAGCTGGTTAATAGGCTGTGACTGACCATTAGGTTGTGGCAAGTCAATAGGTTGTGGCTGGTCAATAGGTTGACTGGCTAGTCAGTTAGTTGTGGCTGGCTGGTCAATAGGTTGAGACAGACCAATAGGTTAAACCTGGTTAAAAGGTTTAGTCTGGTCAAAAGTTGTGGTTGGTCGATAGGTTGTGACTAGTCAGTATGTTGAAGCTTGTTAAAAGATTGTGGCTAGAGCAAAAAGCTGAACTAGTGTCCTTAATTCTAAACTTGTGAGTCGTTACTTTCTCTTTTCATACAGTTTTAGCTTTAAAAATGTATATTGATCTTAAATGAGTCGACACAAGTGTTGCTTTACCAGACGATAAAATATCATGGCACTCCTGTTTTAAAAACATGAAATGAAACTTAAGAGAGAAAATAATGAATTGAAAAAACAGATAGACATAAAAATTTTGGAACGTGTATAGGAATGACCACAACCAATTGGCATATGCGATTGGTTGGTCCAGGCCACATATTACCCGAGACAACAATATCTTCTATTGAGATAACAGCATTTATCATTAAATGCTCTGAACAGGTTATTATCGGCAAATTATCACAATATAACATCTGAGCTCTGTATATCAATCAATACATCATAGTATTATAGTCGCACGTTTTTAATAGCTTTATATGTTTTATATAGTGTTATTGCTTTTGATATGGGATTATGGGGTAATATGAGGATACAGACTTATTTAAGGCATTTTATAATTACCACCTTGTTATAGCTACCATTTGTTGTTACCAGCATCAATATTTGGCATTAGTATCTGTAACATCCGGTTACACTTTGGTAATTGTAACACGGTGGTGGCATTTTTATGGTAACACACTGTTTCTGTTTTTTGCTTTGTTGTTATGTATAAAATCATGAAAAAAGGCATTCTCTGGAATTCTGATTCTAAATTAACCAAAATGTGCTCTGTGCCAACATAGAGTTCGAATGAGTTGCTTCCCTTTGTCAGCAGCTCAAGACCTTCATCGAAAAAATCCAAATTCTCTAACTGTTAAGTTGGCATTTTAAGCTTTGAAATATATAGAAACATACTGTATACTATACTATCAGATGCTATTGTCATTAATGGAAATTTGGAGTCAGAATTCTGGAGATAGTTTTTTGTTCCTTTAACTTATTGAACATGTCGATTGTCTTGAATATTCCTTTGAAATACTCTACGCGGAAAATGTATGTTTGAAATATGTTCCTTGTTTTAGAAAAGCTATTTTACTATGATTTATCTAAATGATAAGTATTTTTAGATAAAAAAAATCAAATATCAATAAATGTTAACATTTCATTTAATATTCTCAAAAGTAAGATTGTATTGTTTAAGTCAGAATTGAGCATGAATTAAAACATAATTATTTGTCCATAATTTCTTCTTCACATTCAAATAAATAAACAGAAGTAAAGAATTTGTATATACCTGTAAATATTTCTTTTCAGACCTGTCAACAAAAACTAGCAGTTCTCAAACCCGAGAATAACCAAGTAATCAATCTTAGTTTACGATACGCTTGGTCGGGTTGCGCCATTGAGAATAAAACATGGGCGGCAACGGGTGTAAAGCAAGAGCAGTACGTCTGTTCGGGTGGGCGGAGCTTCAGATCCGTTCGGGAAAGATGGTGGTTTATTGCAGTCAGTAATTGTGAATCTACCAAAGTAAGTACTAGTACAATAACGTCACTTCTAAGGGCAATATAATGAAATATTGGACCGAGGGCCGAAGGCCAAAGGTCCAATATTTCACTATATTGCTTGCAGAAATGACGTTATTATTACCACTGTTAACGACCAGGGCTGAAATAGCAAAAAAATCTTACGCACTGAACGATATCTAATTTCCCGGGGAAAAATTGCCGGTCCAGAATATATTCTAGACCGGTCCATATGGACCACCACTATGATGTCACACATTTCTCAGGTCGATATAGTAAAATGAATGCCTTCTAAACTAGCACTAAAACCCCTAGGCCTGGCAAGGTGGTAATAATTTGTTTTATACCCTGACACGCTAGAGCCTAGAAGTAAAATTCCATACTCTGAGGATTGCAAATGGATTACAGTATTGAAATTGAAAATGTTTTTATGACTAGATCATTCTGAAAATATTATAGCTTGAAAAATTTCTTCAGTGCAACAAGTTCCAAAATAAAAAAACCTACTCAAAAGATTCTGATACAATATTTATGACTGCATTAGAATAACTTTACAGCATTTTGTTAAGGGTTTAAGTATCAAATGACTGTGCGCTATGAATAGGTGGGTGATTGGGAGTTTTTTATCCGATATGCTTCTGACTGCGGAAATAGAAAATCAAGAAATCAACAAAAAATATATATTTGCTTTGGAATTCTCTGTTGAATTCTTTATTTCATTCTGGTGTACTAAATAATTATAGCAGAAAATTATAGAAAATGTACCAAAATGATGTAAGTTACCACAATTATAAACATATTTGTTCTTTCCTTACAGGGCCTTACTATAAAATACAAGCTGACAATGACGAATGATGACTCTAATATATTCTTCAGACAATTCTCAGCTGATGAATTCTGTAAGTTACATAATCAGTATAATGCACAGCCTACAGAAAAACACTGGCAACATAACATCAATATACACCTAGTTACAATAGATTTTAATATATTTCCAAACCTTAATGGGAAGTATAAATTTTGTATAACAAATGATTAAAAATATTTCATTACTTTTTTTGTTCGTTTATTCAGATTTTTTTTAAATAAGTGCAAATTACAAATTGCACTTAATAATTTTACACTTCCAGGGGAATAAGGGTTAAAAATCAATTAGTCAAATAGAAATGAACATTCACTGTTTCTGTGGGGGGGGGGGCTGGGGGGTGTTTTGATGTTATATTGATATGTATACCAACACATGATTTGTCCAAATTGAGCTGTTTTTCCTAGGCCGTGTATTCCATTCTACCTTTATGAATACAGCTCTATATAAAGTCAGACATAGACACTTATGATCTCCGATCTTAACTGCTATCCTATATTGATTATGATAATTTAACAGTTAGCCATTTACTTAATGTGTACTCAAGGCTTATACAATAACTTTGTACTCGTCATAAATGCTTTTTTACCAGGGCCTTAGTGTTGGGTTACTTACACCCTTTCCTGCGAATAAAATATCATTCTGTATATGTTAATTTACTGTTTTATGATCAATATTTGATTGATTGTATTATTTTCTGGCATTTTGAGATAAAAAAGATGTTTGGTGTCATGCTGGTAGAAGGATTTCCTTGAATTTTACTAAATTTAGCTTGTCTTGCATAAATGTTTGTGACCTTGTTGATTTTTATTTACCGACTCTGCTATAAATATTTGATTATTGTCTTAATGGAAATGAATCAAGGCAGGCAGTGATGTAATTATTGAATTTTACGGGAGTTACGGAGTATGATACATAATTTTCACAATTTGAAATTGATATATGAGAGGAAAATAATCGAATTCACATAGAAAAAAGTAAATAGTTGATTGTTCTAAATTAACAAAAATGCCAGGAAATTGTTTTTTTCAGATTCATGAGAAAAGGTATGGAATGAGCATGATCTGTTATTTTAGGTCCATAATGTTATATTTAACATTCCTGGAATTTTATTACAGTGTATAGATAACTAAATTCCAAACCAATGCTATTTATAAATCAGCACAATAATTTCTGGATCTTCTGAAAATTCTTTCTTTCAGTTATACTGCAAGTTGATGTTGCATTTGCCGTTCTGACCGGCATCTTACTTTTATGTTCATTACATGTTGCATGTAAGTATAGGTGGCGCCATTGATGCATGTGAGCCCCACAAATTAATAATGCACTTATTTGCTACTCGCAGGGTACAGACATTTTTCAAAATCGGTCAAACTTCAAATATGTTTGAATAAAAAATTGAATGAATTTAATGAAAAAAATTCATAAAGTTTTTCAATTTTGTTCTCAGTTTTGAAAATGTTTGGCATTTTGTTGGTAGCCATATTTTTTCCAGATTTAGATTTGTCATAGATCTGGCACATATTCTGACAAAATCTGTTGTTTTACCACTTATACGAGGGGCGATTTAAAAGTACTTACATACATGTATATCTCTATTTTTGCAGAATAAATAAGTTATTTTATGTTTCAAATGGGGCACATTCTGTGACAATTTCATTACAATGGATTGAAAAATAAAAGAATTCAAACGATAGTATGAAACTTTATGGGCACCCCTCGTATCAACTGTATATATGTTATAGAAATCAAATGCTATTTTGTATTGTTTATGCTGGTCAATGTAATCCTGGACTATTGATTGAACATATTTTGCGCTTTAAATGTTTTAAGTTTTGTTCAATTACATGTACACATACTGTAAAGTGATCATGCTTGAATTATTGTTGCTTGATTATTGATGCCTATCTGCAATTTTGGAAATATTTTGCAAATTTGGCATACCATTATACTCCTTGCATATCATTGTACCCCTTGCATACCATTGATTTTTCTGCTTAGCTTGTTTATTTTATTTTAGTAATCTTGGAACCTCTGATTACGTTCCTGATTCTGAATGTCATATTGCTCCTACTTGGCTTTTATTTGTCATGTAAGTCTTACAATTATAGAGGGCGTAGTAGACCATTAGGTACATCATGGGCTTAATTGAAAGCCCATGGGTACATGCATGCTACTGTAACAGTTGAGTTACAGACTCAACAGTTACTCACAGCCAGACTCAACACTCAATCTGAAAATTTTCTGTAGTGGCAATGTTCTTCAATCATAGATTCACATAATGAGTTACCCAAAAATTTTTTGATTTAAAATGATCTGTGACCTCCATCGTCATTTAATTATGATATAAACATTACTTTTGGTAAATTTTAAGCTAGAAAAAAATTCATTTATTTTTACCTTTCTTTCAACAGGGAGTTGTTCCTGAAAAATTTAAAGAATTTTTCTCATGTTGACCTCTATAGAATCTCTTAAGTTATTTGTTGAGCCTGCTTTATATTTCATTGTTGTATTTCAATTTATTGTATTTCTCACTGATTGGAGGTTACATTATATTTCAGATACCTGCTCACCAAAACTCACATTTCATTCTTTTTTAGGTTTTTATTTTTAAAGCATTTGCACTCATGGAAAATACATAATTTTTATGGTTTCTTTTTTATGCATTTTTAAGTTTCTATTTTTGATGGATTTTTCTATTCTTGGAATACCCATTATTTTTAGGTTTCTAGGTTTCTGTGTTACGCATTTCCCCATTCTGGTAGCACATAATAATTTTTATGTTTAAGCACATATATTTTTTACTTGTAGATATTTTAGCGGAATATATTCCATATTTATGGTTCACCTTTATCACATTGATTCTGTCAATTTGGTTTGGTGGTAAGTCAAAAGATGGCACTGTAAGTACAGAGCCATCTATTAGGCGATTTATTGGGCAGTGATTTATTAGGCATGTTCATTGTAAGGCATGGGCGAAAGTCATCCGTGTCATTTTGCGGAATGAATTTGATATTTCCCTTATTGTTTATTTCAGGAGTACTTGGGTGTTGTTTTCTTGCTTGGCCCCTGTTGAACATAAAACGTTTGCAATTATTTTACAATTTTTCACGCATGTTTTATTTTAGTCATTCAAGAGGTAGACATTGGGTTCTTATGCGTCATATTTATAATCTTCCTACTTTCGATATATGTCGCTGGTAAGTCACTTGGAGACCTATAGGTGGCATTGCAATTTTACCCAGAATTCTCTTCTATTTGTAGTCTAATGTTGCCGCCCTTCCATTAATTACGCATGCTTATATACCCTCTTTGATATATCATGATCATTAAATATTTGATTGATTTATCATGAAGTAGAAATTAAGATTACAATGGTATTTTCATATTTTGAGATTTAGGGGACTTCATGTTATGATATAATTTATACCAGATTGATAGTTTTCACTTAGAAAACAAAATTAAAAAATGATTTAAACTGAACACTTGAATTATGATAATTCATCGTGATATTTCATTCATGGTATTTCATTCATGATATTTCAGTCATGATATTCCATTCATGATATCTCAAGTAAATAGAGGGGTTTCTGTTTGATGGATCTGGTGTTGAAGAAAATAGAAATCAATTCATCAGTACAGATCTGAAGTCAAGGAATTTTCCTTAAAATATTGTCAGCTTTTATGATATTTCATCGATATTTTATCATGATATTTTATTCATGATATTTCATCGTGATATTTCATTCAAGATGTTTCATCATGATATTTCATTCATGATATATCAGTCATGATATTCCATTCATGATATTTCAATTATCTAGTGTTGAAGAAGATAGAAATCATTTCGTCAGTACAGATCTGAAGTCAAGGAATATTCCTTAAAATATTGTCAGCTTTTACTAATAAACGATAGAGAGAGCTATTCTCAACTACACATTTATCCCTTTTCAGTATGATTTTGCTGGCTTCATCTTTACTCTTTGAATAAGAGGCAATCCTTTAATCTAGCCTTAGCCAATCAGATTATGTTGATCGAAATGTGGCTACCCAATCAGGTTCAAACTGAACCGCCATTAACATACCTTTAGGGTTGTTGGGACTTATCAACGTCAAAACTGAAATCATCTATCTTTATCAGAGGATAGTTATTAGTTTTCAGGGAACCTTTTATGGCCTTTGTATCTTGCAATGCAGATATCCAGATTTACCCACTATAATTGGATATTTTTGTCATACTTGCCTTATAAGGATATTTTATCTCACTCTTACGCATATTTTTTCGTAGATATATATGAACTTGATATAGCATTCCTCGTCATCACTATAATTATGCTGGGATTAACTCTATGGGCAGCTGGTAGGTGGCACCACTGAATCAAAAGTGTTTTAACAATATGTTGGATTTGAATGTCTAATCATGCATGCCCAGGTTTTAATACAGTTTCCCCCTATATCACACTAGAACAAACCTTTGGAGCATTATGAATGTCATGTGACTATTGGGTTGATAGGATTGGTTAGAAATGGTCATGTGACTATACTGAGCTGATGGGATTGGTTAGAAATGGTCACATGATTAATTTAAGTTGATTGGATTGGTTAGAAATGGTCACATGACTATATTAAAATGATAGGATTGGTTAGTAGTGGTCACATGACTATACTTAGCTGATGGCAAGGAGGATTGGCTCCCAGAATCGAAGTCGATATTTTCCAACAATGAAAACGCCGAGATGTCGTTATTTTCTGAAATTATAACCGATTATAAATTCAAAATAAACAGTTCAAAAGATTCGAACCAATATCTCAATCATTTCCTGTGAGTTTTGGAATTTTTCGTTAGGAAATAAGACCAAAATTTACGATTCAAATGTTGAAGTGAACAAAATGGCGGCTGTTGGAATTCAAATTTTGTAGCACGACATGCCCATATATGGGACAGAATATCGATGTTGCACTCTGGGAGCCAATCCTCCTTGGCTGATGGGATTGATACGAAATGGTCACATGACTATATTAAGTTGATGGGATTGGTTAGAAATGGTCACATGACATTCTTAATCATCAGGATTGTGCTGGTAATAACATTACATTTTGGGCCTTTAATTGAGCTAGAAAGCAGCACATCCTAACGAACAAGGAATGAGTTAAAAACTAATAAGTTTCCCAATTATGTCGTGAACTGGATTTTTGATTGTAGTAATAGGCAAAGGCGGTGATGTCTTGAAGTACAAAATCCACGAATTATATTTTGGAGTTTGAGTTGATTCATTTCTTAATTATAGACTTTTTTGAATAGATATTTTAGAGACTGACTTGGGTATGCTTGTCGTTGATGTGATAGTGATGGCATTATCTATATGGGCATCTGGTAGGTGGCGCTGATAGTTGTGTCCTGATGGGGTGTTTTGTCTATCATGTGCAGTAGAGTTTAGTCTATAACACAATCCCAGGAAAGCATGAGAGCTGGGTCGAGGCTTTCCCAAGGACTGTGGTTAAGACTTCTTAATACATGTTAACATGTGAAGTATTTGAGAATTGGCCTGTTTGTTTGTTTGTTTGGTTTCCATGGTAATATAAAAGTTTGTAAGCATGTCTGAAATGTTGGCCTTTTCGCTTTCTGATGTAATGTCGACTTTGGAAATCATAATTCTATCTGAAGTAGGGGAGAATTGTCATATTGTCATTTCACCGTCTTTTTTTGTTCTATCAATCTTTAAATCATTTGTCGAGATGATGTGTATCTTATGTTTGCTGTGCATGTATTATCTCGTACTTGTTTTCTGGTAAAAGTGCCGATCAAGAAAAGTTTGCTGTAATAATGTGTTTCTTTGCGCACCGTCAATAATTGCTTGCTGATTGAATATCTGGGCTGGTTGGATGTTTTGACCGATTGATAAATATTTGGGGTGTTTGCTATTAAGCTGGTTTAAGTTTTCATCTTGTGAAGTGTGTTATGGTTATTATTTTATGTCAGGTCGTGTATACTATGTTAATTAATCGTCAAGATTTTTTTTGATAATCACCTATTTTTTTAACATCTTCTTTTTGCAGCTTTAACTGAACTGATGTGTGATTTGTTCTGTATTCTATGTACTTATACTATTTCATATACTTGTACTATTTTACTCTATGTACTATCTAAATGTACTTGCATTTCTCTGTTATGTGTACTTGTACATTCTATGCACTTTTCAGTTTTATCACTGTTTTAGCTAGTAGAAGGGATCGAGTATAAAATTAAGGAATTGAGCCTTACTTAATTTTTTGTGTAATGGAATAATAATTAAAATGAATTGTCCAAATCCATTTGAACTATTGTCAGATATAGCCATTTAATCCCGAAACTTTTGGCATTTTATTTTAGAAATTAGGCATGACATGTAACGATGAGAGAAAAACATTAAAAATTATGTTCATATTTCCAAGCCTACTCTCAACTTTTACTCTATCCCTTCTATTTCCTTTAAATCTACTCACTGATTTGTATCCAGTATAGTGCACAGACTCAAGAATTCATGGTTATTTATTGAATTTGCCATGTTGAATAATTGTAGCTGTGCATTAGACTGCATTTAGTGTAGCGTCACAAGAGTGTTAGGTTGGGTGACTCATATCCAAGGCGACCAATTGTACTTGCTCTAGTTAGGCTGACTGGTAGATTTTCCTGGCTTGAGAGTTGTGGCACAAGTAACCCACAGAGTCAGACCAAAGCTAGAGCAAAACCAAATCTAGAGCCAGGTCAAATCTAGAGCCAAGCCTGATCTACAGTCCAACCCAATCTACCTCTGCAAATCACTGTGTTTATGTTGTGTGCTTGTTTGTGTCTTGCAGATATGTTACAAACCTTTATATCATTTCTGCTGATTCAATTCTGCCTTCTCTTGGTTTCTTCATACTTCTCCGGTAGGAGTTTTTGCCATCTTTGAAAATGCCATATGGTGGTTATGTTTTGTCATGCAAAATTTCATGTTTTTCATGCAAAATTTCATGTTTTTCATGCAAAATTTCATGTTTTTCATGCAAAATTTCATGTTTTTCATGCAAAATTTCACGTTTTTCATGCAAAATTTCACGTTTTTCATGCAAAATTTCATGTTTTTCATGTAAAGTTTCATGTTTTCATGCAAAATTTCATGAAAATATGAGAAAATATTGCACCTTTTGTTGACTCTGAATTAATATAAGTTACATATACAACCCAAAAGTCACATATCCCCTAATGATATTAGAAATTTCTCATTTTGATTTTTAATATTTTTCGTGATAAATTATCACCACCTAGACATGTTAATCATTTTTATCACGATATGCTCATTCTTTGAAAAGTAATATCTCATCATTTTAACACAATTTATAAATGATATTGTTCAATAATATTAATTCAGGATTTGTTGATATATCAATTTACTTTGGTGTTATTTTATTGATTTGCTGTTAATTAAAAACTCCATGTTAAATGGAAATTAAATGTTCCTGCCTGCTCATGTTTTTAAATGCAAAGTTGAGTGCAAAGGAATGGAATTAGCATGAAATAAAGTAAACAGGCATGTAGTTAAAACTCTAAATTGTACAGAAATGTAAGAAAATCAGACACTTCATTCAAATTTTAGAAAGAAATAAGTGAATAAGCATGAGCAGACGGATATTTGGGAAGCAGATTTTGTGAAGGTCATTTCGACCTTTCTTTCTTGTTGCATTCAATTCATTTTATATAACTTGCTTCATCAATTGTTCATGTTAAGAAATTCTTTTTTTGTCTTATAAATATACTGAAGATTTTTGAAACAAGGTATATTTATTTTCAAAATCATCAAAAATTGATGAGTATTAATATAAATTAATATTAAAATGCTCAAAATCATAACAACCAGATGATGCCTGGTTTAAATTTGAAATACATGTACCAGTATGTCATATTTCAGTCCTATGTCATGTTTCAGTTATCTTAATGTGGAATATCTCACGTTTCAGTCATCTTACGAGGACGTCAGCTATTTCACACCACCTATAAGATGTACATGGTCTCATTGGCCACCCAATGCATGCATCTGCTGATTATGTGTATCGCATACGGGAAGTTTGCGAATGATGGTTTAGATAATTACGGCATAAAAGTTGTAGGTAAGTAATACTCTATAGACTTCATGTGACATATATGTTACAGTTTGTTAAGTGGTGCCCAAGAGGTCTGGTGACATATTGTTACAGCTCATGTGTATAGGGGTGTATACACTGGCAGGCGAAATGCTTGAAACGGGGGGCAAAAAGGCCGAAATGCTTGAAACAGGGGGCGAAAAGGCCGAAATGCTTGAAATGAAACTGGGGGCAAAAAGGCCGAAATGCTTGAAATGGTTGACATGAAAGATAATGTGAAAACAGCTTAAGCGAATTGTTTGAACAGGCAAAACAGGCGAAAGCAGTGAAATAGTAATTTTTTTCTTCGGATTGAAACGGTTGAAAAATCCCGGCGAAATGCTTGAAACGAAAAACATGTATGTTCGTTTTTCTTTTCAATCAATTTGCCCATTTCTTCATGAATTGGCCATATGATTGAAATGCTTGAAACAGCGAAACAGGTGCAAACAGCGAAACTTTAAATTCATTTTAAAGGCGAATCGATTGAAACGATTGAAATGCTCGAAATGATGCAAGCATTGAAACGTAGGAAATGATGCAAGCATTGAAACGATTGAACTGATTGAAACGATTGAAACAATTGAAACAATTGAAAATTTATTTAGAGTGTATACAGGGCTTATGATGTGAAACTATGAAATCGTCTGTTTGTCTATCAAAGCTCACTGGATAGTGCCATCTTTACCGCAATGGGTAGTTGTTTTACCAAAATCAATATTAATAATTTTGATGATGAAAATAATACTTTAATAATTTTGCATGTTCTTTTCATTCATTTTGTCAGTTGTTAGAAATTCAAAAGAACCCATTTTCATTTTTTTTCAGCCCGCATCTTCGATTCCTTCTCCCTCTTAACGTTCCTCTTGATGTTAATTCTGTTGGGCAAAGGATACACAATTACAAGAGGGCGTCTTAGTTCGTCGGGATCTATAAAAATAGCCGTGTTTATGACGCTATACAGCATCACTTTTATTGTCCTGTTTGTGTACGAAGCTTACGTAAGTATTTGAATTTTTTTTTTATATTTGTTTGAAGATCATTCATAACAATTTACATTGTAATTGTGTGTATTACGTGATGTTTATTTATTTATTTATTCACATTAAGAAATCGCAGTGATCTCCCCAGCTATAAGCATTAAAGCAAGTGGGCGCAGCACCCAACTGAGATTTTGCACCCACATGAAAATCCATTTGCACCCAGTTGAAAATCATGATTTAACTTTAACCAATTTTGGTCTGAATTGTGAAAATTAGAATTTTGCACCCACCTGAGAAAAGATCCTGAGGAGATCACTGAATGATATCCAAATCTAGACTTTTTGGAAAACAGAGTGTTTTTCTCTCTCTAAATACAACTTTTTTTAAAAACTAGCTCAAAGCTTAAAAGTAATACAGCATATAAAATAAACAGTCCAAAACTTCAAGAAATGACGTAAATTGTCTTATTGTTAAACAGTCTTAAAGTAAATTTCCTCGTCTTTTTAGTTCTTTGATGCGGGACAAGTCCTCTACCTCTACGAGAGTCCCCCAGGCTATGGGCTTATTGCGATGCGCCTCCTAGGCTGGCTCTGGTTTTGCTACGCTATATTTTTCACTCTAAAACACTACCCAGAAAAAGCATCATTTTATTACCCATTCTTCATATTTTATACTTTATGGTAAGTAAACTTTTTGATTTGGGATTCCCATACTGGAATATGTTTGAGTTTATTAACTGTATGTAAAATGAATAATTGGACTATCGGATAAACTGATTATCCTATATGAGCATCAAGATATTGTCTTTACATCGCTTTGCAAAAATAATACAGGGTGTCCATTTAAAAGTCTCTACATTTTACACAGACTTTTTATAGTAATTGTAAAGAGGCTTAATGGACACCCTGTATATCCTTTGAACCTCCAGCCCTTGAATGATACATTATGTTGGCGAAGGGACAATTCTTATACAGTATATACATACTGTATCTTGAACCTCATTTTGGATAATCTCTATATCTTCTGTCTCAACAAACCAGTCTTTATTTTTTTCGTGAATTTGATTAAAAATATGCTGTTTAAAATCAGATAATATTTTAGCACTGATATACCCTTTTATGGGTATCGAGTGCCAAACTTGTTAATGTAATACTAAATGATTATGATAATTAATCAATAAATAAAAAAAGAAATTAGGAATAATTTTGAATTGTCAAGCATTATGATATTTTTTTATTTCACCGTACATGTATTATGTAGAAAAGCATTTTTTATACTTTCCATTCATTTTGTAGTTATTATCCCCAAATTGTTATGACATCATTATTTTAGGTTCTGGGCTGGACCAATAGTAATTCTTATAGCGATGCACGTTATGAACCTTTGGGTTCGAGAAAAAGTTGTGAACGGCATTGAAAATATGGTGGTATTTATAGGCCAAATTTTCTTTTTGGTGAGTCATGAGAAGCGGTGTTGCAGATGTAGAAACTAACATGTGATCTCCTCTATTGTCTACTGTCACTAATTGTCAGCCCTTTCAAAAAATTTCAGTGGTCACATTTTTCTTTAAAATTCAAATTAGATTTGACTTGTAACTTAAGAAGTGGTGATTCAAATTAAAAATATATCCATTGGAAATTTAGGCATTTTGTGTCTTTTATTTTGAGAAAAATTTGACCACTCGAGGTTTTGATGAAAGGGCATCATTGTACATTGTTCTTCTTTCCAATGGTAAATTACATGTCGATCAACTTTCAAGAGAACAACTAACATAAGCTTTCAATCAAAGGACAATTCTCAGTTTGGAGAACGAAGTTCATCAATCTAAATGAGCATTATCCCTGCTTCGGACAAATTTGATTTTTTTTACATAATATAGACTTGAATGTCCTCTTTTGAATCATCATAATTTAATTTGGGTAATATTTCTAGATTTTTCGCAAAAAAATATTAGCGCAGTACACTGATGAACTTCTTTCCCCAAATCGAGACTTGTATTTTATTGAATCGGTCTAATTGAGCGTTATCCCTGCTTCAGACCAATTTGTTATTTTCACATCTTAAAAATTTAAATGTCCTCTTTAATTTGGGTAATATTTCTAAAATTTTCATGAAAAAAATTATTAGCCCAGGAGACTGTTCTCCAAACCGAGAATCGTCCTTTGCAGAAATCAGAATCAGTCATATCTGATCAGTTTACCATTGTACCTCTTTTTTTATGATCAACATTTAATTTTTGTTGGAATGTAAAATATTAATCCCGCATAATGCAACTCTATTTGAGCATTCTGGGATTGAAAGAACACTTTTGCTATTGTACTAACACTTCTTCATGATTGTAGCTGTAAAACAGTATCAATGTGGTTAGATTTGCACACATTCAAAATTCAAATGTTAGCGATGCTTTTTTAGAAGACACATCATGTGAAAAACTCTTGGAGCAGATAAAATGAACACTTGGTGCAGATAAAATGAACACTCAGTGCAGATAAAATGAACACTCAGTGCTGATAAAATGAACACTCAGTGCTGATAAAATGAACACTCAGTGCAGATAAAATGAACACTCAGTGCTGATAAAATGAACACTCAGTGCAGAGCCAACAATAAATATCACCACAATTTAACATTTGAACGCGTGCAAAATCTGCTGCTATATGTATGTAACTTCTAACGCAGAATCACGTCCTAACAGATTTCTTCAGCATTCTCTGTGCTTTTATACTGTAGTTAAAAATGTGTTTCCATATAATGTTGCAGTGTTGTCATTCTCATTGACAGTTTGATTTTTAACCAATCAGATGCAATCCTGGGTCATTACTTGGACTTGTGGGAATATGCCTCCTCATTACAGAGGGAAATGACTAGGGATTCTGGGATATGTCTTCCTGTGCTAATAATTATGTCTCTCAAGCCTGCTGTAGAACTGAGATTTCTGTGATATCACATTCTTCTATATTGAATATTTCTGGGATATCACCTCCTCCTTTGTAATTCCACTCATCTTCATATACAGGTTCTGGGCCATGCCTTTTATGGCAATGTTAGCCATGTTTCTTATTGAATCCTGGGTGCGCAGAAGTGCCGTTAATCTTGTTGACCTCCTTATAGTAGCATGTGCAAATATATTCTTTTTGGTAAGTTAATATGGTCAGAATTGAGATTAATAATGTCAAATATTTAAGGCTTTCAATACATATTGAATCATTTAAAGCTTTTTTGTAAAAATCCCTATTAGCTGTTTAAGACTTTTGCTTTTTCGGTGTCATTCTGAGCTTCCTTTTGCATGTTTATCTTAAGGTTTTCCATTTTTTGATGGACGTGGTGCTCACTTAGGACAATGATAAAGACTACTTCCCCACTATGCTCTAAGATTTTCCCATACCTCATGTATATTAAGACTTTCCCATATCTTACATGGGACTGTCCCATATTTGATATAAGGCTTTCTCATATTTGACATAAGGCTTTCCCATATTTGATATAAGGTTTTCCCATATGTGATGTAAAGCGTTCTCATATTTGACATAAGGCTTTCCCATATTTGATATAAGGCTTTCTCATATTTGATGTAAGGCTTTCCCATGTTTGATAAAGACTTTCCCATATGTGATGTAAAGCGTTCTCATATTTGACATAAGGCTTTCCCATATTTGATATAAGGCTTTCTCATATTTGATGTAAGGCTTTCCCATGTTTGATGTAAGACTTTCCCATATTTGATATAAGGCTTTCCCATATTTGATGTAAGTCTTTTCCATATTTGATATAAGGCTTTCTCATATTTGACATAAGGCTTTCTCATATTTGACATAAGGCTTTCCCATATTTGATGTAAGGTTTTCCCATGTTTGATAAAGACTTTCCCATATTTGACAGAAGTCTTTCCCATATTTGATATAAGGCTTTCTCATATTTGATGTAAGGCTTTCTCATGTTTGATAAAGACTTTCCCATATTTGACAGAAGTCTTTCCCATATTTGATATAAGGCTTTCTCATATTTGATGTAAGGCTTTCCCATGTTTGATGTAAGACTTTCCCATATTTGATATAAGGCTTTCCCATATTTGATGTAAGTCTTTTCCATATTTGATATAAGGCTTTCTCATATTTGACATAAGGCTTTCTCATATTTGACATAAGGCTTTCCCATATTTGATGTAAGGTTTTCCCATGTTTGATAAAGACTTTCCCATATTTGACAGAAGTCTTTCCCATATTTCATATAAGGCTTTCTCATATTTGATGTAAGGCTTTCTCATGTTTGATAAAGACTTTCCCATATTTGACATAAGGCTTTCCCATATTTGATGTAAGGTTTTCCCATGTTTGATAAAGACTTTCCCATATTTGACAGAAGTCTTTCCCATATTTGATATAAGGCTTTCCCATATTTGACATAAGGCTTTCCCATATTTGATATAAGGGTTTCTCATATTTGATATAAGACTTTCCCATATTTGATATAAGGCTTTCCAATGTTTGATATAAGACTTTTCCATATTTGATGTAAGGCTTTCTCATATTTGGTATAAGGCTTTCTCATATTTGATTTAAGGCTTTCCCCTGTTTGATATATGGCTTAGTCATTTATATTTAATGTAACGCTTTCCCATATTTGATATAAGGCTTTCCCATATTTGATGTAAGGCTTTCCCCTATCCATATTTAAAATAATTAAGAATTTCCCATGTTTGAAATCCATCTTTCTCATATCTGTTATAAGGTTTCCCATACCCAATGAAAAACGATGCCATATTTATTTACACATTTTATCCCACCCCTAGGTTCTGGGCACTGCCTGTCATAGTTGCCCTGGCAACGAATATTATAAGCAAACATGCCAGGGAAAAAATTGTAAATGGTGTGGACCTGACTGTAACATTCGTTTGTCAGTTTGTTTTTATGGTAAGATGTTGGATGTTACTTAGATTTATTATGGTAAGATGTTGGATGTTACTTAGATTTATTATGGTAAGATGTTGGATGTTACTTAGATTTATTATGGTAAGATGTTGGATGTTACTTAGATTTTAGCATTTTTAGACGAGTGAAGCAAAACCGAGTTTGCTCAAGTCAAATTGAACGTAAGCTTTGCTTGCTCATGTCAAATTGAACTTGTTCAACTTAAGCTGTGCTTGTTCAAGTCAAAGTATGATTGTTCAAAAAAAGATTGGTCAAGTTAAAGGGCTTGTTCAACTTAAAATGTGCTTGTTCAAGTCAACTTGAATTTGTTCAAGTCCAACTTAACTTGTTCAAATCGAATTGTGCTTGTTCACGTAAATTGAAATAATTCAAAAAGTCAAATTTTGCTTGTCAAACAGTGCATGCCAAAATAAAGCACTTAAAAATTCTCCTTTATGTGTTCCATACATTTATTTCCTTCATGTGTTTTGCTTTCTGCATGTTTCTTTATTGTTTACTTGTCAGCTTTTTGTGATGTTTATTTTGTGTTATTCTGCTTAAACAGTTTTTATATTAGCATTTGTAAATCTTGTTGGAAAATAAACCCTTTCTAGAATTATGTAAATTGTACAATATTTTTTTCTAATTCAAGAACAAAATTGTTTAAAAACATTTCAATTGTAGAAGTTTTTTATTTAACGATGTGATATTAGCTGTTTCAAAATGGTTAACTTTGAGAATAAATATTGTGATTTTAACATACGGTATAAATACCAAAATCTTTAGCATGAATTGAATAGCAGTAAATGACAATGTTTTGAGATGAAAAGGAATAAAGATATGCCCTTTTTGTTGATTGATTGTTAGTACAGTACTCACATCAGTTTTAAAGTCTTCGTTTTTTGAATGCCTTAATGGAACTGTACTTTTTTATGATCATAACTGGTATTCTACATTGATTTAATTGGTATTTCAGATTCTAACAAGACCTTCTGCGGCCAATACCAACTTTCCTTATCACGTCAGGACATCACAGGTTAGTAAAATATTGAATGGAGTTGGAGATATTATGTTTACTTTTGATGTGAGATATATTTTGTAATTTAATTGTTTCATTATAGATAGCAAGCATCAGCCTTTTTCAATTGCCCATGGGTTTGAGGAATTTTTGCAATTGTTTCTCTGCTAATTTTTTTTTCAATAATTTTGCCTTTTTGTTTCATTTGCTTGTCAGAAATTCGCATGAACATGTCTGATTTTTTCATATTCCATGCAAAGTTCCTTGCATACTCACATTTTTCTGATAAGGCTCGAAATATAGAGCTTTGACAGACAAAAGCCGTTGTTAATGTTGTTGCAACATTCTTACATCTCATAAATGATAACAATTCCTTCAGATATCAGGCCCGTAGCCAGGGGGTTTCGGCGAATCCCCCCCTGACCAAAATTTCTTTCAAAAGCATGCAGTTTTTCACCATTCTGACCATTTTTTGTGTGATTTTTGGCCAACTTTGCCAAAGTGAACCCCCCCCCTAGAATTTTTGGGAAAAGTTAACCCCCCCGCTTTGAAAAAATCTGGCTACGGGCCTGAGATATTAAATATAATGTTCTATTTATTTATGCTCAAGTACTCTGAATAAAGCTTAAATATTGAGATATATCATAAATAAAATGAAAAAGTTTTAAAAAATCGTAATATTTTTTTAGATTGGTGTCATGACTGCTGTACCCCAGCAAAATGGTGTGCCCCTGGGGACAAACATGGACAGCTTCTCTGCAAGGCCCTATGCCCCCAGCTCAGACATGAATGGGGGACCCAGAGGACCAAATTTCTCCAATCTTTTCGTTGTCTCAAATCAGCGAAGTGAAAAAACAGTAAGTGGATATTAAATTCATAGCTAGTTATATACATAAGATAATAGAGGTTTTGTATTTCTTCGAGTTAAAATCATCAAAAAAATTCAAATACATTTTCGATCATAAATCAGGAATATTTAATATGGTTGATATCAGAAGTTTACCAACTAGAATTAAAATAAAAGATTTAGAAATATATTATATACGTGTGAGCTTGCTTTTTCTCCGCTACACTTTCCTGTAAGTCTGAATTTCTGAAAATCTTTCTAACAGTGATGTGTGCTATGAATTGCTTTAAGTGTCGCTTTTTTTCTTTGTGACACTAGCGTTCTATTTTTAGCCCTAAATATTAGTATTTTATTTAAACAAACATAATATTATGTCACTGCCAAAAGTGATGACATATTGTTGTAATCTCCAACATTTTTGTGGTGGTGGTCAGCAAGGCGTGTTTTGCAGTGTCTGTAACAAATGGCAGGTGGTGACATTTTGTATGTTAATGCCTTGCGTTTGCTTAAGTGTGCAATTAAGCTCCTGTGTCTTGCTTTCTTCAAAGTTTGAAATCATAGATTAACGCTTTCTCTTCAAAGACAGTTGTTCTGCTGAAGGGTGATTTTTTAACACACTGTCTGAATTTTTTGTTAAAAGTGGCACAAATTGATGCCTGATACATAGTACTAATTTGTCTCAGATAAGTGTGACTCTAATGAAATGAAATTTTAAGTTGTACATATGAGAAAATCAGAATTTACATCTAATAATATTCTCTGCGATCTAAGTACTGAGTACGAGCATTTGTAGAATATATAGCTTGGCATTAACTGTTTCCTTAAATTGACATTTTTGTTTTCCCGAAAAAATCTAGATCTGCTTAGTATTCTATACAATCTAGATATGAGCATCTGTAGAATATGTGGCTTTACATAAACTGGTTTCTTTAATTGAAATTTTTATTTCCCCAAAAATTCCCTTTGACCTTACCTCCTATATCTGAGCTTTGCTTTATTATAACTAATCTGCAATCAATTTTTATTTGAATATCATAATTTATACGATTAAATTTGTCTGCATGAGTTTGATGGAATGCTCCAATATTTTGAAGTCTAACCTTTGTTTCTATAGAATAATAATGAGGCCAAGTCGAGTGGGGATTCTGGGATTGATGAACCTTCTTCAGCTGCCCCTAGAAAGAATCCAAATATGTTCGTGACCTCCAGTGCAACGAAGCATTCGGTTAGTCAACATTTCCAAAATCATCATTTATACAAAGTGACAAAAATCAGCAATCTTTCCTTTCTCTCTCTCTCTCCTTCTACAGTAAACAACATTAATAACCTGTAAAATAATATGTGAAAAAAACACATTTCCAAAACTATTTCCTTAAGAATCTCATTCTTTTTATTGAATTTTTGAAGATTTTTTTTATATATTGAAATGTTGGGTAGACTCCTGTTCACCGTTTTCCTTGCTAATTTCTCTCAATTCTCTTTAAAATTTGAATGAAGTATCAGATATTCTTATATTTTTAAACATTTTAGAGTGTTAACTTCATGCCTATTGATTTATTTCTTGTTGATTTCTCTCTTTTTCACTCTATTTTGCTTTTGAAAATCAAATTGACTATTCAATTTTCTAGCTTTTCTAATCAATTTAGAGTTTAGACTCCATGCTTGTTCACCTTTTCCTTGCTAATTTCACTCTTTTTCACTCTGTTTTGAATTTTAAAATGTTATCATGGCATTTATTCATCAGTTTAGATATGATTTAAATTACAAATTCACTGAAGGAGGTACAGTCAATCCCATGAATCACTCTGTTACCCATGATTATCTGTCCCAAGATATTTAAAGTATCAGTTCATGATGCATTTTGAAAAATATAGTATATTGTTAATTCATGTACCTGTAGCATGTCATTAATGCATGTTTCAGCAGTTATACAGGGCGTTCAACAAGTACTGATAAAAATGCTATAACTTTTTTATTTTTTCATAATTCTTATTCTTACTAATTTTCCTACTGTACATTATGGCCAATAGTTATTTAAAGGTTGAAATAGCTTTGGACTGTCTGACCTCCTGTGATTTCCTGAGACTATTTTCTTCAAATTATCTAACATATCTGTCTTTCCTAAATCCAATTTAAAGACTTGAAGTAGAAATTCTGTAGACTTTATAGTAGAAATAGACTCATAGATTTTATAGTAGCATTAGTGTTATTTTCAACATTAGGGTTATTTTCAACAAAATATTTCACTAATTATTAAAGCTTCCATTCATCTTACATTGGAACTGAAACATTGCATAATCAACATTTTGGTATCAAGAAAATTCAAAAATGTAAAACTTCAACATGAACTTCAGCTTTACCGAGATGTATTTCTAATCATTGGCTTTCAAAAGATCATAGAAATGGCATAAACACATCTGAAAATACTATTTTTGTCTTTGCTTGAATGAAAATAAATCAGTTTCCAGGGTGTGATAATTTGGAGCTTGAAAACAACTTTTCACAGTGTGTTTTTTCTCTTTCACTTCGTTACTAACAGAGACCCGCTCCGAGTGGGGGACAATATGATAACAAAGCATTCTCAAGGTCCGACCTTGACCTTACTGCTCAGCAGGGCTATAAGGTAGGTGGATAAAAAAATGTATGTCTACAGGGGTTTCACTAGAATTTCTCACAACAGGCTATAAATAGATTAAAACAACAGGCGAAATTAATGGAAATCATCATTTAACATGGAAAAGTTGAAATGTCCCTAAAAACAACCGGCGATTTTGTGAAAACAACTGGTGAAAATAGCCTGTTGCCTGCTGCTAATGAAACCCCTGCTCTATCTTGTGTTCATATCTATCTTGTCTTTTCTTTTCATCACATTGAGGGTCGATTCATTAGATTGCTGGGTGTCTGCCTGTGTAAAAAGAATTTTGGTGAATACCCACACAAAGAATTTTTGCCTATTCCAAAGAAACTAAACATATAGTTTTATTTTATCACCACAAATGGTGATTTATTTATTGTTATGGTCTCCAACCTTTTTCTGGCTGGTGTTCTGTGGGTGGCGTCTGCTGTTCAGCATCTGTAACAAATGGCAGGTGATGACATTTCACATGTGAATTCCTTGTTTTTGCTTATATTGCAATGATAAGATTATTTCATTCAAAATGCAATCCCAGGCTTTCTTCTGAATAAGGCTAGTCCTCCAGAATCTAATGGTTGACCCAAAATCTGTAGTCACTTGACGTAATATTTTAACTAGATGTGTTCATCGTCCTGCTTCTCAGTCTATATTGTATTTATCACTTCTCCACTTTTGCACTCAAAATATTCGTTAAAAAATTACACGCTTATACACATTATTTCTATATATTTGTAATGACTCGGCTTCTTGTTTGTGTAACTATAGCAACAGCGTGGATCTCCCCTTCTATCACAGGAGACGGATAATTCCGACATGTTTACTGCAAAACAGTCCCGATTCAAACATCAAGTGAATACAGAGGTAAGTCTTTGAGATAAATAAAAAACACTCATTTTTAAAAAGTAAAATTGAGTGGAAAGGAGTGAAATTAGCAAGAAATAAAATACACAGGCATGTGGTGGACACTTTACATTGTATAGAAATGCAAGGAAATCAGACATTTTATTCAAATTTTAGAGAGAAATTGAGTGAAATAAGCAAGGAATAAAGTAAACAGGCATGAAGTTAACACTCTAAATTGTATAAAATTGCAAGAACATCAGACATTTTATTCAAATTTTAGAGAGAAATTGAGTGAAATAAGCAAGGAATAAAGTAAACAGGCATGAAGTTAACACTCTAAATTGTATAAAATTGCAAGAACATCAGACACTTTATTCAAATTTTAGAGAGAAATGGAGTGAAATAAGCAAGGAATAAAGTAAACAGGCATGAAGTTAACACTCTAAATTGTATAGAAATGCAAGAAAATGAAGCAGTTTATTCAAATGTTTTAGAGAACTGTGGGAAATTATCATGAGCAGACAGGCATTTTTTGAGAGAATGTTATGAAATTATTATGACCAAAGTGTGTGTTTTAGCATGCAAAAGCATGATGGATTCTAACACTTTCTTGAAAAAGCAATATTACCCCAAAATATACTTCTGTACTATTAGATATAGATTGAAACAATTTTTCCTGAAAATATACCGAGCTTGAATTCAGACGTATTGTTTAAATTATTTTAGATATCTCAATGGTACCAATTTGTATACTAGTATGCTTGCTTACACTACTATCGCATGTATTTATTAATTTTATTTCATAGTATGTGTTAATGAGGGCAGGGGGGTTACTTGGTTGTACAGTACTTTACCAGGGCTCTCGCCAGGCTTTTAGACTGTGGCGCAGCACCACACTCTATTTAGCTCCCACCACATCCTACTGGCAAATCATGATTGTTACCACAGTCTAAATGTGACTGAATATACAATAATAGCATGTAAAAAGGATAAAATATAACATAAATATGATTTATCACGATTGAACGGTAATGCTGAAGATGTTTGCACCACACCCTAAATATTTCCTGGTGAGAGCCCTGATTACTGTCATATATTATAAAAGTAGCCCCCTCCCTGATCCATGTACTTGATATTAATAACATTGCATATGACTCAAGTGATATTCAAAACTTATTGACCAGGAAAAATCTCCCGGGAAAAATCTATTTCGTAAAAATAAACATAAAGACCATCTTCGCACACTCCGGTCTTCACTGCGTTCTGACGGGAGCCGAGTGAACGAAGATGCATAAAGACAAAAATTAATTAACATTTTCCAAAAAGAAGGCCCAATAATAAGATTTTTCCTGGCCTTGCATGTTTTATACTCTATTGCTTGTTGCTTTGTTCGTCTTAGTAACGCTAGCTTGGTAAAATTATCACGCAGGTTTCAAGGTCAGATTCTTCAGATAACGGACCAACAGATCTGTTCACTACCTCCCATGAACGCACAAAAAAGGTAAGGGAATTCTGAAAAGTACATTGAAAATTTGTTACCATATTTGGAGTAATGTAACAGACTTAGATGAACTACTTTTCAGCCCTTTTATTTTAAGCTAGTCTAGCTCAGACTTTGTGACCCTTCTCTCCCATTACTTAACTTTGCATCTTCGGTTCTGAGTTTTTAAGCAAGAATATTTGAAGCTGTCAGGTAACACATGCAAGTGTTATGTTTTTTCGCTATCTCTAAAATGCTCATGAGTGAAAGGGTTGTATTTCGTAGTTCATTAGGCATGTTATTTCTTCAGAAAAGTTCCTTCATTTTAATTTCTGCTCTGTTTTTTGTTGTTGTAAGTTGTTTTCAATTCTTCCTTTTTACTTACTATCTCTGTTTAAGGAGGATTGATGTCCAGCATTACTTGCAAAACAGCATAATGGACCAATTTGGTCATAATATTACCATAATTGTTATCTCCCAGCTAAAACTTAGTCTAAGAACATTATAGTGATATTAAATCCAAATTGTTCCCTGCCAGTCAAAGAATTGGAAAGGAATCTGGGTCGCCAATACTCCTTTATATCAGTCTATAATTGCGCACAAAAGTTTTACAGCGCAGAAAGTTTTTTTTTTAGTTTGTATATATACGCATTTCCCTTTGTTTCTCACATCTGTATTTTCTTTACTCAGTTTGAAACTAAAACCACTCAGGCTGAATTCAATACAAGTACAATTGATATGTTTACAACAAGTCATCACCATAGTAACAAAAACAATCACCATAGCAACCAAAATGGTTACCAGAACAAACAAAATAGTCACCATAGTAACAATAGTCAATCTCACCAAAGAAGGTTCTCTCCAAAACGGGCATCAAAATATAAGGTATGGTACTATAGAATAATTTGCTTTTCTTTTAACATGCATTTAAAGTGTATTTTGATACTAATATGCAGTGTAGTGTAGTGAATTGTAGTGTAGTTTAATGTAGTCGCGTGTTAAGAATTATTAATTTATTTCTAACTTATATCGTTGACATAAAACTGGAGATTTTTGGCTAATAGACCAGGGCCTTATATTAAAATATGATGATTCTTATGATATTGTTCAATAATCTGTCATAAATCATTAAAGGAATATTCCTTGCCAAACCATCTCTCTCCTCATATGGTAGCTATAACCATATATATGCTTGCCATGTTTAGCAAAACACGCAATATTTTGATATGGTCAAATTTGATCACTTAGAAATGTGATGCTCAATTCGAGTAAGCTGCCATCTTTTAAAATTTCACAGAGAGTTGATGACATCACTTCCTGCAAGAAATCTTAAAAGATGGCAGCTCATTGGAAATAACCACTAGATTTTTAAATGATCAATATTGACCATATTAAAAAATTTTGCTAAATATTGCTAAATATGGAAACTATATATAGTATGATTATAGCTACCATATCAAGAGAGAAAGGGTCTGGCAAGGAATATTCCTTTAAGAAATTCCAGTGAAGAGACCAAGGTCTTATATATGAGAAATAATGGGTCTTGTTTTATGAATCTATGAGACTATGGAGTACTACGTGATTAATTGAAAGCCAATTGTAAGACCTTTCCTTTTAGCTGGATGTTGTTTATAGCCAAGATTCTCTGGTAATTATGAAACGGTCTTATCTCGCATGTTCACTGGTCAGTATCAGGGTTCAGTAACACCCGTTAACATATTTTTCAAAATGGCTGATACTGACTGGGTTACGATTTTTGGACCACAATCTAAAATGGCTGAAGATCTTCAAGGAATTTGATTGGTTCATTGAAGCACCTTCAGCCATCTTTGTAATCTAAACATTTTCATGTTTCATTACACTAGCGCTCCCTTGATACTGACCAATGATATCAAAGCATTTACACGTAGTATGTGTCGTATCTTTAGCCTACTGCACCGTCCTATCAGCCCGACTCTGACAATAGGGGGTCAGAATCAGAAACCCCCCTAGAAAGAGGGGGGCAAGATGCTGTTACGCCCCCTATGAATGCCCAGCCACCTCTGGCGGATACTAAACCACCCCCTATGGATACTAAAACACCCCCAGTAGGGCTGTTCATGGCGTCAAGTCTTCCTCAAACTTCTGATGTATGTACTTTTGTATTACTAACAATATCAGGGGACATCACATTACGTTTAATGCCCTATTTGTTAGTGTGGTGGCCACAGATCCTATGTAGCATGAGTTTTTTCATTTTATATTATTTGTTATTAACAGTTTCATTTTGATCTTTTTTATTTATTTGTAAACTATACTATATTTGTTGTAGTAATCTTAAAATGTATTTCTTCACTTGCATACTTTTTAATATATTCACTGTTCTATGTAAGCACTTGTCTGCAAGTAAAATGTCTAGCCTCGGTTATTTTAAAAACTGCAAAATAGAATGGAATGGTGGGAAATCGGCAAGGAATAAATTAATCACAGACGTGCAATCAACGCTCTAAATTGGTAGAAATGCAAGAAAATGAGACGCTTTATCAAGAGGAATTAGAGGAATTAGTGAGGAATGAAATGAACAGATTCGTTGTCAGCACTTAAATTACATAAATATGTCAGGAAATCAGACACGCCATCCAAATTTTGAAGAAAATTGTTTTGGAGTAACCATGGGGATGACAGACATTTTACTTCAGGCAGAATTCACTGTTGTAACACATCTAATTTAAGTTTTCTTTGAGTGTTTAGTTGTTGTCTTTTTCTACAGTATCAGTCTAATCCAACTAGTCGAGCTTCAAACTTTCTTCCTCCTTTACTGGAGAGTCGAGAACGTCCTGATACGCCACCTATACCGAGACCTCCAACTACTAAATCTCGGTCGGGTAAACGGCGTAGGAAAAAGGTAAGGAGGGTCATATATACAAGACCTGCTTCTTTGAAGCCATTTTGTGGATTTTGTCAAGGGTTGATCAAAAAGTTTATTATTATAAATTCTTTGTCAATACTTTTTGATCAGCCCTTGTATATGCATATAATTTGTATAATTGCTTTTATTGTAAACATATGATTTCACTGCTTCTTCAAGAGCTTTGTCCAATTTATTTGCAAAGCCCAAGAAATGGCTTTGGGGTCTATTCAGTGATATTTTGGTAATGCACATGACTGTAATTCTCTGGTACCATTCGCAATTCTTTATATAATTTTAACATACATAATTCTCGTAATGTTATTTCGCCCAGTAATAATATTGAGTAACTCCCTCGGTGAGCACTTTAATTCAATTAAATTAAATCATACTTTGAAAAAAACTTCGTTGATGAAACTAAATGGGTAGTGGGTACCCCCCTGTTCTCCCAAAAATACTGTAGGTAGAGAATGCTACACAGAATACACCGCTGGGTTATATGACCCTGTAATGATAGTTGTAACTATTTGTACATAGAACCAATCTTATAATAGTTGAATATAGTTTAAACTGTAGACAATTCTCAGATTTTACTTTATTCCGCATTTTGCCATTGACACAAATCAGGCCCGTAGCCAGAAGGGGTTCGATGGGTTTGAGCGTACCCCCCCCCCCCCTGGCCAAAAGATCTTTCAAAATCATGCAGTTTTTCACCATTCTGAGCACTTTTTAAGTGATTTGGGCCATTTTTGGACCAAAATTGTCACAAGTGAACCCCCCTGGAATTTTTCAAAATGTGAACCCCCTTTGCAAATCCTTGTTTCGGGCCTGCAAATCGCTGATTGAGTCAAATCTGAGAAAATTTTACTTAGTTTAAAGCTCTGGGCTATAACTTAAGTGTGATATCATCTGTCATTAGATTAACAACAACATGTTTTAAGGTATCTATGTGCACTTATACTGAAATGAGGTAGATACTACATAATAGTCAGATAGGTTTGAGTATTGATTACACGCTGCAAATCTTTCCTGATTCAGGCCAACGTAATATATAATTGGTTCTTGTCATTTTGAAACTATTTTCTGTTTTCAAACTAGCAATATTTTCTAAAGGAACCGAGAAAACTGATCTCTATTACTGGGTTCCTGTGCCTTTGTTAATTTGTTTAATTTTTGAGTGAAATTGGATTATCTTTTTCAATTTAGTAAATTAGAATTCCACTAGGACATTTCTAACATGTTTTCTATGTTTTTAGCGAGGGTTATCTATTTCAGATATTTCAGAAAATGAGATCGAAAAAAAGAGTTCACATTTAGAGATGTTTAGATTACAGAGGTGTATTGATAAACATGTTTTATTTTGATTTCTTGGAAGAGAACCAATTTTATTTACTCTGGCCTGACGTAAAGATGCTCCAACTCTCCTTTATCACTTCGTAACTTTTGGTGCTGCCTATGCTATAGGCAAACTGTATCTTTACCATTCACCTTATTTAATAGCGTCCTACTGCACCCATTGACAACACACCCGACGACTCACCAGCTCCTGTCGATTCCGCGTCAAGCACTCCACCCTTATTAGGTAAAAATCGCAAGCAAGATCGTGGACGTTCTGCAAGACATGAGGTAATTTAATCGCAGATTTGCATTGATGGCATTTTTGGATTGAGTGAATTTTTGTTGTTGTTTTTGTTTTCATCGTGGAATTTCTATGTTTTATTTGGTTTTAATTGCGTCTCATTTTTGAATTTTGATTCCCAAAAGTTTAAATCTTGGTTTACTAATAACATTTTACAGTGTTTTCCAACACAGTCTTATAGTCCCAAAAATGGCTCGTAATTCCTTAATTCTGATTGGATAATTTATATCAGTGGTGTGTAATTTATTTCTACCATTGTAATGCTCTATGTCTATTCGGTTGTGTTGGTGTGAATTACTATATACTCTTCATCACAGTGTCTCTGAGTGTGTGATTTGTGTGCATCTAACACCATTTAGATGTTTTTCTAAAATATCCTCTTAACAACTTTAGGAAAACTGCGTTATGGATACAGGGGCCAAAATAAGTGCTGAGTTTAAGCTAGTTAACTGAATATTAATAGACCAACCCAATAAAGCCCGCCACATATTGGTCATGATGTCATTCTTACAGTTTCAGGGCAGAAATTTACATATTTTATTCATAATGTCACATCGCTTGCGCAGAGTCAAACATGACAAATATATGAACATTGCTGAATTTTATGTTTCTAATATGAGCAGTTTGATTTTATCGATGTCAAGGACATTTGAAATTATACGGTCAAATTTAAAGGTTATTCAGGGTCAAGGTCAAAAAGTATCTACATCAACCTTCATGACCAGTTTCATTTCTAGATTATGTATATGAGGGAAGAGAATAATGATATAATTGTTTGTTTATATTTTCTGTTTATATTTATATTGAACTGTTTACCTATACCCATTTAAACCTATACCCATTTAACCCTATACCCATTTAACCTGATACCCATTTAAACCTATACCCATTTAAAGCTATACCCATTTAACCCGATACCCATTTAAACCTATACCCATTTAAAGCTATACCCATTTAACTCTATACCCATTTAACCCTACACACATTTAACCCTTTACCCATTTAACCTATACACATTTAACCCTATACCCATTTAAACCTATACCCATTTGACTTGATACCCATTTAACCTTATACCCATTTAAAGCTATACCCATTTAATGTGATACCCATTTAACCCTGACCCATTTAACCCGATACACAGTTAACCCTATACCCATTTAAACCTATAGCCATTTAACCCAATACCCATTTAACCCGATACCCATTTAACCCTATACCCATTTAAAGCTATACCCATTTAACCCTATACCCATTTAACCCTACACCCATTTAACTCAATACCCATTTAACCCGATACCCATTTAAACTATACCCATTTAACCCTATACCCACTTACCCCTATACCCATTTAACCCTATGCCCATTTAATCCTGTACCCATTTAACCCTATACCCCTCATGTACTGTTCTGAGATTCTCAGGTTAAGTATAAATGCTCTGATTATACCATGAACTAGATCAGCTAACGGTATAATCGGGATGTTGATAAAAAATCATTGAAATCTAATTCAAATGATTAAAGCAATAAAACAAATTTGTATATTGAAAATGCAAGTTGCAATATTAGCATTTCATCTGATTAGTGCTTTGTTTATCAATGCATTTTCATTATTTGAGCATTATGGGATTGCTAATGTACATCCTCTGTTTCAAATTATGTAGCATGTTTTTATTATAATTATGAATATTAATTTGCATGGTGAATTGTCAAACTTCTAACAATGTACATTGAGAATGTTTGAGAAATTGTATCATGCAAATTATGTGAGCCATTACGCCATTAAGATCTAGTATAGTGACTGAAATTTCAAATGGTCTTGTTTTGAAATGTGAAATCAACTGGAATTAGCAAGGAATGACTTAAAGAGACATGTAATCCATTTTCAAAAATGTTTAAAAATGTCAATATATGTCAAGGTTTCCTTGGGGGCGTACTGGAGGGTTTATCTGAAAGGCCTATTATTAGTTATTCTATTCACTTGGGTGAAAATGGGTGAAATATACATGTATGCATCAGTCATTTCATATTTCCAAACAGGATTCAAATCTAAGTACATGATATACAAAATCAAATCAACTTTTGGTGGTCTTATCTTGGTGGTGTGGCTAGTATATATTGTACCTCTGTCTGTCTGTAGCGTAACCATGACGATTTAACCAAGAATGAGGCTTTGCCACTCAATAGTGAGCCGGTGCCCTCGACGCCACCGCTTCCCCGCAAAGATAGCAATAGTTCAGATCTCCCTGAACTCAAACCAGAGCGATCTGAGCGTTCTGAACGGAGGCGGAAGAAAAAGGTAAAAATTATCGAGCTGAAGTTTAACTGTTGAAAAACATACTCTGAGAGTTATTTCCAACAAATATGAGAGTGAGTACAAGTATGCGATTGTGAGTATTCACAATTTAAGAATCAGTTGTTTTTCTTATTCTTAATTCTTTAGACTAATGTCAGGAAATACAACTGATTTTAGGAATTGTGAAACTGCAATATACGTGAAAAAGTCAAAAGATTTTTTTTGAGGATGTTTTTAACAGTAAGCTATTAGGCTCTAAAATGGTGTTAACCTGAAGAATTGTGAATATCTAGGGTTGGGTTTAACATTCAATGTTTTTATTATTGATTGTATTTTGTATATTTATCTATACCCTAGACTTGCATGCCTATAAGTATTATATAGAACTAATAATATAGTTATAGAAAAACACAATCTGTGTGCATGCACACTTACTAGCATTTTTTTATATTTCTTACATGAGTCACAAAATTATAACTCCTGTTTGTCAATGTTGTTTGATGTTACTATGGCAACATTTAAATTAAAACTATTGAATTTCATGAATCATATAATTCACAATATTATGAATAACAGAACCCTGTGTGTCTGTTTTGCTCCTTATATACGTCTACTATATCTGTTGCATTATGGGATACATTGTATAGATGTGTCAAATGTCCCACAAATGGGTTGATCTAGCAATAAAAATCTGCTGATTGGACAATATGAAAAAAGTTTTAAATGCAAGATTCTCGATCAAGACCATATAAAGATATAACCCTACTATCACACCAAACTAGTTCTCACTGCGTTCTCGAAAACGGGCTTCAACTGTATACAAACGGACTGGACCTACTAAGAACCGTTTGGGATCTATTTACAAACTTCATCGAACGTACTCGAACGGGTAGGTCCTCTAGTACTTAGACAATGCTCAAAATGTTCTCGTGGTCGTCACGTTCTACAATTAGAACGAGTGACAACGTACTAACGACGAACTGGACGTACTACGAACGGAACCGTCGTACTTCAATCCTACTAGGGACGTTTTAATAACGAGTTGAACTGTCTGCGGACGTGTTGAGAACGAGGTAGAACTAATTGCAAACGGGTTTAAACTGATTAAGAACGTATTTAACACTGCTTATGAACGAGTTAGCAAAAATATAGCTATCACACCAAACAAGTTGCCACTGCGTTCTTCAAAACTGGTTTTAAACTGTGTGCGAACGGAATGAACGTAGCGGCAACTTTATAACGTCTATTTACGAACTTTATGAACTTTCTCAGACGGGAATGTGATTTTAGAATTTTGAATCGATTCAAAATTCGATGACGACCATACCGTCCTGTAATCAGGTCATGTTGACCTTCTTGACTAAGGGACGCGTTCTACGACGTTGCACTCCGACGTGGTGCGACCTGAACGAACTGCGAACGAGACGGACGTATTGAAGACTGTTTAAGAACGAAGAAGCTAATTATTTCAGACATATTTCCCGACCACAGCCAGATTGAGCCCGTTTGACGACGTTTTCGTAGGACTGGCAAGAACGGGCAAGAACTAGTTTGGTGTGATAGGGGGGTTAGGCGAACATGTTTAATGGAACAATATGCGTTGGAATATGTGGATCCAAAAAAGTGTTCTGCTCCAAACAGAAGTGTTCAGTCAAACATTTTATTTGATATTGTGGGTTTGCTTTGACCCGTGCGTCCAACTATACACGTAAAAACGTTAATTTGAATTTTAGACCTCCCAGACATTTGAAATTCAAGGATTGTGTGTCTGATAATCCTTAATTTTCAAACGTCTCGTAGGTCTAAATTTAAATTAATGTTTTTTTGTGTATAGCTGGATCCCCTATATGGATTTTTTCTGTGTCGTTTCCTAAAATACAAAATAAAGTGGAGGGTACGGAGTCAACAAGGAATAAAGTAAATTGGCATGAATTGAGACTTTAAATTACAGAGAAATGTGAGAAAACAGATCTTTTATTCAAACTTTAGAGTGAACTAGTAAAGGGATATTCATCTGTGAATAATATTGACCTATGTTTGACCTAATTTATAATTAATTTGATTTCAGCGTGATAGAGAAAGAGCCAACGCCGGAGGAATGGACTCCGCTCCTTTATCTCAAGATAGTGATATTTTCACAACTAGTAAAGAGAGGTCTACTAAAGGGGTAGGTTATAAAAGGCTTGCACAAAATTATAATTATTTGCATGCTCAAATTATAAATGAGGATTTGCTATAATAATGATACAGTTAAACCTGTAATGTGAATCACTTCTGTAAGCGGAACACCTCCCAAGTGGAACAGTTGGCATATCCTAGAACTAAAGCCATTTCACTTTTAGTTAAATATATTTTAAATTCTAACAAAAGTTAAAATTCGAGCTCCTATTACAAGATATTACTAACACTCCTAAATTAGATAGTTCGATTGTGCATTTGTTCTTCTATCGTGCTTGTATTTTGAGTGCTTCTTTGATTTGTTTTAATTTCTTATCTTTTTCATATAAGCTTTGCTCTTCATATTATAATAGCTTTTATAGATGTATATTGAACAATGTCTAGAGTTGCTTAATTATTCTTATCTCCAATTCCTGTGTGTGTTTGTTTGAACTCTAAATATCCTTTACTGAAGAAAATGTCAAGGTGGTCATATTTCAAATGCAAAAATGGAGTGGAAAAAGGAATCAACAAGGTATAAAGTTACTTAGCAACCAAAAAACTGTTCATTTTGATTGAATAAAGTAAAATTATCATGACCTGAACTCGGTCATGCCTTCCCACAGTGCATTTGAAAGAAGTTTTAGATTTTTCTTGCATTTGTAAAATGTCCGTCTGCTCATGCTTATTTCACTCTATTTCTCTCTAAAATTTGAAAGAAGTGTCTGATTTTCTTGCATTTCTATACAATTTAGAGTGTTGACTACATGCCTGTTTACTTTATTCCTTGCTGATTCCACTCTTTACCACTCTATTTTACATTTCAAACCATGACCCCAATGGCATTTTCTCATACTTTTACCTCTAAATTTCATTTCTTTAGGACTCTACCTCATCCTCTTCTAATCTAACTAAAACTAATTATAACACAGCCGATGAGAATGAATCGAAACAACCCAAGGAAAAGGATTTCACAAATTTGTTTCTTGCTAGATAGTGTAGAAAATGTAGATATGCGTTTGGTTGAGTGAAATCTGTAGGTTTGACTAGTGAGTAGTGTTTTTTATTTTTTATTTATCTAACTCTTAAGGTAGACTGGGTAGGGTGATTTCTGAGTACTTAATATGTGTTCCATGTGCAAATAGGTTTTAAAAAACCTCTACCCTGCTTACCTTAAATAATGGTGTCCCAATTATCAATATTTGTGGAGAAATGACATATAATTCCAAAGGGGATATTTTGTGATGATATTGCTAGGGGAGAGTGTCGATCTCTTGATAATTTAAGTAAATGACAAATCATCATTACATTTTTTATGAGAGGGGAGGGGGCAGCAAACCATAAAAATCACTTCATTTTCCACAATTAGCGACTACTAGAGTACAGGGTGTCAACTGTCATGGCAATGTCGTCCATGTTGGTAATTGTCCGACAAATGATTGCATACATTGAATGTCCGACAATTACCTACATGGACATGGACCCTGTCTTCTAGGCACCATTCCTTAATTTAATGTGCAGTGTCGCTAGTTTGAACTCATAGTTATTAGAGTTTTTAGGTTGTGCTTTGTTTACTTTATTTCAAATACTATTTGTTTCTTTGCTTGGAAATGTTTCTTTTTTGCTGTTTTATTTTAACAATTAACGTGTTTTCTAACAATCAACATGTTTTTTCGTGTTTTAACATGTATGAAGTTGCAGTAACCTACAATAAAAATTGATGTTGTCATTTTTAAAACTATTGTTATTTATTTTTTAATTTTCAGGTCTCCAACGATTCATTCCTGAATGATTCATTTTCAAAACCACGGTTACCACCACCAAATGCACTTCCACCTCTCAAAGGATCTTATTCGCTGGAACCACCAACATTTTCATGAACCACCACAAAAAGTTCATGACACCAAACACAGGTTTCAAGAACTACTGCTCAAAATGCACAGCTGCAGCTGAACAATACTCAGTTATATACAGCTTTTATACAGCTGTAAGTAACGTGCAGTTGTGAAAAAGGGCAGAACTTAGTACAATGCAATCTCTAAAGGTGGCGCCACAGGAAATATGTGGACAGGTGGACGTTCGAGACGAGAGTGCCACTGATACAACACGACATATGGTTATAAACCGACTAAAAATTGCCTCCAATATAACGATTTCAAAAAGTGGAAGAAATCAAAATATTCATAACAAAAATGATGCCTTAGTGGCTTCAGTGATATTAAATCTATAGTGATATTTGATGTTTACATTTATACTCCTTTCCGCTTTTTACTTGGGATCCTATGAAGGACTGTCATGCCCTCTTTTGTTAAAAATTGACACCTTAGGGGCATTTAGCTAACATTAACAAAAAAAGCAGAAAACTTTAATCAATAGAAAAGTTAAAAAACAAATATATACAAACTAATTCTGCAGTGAACATCCATTTATTGAATTGTTTTAGCATATGTATTCATTTAGAACTGGTTTTGAGATCTGATTTGATAGAAGAGTTGCATTACATTTATATAATTTACAGTACAGACCATCTAGCAAATGCAAATTTTGAAACAAACATCCAATAAAAATAAAATTGATCACGTAGATTAACATTTAATTTAAACATTTAAAAAATGTAAGTAAAAATATCATTCAATTTTATTTTCAGTCAGATATCACAAGTGTGAATAACTCAATTGGTCTGTCATTGTATTAAGTATATCACTTTAATCCATATTTAATATAAATTAATTAAAAGCACGATGACAATCAAGTTTTGAAAGAAGTAACATTATTTTAACCTAGTTAAGAAAGTGATAATGATGCTTATTTTTATGAATGTGTTATTAATGGGATGTCATATAAATGTGACATGGGGATGTCAAATAAACATGACGTGGAGATGTCGAATAAATGTGATATAAGAGCGAAAAGAGAATATCTGTGTAAGATGTCTGAATGAAGTCCCACCACACGGTGGTAGATGTGTATATAAAAATAAGTATACCAAAAATTGTAAATATGTCCACTGTCTCACTTAAATCAGTTGTAATAGAGAAATAGAATGAAATAAGACTGAAAATTGAGATTTTAAAGGAAACAGCTGTGATATTAGTTAGAAAAAACAATTATAGTTAATTTAGATAATGTTTTGAATTGCAAAATAGAGCCAAAAGAGAGAATTCTGCAAGGAATAAAGTAAACAGGCATATAGTGAACGTTCTAAATTGTATAGAGTAGTTTGGATTCTCTCAATTTTTTAAAATTGTAGAGAGGTTATTTAGTGTAAAACATGACAAAATAAAGCTTATGCTATTTGCTTAAGCATTTACTTTTTACATAAGTGCACATATAGTAATATAAGCCAAGCTTATAAAAGAGAAAAGTTATTGAGAAATCTTATTTCGAAAATCCATCCAATATTTTAAGAACTAAAGTCAAATAGATGTAGGATATTATAAAATGTACAATGTATCCATCCAATGTGTCAACTGAATTTGAGCTTGAGATCTGTCTTTTATTCCATCCAATATGATATACAAAAATACTCTTTGTAGTTATTGAGTAAATGTCTTATAAATATTTAATGTTACTGCATAGGTGAGGCTATAAGTTGAGGCAGATGAGGCAAGATGTTGAGGCAGATGAGGCAAGATGCCTCACCTCAAAGATTTAAAGAAAAATAGTATTAGAATTTCTTACTAAAACTGTCAAAATTATGAGTTGAGGTATGATATTCTCTTTGCTAAAATTGTGCCTCCCTATATGCGTCATCCTCCTAAGCATGTGTCTAGAATCTGTACCTCCTTCTTCCCCCCTGCTATAACCAATTTGGGAGCGCCCGATTTAACTGAATCACGTGATCTAATTATGCGCAATGACTTTTACATGATTTCTGTCGCAGTGTTGAGACAGCCAATCAGATTGCCAGTTCTTAATCGGGGAAATGCTAACTGCTTATCGCAGGGGGTAAAAAGAAAGAATATATTCTGGATTTTGAAGCTCTGTGATCGGAGGATGTATATGCGTTTGTTTTGCCTACTTAAAGCCTCACCTACTTTTTGAACCCGGCTACACCTGAACAATCAATCCGTCCAATATCTCAAAAAAACGATAATTTTTTTCCAATCATATTTTATGGGCAAAATGCAACGAGGAAAATACTATGTTTGTCATGGTTTAAAAAGGAAGTAGAAATGACAAGGTGTAAAATAAATAGCCATCACTATGAATTATAAAATTGCAGAAAAAGGCATGGAAAGTAGATACCTAAAAATATTCTATTTTATGTCTCCAATCAATTAGTCATGTTATGTAATGTATTGCATTCCGTAAGAGTATAAAGCCGTCCTCAAAAATTTACATTCATCAAAAATGTTTATCTGAAATGTGTTTATTATTATGTTATTCATTGATTCTTTTATTTATAGCTAAGTACCAAATAAAACTGACTTAACATATTTTAGTATCAATTTAAACGTGTGTGTTTAGATTATCTGGTTATGTATTATTCAAAGATGTAGGATGGGAAAAAATTATGAGACTTATGTTCAGCATTCAGCACAAAATTAGTCGCTTAAAGCACATATCTAGTTGTAAGCATTAGAAATGTAAATGGTGTTGATGTGTAACATAAGTTACGTATAACAGCGATTTGAACAGAGTGTCTGAAAATATTATGAAAATGTATGAAATGTGATACATACTTTTTTGACACCCTGTTCATTTTGTATGGATATATTTCAACAAGTTTGAATATGTTTACCATTGTGATTGTACGTATAAATATACACTCCCCTCCAAATGTTTCGCAAATTGAAGTCTCTTTTCAGCTTATGTGAAAAAGTCTTCTAAATTTCTGGCAATTTTGAAAAAAAAATTATTTAAATCTGTTAAAAATTTCTGCTCTTAGATTTCAGATGTTAAAACATTTTAACATTTACATAAACAAGTTATCTAATGGAGACTTTGCATTACTAGACTTATTTAGAGGGGTGTAATTACATGTAACAATGGTGTACTTTTTACAAACTTATTTAGGGTGGTGTAAGTACATAGGCTAGAACAATTGTGTACTTTTTACAGGGTGTGCCCAAAACATGAATCTTATTCTTGTCTATTTCTGGGACACATTGTGAGTATTAAAATAAATTGTACATTTTTGTACATATATAAGATAATGTATAAAAAGATAAAATAAATTTTGTAAATTATATTGAAATGTTATTTCGTGTTCTGAATGTTAAACTGTGGTTGCACAGTATGAAATTGTGGAGTATGATATCACTCATAAATGAAGAATTAAATTAAGAATTATTATGAGATCTATAATTATAAAAGGTGCAAGGCCACCAACGTGCACAAGTCAATGTTTTATATATTAGTTAATAATATAGATCTCATATCTTGGAAGTATATCAGTTAAGTAAAAATCTCAGAAATCCTAACATATTTTACCATACATGTCATACTGTGCGCCTATCCATTCAGCAATTCAATATTAAACCTTTTCTAGCAGAAATTGCCTGCTCCCCCTCTCCATCATGATCACTGGGTGTGATTACTGGTAATGTTGCTTAATGATGCCAGAAACTATAATTTTTTCAAAGCAATTTTGAATCGTCCATTTTTTCTGAGCCACTGATGCTCAATAAATTACTTCTGACCAAGCAGTAATATATGATGTCATAGACCAATAAGGTAGAATTTAAGCTGCACTTGGAATCATGGATTCCCCTAGTGTCATGTAGCACAAATTTTTTCACTTTATAGACATTTATCAGCAATAGCATTAATTTAGTTTTTATATAAATCAAGCAACAATAGTCTACACAACCTGTAATAAATACTTGTAAGTGACGTTTTCATAACTAAATTAATGCCATTGCTGACTTTATAAAATAAGTTTCCATATGTTGTACAGAAAATAATAGAAAATGTGACTCAGGCAGAGGGGGAGCAATATGTCTATAAAGTGAAACAACTTTACACAAATTCTTGTATTTGAAAATTGAACTCAGTAACTTAGTGAGAAACTGGATGTTAATTCTCTGAAGAATGAAAAATGGCACCTCTGAAGAATGAAAAAATGACACCTCTGAAGAATGAAAAAATGACTCCTCTGAAGAAAAAAAAATGAGGAAATTTGGAGCAGGACTTAAAAGTCGAGTCACATCTCTTATAATGTCTTATATACACTCTGACACTGGGCGTGGTAATGTAAAGTAACATTGTGATAAAAATGTAAGGAATATGTTTAGGCCATTTATAATACAGGTCCATAGCCAGGGGGGGGGGGGTTCGATGGGTTCGAGCGACCCCCCCCCCTGGCAAATCATGCAGTTTTCCATCATTCTGAGCACTTTTTAAGTGATATTGGCCATTTTTGAACCAAAATTGTCAAAAGTGAACCCCCCTGGAATTTTTCAAAAAATGACCCTCCCCTTGGCAAATCCTGGCCACTGGTCTGTAATATTAATGTTAAGAAAATAGAAAATAAATGGGTTTGTGAACTATGGTTTATCTCCAATCCTCTTCTACTTAACCAAGTTATGATCCACACAAATCTAGACATTTTTACAACAAATAGCCTATACTTTTTATTTTTTGATAAATAACATCTTTACACATAAACAATTATATTTACAAATCTAAAAAGTATTTACATCTCAGACAGTTGCTATTTAACATTTTCACTCATAAGCATTTGATTCAAACTTTAAATGGAGAGAAATCTGAACTCTCCAGACTTTTTCAAAAATCCAGATATTATCTCATACCATGCTTCATTCATATTTTAAATAGAGGCATTGGTAAGCTAATGAGCAGACATAAAAAATTGCATTTTATGGATTACACTTGCAAATCAAAGTTCCAGCTGTATTGAGACTTTCAGTCGATTTATCCTGAATATACTGTATACGATTATTTACTTATATTATCCAATCAACCATTCATAACTGTCTCAAATGCTTGAATATGATAATTCCTCTAATTTTCAAGTTTTCCTCTAATTGTATGATTTATCAGTCTTTTTGTTTCAGTCGATTTATTCTGCATATATGTCCTACATCTTAAACTGAATATGATAATTCCTAGTAATAACTGCATCTGTTTTCCTTTAATTATATGGTTAATCAGTCTTCTTGTTTGAATCTCCTGCCGTCAGTGTCTCTTTCTCGATATGTCCATTTGCATCACCATTTGAAACTCCATTTGCTTTGTCTTTTGATGAAAATGGACACGATGGTTTATCCCCTTTTCCCTGAAAGTAAAATTCATGAATTATTAGTGTGATCAATTTCATCGTGTGAACCCTTTTTCTTGGTCCCAAATTTTATATTTTATATTCTCATATTGTTTACAAAACCTTGAAATCTGAACACTTTTGACATTTCTCTTACTTAAAAAGGGAAAGAATTAGTTTTGGTACACAGGTAGTTTAAATTTGTTTTGGCAGGAGCAGTTGCTCTTGAAAGCGTACGATCAAAGGGACTGGAAGAGGGGGAATACAAGGTGGACTTTAGTTGAAATGAAGATACTGTATGTAAGACAGACAATATGGGAGTGAGGAATCTATAAAAACGATGAATTGGGGCTACCAAGATAAACACGGGCGGATCTGGAAACCAACAAGGGGGGGGGGGCCCAAATTTCAGGTCAGCGGAAAAAACTTTGGGCCCCTAAAACCCAAAAGTGGGCCCAAATTTTGAAATTTTGAGGCCCATTTTCTTCAAAATTTGGCCTGAAATTAAAAAATAAGGCCTTAAAAGGCCCAGTAATGACCAAAAGGCCCACTTTTTGGAGGCAGAAGGCCTTTTTTGGCTCAAAAATTTTTTTAGCCCCATTTTTTTTTTCTTGGCCCACCCAAGGAGGGGGAGCCCAGCCCCCCCCCCCCCCCCCTAATCCACCAGTGATAAATGTAAACCCTCTCTGGTACAGTAAGGAAATGTTGCCTTTATAGATAATCCCCAGACAAATGCCTCGCTACTTCAAGTGTGGCTAGCAATAAACTACATGGAGCACACATGCATAGACTAGATTCTAATACACCTGTCCTTCCAGGTACATTCTAATCATAGGCCTCAGGAGGATGTATAAAAATTTGAGTGCAGTTCCCTAACAAAAGAGATTAGAGCTCTATTCATATCAAACTCAATTTTTATACATGCTCCCGGGGCCCATTGTCCTAACATGTTGCATGGCTGACAACATTGATGAGGTCAGAAGCAAACAAACAACACTGAATGCACACAAACCTTAGTTTCAGTTTCACTATCCTCTGATTTTACTTTAGGCCACCAACTGTTCACGTAATCTTGAAATGGTTGAATCCATGTCTCTGGAATCCAAGGCTTGATGAATCTGTGGAACACCCATAGACAAAGGGGGATTACAATACAGGGGACACACACCATTTTCTCACAGTCTGATCTTTATACCAAAGAAAAAATTCTGGTAGTTTCCAAAAAGCAATATATGTCAGATTATCGATGATATCAATCGTTTTTCGGAGAAATTTTGTGATGATATTATTTTCAAGGATTCCCTCTAAATGAACAACTTTTAAAACGAAAACTTGACATAAAAATAACCTGTCCAAGTAAATCAATTATTAATTGCAACAAAAGATTTGAATAACTTAATAATGATTATTTAGTGTGTTTGGTACAATATTTAATAATATAAAATTACAGTCGAATAACTTCTTTTATACAAATAGTTTGAGTTCCATGAACAATTAATAATGCGCATGCGTAATTGGATTGCCATGTACTTCCGGAATTTTGAAGTTTGTCAAAATTGAAGATTAAAAGTTGATATACTCGTAGATCTGGACACATATGTAAAATTCAATGTTATAGACACTTTAAGTGATTACTAATGTGTCATTTGATATTAAATTTAGACAAATCGAGTCAATCTCGCAGATATGACTACAAGTTACATATCTCCCATTTCAAATAAAATACAACAAAAATATGGTTCCAAAATTTTATCAACTGATGCTGAAATTCAAAACTGCAAATCAACAAACGTTTATATATTTGGGAGTTCTGACGTGGATGAAGCTGAACTCAAGGACAATATCATGGAGATGACAGAAATGAGATCCCGAGGGAATTCTTCTGGGAAAAGATCGTCAACGCATGTCACGGTTGAGGAAGAACCTGTGTTTCTTGAGCGGAATGTAAATGAGGGTGATACGATTCAAAGTATTGCTTTACAATATGGATGCCCAGTGAGTATAAATATTTTGTTTGGTGTCTTATATGGAGTCGATTTTTACTGATGTATGGTACACATTCTATGAGTCTTTAGTCGGATTTATTTCTTTGATATACAATATATATTTCTTATCTAAGTAAAATATGGTAACATTTTAAAATAATTTGGAACAGGGCAATCAGCTAGAATGTCACACCCAAAAGTGTAGTATAAACTGAATACTCAAGGTTAGAAAAATAAACAATTTAAATGGTCGTTCATTTGCCATTTTTATTACTGTAAAGCTTAATAATGATTATCAGATCAATGTCCATGGTTTACAAAACGTTCTTATATAATCAAAATAGCACTTATTATGTTATCAGTAATGCCATATGATATGATAGACAACTTTATTGCTATTTGAAATAAGCCTATAAGACGTCAAATGAAGAATTAATTATTTGGAAGAAATCTGTATGAAAATATTCAAAAATATACAGTATGATTTTAGACGATATGGTTTTAATCCAATATTAAAACCATTTATTTTTATGTTTATTGTTTATGAATTGTCAACATTTAAGCACTTTGTTGTACTTGAATACAAGGCACCATCCCATCAGTTAAGTATCTTTAGAGAGTTATAATTCCAACTTTGAGTCTTAAGAGAGGAATAAAGCAAGGATTAAAATGAACAGGCATGGAAATAACACTTTAGATGAATATAACGGTAGAAAATTAAAAATTTACTCAATAGAAAGAAATGAAATGAAATAAGCAGGTATAGAATGAAATTTTAATCATAGGATTATATGCTCCGTGATAAGTTATCATTAACCTGTGACTTTGAACTTTTACTTAAACGTTGAATTTGAAGTTTACACATTTACCTGTACTTTGGTTAAAACTTTCAAGGTTATTCAATTCAAAATGATTTTGCTAATTTTTAAGTACTAGATGTGTCAAGAGTTCAAGAGAAAGCCCATGGACCAATGAATTCCTCTCAAATTCGAACACCTCTCAATGTGAAGTCTGATTTTCTATCATTTCTAATCTGCTGGCACATCTTCAGATGTGAACACCTGCTAGGCCCGTAGCCAGGGGGGGTTTGGGGGTTCAGGCGATCCCCCCCTGGCCAAAATTTCTTTCAAAATCATGCAGTTTTTCACCATTCTGACTATTTTTGGAGTGATTTTTGGCCAAATTTGTCAACGTGAACCCCCCCCCCTAGAATTTTTTGGAAAAGTGAGCCCCCCCCCTTGGAATTCTGGCTATGGGCCTGCCTGCCCATCCAAACACTTTGGCTGGCTCTAGAGCTTGATTCAAAACTATTGTTGTTAATACAGAGTTCTTTGAACTATGAACACTTCAGTTTATACCAAATATGAGATATACTCTCCAGAATATATTTTAAGATGTTGAAAATTTCAAAAAGATTTGATGAGTTTGAACCATGGACTCTGTTTATCAACCTTGTTGTGTAAAGTCTGAAGAAGTGAAGAACGAGACACTTTTTGTTTACAAACAATCACTTGTTGCATTTATGTCAATGGTCTGATTGCACTTCCCGCAAGATAAATGCCACAATGGTCATGTTTTGAAATCTAAAATAGAGTGTAAAAGAGTGGAGTCCGCAAGGAATAAAGTACACAGGCATGTAGTTAACACACTAAATTGTATAGAAATGCATCTAAATTACACATTTTATTTAAAGTTTTGAGAGAAAGTAAGCTAATAAGGAAAATGTAGATAAATTTCTGCAATGGAATATCAGACAAACTTTGAACTATTGACTTGGGTGAGACTATAATGAAATCTATCATTTTGATCAAAGCTCATCTTTTCGATAAAAAGTGTCCTCATTAACAGCCTTTACTTTGTTTTGAATCAGATATCTGTACTACATGTATGTTGGTAGTTGAAGTGACTTGACCCAAAACTCTCTTAAACAATTCCATTCAATTAAAAAAAAAACATTTTCTGTTACTTAAAACATTTGAATTTGGAATTCTCCCAATCACCAAACCTTATATAAAAAATTATCATAACATTTCAGAACAATTTAGATAACATGTTATATTATCATCAAATGTTAAATATCATGGTCTCTCAACTGATTATTCAACTTATCTAGAAATATTAATTTCTGTTTGAGCAATTGTTTAAAAAGTAAACGGCTGTTGCTCTCACATATATCAGACTACCATTAAATTAAATCAATAATATATATTAATGAGTCTGTATAGTGTTGATTGAGGCTCCTAAATTGCCCGAATGGAGGATGGAAGGACATTTATTTATGCTTTTGTATGTCCCTATCCACATACATGTAGTTGCTAGTCTGAAAACAGGAAGATGTGATGGTTATATCAGAATAGTCAGTTCCCCAATCAGGTATCTGAATTGAAACAACAATTACAAGCATCGTACTTGCTCATATACTGGCCTCGAAAACAAGCTCCGTTCGAGCCCGTACGAGGATCGTGTTCCTTTTTGCTCGTAATTCTCGAGGCTTGTACGAGCTCGCATGGGCCCGATGTGAATTGCGTGTGTAGTAATAATCACAACTCTCCAAATGAAAATAAGAAAAATATGTCAGATGAATATGAAGGCAGAGTGTACATATGAATCACTTTTTCAAATAAGCAATTTTAAATGACTGTACTGTATTATACTACTAGTATTATAAAAGGGTATTGGTTAATGGATGTGTGAACATTTTGGATAAATTACATCATGTGACATTTTGCTCTTTAGCTTAAGATTATCAACATCTGCGTCCTAAATTCGTAACAACTCATCGGGTGCCATGCCATAATTGATAATGAACTTATTATTGATTTGCTTGGGTATGAGTCATTCTAAAACATTGAAAAACAATGTTAATATATCATATGCTGAAAATCTATATTTTAATCAATGTTTCCAGTTTAAGTAGGTGTAATCGTTTTATACAACAAAACTAAGAAGATTCATCAATTAATGTAAACTCATGTTCAAGAGACAAGATGTTGATTTTAACTGTGGAGGTATTCAGGGACATTGATACAAATCTGACATATTTAGACATCTTGCCTTCCTTCTCTTAAAGTTAAGTTCACTTGGATAACATTTATTTTTGAACAAGAATTGATTTAACACAGAATTAATTTATTAATTAATTAAAGATATGTCATAAAACTCCACATTTTATGAAAAATATCAACATAATTATTTCAGTATTGAGTAATTTGAGTATTGAGTAAATACTCACATCAAATCTATATCTGTACAGGGTCATCTGCACACTTTGCTTGATTTGAAAATTTAATTTCTCCAAATCTAGTTTGAATAAATTTCCCTGCGATTTGTCAAATGAGATTTCTTGAGATTTCTAGTGAGAGTTTCCACATTTTGCAATAGGGAGATGTAACCTGAGAAAAAATTGATTTGACCGTTACGGAAAGATTAATGAAATAACATGTATATATTGATTAAAACATAAAACTAAACAGTTCTGGGTGTAAACCAGACATTGTATGATTTAAATTTCTTTGATCATGGCATGATTTCATTGTTTCCATAGTAACAATGATTGAATTGAAGAATCTTATCTTCATGAATATAATTAATGCATAAATAAACAAGGCATTAACATGACAAAATGTCACCACCTAGTTGCTCACAATATTATGAGTTCAAACTTAAGTCAGATTTGAATTTCTGAGAACTTGTAAAGTCAAATTTGAACTTCTGAAAAGATGTAGATGATTTTGAAAAAAAAATTTGGTCAATTTGAAGCAAGTTGAAAACAGACCTTTTTGACCTTTTTTGACCTTGAGAAGGTCATTAAAGGTCAAATGTCAAAATCTAAAGTCAGATTTGAATTTCTGAGAACATGTAGATGATTTTGAAAAAAAAATTAGTCAATTTGAAGCAAGTTGAAAAAAGACCTTTTTGACCTTTTTTGACCTTGAGAAGGTCATTGAAGGTCAAATGTCAAATCTAAAGTCAAATCTAAAGTCATATTTGAATTTCTGAGAACATGTAGATGATTTTGAAAAAAATTTAGTCAATTTGAAGCAAGATGAAAAAATACCTTTTTGACCTTTTTTGACATTGAGAAGGTCATTGAAGGTCAAATGTCAAATCTAAAGTCAGATTTGAACTTCTGAGAACATGTAGATGATTTTGAAAAAAAAATTAGTCAATTTGAAGCAAGTTGAAAAAAGACCTTTTTGACCTTTTTGACTTTGAGAAGGTCATTGAAGGTCAAATGTCAAATCTTAAGTCAAATCTTAAGTCAGATTTGAATTTCTGAGAACACGTAGATGATTTTGAAAAATTTTTTTAGTCAATTTGAAGCAAGTTGAAAACAGACCTTTTTGACCTTTTTTGACCTTGAGAAGGTCATTAAAGGTCAAATGTCAAATCTAAAGTCAGATTTGAATTTCTGAGAACATGTAGATGATTTTGAAAAAAAAAATTAGTCAATTTGAAGCAAGTTGAAAAAAGACCTTTTTGACCTTTTTTGACCTTGAGAAGGTCATTGAAGGTCAAATGTCAAATCTAAAGTCATATTTGAATTTCTGAGAACATGTAGATGATTTTGAAAAAAAATTTAGTCAATTTGAAGCAAGATGAAAAAATACCTTTTTGACCTTTTTTGACATTGAGAAGGTCATTGAAGGTCAAATGTCAAATCTAAAGTCAGATTTGAATTTCTTAGAACATGTAGATGATTTTGAAAAAAAAATTTAGTCAATTTGAAGCAAGTTGAAAAAGACCTTTTTGACCTTTTTTGACTTTGAGAAGGTCATTGAAGGTCAAATGTCAAATCTTAAGTCAAATCTAAAGTCAGATTTGAATTTCTGAGAACACGTAGATGATTTTGAAATTTTTTTTTAGTCAATTTGAAGCAAGTTGAAAACAGACCCTTTTGACCTTTTTTGACCTTGAGAAGGTCATTGAAGGTCAAATGGCAAATCTTAAGTCAAATCTTAAGTCATATATGAATTTCTGAGAACACGTAGATGATTTTGAAAAAAAAATTTAGTCAATTTGAAGCAAGATGAAAAAATACCTTTTTGACCTTTTTGACATTGAGAAGGTCATTGAAGGTCAAAAGTCAAATCTAAAGTCAGATTTGAATTTCTGAGAACATGTAGATGATTTTGAAAAAAAATTTAGTCAATGTGAAGCAAGTTGAAAAAAGACCTTTTTGACCTTGAGAAGGTCATTGAAGGTCAAATGTCAAATCTAAAGTCAGATTTGAACTTCTGAGAACATGTAGATGATTTAGAAAAAATTGAAGTCAGTCTAAACAGTATTTGTTAAGTTATGGGAAGTTGTAAGAAATTGTTGCAGACGCCAACCTCCAACCGCCGGACGCCAACCAACCAACGGAGACCATAACAATATGTCACCACTTTTGGTGGTGACATAATACTGTATTATCTTTTATTTTCCAGGTATCCGAGTTGAAGAGGTTGAACAATTTGATTCAGGACCAAGATTTCTTTGCGAAAAAAGTCATCAAAGTACCAATAAAAAGACATGGCTTGTTAACGGAACTTATTGAAAAAGAAAATAAAGAAAATAAAAATTCTAAAATTCGTCTCAATCCCAACTCAGGTGCTGTTGGAGGCGAACCATTTGTAAGCGTTGAAGATGATTACGCTGACCAATCAGATAACAGTGATTCAGAGGGGCGGGGCCTCTTGGTGCGAACTTTGAGTATTCGGGACTCACTAGGGACTCAATCCCGGGAAGCTCACGACTTCCTCAAAGCAATGGACAAAGATCTTTTAAAAATACAAAACTCAACAAAAACTCAAAAAGACACTTTACAAGAAGTGACGACTGCTTTAACGTGTAAACGTATTCAGCCGCTAAAAAAGGCAGATGGTGCAGACTGTGGGATGAGATGGTGGACTATCGTAGGGGTCATGTTTTTAATTGGACTCGTCACGCCACTGGCTTATTTCTTGTACATTGAATACGGGAAAGCTTAATGGTGACGTGACATAGAAAATATTAATATAATTATGTATAGAGATTGAATGAATGCATTTTATTTGTCTGAGATTCTACACGTCTCAGATGAGGGGGGGGTCTGTAGGGATCCAGATTTCAGACTTGACCCTCTCATGTTATAATTGTGTAATAAATGTGGATTTAGGTAGATGCAATGTGATAGGCAAATTAATATGCCAATTTATAAGCAAATGTGTAATTTGAGGAAAGAATATTTAACTCAAGAATAAACATATTTCATATTGACTTACATGTATATGATTGTGAACATATCAGAGAATATTGACAAAGCAGCATTTTGCTAGTCAGATATTTAAAGGTGCAACAACTAGTACAGGGGGCCATTCAACGATCATCGAGCAGTGTCAAAATATATTTCATCAAGACTACCATGTTTTTTTTATTATTTGCAAAGAAACGCCCCGGATGTCCATTATTTCAGCTGATATTCTTCTTGAAACGTGGTGGATCTTAAACATCTATAAGTGGGACTCCCTTTATAGAAGCTTTGAACTGAATTTACATTCCTTGATGCTGAAATTGATACTTTATCCATATATTTTAAGAAAATAGGTATGTCAAAGAAGATGTTAAGCCAAATATTGACCTGATAGCTCAGAAAAATATAAACTTTTGAATTTTATCTCTACAGCCCTTGTTGCCCCTATAAAGTGATTACAAAGGATTAATTAAAATACATGTAATTCTATTTTTGCCTGTTTCCACAGTAACTTGTAATGCACTGAAAACGGAGATGAATTTAGGGTATTTTTTTAAATTGTTGCAATATTTTTTGCTGGAAAGAAAGAATTCTTTATAGCACCCATTTCTGAAATGTGAAATATCTTGATTTCATATCATAACAATTTAATATCATTTGAAAAAAAATCTGTCATTTAGACACTTAAATCTTAATTTGTCAATTAATCTCAGGTATGGTCAAAATCCTAAATTCTTTTTAGATATTAATTATGGATGATAATGTAAAACATAGGAATGCTCTATGGAAAGATTGTTCCCGAAATCTTATACTCTATACCCTTTGCTGCCATTTTGATGCAGGCATCCTTTTCAACTGAACTTATATTCTGTGTAGTGTGCTCAGGTTTAGCGCAGCCAAAACTCTAAAACAATGGTCTAGTATATATTTAGCATCAAAACGATGTTATTTTGTTCAATCAAATATTAGTGTGCCGACAAAAAGGATCAATTAATTTAAAAGTTTATTAATAATAAAATCAGCATCCTCCTAAGCAGTTGTCCAGAAACTGTACCTCCTTCTTCCCCCTGCTATAACCAATTTGGAAGCGCCTGATTAAACTGAATCACGTGATCTAATTATGCGCAATGACTTATACATATGTTGCGACAGCCAATCAGATTGCGAGTTCTTAATCGGGGAAATGACAACTGCTTATCGCAGGGGGTATAAAGAAAGAATATATTCTGGATTTTGAAACCCTGTGATTGGAGGATGTAAAATCAGTAAAGAGTGATTTAATAGCCATGTGATGAACTCTTTAGATATATAAAAATATCAAGAACTTGATTCAAATTTTAAACAGAAATGGTAAAGTGGCGTGATAAGGCAGAAATTATTGTAATGGGATTTCATCCATTTAATTTTTATGTACACAGCTTTTTAAACTAACTAATTTCTATAGATGCTGATAACATACTATTGGTTGGGAATAAATGTTTGAAAAACCACTAAGGGGAGATATCAAAAAATCAAAGTTGTTTCAGAAACTGATATCTAAAAACTTTGTTTGATATAAACCCATATGTTTCAATAATTCATTTAGAGAAATGTTTCAATTTAAAATACTGAATTTAATCATTTGGTTCTTGTTATAGACTTATGACCACATTGCTTTGGAACTGGACAAGGGGTGTGGCTTATTCATCAAAAGTGTTGATTGACATACTATGGGATATAATCAATATTTGTAAGCATAAATATGCAATGTGCCAATTAGTTAATTAGGGGCTATCAATATTATTCAACAATGCCATTTAATTGAGAATCTAATAGAATCATGTATTTTCTTAATTTACTTTTGGTTATAAGGCTTACTCATTATTGGCCCATGGGCTAATTGTTGAAGGTTGAAGTTGCTCTTTCAGTAAAGCCCCATGGGTTGTTTTTACATACTCACTTACTAATTTGACTTTCCAAGGTTGAAAAACTTCATACTTTAATGATCACAGATGTCTTTGAGAAAATATAAAATAAACAGGCCCGTAGCCAGGGGGGGTTCGGGCCCCCCCTGGCCAAAATTTCTTTCAAAATCATGCAGTTTTTCACCATTCTGACTAATTTTTGAGTGATTTTTGGCCATATTTGCCAAAGTGAACCCCCCCTAGAATTTTTTAGAAAAACGAACCCCCCCTTGGAAAATTCTGGCTACGGGCCTGATAAATGTACTTTTATTAATGACCCAGAAGTCCGTTTATGGAGCTGTCGTAACTTGTGCTTTGGTCCATCATAAGGTATATATTGGTTTTCAAAAAATCTGGGGTTAAAGTGATTCCACAGGACTCTACAAGGAGAAATTCTAGTAATTATTTTAATATTTGACCCATATCAACACAAATTGGTGTTTTTTGCAGTGAGTAATTTAACTTTTTAACTTCACATAATTATGGACGTTGGTGACCATAATGTGTTGGAACCAGATATATGCAATATTGCAGTATTATAATACATGAATTGTATCATTATTATAAGACATGAATTGTATCATTATTATGAGACATGAATTGTATCATTATTATAAGACATGAATTGTATCATTATTATAAGACATGAATTGTATCATTATCATAAGACATGAATTGTATCATTAGTACTAACTGTACATTAACTTTATAAATCACAACTGATTAGTCATTTAGAGGTGTATGGTTGACACTGTTAACCTCCCAAGGGGTCAACATTTGGTATTTGAATATATCGGTGCTAGAAACCAGTTTTGATCATTATTCATGTTCAAAGAAGATTGCAGAGGATATAAGCAATAAAATATAAATACTGTAGGTCCAATTAACTCTTAAACTTCTGATGGTGAAAAGTTATTGTTTAAGAGACCTGTAAATAGACATCCATGGTGAAACACATTTGAAAGTCTTGTTTCTTGAACATCATGTAAAATAAACCTCTGACGTGGAACACCTCTGAGTAGACCACTATATTGAAGTACTGAAGGCATTCCATGAGCCAAGGTTTTACTGTATTTGTGACAACGCACACCGTCTTACCATATGTATTATATGTAATGGTTGGAATAATAGTACAATAACGTCATTTCAAAGGGCAATATAGTGAAATATTGGACCAAGGGCCGCAAGGTCCAATATTTCACTATTTTGCCCGCAGAAATGACGTTATTACTATTATTACCACCGTTAATGACCAGGGCTGAAATAGCAAATTTGAAATAGAAAATCTTACGCACTGAACGATATCACTTTTCCCGGGAAACATAGCCGGGCGGATAATGTCATTATTGCCTGACTAAAGTCATTAACGCCCGACACAATATTACTCATGTCAATATAGCAATTTAAATGCCTTCTCAACTAGTACTAAAACCCCTAGAACAGGCCCTGCAAGGTGGTAATAATAGGTGTATGCTCACTGTTACTATATGATTACATGGTAAACCATATTATATGTAATGTTTGGACATAATGTATAGGTGTATGGATGTAACATAAATCATGAAATAAAATGTAACATGCGAATGCAAGTCATTTTAGTGAAACATATTTGTTTGTATTAGTTGTTTAAGAAATATAGACTGAAGAGCAGGGGACAAATATTTTCTGTACCCCAAATGACCGAAGGGAGTGAGGGGTTCGAAAGCGTTTGTGCCGAGCCTTAAGGGGTGTATTGGAAAATATTTCCCCTGCTCTGAGGTCTATATTACGATTCATACATAAAAAATCACCAAAATCATTCAAATATTAATTTAATAGTCCGCCATTATTACGGCCCGTCTTTATGATGTCACACATTACTCGTACTAGCAGGGGCATTATTGACAAATATTCCCCAGGTGAAATGTTGACTTTGTTCACAGTCTAAAGAAGGGGTGAATACAGTCATGTTCGAATTTCAAGTAATGGTTTGGTTTATTGTGCCCTATATATTGTTTCTATGAGTGATGACCATTGTGAACGTTTTCAAGCATATTACACTGAATCATTGCCATGGTAACCAAAATTACCTAAAATCTGAAGACATGCCTATAGGTGATCATTGACTTTCAGGTTATCGGTATGTAACAAATGTTTTTAGCCAGTATGCAGGCCCGTGAGATGGCTAAAGAAATCAAATGCACTGATGATTGGGATATTAACAACATAGATATTATGAAACAACTGATATCTGAGAAAATACAACAGCACCCTGAGATCAAAGATACATTGCTCGATACTGGTGATACCTATATAGCAATGGCCTCTTTTGAAACAACATGGGGAAGTGGACTTGGCCAAAAACTAACATGTACTACTGACCAGGAACATTGGCCTGGCAAGAATACAGTTGGCTCTTACTTGATGGAATTACGTTCCACACTGAATGATGAAATAACTGATATCTCCTATGCTCAAACTGATGTCACATTAGCTCCTGCTACCACACCTAAGCATGAAGAAGTCTTTAGTGACGCTGTAGAGCATCCTTCTCCAATTAGAAAAGAAAGTACTCCACAACGGATTAAATCCAAACTCAGGAAGTTCAGACGTAAGAGGAGCCGTGATTCACCTGAACCTACATCACATCCCCCAAAGAAACCAAATCCACTGAAACATTTTGAGACCAAAATTGACAACAGTTATTCCCCTCTCACTTATGACAGTGACCCCTCATAGACATCTGATGATTACAGTGTTAACTTGTAAATATAAATACATGAACACTGTATTTGCACTAGTACACAGTGATAGACAGATATGTATAATATGTAAAAAATGTAAATATTTCTGTTTTTGTTTTTCTTGGTATTCTGTTATTATGAATATTTTTATTAAAAACCATAAATAATGGCAGAAAAACTTACAATTTTATCTCTCAATGTGAGAGGCCTAAATGATAAGGTAAAGCGAAAGAGAACCTTTAACCTTTTCAAGCAGTATAATGCTGATGTAATTCTTCTCCAAGAAACATTCATCACTCAATTAATTGTAAATGAAATTGACCAAGAATGGCCAGGGGAAGCAATTCACAATGTGAGTAACTCCCCCCACAGTAGGGGTGTTTCTATCTTATTCAATGAAACTTTGAATGTAAGTGTTATTGAAACTTTTAAAAGTGATGACGCAAGAATGATATTGGCAAATGTAAAGATAAATAATAATATATTTTCTTTTGTTTCAATGTATGCACCTAACAACCCCAAATCAAGGCTTGAATTCTTCAAGCAAAATTCAAAAAAGATCAAACAACATATTGGGCTTATTGAAAATGTATATGTATGTGGTGACATGAATTGTGATAGAACACAACATGACAAACAAAATCAGGTGCTTGAAAATGATCAAAGTAGAATGTATTTTGAAAATATGATAAAATATTTAGATCTAATTGATGAGATGAAACATCAAGGTTTCACATGTATGTCACGTCAGGGTAATAGCAAATCAAGAATTGACTATATGCTTGTTCAAGAAAATGCTCAATTTAAAATTTTGAAAAAAGAGAAGAAGCATTTTGCTTTCTCAGACCATAAAATACTTTTACTAACTTTGAATATAACTTCGAATGAAAAAGGACCAGGATATTGGAAATTCAATAATTTGCTTTTACAAGATGACAACTATGTTAAAATGATCAAACACATAATATACCATCATGATCAAAAAAATCCTCAACTTCAATCTAATCAATTAAAATGGGAATATCTTAAAATCAAAATTAAAGAAGAAACAATTCGATATTCAATTAAACTGAGACATTCGAAAAATACCATGATAAAAGATATGGAAAATGAACTTGAGGATTTAGAGAAAATGAATGTATTATCAGAAACTGAACAAATTAGACGTGCAACAATATTGACGTCTTTAGAAAATGATTTAATAGAAAAAACATCAGGGGCTATTTTGAGATCCAAACAGGAATGGATAAAAGATGGAGACAAAAATAGCAAATTATTTCTAAATCTTGAAAAAACTAGACAGAGTAGTAATGTAATTGGATCTTTAAAAACAAACTCTGGAACTGTATCCTCAGATGCAGAGATAATGAAAGAGGAGGTTCTCTTCTATAAAGAATTGTATAAATCTAAAGCTTGCACTAACGAAGAGCTTGTTACATACTTTAATAGCATTAATTTTCCAAAAATATTAGATGAAAATGACAAAAACTTTTTGATTGGAAAAGTAACAAATGAAGAATGCTTAACAGTGATAAAAAATATGAAGTTAAATATATCTCCTGGGTCAGATGGACTTACATCTAATTTTTACAAGTTCTTTTGGCAGGATGTTAGTTTGTATGTTATAAATGCTATAAATGAATCCTATGAAACTGGCATAATGCCACCATCTTTTAGAAAAATTATAATTAGTTTACTTTTTAAAAAAGGAGATAGGGAACTTTTGAAAAACTTTAGACCTATCTCACTCTCTAATACAGACTACAAGATACTAGCTTTTATTTTGGCAAAGCGAATGCAAAAAGTAATTGCAAAAATAATTGGGTCTCAGCAGACTGCCTATATAAATAATCGTTTTATTGGAAATAGTTGTCGACTTACGCTTGATATTTATGAATATGCTGAAAATTATGAAAAAGAGGGCGCTATTTTATTCATTGATTTTAAAAAATCTTTTGATAGTATCGAGTGGAATTTCATCTTTGAAACATTCAAAAAATTCAATTTTCCTGAACAGTTTATTAAGTGGATAAAAATACTCTATGTAAAACCAATGGTAACTATAAAACAAAATGGATGGTTTTCTGAAAATATACACATGCAAAGATCCTGTCGGCAAGGCTGTCCAGTATCTGCTTTGGCATTTATTATGTGCACAGAGGTCCTTGCACTTAAAATAAAACAGAATATTAACATAAAAGGCATTGAAATAAACAATAATGAATACAAACTCTCTCAATATGCAGATGATGCTAATTTATTTTTAAAAGACAAAGATTCAATATTGCAAGCAATTCAAACGATTCAATCATTCTCTTATGTTTCTGGATTAGAACTAAATATAGACAAAACTGAAGGAATTTGGTTAGGGAGAAGTAAAGTGAATGAAAATAACTTTGCAAATATAAAATTTAGCAATGAGCCGGTAAAAACTCTTGGCATTTTTATTGGACATGATAAAGACAAATGTTATGAGCTAAATTGGCTGAACAGGATAACAAAATTAGAGAAAGTGTTAGATTCTTGGAAAAAGAGGAATTTAACATTAATTGGAAAAATAACAGTGATAAAATCAATCGCCCTTCCAAAATTGATTTATGCAGCATCAATACTTCAATATGATAATGAAATTGTAAAAAGAGCTAATACAATAATTTATAAATTCCTTTGGGATGGAAAAGATAAAATAAGGCGAACTATTATTATAAATTCATTAGAAAAAGGTGGACTTAACATGATAGACTTTGAATCTCAATTGCATGCTCTAAAAGCTGCTTGGATTCCAAGGTTATATGATAAAAAACAAATGATGAATAAAATACCATATCTCTATTTTGATAATATTGTAAATGATTTTGATGTATTATTGAAAATGAATAGTTTTGATTTGCAATACTTTCAGAAAATACCAATTTTTTATCAGCAAGTATTATGTGCTCATGCCAAATGTAAAGACAAAAAAAATCTTGAAAATATGAAAACATGTGATATCCTGCAAGAGACTATATGGGGTAATAGTTTGTTTACTGTAAACAAAAAAACTCTGTATTTTAGAAATTGGATTGAAAGTGGTATTGTCTATGTAAAGGATCTAATAATAGAGGATACATTTAATGATATCAACCACATTTTTCAAAAGTTACAGGAAAAACAAAATTGGATTTCTGAATTTTATCAAGTTAACTCAAGTATGAATATTGCAAGAGGTTTTATTGATGTCAATAAAGCAAAATACACAAACATTCCAAATTACAGATTGAAAGCAAATAATGTTTTATTCCAAATTAGAGATCAAAAATCAAAATTCTTTTATGAAATTTTGAAAAATAAGCAATCTGAAAAATGGTTCATGAAAAAGAAATGGGAACGTGAATTTTGCTTCTTAAATAATGAAACCTTCGATGAAATAAATTGGGAAAACTTTTTTTTTACAAAGATAAAATGTAAAGAAAAGAAAATAGCTAATTTCAACTATAAGATTATAAACAACATCCTTCCTAGTCTAAATGACTTACATTTATATGGAAAAAGTGAATCATTTAATTGCAGTTTGTGCGGAGAAGTATGTACATTAAAACATTTGCTTTTCACATGTACACTCTCCCAAAATGTTTGGAAATATATCTTTAATATATCAGGTTTAAAAATAACATATAGAAAGTTGATAATAGGCTATAATGGAAATGACAACCAGACTGCATTTTTGAACTATTTTATTAGTATTGTAACATTTGTGATCTATAAAGCATACATCCAAGAATTAAATAATGGAATAAAACGGAATTTTGAAGGAATTGTTAAAACTCTAAAATTCGAAATTTATGTACGTAAAAATGTATTTTTTAAAAACAAATGGAATATGATAAGATTGTAATTGATTTATTACTACTGTATCTGTACTTACTTTAAAAAACTGAAATAAACTATATTGAAAAGAAAAAAAAAACAAATGTTTTTAGCGTTTTTAGTCCCCTAATTCATCGCCATGGTAATGGATATTTCCCAGAAACACCTTTGTCACATTTCTATAGCGATTCTTTTTAATTTTAAGTCATTCCAATCTCATAATATATTTAGTTATTAGTTGATTACTTAAAACTATGTCACAAAAATGTTACAGACCTCTAAGTCTTCAGTTCATTGTAAATGGCATATTTCAAACTAACTGTTGACACATATCTCTGTTCGCAAAAAGAATTTATAGTCAAGCTGAACACTCCCTCAAGTTTTTGCAAGTGGTCACAAAAATGTTACAATATGTCACAGATAATTTGCCCACTTAGGTGTCCAATGCAAGTCACAAAAAAAGTTGGAGGCTGTACCACTAAAACACTTCATTGAAGTGATATTTATAGGGATAGGGATAGAGGGCTTTCGGAAAAAATGAAAAAGAAATATGGTATATAAAATACTAACCCCCATTCCACAATGATTTTTATCCTTGGTTATGCATACATAGGTCTTGTGGTATTCTAGTCTCTATGTCAAAAGCACAATATTGGTCAATTGGGAGGGTTTGTCATACATGAAGAAATGCATATAATAAAGCAAGGCTTCATCAAAGAGGGAAATATTCCAGAATTCATAGATTAACCTGTTTCCATGTTAGAGGTTTACCTTTACACAAAGATGTAGGTACATCAAGGAATCATGGGATATTTCCTCATTTTCATCAATCCGAAAAATTGAAATGTCACTAGTCTTGTCTTGCTTAAAAGCCCCTGTACTCCCCCCCCCCGCTTTATCCTTCTCTGTATATTGCCAGGTAAAGAGAGTGAAGGTGACGGGGGGGGGGGGTGGATACAGTCTTTGAGCAAGACTAAAATGTCGCCACCTGCAAATGGAAAAGCAGAAGTGCCACATACACCGACCACTGATGCTGAACCCTGGATGTTAATGAATGGTAACCGGACAACTCATCCCCTAGACGACTCATCCCTGGACAACTCATCCCCTAGACAACTCATCCCCTGGACAACTCATCCCCTGGACGACTCATCCCCTGGACAACTCATCCCCTGGCATTGGCAATATGTCACCAAATTCTTTATCTTCACTACACACCTAATCAACTCAACTAACTGAACAATCAATTTGTAGTTTGATATTTTTATTTCTTTGAATAATCCATTTTCAGATTTCTATCCTTTCTATAAACCACAGAACTAACAAACATGTTTTTAATTCAATCCAATTTTCAATTTTTCATAGTTTGATGATATTTATTTAATTCTTGGAATAATCCATTTTCAGATTTTTTCTTTTCTATAAACACATGTGCATTTTTAATTCAATTTTCAATTTCAAAATAATCATTCCATTTGCACCCACAGCTTTTCTCCCACAGACCATTTACCATACTGGTGGTATGCCAAATAAGTAACCTTTTTTCCTTTTATAGAACATGAATTAATACAAGCACATGTGGATTTTTAATTCAACTTTCAATTTTTCACTTTCAAAATACAGTAATCATTACTCTTGTACAATCAATTTTTAGTTTAATATTTTTATTTCTCGGAATAATTCATATTTTCTTTCTATAAAACGTGAATCACAGAGTTAATACAAACACATGTGGATTGTAATTCAATTCAATTTTAATTTTTAAATTTCAAATAACCATTCCTCTTCCACCATTCTCACTTGGCTACACATACCAAATGTCAAATGAGTATCCTTGTATACAAAACTTCAGTGCATCTTATATCCTTATACAATCAATTTTAATTTGTTATTTTTATTTCTTGGAATAATTCATATTCAAATTTCTGATCCTTTCTATAAACCACAAAACTGATACAAACATGTGTGCATCTTTAATTCAATTCATATTCAATTCAATTTTTTAATTTCAATATCAAAATAATTATTTACTGATATGCTGTTTGTCAAACCATGATTTTTAAACAAACCATGATTTCCAAACAAACCATAAAGAGAAGTTTCTATAAACAGCATACAGTTGGACCTTAGTGACATCACTGAATGGCCAACATTCAGTATGAACTAATGGCTTTAATACGCCCCATAGTTAACCCCATATCAGTATTCACACCTTGGAGTCATCACTACGGGTGATTCATCAATATTGCATAATATATGCCCACATTTCTGCAACTTTGTTGGCAAAAATTGCCATTGTTCCCCAATAAATATATAGGAAGAGTGTACATTTTCTCTCCAGTTGGTTTACATTCATAGAAAATGATGATGATCCTGATCGTTGTATTTATTTCTAGTTCCTGAGTTTCTCAATAGATGGCACCTTCATCAAGATTATCATCTTCTTCATCAATTTCCTCGCCATTGTCAAAATAATTGAGATTGTAATCTGTTTCCTGCAAAAAGAAACAAGAAACATAGTGATGAATATTGCATGCTGTAGAGCAAAATGGCTGCCATGTAATTTACCCAGAATGCCCGAAACACAATCAGATCTTGACACTTGTCTAGTCTGCTCTTGCAAATGCAAAATTTTGAGTTGAAAGTCCACCCTGCAGCACAGGACAAGGACTGTAATAAGGTTATGTATTTACAGAATTTTGCATTTGCAAGTGACACAATTTCATTTTATTCAAGCATCTGATTGGACAATATCAAAACATGGCACAGAAATGTGTAAGATAAGTTAACATAACATTGAATGAACTTTGAAGAATTAAAATGTGGCTAATTTTTGATGTGGGAGTCATACAGTTTATTGTAAGCAAATAAACATTGTGTCATGCATGTGACCAAATATTGTCAAAGAAGATGGACATTAATTGTAATGGATATATTGAACAAACTAAACAATTATAGACCATTTATAAACGATGTTTTTGCACTTTATAGAACCAGAGGTTAATGATATCATGAAATTTATGTACATGTAGTAAGATTCTCAATAAAAATAATGATTAACTAATTGGCAATTCCTTAAAATACCTTATTTGGTTTTGTAAAATATTGCTACCAACAACCTATTGCATCATGAATTCACCCAATGAAGGGAGTATATTGCGCATTAAAAAGTGGAGGGGTTTATTGGAAATGCAGGCCTGTAGCCGGGGGGGGGGGGGGGGGGGGGTTCGCAGGGTTCCCCCCCTGGCCAAAAATTCTTTCAAAACCATGCAGTTTTTCACCATTTTGAGCACTTTTAAAGTGTGAACCCCCCCTGGAAATTTCTGAAAACTAAACCCCCCCCCTTGGCAAATCCTGGCTACGGGCCTGAAATGTCTATGTTTAAGACTAGACTAGACAATATTCTGAAAACAGATGAAAATTGTCAGCACACTCGTGAATATGTCAAAATGGGTAACCGGACAGCTCATCCCCTAGATAACTCATCCATGGACAACTCATCTACCAGACAACTCATCCCCTGGACAACTCATCCCCTGGATGACTCATCCCCTGGACAACTCATCCCCTGGACGACTCATCCCCTGGACAACTCATCCCCTAGACAACTCATCCCTTAGACAACTCATCCCCTGGACAACTCATCCCCTGGATGACTCATCCCCTGGACAACTCATCCCCTGGATGACTCATCCCCTGGACAACTCATCCCCTAGACAACTCATCCCCTAGATGACTCATCCCTTAGACAACTCATCCCCTGGACGACTCATCCCCTGGACAACTCATCCCCTAGACAACTCATCCCCTAGATGACTCATCCCTTAGACAACTCATCCCCTGGACAACTCATCCCCTGGAAGACTCATCCCCTGGACAACTCATCCCCTAGATGACTCATCCCTTAGACAACTCATCCCCTGGACAACTCATCCCCTGGATGACTCATCCTTTGGCATCTTTTATTTATTTAATGTTACACTTATATTATCTATTATCATGTATTATTCAAATTATTTTTAAATGTTTTGGTTATCAAAATGATCAGTTTAAGTTTCAAAAACATATACTACATGAACACTGGTATTCCGATTACTCGATTACGTTTTTTCTTAAACATATGATTAAAGGGATATGAAGGGATCCGATTCAGTAAAAAGCATAATCGAGTGGAGTACAAGTGAACAAAGATTTTCTGGAGGGGAAATCTGAAAAATTGTTTAAAAACTTTAATATTGTCAAGGAAATAATCAACCAATTAATCTACAATTTGTTTTGTAAATATTTAACTTTAATTTTACTTTTAATGTACAATTTCAATATTATATTAACTTTGATTGAAGATTTGATTAACTATTTTTATTCATGAAACACTTTACAATTTGGCTTCATGTGATAAAGGATGAGTTGTCCAGGGGATGAGTTGTCTAGGGGATGAGTTATCCAGGGGATGAGTTGTCTAGGGGATGAGTTGTCCAGGGGATGAGATGTCCAGGGGATGAGTTGTCCGGATGAGTTGTCTAGGGGATGAAGTGTCCGTAAGCCGTCAAAATGTACCTCCTCTAATTCCTCTTCATCATAGAAGTCCTCTTCTTCTGGCTCCTCTTCCCCTTTATCCTCTCCTTCCTTCTTTTTCTCTTTGTCTTCCTCATCTTCCTCTTCATCACCTTTGGTCTCCTCAAGTTTTTCAAGTGCCTTAAATAATTAGAAGGTTGTAGATAAATAAAATGACATCTTGAGTTCATTCAATTTTAACATGTACATACTGTATATATATTTAGGAGTTAAGAACATAATCTCTTCAAGGATTTTGAAACTTTCTCTACTTTGTCAGTTACAAATTTAGATACTGCATATATATTTCAATACAAGTAATATTAGATGTGTACAAAAAACACTACAAAATACTACATAAGACAATTCTTCACATCATGGCAAAACACAGGACAATACTACAGAGTAGAGCATAAGATAACATGACATGACATATGAACAACATAACATGACACATGAACAACATAACATGACATATGAACATAACATGACATATGAACAACATAACATGACACATGAACAACATAACATGACATATGAACAACATAACATGACATATGAACAACATAACATGACATACCTCTAATTTCTTTTCAATATCTTTGGCATCTTCAGCACCTTTATGTTTAGCAGTGGAAATATTTGGTTTTACATTAGTCTTATATTTCCGTGCAGATCTTCTCACTTTAATTCTTAATTCCTTGGGAAGCCGAGAAAAATCTGAAATAAATATTGATATTGCTTTAACATTTATTTTGGGAATTCCAAAGTTAATTGGTCTCTGCTTATGAAGTAGGTACATGAAGCAGGCCTGTAGACAAAATTTCTTTCAAAATCATGCAGTTTTTCACCATTCTGACTATTTTGGGGGTGATTTTTGGCCAAAGGAGTTGGGTAAACAAGGCCATTTTAAGCCCCACCTGATTTTCAAGTTTTCTCTTTATTTTATTAATCTATGTGATATAAGTGTTTCAAAAATGTATGAAAATTTAGGTCAAGGTCATATTCCCCAGGTCAAGGTCAAATTAAAAAAATTCATTATTTTCTACCAAAATATACCTTTTTGGTTAAAATATCACAAATATCTGTAGGAATTTAGTCTCATAGAGGTTGGAATTACAATATATAGTAAATTGGCAATTTGCCAATAATGAGATATTTATATTAATATATTCCGCCCTTCCCACGCAACACTGAAAGAGAACAAAAGTACCTAAAATAATGAAAATACTTTATTATTTTTAATTCATTTAAATTCAGAATGTACATTTCATGATTTTCCTCTGCCAATATCATATTTTCCCTCAGGATAAAATTCATATTCCATCCCTCCCATTATATAACCTCTATGTATTCAATAGCAATATCACCCAATTCAATATCACCCAAATATGACCCAGATAATGTCCTAATATCATAGCAACATCAACCAATTGTCAATCAAATGTCACTCTATATCAATCCAAAATAACCCAAGTATTGGCCTCATATTATTTAAGTAACAGTCCAATATCAACCCTCTTATTTACCAAATATCACCCAATTATTCTGATTGTAATAATATCCCACTGTAAATCCAATATCAGCCAAATATGAGCCAAATAATGGACCCAATATGATAGCGATATCACCCCAATATCAATCCAATATCACCCAAATATTGGCCCAATGTGATAGCAATATCACCCAAATATCAAGCAAATATTGGCCCAATATCAATCCAATATCACCCAAATATTAGCCCAATATTATAGCAATATCACCCAAATATAAGCCCAATTCGATAGCAATTTCTGACAAATTCAATCCAATATTAACTTTATATCTGCCCAATTACCAACATATTGCCATTACATAAGCAATATCAAAAAATATAAGTTCTGATATCAACCTAATATCACAACAATCTCCTCCCAAATCAAGCTTATATTACCTCAATATCACTTCTATTATTAGTTGCAATAGTCTTGACTTGTGAAGCTAAATCTTCTGTAACCTTTCTCCGTTTTCTAGGAGAATGTACCTACTTCCTACATATGCAGCATGAATAGCATTTGGCCATTTTGAATAATCAACAAAAATGGCAGGCAAAATTTTCTATAAAGTTCTAAAATTCACATCGAGCATAATTAGTCTCCATCAAAATTATTCTTTGTATGCAACAATATAACATTTATGTAACTAAAGAAGCACTTATTAAAGTGGAGACTTGTTATGCTCTATGTGAAAACACTCAAAGGATTACTACCTCCAGTGAATAAAAATGTCACCCAGACTCAGCATGAAATGTCCTTTCAAAGCTTTACTTACCTCTAAACTGTACATATTGTTTAAATCAATTGTATGTATGGATCAAATAAATATATATTTACATAATCCTGGACAGATAAATCAAAAACATTCATTCATAGCTGAGTAAATTGGAATTCATCAAGAGGGTTGTAAAATATGTGAATTTTTTTCCTTCTGGCCCCCACCCTCTTTGAAGGTCTCCAGACACCGTAACAATTTTTTCTAAATTTTTTTAAAAATACTACCCAAAAATATAGACTTCAATCTATGCATTTCTGATGTTTTTTTCTCCTATTCTTAAAAAAAGTTTTTTCACACTTCAATTGGGGCACTCTCTGTTGCTAGTTTACCCAACTCCTTTGCCAAAGTGAACCCCCTAGAATTTTTTGGAAAAGTGAACCCCCCTTGGAAAATTCTAGCCTGTGAAGTTTGTCTGCAGCTACACATAGTAAAACTTATGCTGCATCAATAGTTCTTCAGAACCATTTGGACATCTCAAACACCGTCAAGGTTATTCAATTATATATTTTACAATGTATATGACAATTAGCTAATGACAATGGTCTATGTATGGTTTGAGACTCAGTATAGAATCACACAAAGATATACAATATATAAATATACAAATATTTCACAAAATCAAAATACTTTTTTTGTTTTTGCCCTCCCTGAGCTCAATCATGGAGATATGTAAACTGTATCTATAATATCCCCTTTTGGATATAGGTTTGTTTTCAAAATCAGAGCAAAAGTTATTCATAACATAGTAACTACAAGCATCAGGCATTCTGCACATGTACTGTATCTAAATGAAGACTGAATTGCTGATTGAACATTCATTTTTGCATATGCAGTGAAACCTGTAAATTGGAACACCTCTAGAAGTGGAACACCTCTGTAAGTGGAACACTTTTCATAATATTCTAAGACCAAATGATGAACCTCTTTTCGTGGAACACCTCACAAGTGGAACACTTTTTAGAAGTTCTAAAGGTGTTCCACATACACAGGTTTTACTGTATTTCATACCAGGTTCCCAGTTTATAGTATTGTCTTGGGGGCCCAGCTGGTATTTATCCGAGTATCTTTCAATGTCCTTTTTCTTTTCCTCAGCCTGTATGAAGTGTGGAGATTCTCTCATTGTGTTGCGGAACTCTTGCTTCAGTGCCAACATGTATGCCTGCCTTTCTCCTCCTAATAGTGGGACAGGGTGGAATTCCAAAGTCTGAAATAAGGGAAACTGCACAGTATACAGCAAGGTACAACATGACAAATTGTGACCACCTGCAAAAGTTTTACAGATGCCAAATGCCAACCACGAAAAATTGCAGAACAAAAAACACCATTCACGAAAAACCTGGAGACTATGACATTTTGTCATCATTTTTGTTGGTGACATAAAAAGAGTTCCAATCAGATTTCCATCTCTCAAACAAAAATTAATTTTAAGGCCAATGTTGTTTTGTGTCCATAAACTGAGGCTGCAAGTCGGTGTTCAATCGAATGGATAGTTAAATAAAAAGTGAAAAGTGTTGAAGAGCAATACATGTAAGGTATAAAGTGTATACTCACAGGATAAATTGGTGGAGGCTGCAAAATACAAGTTGGTAGAGCTTCACCCCTCCCAAATCCAAGAGATTCAGTTGAAAATGAGAGTGTACCTCTCCCACGGCCCCGCCCTCGACCTGCCATCCTGTGCTTAGTTTTGAAAACTCAGTCAGCTTATCGATACACGAAAATATGACAAATATTTCCACATTTTCATTCTTTCATGGGCGCTGCCATTTTGTCTGTCATGTGACAAGGATCAGTTCAAATCTTTAATTCTGAAAATTTAATAAATGAAATATTCATATCATTCATTCATGTTTAGTATTTATTTTTATAAACATCTTCAAATATATATAAAGAATCTGGTGCTTTTGTTTATGTGAATGGATACATGATGTCAAACAACAAAATTCTAATAAACAATAACTTGATCTTGAGATCGTCCCCCAAAATTCAATTGTTCAATGCGCAGACTCAGAACGCAAAAGCAACATGGCCGACAAAAACAAAAACTAGAAATTGCATAAGTTTTGACTTTAACCTTAGATTTCTCATTTCTCGAACTTAATTTACATTCAGGCAACATCCAAACAAAAACTGGAACCACAAAGAAAACTATAAATCTAGTTTATATTTTGATGTGTGAGCTAATCTCAGCATACAGCCGATTTAATTCGAACAGTTTTTTGGATCTGGAATTTAATTTACCAAACCAAGTTCTAAAACTTCACATCGGTCTAAATCGCAAAACAAACAGTTAAAGAATCATATAAAGTGATTTATCTTCATGATAAATTGATCTGCATCTAAGGACTTTTTATTTTGCAAATATTTGTGCATATGATGTCATCTGCTGTACGATGGGGTCTAAAGCCTGTGAAAGCATTGGTTTGGACGAGTGTTGGGAAGCATGGTCATGGTAAGTATATGGATTATTATTGAACTAATGAAGTGCAACATCCTACACTTTCATTGAATAGGAGAAATGTCCTATATTACACGGGCCGTCATATTGCAGAGATATTTATATTGAAACAAATTGAGAATCATTTGAAAAGAGGTTAGTCTTTATTTTGGTCGCCTGTTTAGGATCATTGTTCAAAAGTCATGGCCATTTATAATGAGGTAAATCTATATGTTCAGAATTTTGGTGTAATCCTCAATAGAACCATATGTTCAAATGTAATCAACCTTTCCCTACCTTGTCTATATTTTTCAGTTTTGCACAAGGAGTGCACTAATATCCCTAAAAGTGTAAAGAATATTTTTTTCATTAAATGAATATAAAGCAAAAAAATTCAGTGAAAGTAGGCCATTAGAAAAGAGTGTGAAGAATATTTTTTTCATAAAATCATGGGCCATGATAAAATGTATAAAAAACGTATGTATGTTTAAATTCAGTGAAAGTAGGTCATTAGACTGTCTTTGATCTTATGTATAAATGAGATCATGCTCTCAAAAGAAACTGTCATAAATGTTGCCAAAGAATTCCCAAAATCTATCTCTGCTTAGCTCTAGCCAGATCAAGCCCAGAACTGCCCAGATAAATTGAATCTTTGAATTGATCATGTACCATTAGAAAATTCAAATACCTCCTTCAGACCATTCTAATAGCATCCATATAACATTTTTATTTTCAGGGAAGTTGAGGATTTATAACGCATATCAACAAGTTCAACAGCAATGCTTATCGACAAGCTCTGTGCTATATTGCATCACAGGTGGACCACCTCGCGACGGTGGCATAGGCACGGGAAATGACAACAAAAAGACAACATCAAAACAGAAATCAGGTGATCCCCTTAAAGAAGGCGATAGCAAAGAAGCAGAAAAAGGTGGAGATGGAGGCAAAGGAGGCGGTGGTGGGAAAAAGGGAGGACCAGGACAACTGTGCTGTCCAAAATGCGGAGACCCTTGCACCCATGTAGAGACATTTGTGTGTAAGTATGCCATCATGTGCTTGATTGTAGTCATCGTGGATTCTTCTTTGGTGTATAAGTTCCATGTTTTGAAGTACAGTAGAACCTGTGTAAGTGGAACACCCTCCGTTCTGCCACTCTAATTTTTTGTTTCTCAATCAATCTGGCTGAAGTTTTCACTCAGTATACCTACACTATTCATACATTTGAATCTTGAATTATAATGAATAGGTCCCTGAAGAAAAAATTATGATTGGTATAGTAACATGAGTCTGGAGTAGGCGGAGCAGCATTTAAAAAAAGAAAAATGTAGATAAAATATATGGGTAAGAGGTAACTTTAACATACTTTAAAGTATCCTTGAAAATACCAAACAAGCTAATGTTGCTATGTCAACACTAGATGATGTCATATGATAACATCATCGTTGAAATTTCTTGACATCACTGATGGTATCATAGTGACCTATATTGGTTGATGACATCGGACTTTGTGGAAGGCAGCGTCAATTTTATTTTTGTGAAAATGGCTGCAAAATCAGCAAAAGATGATGATTTGCAATCAAAAATATGCCGTAGCATTGGGATGTATGTTTTACCAGAAAATTCAAGAAAACAAACACTTGAAGATAATCATAAGGTGTATGGGAAGGAGATTATGGCCAAAAGAACCATTTACCATTTAAGAAGACATTTACTGATGGTAGAACAAATGGTGAAATTCAGTGAGGATCAGATGACATTGATGAAAGCTGTCTATACAAAGATCAATCACAAGCCAAACGGGTTCTGCCATCTGTTTGAGGAATGGTAAGTTAGACAGCAGAGGTGTATAGATCATGATGGACACTATTCCGAACACCTATACTCTTGAGATACTGTTATTAAAGTAATAAAGACAAGTTAAAAACATTTTGAACATTAAAAAAAAAACAGGTCCTTTTTTGCCTGTTCCGCCAACACCAGACTCATGTTACTATAGCAACCATAACTTTTTTTCCTCAAGGAGCTATTGATTATAACTTAGGATCTCAATATATGAATAGTGTAGGTATACTGAGTGAAAATTTCAACCAGATTGACTGAGATGCCAAAATTTTAGAGCACTTTTGCAAGAACTTATGAACGCCGTAAAGTAAAATGATATGAAAACAATACAATTGAGTTGAAATAGAAGGATTGAATAAAAGTGTTATCTAGGCATTAGATAAATGAAATGAGTGAATAAAAGTCTCTAAAGCTCTAGATATTTATATTATCTAGGCTAACTTATTCTACTTTTAAAGAATTGACAATGCAAGAATTCTAGTATTTTAAGCAGAACTTATTGATCGATCTGCTATTGACTTTCTTTACCTTTAAGTTGGTTTTGGTTAATGTAAATATATCCATAAAAATTCAGAGCTACTGTCAACAATGTTTTTTTTGTAAATCACACATTGTCCCACTTCTATTTTTTATAGGCCTACTTTTAAGTTGATTTTGATTCAAACAAAATAAGTCCTTATGATTGCAATTCTTTTATTTGCTAACTAAATTTCATAAGCACTTTAGAGGGAATGAAGCAATTTATTATCACGTTTTTTAGCAACAACATTATAAAAGTATTTAAGATACTTAATAAGCAGTATGGTAGGGTGGAGGGTCAAAATGCATGGAATCTTACAAAAAATGTTTTTCAAGACAATACGGAACATGCAAATCAAGGGATGTAAACGTGTGGAATCTTTTTATCAAGTACAATCTGAAAGGTTCATTGATTGCGATATAGGTAGGTTAATTTATTGTCTATGAATGTTTTGTTGTTTCCTTATAAGGAATGAATGTTTTGTAATGTTTCCTTATAAGGTGGTATGTACAGTACATGTACTGTGTATGCACTTTCCAGAGCCAGTACATCAAGGAGAAACCAAAATTGTTGCTAATTGACAGATTTCAATCTAGCTTTTTATGTCACCACCATAAGAGTGGTGGGTGTTTGGTGGTTGGTGTTTGGTAGTTGTCGTTTGGGGTTGGTGTTTGTAACAAATAGCAGGTGGTCACATTTTGCCTGTGGTCTGTTGTCTGTGGTGCATGTTTTTAAATCTGCCATAGGCTTTTATATTAAAAAACCTCGAATTTAAACACAATATCAAACATATAAGGAGACACTGCAAAATGTTCACAGTTGATCGTCTAGAATTGTAGAGTATTTATGGTCGTACTCTGTAGATACGTTTATATCTTTAAACATACCCTACATGCTTCTACCCCCTGTAAATTAGATGCCAAACCTAAATTTAAAATAATTATTAAATTTGTACATCAGCAACTATTGATTTTATTCCTTGTCATCGATCCTTCCATCTTTTATTTTATGTTAAAAGTGATAAATGTTCAAATACATTCATTTCATTCACGCATGTGTTTATGAATTTACAGGTTGAACAATGTTTGTTTATTTCTTTTCCTCCTTTAATGTGAACCCAGACATTTTTTGTTGTTTATATTGTTTTAAATTTTTTCATGATTTTTGAGTTACTCCCTGTCAAATGTTAGGGGAATCCGTTACCTACCAATGTAAACTGAAATATGGACATGTCATAAATTGAACTTTTATTATTCTCTAACAAATATTTACTGTAGATAAGTTTTATTTCCAAACTCAACATTGATTTTATTGCAATTTGGGGTCATTCAGATCATAAAGGCATAGTTTACTTTTTGTATTTCGAGTCTAATATACAAGGTTAATATTTGTTGCCGTAGTGATCGTTTAGTGTCCGATTTTCGTCAATACTAAATCATCTGTTTCTTTTTCAGCTTCCACTCGCTTTGTGAAATGCGAAAAGTGCCATCACTTCTTCGTCGTACTTTCGGAAAAAGACACAAAAAATACCTCAGGCTTAACCCAGGCAGACAAACCGAAGTTTACCCCACCACCCCCTCCTAAAAAGGTTTGTTTGTTTGTTTATCTGAGTGCTTGTTATATTTTTCTTGTGGAAGAGTATAATATTTTTAATCGTAACATGAACTCAGGGCTTGCATTAACGGCGTCCCGTATATGTTAAGGACTCAAAAATAATTTGGAGGACGCAAAAATTGAAAATATTTCCGTATTTTGGACGCAAAATTTTTTTAGGTCAATTCTACAATGTGTTTACAACGATACCTAACAAAAACAAATAATTATGATCTCTCACCTTTATTTGAATCGTGAATAATGCTCAACATGTTGAATATTTACAAATAATCATGATTCTCTCGAATTTTTTCGACTTTGTTTATTTTTAGATTTGAAACCATGACACGCCACAGTTTTTCCTATTCAGAAACAAATATTAGGTTATTCATGAAATAAAATGTATTCATTGTCGAATGAACGAACATGCATTTATTCAGTCCGCACTTAACGTTTACTTCCGTTTTAAATTCGCGGCAAGAAATCAAAAACTGAAAGGTGTTTTGGTAAAAAATGCTTTTAAAATAAAGTTATACCTCAAAACAGGCTAGAAATAGGGGACACCCTTTTTTTTTCAAAGGACACACTTTTTTAAAAAAATTGCGTCCTTGGGACTCACAAATTTTCTAACCTAATGCAAGCGCTGTCAGAACTTAAACATTTTTTTTATTTCAAAATTATATTTTATGAAATTTTTACCCAGTAAAAGCTAAATTTATGAATTTAAATCAAAAAGACTGACCCTGAAAACTTAATATATTCATATCTTCCCTCGGTCAATATGATATTTCCCTTGGCCAACATCATATTTTTTCTTGGAATAAAATTCATATTCCATCCCTCCCATTGAATAATGTCTATATCTTCCAGATATATGAATATCTTGGAAGACATGTTGTCGGCCAAAACGCTGCAAAGAAGGTTCTCTCTGTCGCAGTCTATAACCACTACAAACGGATCAACACCAACATGCTTAACAACCCCACCCCCAGCAATAAACAGCCTGAGGGTCAGGACACAAATATGCGTCAAGCCTTGTTCAGTCCACGAGGTGAGTATTATTGTCACGTCACTCTTGATTTTTCAATGTTGTTATATTTTATCTGAAAATGGTGCAGGAGTAATGCTTCTGTGTAACAAATACCAATATTACCAAAAAGTAGCATTTTAAGGGCAAGACTGATGTTGGTATTGTTCCATCTGGGAATCTGAGCTTTTCTTATAGCATAAGGGACCAATGCAAAAGATCAATGTCGGATAATTAACTTAATTTTGATAGTTAGGGGGGGGGTGTTATTGTCCCAAATAGTTAAGCTCTGCTGACGTCGTTTATTGAATTCCGCGGAATCTTCGTTTGATCATTACGTCCAGTGTTGATTCCCCATTTCCCATGAAAAAGAAAAAACTTGAAATTTTATCATAAAACCTGATTAAAGAGGAATATGAACCCAATTTACAGTAATACTACAACAGAATATGAAAGACTAGTGAACAATTTTTGGAGTGACTCGCTTGGAGTGGCTAAGAATCGTCTCAAAAAGCAACTAAGTGAAATTTGGAAATCAATAAGAAATGATTGCACTAAATAAATGAAATTTTGTTAAAACCACAGTCAGTCCATGGTTGCGTGGTGCCAATAACCACACTTTTTAAGCTCAATTATCAATCATCAATCTGAGGCATGAGCAGGGGACAGTCCTCAGACAGCCATATGGGACAGTCACCTGGGGACAGTCATCTGTTTCATTCACAAGTAAGACTGTCAACACAGTGGGACTGGGGTTTAAAAAACAAGCTCTAAACGTCTATACTTCTACAAAATCAATCATCAAGAATATTTGAAAGTGCAAGAAATATCCTTCAATTTACTTGAATAGGCCGATATGATAAGTTCAAGTACATTTGGATATACTTTTGAAAATGGCGGGAGGATCAACATTTCTCATATTTAGTAAGGGGGGGAGGAGGGGGGGGGGGTTGCCTGGGAGTTAACTATCAAAATTTAGTTAGCTCTCCTACATTGAACGTTTGCATTTTTCCCTAAAGAATCAATATTTTGACTGGGAGGACCCCTTGGTCCCTTCCCTAAATTTAACAGCATGGTTGAGTGTATGTTGATATTTTAACACTATTCCTCTTATTTCTTGCTAATTCCTCTCTGCTAACATTATTTTGAGGAATAACTTGACCAACAATAAACAATTATTTTAAGGGCTGTCACTCCAGCAAAACACTGGGCCAAAATCTAGCGTGCTACGAGGTATTTCCATAATTCTTTTTGGTAGCGGGATAGTTCACGTAATCTACACTGTAATTAAGATCTTTATATCTCATATTGAAACAACCCCCTACAACACTAGAGTTCTGTTTATTTGTTTCATAAGTGTGATTTTCTTGCAAAACAAAGGAGCTGTTCAATAGTAGCGCATGTCTTCTGAGTTAGAATTTACATCTGTTTATTAATTGAACATGCTATGTTTATTTCATTTGTAATGCAAAATAACTTTGCTTATTTTATTTTATATTCATCGCATATCCTTGTTATTTTTCTCTAATGCCTAACCACACTAGTTCAGATTCTCTGCATAACATTTTGTTTCATTGTCATATACTATCTTTGTTCTTTCTTATTTTACGCATATTAGTGCCTTTTACGCATATAAGTGCCTATTGTATTAAGCAAAACACTGTTTTATGTTATGCACATCTTTGCTTTAAATTCTACTCTCCTTGTAACCATGCTTACATGCTTATTCTTTATTCCCCGCTTAACCAAAATTATTTGGCTATTTCATTTCAAATAGACATTCCCAAAGCTTTGATGAAGCATCCACCGAAGCAAATACAGTGCATGACGAAGCGTGGAAAAAACTGGCACCTCCAGTCAATGAAAATATTTGAAGGCACGCTTTAGTTAAAGAACACCAGTATAGAATAGAACCAGGGCCTGAGCTAAGGGCTCGTCCACCGTCCCCATTTGCCAGGTCACGTTTGATACTGACCAGTTGATCTTTTCAGTGGGTAAAGGAAAAATAACATGGCAACTGGACTAGTTTGTAATGCCATTTTGACCAGCTGGTCTCAGAACCATAGCTCAACCCCCTCATCAGAACCTGACAGATTGTTTCTAGCCTTAAAAATTGATGCGAAATTTGTAGTAAACCCATTTTGTGGTCCAAGTTCTATACTAAGGTGGCAAACCTTAAATTTATGAAACTTTGATTTGTTTGGTAACCTTGACAATCATAAAATAAGTAAATAGATAAAGCTATCTGTCAGGTCAGCCTACTTTGGAACTAAGAACAATAGTATAACATACTTAAGTGTACTTTAAGGACATATTCACACTATTTAAAATGGATGAATGTTATTTAAAATGGGTAATTCATGAAACTTCATACTTCTGTTATCATTACATCAAAGCATTTCATGATTTATGGACCCAACTTTAAAATCCTGAGCCAAAATGAGATATCAATTCTGGTCCATGGTCTACTAGATAAAGTATTTTGAGAAAAAATACACTCCTTATTGACCAATCAAAATTGAGTATTTGACTGAGTTACACCTGTACTTTAATAATCTTAAAAGAATATGTTAAATGGAAGAATAATTTTATATATTTGTAGCAATATAATCTATTTAGAGTAAGACCAAGTTAATAAAAATAGTACAAAATATTTTCAAGAATCCAATTCAAGAAAAATAAATTAGTTCTTTAATTGTAAAAATCTAATGATTATACTTCATAATTTAAGGTACTCAATTTTATAAACAGAAAAATTGTTATAAGAGTATACTTATGTGAACTAGTGAAATAAAATGGAACTTTGAAAAAATGACAATGAAATCTTTTCTATGTTTAGAGCTGCTAACGATTGATGGAATGAACCATGGGAGTCCACTAGGTCCAGCCGTGCCTCCTCAGAATCAACAAGACCAGAATAAACGTGCAAGCGACATCCTCGACGCAACATCACATGACCTGCTTATAGAAAAGAGTAATATAATACTGCTGGGCCCAACTGGATCAGGTCAGTGTTACACTCACTCAGAATTTCTTTAAACTTGGAAATGTCAGGGAATTAGGGAAAAATAAAAGTTGTCAGGAAATGTGAGGGAATTTGAAAAATATGTCTGTTTTTCGGAACCACCGTAACTTATGATTTGGTCGCATATTATTGTTCATTAAAAAGTATACAATGGTTTTCTCAGAATCGTAAGTTGCGATCGTACCAAAAACGAACCCCAGGGTTAAGTTGCTATCACACCACAATTATCCTAGCCTAAGTGTTGATTTCCTTTGGATCTGAGGGTTCTATGTTTGATTAATGTATGGGCCATTAATTAAGCACACTTTCGTTTATGCCTGTAACTGGCTTGTTTTTGCTGCACATAGCATCTGGTCATTCCGGAGGGGTGCCTTCAGGTCATTGCAAATACTACAAATGTCAACCTCAAGGAGTTTGTATTAGAGCTATATATTTAGAAATTGATGATAATAGTATTTTTATAAAAGAAGTGGTGACATATTGTTATAGTCTCCAACTTTTTTGTGGATGGTATTCAGCGGTTGATGTTTGGTGGTCGGCATTTGTAACAAATTGCGTTGGGTGACTGGCATCTGTAACAAATTGCAGGTGGTGACATTTTGCATGTTAATGCCTTGTATAAAGCTAGTGTGCAATAAACAACAGAGAATGGATTATTTGTATAATGTTGCCCATTTTCTAATTGCAGGTAAAACTCTTCTTGCCGAAACCTAAGCCCGTTGTCTCGATGCCTTGTATAAATATATGAGTCAGAATGAATTATATGTATAATATAAAATGGGCATTATAATATTGCCCATTTTCTAATTGCAGGCAAAACTCTTCTTGCCCAAACCTTAGCCCGTTGTCTCGATGTTCCATTTGCCATATGCGACTGTACAACTTTGACGCAGGCAGGTTACGTTGGAGATGATATTGAGTCAGTTATAGGAAAACTGTTGCAGGACGCAAATTACAATGTGGAGAAAGCTCAACAAGGTAAATTTAACTTTTATTTGACCATTCAGTGAAAATCAGTTAATTTTAGACCAAAAACTACGAAATTATTTCAATTAAGATCATATAAGACGTGCTGAATTATTTGACCGAGGCAATGTTATTAAATTCTCATTATCTCAACTATATTTTGCATAGCTATAAAGTTTGATGTGGTCAATGATATCAGAAGTGAACCAAGCATTTATACATTCTGTGACATTGTAGGACAGTGGGTACACCAGAGCACATAGCACATTTTAAGAGTCAATGATATGCAAATGTATATAGCCTTATCTTTTGCTTAGGTATTATCTTCCTTGATGAAGTTGACAAGATCGGAAGTGTACCGGGAATCCACCAACTCCGTGATGTTGGAGGGGAGGGGGTACAACAAGGCATGTTAAAACTCCTAGAAGGGACTATAGTAAATGTCCCAGAGAGGAACTCAAGGAAAATTCGTGGGGAAACGATATCTGTCGATACAACCAATATTTTGTTTATTTCATCCGGGGCCTTTGTTGGACTGGATAGAATCATAGGACGTAGGAAACAACAAAAGGTAAGACAACAGCCATGAAATTAATAGACCCCATGGACCATTAAGAAAATAGAACCAATCGATATTAAGCTTCATTGATTATGTAAGAATTTGTATTTATTTTGAACTTTTCAAGATTCTTACAGTCAGGAATTCAATTTTGGTGAAAATAAAAATCATTTTATGTGAAAATGCCTTGATTTTACATCCTTAGTACAATTTGATTCGTAGATTTGGGTTACTCCTAATTGATTAAGCCTACTGGATAAATTCTATATTTTCTATCACTTCGATTTAATAATTTTGCATAATTAAATTGATATAAATTTTAAAATACATAAAGTAACTCTTTTTACCTTACAGTATTTATTATATTTAGTGCTCGATTTTATTGAAATGAAATCAATAGATTGAAAATAAATTTATTTAAGAGTTTGAAATCTTTTACTTGCAGTATTTAGGTTTTGGTGCTCAATCCAACTCCAGTGAGGGGAGACGTGCTGCCTTACAGGCTGATCTAAAAACTTATGGCGATGGTAGCGATGCTGTAACGGAACAAGAAGAAAAAGACAAACTCCTTACCAATGTTGAAGCTAGAGATTTGATAGACTTTGGAATGATCCCTGAGTTTGTCGGGCGGTTCCCTGTTGTCGTGCCTTTCCATAGTCTCACTGAAGAAATGCTTATAGAGATTCTGACTGAGCCGAAAAATGCTCTTCTGTCCCAGTTCATAGCATTGTTTTCTATGGATAAGGTAAATGTAAAGCTTAGCAAGTCACAAACACCTATAAACCGTGTGAATTTTAAAATTGTAAAGGTTGTATGTAGTAAATTCAAATCTTTACTATGTGTGTGTTATATTTCAGTGCAACCTTGACATAAGACCAGATGCGTTATCAGCCATTGCCCACATGGCCCTAGAGAGGCGAACAGGAGCAAGGGGGCTAAGAGCAATTATGGTTAGTACACATACAATATTTAGCCTATAGAAAAATTACTTTTCATGAAATTTTCAAAAATTGTGACAATTTTTCACAATTATTGTAAAATTGTGACTTTGTTTTTGGATAAAAAATATATGACTTGTAACAAGCATTGTAAAATTGGGACTTATTATTGTTATTATTGCTCTCAGAGATCACATGCTTTTGGTGATTTTCCAGCGATTGAGAAGATTTTATAATGTGTTTTTGAATATTTTAGTGTACTATTTGGTGATTTGAAAATATTAAAAAATTTCTATTTGCCCTTTACAGACTGTCTTGAACAACATTTCCTAAAATGGTATAAGAATAATAAAAACAAATTTAAAACTTTACATGGGTCTTTTAAAAAAATATTTTTCTTTACAGGAAAAAATCTTATTGGAGCCTATGTTCGAGGTGCCAGGGTCAGACATTGTTAGTGTTATAGTCGATGAGAATGTGATAAAAAATAAAGCCAACCCGGAGTATGTAAGAGCCCCAAAGAATGAGTCTGAGGACACTGAATATGATAGTGGTGTCGAAGAGGACCAAATAAATGTGAGGAGCCAGTAAACTATGAATAAACGAATGCAGTAAATTTTAGATTTGATGAAAGTGAATAAAACTAGGAGGTGGGACATTTTGGAAAGTTATGGATAGAGGCGAATTTAAATTGAAGGCAGCAATGGATTTTAGATTGTATAACTGAGAATTTAGTTTAAAAGGAAGATAGTTTGGAGACAGTAAATGTTTCATTATATTGAGTCAGTATTCTTTTTATTAATGTATGGAGTCATTTATTAACAGTTACTTGTTGAACATAGCTTGTTAATCCCCCATAGCTTAACCTAAGCCCTATTTTCATAATATGTAATTGAGTATATCACGATTCATCGTATGTTATTGATGAGTATATCATGTTCATTGTATGTAATTGAGTATATCAAGATTAATTATATGTAATTGAGTATATCATGACTAAATAAACATGTTATCACGACACGAGGATTGAATGAATTCTTGAATATTATTTGAAAAATTCAAGAACTGAGATAATCTGGCCCATTTAAACACCTGTAATAATATAAATGATAGCTCAGAAGAATTTTAAAATTTTAAACCAGCATCTACTAGAATCTAAAATAATTCATCAGGTGCAGCTGAGATTAATATAAACCATCAGAAGTAGCACGCAACATTTCTTTTTCATTGATTTGTACCATAATCAGTTGATTTGTACCAAAATCAGTTGATTTGTACCAAAAATGCATGTTGTTTTGAGGACCAGGTTTTGTTGAATTAATTCATTTTTATTCAGGGTACTACATATTGTACATATGCTATTGATACGACTTGTGTATTATGTAAAAAATCATGGTTGACACTAAGAGGGGAACATCATAAAGGATCATAAGGGGTAGACTGTTAGACTTACCGGGGGAGGGGACAGGGTAAGGAATAAGGAATATGAAATATTTCTGTCAAAAGAATCAGAATCACATCTAATTTTACTTAAGGTCACTATTTTTATCATACATAAAATGATTATTAGCTTGGTGAATGAGTGGGAAGTCAGAGCCTATTATATTATTATATAGTTCAGGAAATATATACATTGGGTCCAATCGCACAAATAATATATGCATCCCCTTGATTTAATGGTTTTGTTTGACCCTTTAGCGCTTGAATCAGCCTATGAGTCGTTATCCTCATAGGTACATTATGCAGTGTAATTTTGTACATATTAAAGTGGTTCGGCCTTTTCCTGACCCTATAGTATCCCCAAAGTGTTTAAAATTGTAATGACTATAATTTGTAGCATTAATAGAAATCGATGGAAACCTTCATTTGTGTAAATTTCAAAGGGAATGGTTGTATTAAGTTTTCAATGGTGCAAGCAATATGTCATTATAATATTGTAGAATCAGAGTTACTGATTGAACCATTTAAAACTAATATAAAATGTGTAAAGGTCATAAGAAATGTTATATCATATTCTAATTACTTTGTGATTATGTGATAGGTTTAAACAACAACAGTTTTTGTTTATTATATATACAAGATCACTTGTATTGCTGTAACAATATATTTGTGGCTTTTAGCTACAGTTATTGTTTGGTAGATGTCTGATTGAGTCTTTAGGGCTTCGTTACAAATGTAAAACAATGATTATGTTTTTTGGTTAAGAAGTTAAATAAGTGCCAAATGTGAATTTTGAAATTGAATACACTGAGCTATACATTTCATGTAATCAATTGAAATTTTGAAACAGCCATAAAAATGGAATATTCATAAACATTCAAGAACACTCATGGAATGTTAATGGACATTCAAGAACATTTATGGAATATTCATGAACATTCATGATCATAGAATCTTAATGGACATTCAAGAACATTTTTGAAATGTTCATGAACATTTATGAAATATACACAGAAATATGGTGAAGGGCTAGTTATACCCATTTTTGTAAAGACTAACTGAATTTCCATAAGATTTAAGTCAGAAAACAACATAGCTTTATCTCAAAACTGCCCTATTGTCATAGTGTGACACAATGTCATTTTCAGTGTACCAAGATGGCTTTTGAAGGGTAACTTCCAATAAGTCAGAACATACTATGATCATGTAAACAACGGCAAAGTTTAGTTGTGAACTTGTAACTGGAAGTTTAAACTGCACATGACTATAACGTTAAACAACATCCACACATCATTTATTTAGAATTAACCTGGTTGTAGTATTATGTACATATACATGCTTTAATAGCATCAATCTACAAAAACAATTTATCAGATCACTAAATACAACACTCTGCAGATAAATGGGTGAGGTTATTTAGTTTTAAAGCTCCACATCAAATATTGATGATATTTGAAAACTATACTTTTATATGTAATTAATGATGTCACAGTGAATAAAGATAATGAGATATTAAATGTTACATTTTGTGTACTTTGGTTGATACCCCCTATCACACCAAACTAGTTCTTACCCGTTCTTGCCAGTCCTACGAAAACGTCGTAAAACGGGCTCAATCTGGCTGTGGTCGGGAAATATCAATGTCGTATAACGCGTCCCTTAGTCTAGACCTGATTACAGAACGGTATGGTCACCATCGAATTTTGAATCGATTCAAAATTCTAAATCACATTCCCCGTCCGGGAGAGTCCATGAAGTTCGTAAACAGACCGTAGAACATTGTAGCTAGTTACGTTCATTCAGTTCGCACACAGTTTAAAACCGATTCGGCAACGTTTTGACGATGCTTAAAGTTCTACTCGTTCTAGTAGTTTCATGAAGTTTGTAAACAGATCCCAAACGGTTCTTAGTGGATTCTTAGTACGTCAAATCCGTTCGTGCACAGTTTAAGCCCGTTTTCGAGAACGTAGTGAGAACTAGTTTGGTGTGATAGTAGGGTTAAAAGAACACCCATCGACAAATATACAGTGCATAGCAAACAAACACAACAGACACTGAACTCATCAAATCACAAAACCAGTGATGGCTGCATGATTTCGTTTAAAGAACCATAAAGCCACGTTTCTCCTCTGCAATGCTATGTCATTCATTCACATGGGGTCGTGGTTAGCCGAAAAGTTACTCATTTAAGACACTGGGCCAAAGCCAGGTGTGAAATAAATTATGGTCCCCAGGGATTATGGTCCCCCTTCTTAAGGGCCCTTGCTGGCCCTGATTGTTTATAAGATAATAAGTGAAAGAAGTCACCATAATATATCAATAGAGAGTAGGAGTATAATTTGATAGGGCCTCCTACTCTTTTTACACCGGGACCAAGTTTTAACTTCGTATGGCCACCATTTGTTCACACGAAGATGCACTCATCGCTACCCACTCATCTCTCCATGTTATGGCTCTTTGGGACATCTGTGGGTTCAGGTGGAAACAGCAGCCCATTGGTGATTTTTCTCGAAACGTTTTAATGTCTGATGGAGGGATGGGTAACATTGCTCTTGATAGATAGCCCCAAAGGTAAAAGGTCACAACAATTCAGATCAGGAGTTCTTCCAATATCACTTGGCCCCTTGCACTGATTGTGGTTTTTCGAGTGGAGTTTCTGTTGCGTTATTTGATACATACTGTAGGATTCCACAAGTTGCGCTCAGAAGGATCAAAATAAAAATGTGATTGTCTAAATCTTGGTTCCACGAATCATCATCCTAGCAAGTACTACCAAAGATATCCCAATGTGTAAAACGATAACTTCTGATTTATTTCAAATTTTCTTTATCTTACAGCCATCTGTAATTGTTAATGTAGAGAGGCAATTTATCATGTTTTTCAACTTGTCAAATTATTTTTTGGAGAAACTGTATTACGGACCTGGGGTTCTTTTGGAACTGTATTAACTTATGATTTGCTCTCTGAGTCATTGTACGTCAAAAAGTAGACATAGTTTTCTCTTTTTGGAAACGAACACCTCCATACTTAGCAATTGTGTAAAAAAATATTATAACTACTGCTATGCTATTCTAGTACTGACATGAAAACGTCAATAAAATATCAACTGACTTCATTTCATATTCATGCCAAATAAGTTAGCAAACTCAAATTTCTATTGGATTTTTGTTTTTAAATGAGTCTTTGATTTCAATTGGAAAAAGCTTTATACCTCAAGGAAGATACTTTCAAATAGCTTTGTTTATCTATATTAACAATTATATAGCGTTTGCAAAGCAAGAGTGGAGTTGATTTATTGTAAATGTTTAAACTCAAACAAATAGCAAATTAAACTATGGTTTCTGCAATAACAATACAAGGATAAACAATATAATCAATAAGAGTAGCTTGGGTAATCGACACATTAAATAATGCTGAATAATAAAACATTGGCAGTTAAGAAATAAAAATGATGCTATGTTAAAAATATTGCTGGATTAAGTTAAATGAAGTATACAAATGTCTACATTACCTTTTGAATTATTGCATATTATAAACTGAATTCAATATTGAAGTTATGAAACAACTTAACTGCAATCGAAAATATCATTGAACACTCCGGCTGTAAAACTTGAAATATCAAAGCCATGTTAAGTTTAACGCTCATACAAGCTGTTTGGATTGGAATTACTATGATGAGCTTTTCAGGATTTCATGTCGCTATAGTTGGAGCAGCACCAACTGATGATGAATTCAAACAACTCTCAAGAGATCTTAAAGATCAGGCCACTAAAATATCTGCTTTGGAGAGAAACGTCATCAAACTGGAAATTCTCCTTGAACAATTGAGCATAAAATGTAGTAAAAAATGTAGAGTAAAGAAAGTGAAAGGCCCAATTGGACCCCCTGGAACAAAAGGTGACCAAGGACCAAAAGGCGACAAAGGACTGAATGGAACGACAGGTCCACAAGGGCCGGAAGGCGCAAAAGGTGATCCAGGGCTCACTGGTCCAAAAGGTGACAAATGCCCCCCTGGTGCAACAGGTCCACATGGGCCAAAAGGTGCAACAGGTCCACAAGGGCTGAAAGGTGCAAAAGGGGACAAGGGCCCTACTGGTGTAACAGGTACACACGGGCCGAAAGGTGCAACAGGTACACAAGGGCCAAAAGGTGAGCGAGGACCTACTGGCCCAAAAGGTGACCATGGGCCTACCGGTGCAACAGCTCAAAAAGGTGCAAAAGGTGACCAAGGCCCTATTGGGGCGACAGGTCCACAAGGACCGAAAGGTGACAAAGGGCATACCGGGGCACCGGGTTCAAAAGGGCAAAAAGGTGACCGAGGGCCGACTGGGGCAACGGGAAGCATTGGTCCGAAAGGGCAAAAAGGTGCAAAAGGTGACCGAGGTCCTACTGGGGCAACTGGTAGAACGGGTAACACAGGTCCACAAGGGCAAAAAGGTCAGAAGGGTGAACAAGGGAACAGTGCGGACAGTAAGTATTTACTACTTAAAAGAACACTTCGAGATGACCTTATTCTAAGTCCAAAAATCAATTTCAAAAAGCAATTTTTTGACCTTCCGAAGCAATAAGTTGAAAAATACCTTTTTTGACCTTCAATATCTTATAATCAAAATAGGCAAAATTTGTGTAGACGGCAAAAATAGATAAATGTAGCGTCAGGTTTTGGGAAACTCGAAAAAACTAAGGTTTGACCTAGAATTTGACCTCTGACCTTGACCTAGATATAAATTCCTAAAAAGTTCAGCCTAGGTCCCTAGTAGAAGTATGTAGTATCTTATTGAACTCGATTTAGAAGAAGAAAACGTGTGAGGAAGAATAAAGAATAAATAAAGAATAATATCCATAAAATTAATAGGTGGCCCCCCGTTTGGGTATCCTAATAACAGAATTATAAGATTATATTATATAATTAAAACTAAAAAAATAATATTATAAAATTCAAAGGTTGCCAATGGACAGGTTGGACGGCATGGAGTACTGGCGCTTGTTCTAGAACTTGTGGCAATGGAACGCGTTCGGAAACAAGAACCAGAAGATACACTCATTGTGTATCTGGTACAGCTACAGAAACAAGGACCATGCCGTGTTTTATAGAAGAATGTAGTGAGTACAAATATATTTGTTCTTGAGATGATAGGACTCCTACAACCACCCTCCCCCAACTGGTACTTTTGATTGATTTGACAGTCTACAGACCTTAGATTCACATTCAAATTGAAGCTTTCTGTATTTTCTTGTTCGCAAACAAGAGGTTATATGTTTTAAATTAACTTGTGCCTGAAGGGTGATAACAAAAAAAACAGTGGATTACTGTCCTATTCTAAATAGGGTTTTTAGGAACCTCATCAGATCTTTTTACTATTACGTTACGTTACAATTCATTATGATATATGTTTTCGCTACGGAAATTAGGATTGTTGATGAAAAAATAACGTTTTCATTTAGTCCGGAACTGCAACTTACCTGTCAAGTAAAAATCTGAATTAAAAAGAAAATTACCGACAACAAATATCATGACCTCTTCTGAGATTGTAAATAAGATGCGCTGCAATCTGATCTTACAATCCCAGTGTGTTGCTCCAAACGTCACTAATGTACAGGCAAAAATAGTGAAATGCAAATGTGGATTTAGCAATGAAACATCCTTTCATGTCATATTTTCCTGCAACCTTAGATCACAATATCTTTAGGACTTGGAGGATGCACTCACTTTTTCAAACTTTAATCACACTAAATTTAAAATTCGACAAGACAATTTTCATGGGGACAGTAGTTTGTCGTAAGACATTCATATAAAAATTCTGAAGTGTGTAGGTTTTTCTTCCACTGGGTTTTCACATTTTAAACTATTCGTTTGCTAATAGCAAACAATTTCAACTTCAAACTTTGTTTGGCAAAGAAAAGTGGTGAAAAACGAGGTTCATTTTCTGAAAAAGGGGGAGATTTCTAACAAATAATTTGGAGGGAAATCAGGATTACAAAAACTTGGGAGAAAATCCGGATTGGTAAACATAAAAAGGGCAAAAATCAAGCTTTACCAAAAACTTTGTGAAATGGTTTTTGAAAATCAGAGTTTTGACCAAAAACCGGGGTAAAAACAAAAAAATCCGGACTTTTTTATGACATAAATTTGAACTTGACAGGTGGAGCTGCAACGCCTTATTATTTTCAGATGAGACCCGTGGCATTTTATAGAGCAAAATAAACTGAGAAAAAACATGAAATGTCTGTTTTTCAGTTGCGTTAGATATTTTGCGCCAGCTCCAAAGATTGTGAAAGGAAATTCAAGTTAACATTTTTACGTGCACATGTTGGATTATGGTCCTCTACTTTGGATTAGTTCTCCCATTTGTAGTGTTTACTTGGTCAATTACTCAGATGCGAGTAGGTAGTTACCAGTTTCGCCACCAGGTGGCTGATTCGGGGGAAATAACATGGCAGGGTATTACAAAATTCCCTTAAACTTGAATATTTATCAGTTTTAGTGGTTCACTTATCATATTACCCTTATGTATCTGATAGTTATACAAATTAAAATATGTCCAGTAAAAGAAACTATTATCTGCCCAACAGAAGAAAAGATATTTCCATTTTTGTGATTTTCCAACATGGGGGCTATGGGGAATCTCCCCGACCTAGAAGTCGCAGTTTCAAAGAAAATACAATTTTCAAAGTTGATAAACTCTTTCCAAAACCATATTTCCAGATGTAATTTTACATGTAGATTCCAAATATGACATCAATTTGACTGAATTTCGAATTTTTAATGACGTAAATCAAGATTATTTCTACTCGCATCTAGGATATTGAGTATAAAGGTATAAAAAAGAGTTGTAATTAAGTCCCTGAAAAAGTGAGAGTGGGACAGTAATCCGTGGGGGTCACATACAGGTTCTCCTAAAAACGTGTAACTTAACCTTCCTATGATTTCAAATACGCGCACCCTCGATTCCTAGATCCGTTCATAATAACAATTAGATCGAAGATGGCAATTGTACAAAATTAAAGCACAACCATGATTCTCTTGTATTATTTTCATAGAATACTGTGAGTGGAGCAGTTGGGGTAATTGGATTATTTACGGACCGTGTAACCCCTCTATCTGTATTCAGCCTATACATAGAGAACGTACTGAAGTAATCTCCACGACGGGCAGCTCACCTGTGTGTCCGGGTTTTGACACTGAAACTAAGCATGTTAGTTGCGATGAGGCTTACTTTATATATGATGAAGAATATGATCCGGGTGTTCCATTTTATGGCGATGACTACGATTTAATAAAGCATTGTTACCCCGGGGGTCTTCCTTTCAAAAAATAGACCCACTTCAAGGTAATTTTTTAAAAAAAAACACTCCCGGCGATTTTTTTCAAAACAGTACCCAGTTTTAGGATTTTTTTCATCAAAATGGGACCCATATCTGGGGGTTTTCTTCAAAATGGGACCCAGATCTAGGGATTTTCGGCGAAAAAGTGACCCCCATATAGTCAATATATGGGAGTACCCCCCGGGACTGTTACAATCCGTAATAACAGTGTACTTACCACAATTACTTAGACAAAGTAAAAATACACATCAAATAGATATATCAATTAATCTAAATATTGTTTTGTTGAATGTTATTAATGTTAATCCTCTTGATACTATTCTGTATTACTCTAACAATTATCGTTCTTTGTCAGCAAGTTAATTGATGTACACGCGAGTCATTTTGTTTTTTCAGCTATTATGTATATGGATATTGGATAGGTCATATTGGGCTTAAAAATCATACATTACATTACATAATTCATCACCTATTTACTTACCCTACTATCACACCAAACTAGTTTTCACTACGTTCTCGAAAACGGGCTTCAACTGTGTACGAACGGACTGGACGAACCTAGAACCGCTTTGGGTCTATTTTTAAACTTCATGGAACGTACTCGAACGGGTAGGTCCCTAGAACTTAGAACATGCTCAAAATGTTCTCTTGGCCGATACGTTCTACAATTAGAACGAGTGACAACGTACTAACGACGAGCTGGACGTACTACGAACGGAACCGTCGTACTTCAATCCTACTAGGGACGTTTTTTAACAACAAGTTGAACTGTCTGAGGACGTATTGAGAACGAGGTAGAACGAATTGCAAACGGGTTTAAACTAATTAAGAACGTATTTAAGACTGCTTATGAACGATTAAGAACGTATTTAAGACTGCTTATGAACGAGTTAGCAAAAATATAGCTATCACACCAAACAAGTTGCCACTGCGTTCTTCAAAACTGGTTTTAAACTGTGTGCGAACGGAATGAACGTAGCTGCAACTTTCTAAGGTCTATTTACGAACTTCATAAACGTTCTCAGACGGGAATGTAATTTTAGAATTTTGAATCGATTCAAAATTCGATGGCGACCATACCGTTCTGTAATCAGGTCATGATGACCTTCTAGACTAAGGGACGCGTTATACGACGTTGCACACCGACCTGGTGCGACCTGAACGAACTGCGAATGAGATGGATGTATTGAAGACTGTTTATGAACGAAGTAGCTAATTATTTTAGACTATTTCCCGACCACAGCCAGATTGAGTCAGTTTTACGACTTTTTTGTAGGACTTGCAAGAACTGGTAAGAGCTAGTTTGGTGTGATAGGGGGGTTACCAATTCAATATTTACAAAGACATTATATTTGTTTTGTAAATACATCATGTGATGTACGGTATTCATTATATGTACATGTACGGTATTTTCTGAAAACGATTTTACATGTTATTGAATATGCCTATCTGGATAGTATTATATACGAGTTATTACAATATGCTTGACTTATCCAATATTTTGAAACATGCTTGCAACGTTTCGATGGGCTACGTCCATCTTCATCAGGCACTGTTTGGCTACTGGTTGTTAGTTTCTTGTCAAGGCAAGAAATTAGATTATCACCACATTGTCAAAGTGTTAGGTAAGTGTGGATATCCCGCATCATTAATCCAGAAGGAAGATAGTGAATTAAAAGGTCCAAAAGAAACCCAGGGAGGAGAAAGACAGTGTAGCATTTACTACCATACCTTATGTTCAAGGATTCACAGAAAAGATAAGAAGAGTTTATAAGAAATACAAGATAGATAGTGCCACAAAACCACACACCACGATTAAGCAGATTCTATGCCTCCAATGTTATATACATTGGCCCATGTATTTGCAAAAAAAGAATATATAGGGGAAACAGCCAGAAAGGTTTAAGTTAGGATCAATAAGGACAATGAGCAACATACACTATACCCGTAATTTAAGGAAGCAATCATTAGACGTAATGCATGAATCTGCGATTACGGATCATGTAGTAAGAAATAACTGTGTGATAAAGTTCAAGGAATACTCAATTTTAGACAGTGAGGTAGATAGAAACAAACGTTTAATCAAAGAGGAAATACATATCAGAACTCACAACTCCAACATCGACAGAGACAAGGGCAACCAGCCAACTTTGTGACAAGGTGTTACAATTCAAACCAGCTAACATCCTTAATCCCCAGTCGTCACGCGACCTTGGAGCTTATCGTCTCGTAACTTATCGTTATTAACGAATCGTTAATAGCGATTCGTGGATTCGTTTCTATGCACACCGAATACTCCCAAGCGCTGGCCGATGAATCGGAACAAGTGTGACCCAGGCATTAACGAGACCCCCACCCCACCCTTGGTATACGCAGCTAACGAAAATTGACCGGTACGGGTCAAAAGCTGGACCGGTACGGGTTAACGGTTTTATTTGAATTTAAAACAGCCATAACTTGCTCAATATTGACTTCCTCGTGTCTAATTTGCAATATATGATGCCTCCCGATGCTTTTAAATACCCCAATTTTTTACAGATTTTTAAACGGACCAAAACTCTCTAAATGCGCATTTATGCTCTTTTCTCAGCTATTTCATCAGCTATTGCCCCGAACCGGTCCGTCTTCTCCATGCAAGCAGATTGCCCCGAACCGGACCGTCTTCTCGCTGCAAGCATGATGAAATTCTTTGTCACAAAGTTTGGCATTTTTTATAAAATCAAACGCGCGTCATTGAAACTCACAAGATGTAAATAGCATGTCATTTACATCATACCTTGATGGGGAAAAATAGATCTTATACGTTAGAAGTACTAAATAAAAGTTATCGTGAAAATGAGACAGTCGTTCTCGAGAGAAAAGAGCATAAATGCGCATTTAGAGAGTTTTGATCCGTTTAAAAATCTATATCTTTTGACCCGTACCGGTCAATTTTCGTTAGCTGCGTATTATTATCGTAATTTGTCTACACCATTTCTTATGAATGCTGGGGACGCAGTATTAAAAGGATAGTCTCAAAATATATAGGTCTGGGAAATGTTTAAGGCATACTGCGTCGCTATAAAATGAATTGCACTACTATTTTCACAATTGTATTGATATTTGGTGTCAAATACACATATCTTGGTATATTTGAAGTCCCAAAACGGCTTAGTTTCAGAAATATCCCAATTTTAAATTCAAAAATGACCGTTAGCTCCGCACCCTCCGCTCATTTGCGCCGCACCCAATATTTCCCACAGGCTCTGTCTGCAAAGGGTGCATTTGACTTATCTGGTTATTACTTTTTCTGAACTATCGGGGCAATATTATCAAACTATCTATTATGAAGTGTAAATTCAGTTTAAAGCTTCTATATTAAGATACAACGCATTGCAAGAGAAATATCAGCTGAAATAATGTTCATACAAGGGGCTTCTTTGTAGATAATAAGACTATATGTTACTCTTGATAAAATATTCAAACTTGAATCTATTTTGACACAGGTCGATGATCGTTGACTAATTGTTGCACCTTGATATAGAATACATGTAAAACCCATCTTCGTTCACTCGGCTCCCGTCGGTATCTGATACCTGTACACATGCTGCAGATCAGACAGCTGGATATGCCCAGTAGATAGCTCCCATGACAGAAAGGGGTGATGAATTATCTGACTCCCGATCATGCTTGGCGATGAAGGCAGTGGAGACCGAGCGTGCGAAGATGTGTAAAACCGGACTTGCATGACATGTGACCAAGCCTCCACAAATACAGTATTTTGAATCGAATAGGGTAAAGCCTTTTAATTTATTGAAGACTTACAAGGTTTGTAATGTTACTTTATTGGCTCATATTTTTACCATCGATTTCATTCATTGTACCAAAATGTATTCACATTGGGTCGTGGTTAGCCGAAAGGTTACTCATTTAATACATTGGGCCAAGCCGCCAAGCAAGGTCAGCCGGGGACAAAGTTTTAATAAATACTCCTCGAACAAAGTTAAGAATGTGTGGTTTTCCTCGTTGGTTTACATCTTAACCCACATATTTGTTTGATCGACTATTTTCTTAGCATGTAACAAAAGAAAATCTGATAGAGTAATTAAATCTGTATCTTGATTCTATTCTCTATTAAGTCTGCAAAATTAAATAATATCTCCATTACAATAGGTCAAAATTTGATGTCAAAGTTGATGAATTTCATGTTACAAAAAATGGCAGATCCCATGTTAAACAAATGGGGAATGGTGGCTTTGGGGCAACTCAAATTTTGGAATATCTATTCAGTAATATATTTGTTAGAAATATTTTTTGAGTAAAAAATTTAATTGTTTTATATTTAACATGCTAAATGTCTCGCTTATATTGTTAAAATGAGCGATACAGAGCTTTAAAGTAATTTTGACCACCTCACTGAACTTTTGCAAAGCCTGGAAGATTAAATCATATTTTTGTCCAGTGGACAACCTAGCAAATTTAATTGCCTCTTAAAATTCTAAGCAATCGGATGGATGAATCGTATCTCATATGACTTATGGCAACCCAACCATTTCCTATTGGTTTACACGTTTTTTGATACACTATGATTCCGCGCTCCTAATGAATAAAATAAAAATATGATTTACATTTGAAGTTTTAAATTGTTTCCATGAATCATCATCGTAGCAAGAACTGCCCAAGATATTCCAAAACGTGAAACGATAACTTCTGAATTTTATTTCAAATTTCTTTTATCTTACAGCCATCTGTAATTGTTGGTGTGGAGAGGAAATAATTTATCATGTTTTTGAACTACTCAAATCATTTTTTGGAGAAACTGTATAACCGACCTGTATAGAAGAGGAGGGAAAGCCCCAGAGTTTAAAGATGACAGACATAATTACGTCTCTTGCTTACCACCTTCGTTCGTTACAATTTTCATCGGCTACGTTATCAAATACTACACGTCGATGGGATGTTTTAATTGATATATGCATATTCCGTAAACCTTTCTTTATCTTGATGTGAAATGAGAAGTTATGATATTGGTTAACACGCCAGAAAGGAACATAATTTGAAACTGCCATTGATGACATCATTTGTTAGTCCACTTTTGACAAACAAGAGATGTATGTCATCTCAATACAGGTTTACATTATAAGCGTATGTCATCTTTAAACTCTGGTGTTTTTCCCCCTCTGCCTGTAGAGTTAGCAATTGTGTCAAAAACTAATAATAAATACTGCTATCCTATTTAGTACAGACTTGAAAATGTCAATAAAATATCATTTGACTTCATTTCAAATTTATATCAAATAAGTTAGCAAATTCAAATATCTATTGGAGGTTTGTTTTTAAATGTGTCTTTGATTTACGGTTGGAACAGTTAAAGTAGATACTTTCAAATAGCTTTGCTTATCTATATTAAAGTTTATTTAGCGTTTGTTAAGCAAGAGTGGGGTTGATTTATTGTAAATGTTTAAACTCAAACAAATAACAAATTAAAACTATGGTTTCCGCAATAACAATACAAATATAAACAATCTAATCGATAAGAATAGCTTAGGTAATCGACATAAATAATGCAGTTAAGAAATAAAAATGATGCAATATTAAAAATATTGCTTGAAAATTATTTCAAATCAACATTAGATGGTTGTAACAACTTAGTACTTTAGAAATATAAAATTAAATGAAGTATGCAAATGTCTACATTACCTTTTGAATTATTACATATTATAATCTGAATTCAATATCGAACTTGTTAAACAACTTGACTGCAATTGCTAATATCATTGAACACTGCGGCTGTAAAACTTGAAATACCAAAGCCATGTTAAGTTTAACGCTCATACAAGCTGTTTGGATTGGAATTTCTATTTTGAGCTTTTCGGGATTTCATTGCACTATAGTTGGATTAGCATCAACTGATGATGAATGCAAACAACTTGGGAAAAAGGTTGATAAACTTTCAAATACTGTTGTAGAACAGCAAAGAGATCTCAGAGATCAAGCTATTGAAATAGGTGCTTTAGAGAGAAACGCTATTAAATTGGAAATTCTTGTTGAACAATTAAGCAAGAAATGTAATAAAAAGTGTAAAGTAAAGAAAGTGAAAGGACCTCCTGGAGCAATAGGTCCTCAAGGACCGAAAGGTGACAAAGGGCTGAATGGGGCGGAAGGTCCACAAGGACCGAAAGGTGACAAGGGGGTTACCGGGACAACAGGTTCAAAAGGGCAAAAAGGTGCGAAGGGTGACCAAGGGCCAAATGAGCCAAAAGGTACACCACCATGTATCATTTGTCCAAAAGGGCAGAAAGGTGATCGAGGGCCGACAGGGGCAACAGGTGACCGAGGGCTGACAGGGGCAACAGGTGACCGAGGGCCGACTGGGGCAACAGGCCCAAAAGGACCAAAAGGTGCAACGGGTGACCGAGGGCCGACTGGAGCAACAGGCCCACAAGGGCCAAAAGGTGCAACAGGTGACCGTGGGCCAACTGGGGCAACAGGCCCACAAGGGCAAAAAGGTGTAACAGGTGACCGAGGGTCGACTGGAGCAACAGGCCTACAAGGGCCAAAAGGTGCAACAGGTGACCGTGGGCCGACTGGGGCAACAGGTCCACAAGGGCCAAAAGGTGCAACAGGTGACCGAGGGCCGACAGGGGCAACTGGTGGAACGGGAAGCATTGGTCCGAAGGGTCAAAAAGGTCAAAAGGGTGAACAAGGAAACATTGCGAATAGTAAGTATTTAATACTTTAAAGTATGTTTCACTGGATTCAACTATGTGATCAAAAACTAGATTATAGTACAGGGTGGTCAAAAAAATGGGAACCCTGCATTTTCCTAATATCTTTGTCATTTTAAGGAATTACTCCCTGATATTTCAAATATTTGTACATCATTCAATTTCCTACCACCCTACCAAATTTCATGACCATCATGATAGTCACAATTTTACAGCACTTTGAACAACATGCTTCAGGTTTGGCATTATTGCGCTGTAGGCAAACCTGCACAGTTATCAATGGGCCGAATGTATTTCTCAGCAGGTATGGCCTGAATGATACGGATGATCTCACTTTTGAGGTTTGTGATTGTCCTGATGTCATTCTCATACACTTTTTCCTTGCCATATCCCTACAGGTAGGGACATTTTGGACGGCGAGTGCAGGTGGCCCGACAGGGCAATATTGGCCACTAGGGCATGTTCTGTAAAGTGCTGTAACATTGTGACTATCAATTTGATGGTCATGAAATAAAGTAGGCTGGTAGGAAATTGAATGATGTTCAAATGTGAAAAATATCAGGGAGTTATTTCTTAAAATGACAAATATATGAGGAAAATGGTGTAAGGGTTTCCATTTTTTGACCACCCTGTACTACATCTACTACTCGTATTTGAAATTAAAGACGTCTGGGAAAAACAATCTATCGATGAAACGATTTGGTCGAAAACGACCACCTTACAATTTACCAAACATTCTCAATAATAATTAGTCCTAGATTCCAGAATCCATCCAAGCCACCAGGCCATCCACCGGGCTGGCAAACTAATCACAATCATTGTGAAAATATCGCAGGTTGCCAATGGACAACTTGGTCGCCATGGAGTTTTGGTCGTTGTTCTAGAACATGTGGCTTTGGAATTCGTCTGGGTACAAGAACGAGAAAATCCAGTCATTGTGGTGGTATAGATACAGAAAAATTGACCAAGTTATGTATAATAGAGCAATGTGGTGAGTACAAATATATATACTTATATTTGAGATCAGTGATAGAAATCCTACAACACCCCAACTGACACTTTTAATTGACTTGACGTCTGCAGAAGTTGGACACACGCACGTTTAAAGTGAAACCACCCGTACTTTCCCGTTCGGAAACAGGGATTTGAAGGTTATAAAGGTTACCGGGTCGTATGTAATAAACCATAACGTTACAGATAATCCCTGGATGATCAACTAAGCTTAGGCTTTTTACTCTTAAAACAACCATGATAATTCGCTCTTCCATTTTACCTCGAGCTACAGACGGCATTCCCATCTCTTTCCAAATAGACAACAAAATCGACGATTTGAACATTTTATTTCATTCTTTTTGATACTGGACGATGGCTATGGATTTACATCGAAATGATTGTTCAGCATGTAATACGAACGTGTACAGGGCGTTCATTATGTTCGTGCAAAGGTACTCTAAAATTTTTGTTTCTCTGTCAATCTGGCTGAAATTTCCACTCAGTATACCTATACTATTCCTACATTGAAATCCCAAAATACAATGAATAGGTCTTTGAAGAAAAAAAGTTATGGTTGCTATAGTAGCATGAGTCCGGGGTAGGCGGAGCAGGCAACAAAGATCTGCTTTGTTTGAATGTTCACAATTTTTTCATTTTGTCCTATTTGTTTAACTAACAGTATTTCAAGGGTATAGGTGTTCAACATAATGTCCATCATGGCATCTCCATCATGGTGTATACACCCATGCTGTATCACTACCCATTCCTCACGAAAAGATGGCAGAACATATTTGGGAAATATCTGGCGATTGATCCTTGTATGGATACCATACGTTTCACTCAGGTAGAATGATGAATTCCACCAAAATCATTATTTATTCTGCCTGAAACCCCAAAGTCAAGGGGTGCCTCGTAAGGTGAATAAGGGCTTGATCAAGATTGTCAATCCATCTTCATTTTTTTAGAGATAATATCCTTGACAAGATTTGAGGTGTTGCTTGGGGCATTATCATCATGATAAGTATAGTAGCTAGGGTCCGCTGGCTCTCCATGCGTTACTCTCTTTTTGCGAATGGCACTGGCGAGGAATGATTTCTTGGAATTCGCCATTCGACAAGGAGGAGATTTTATGGCATCAATACAAGACCAATCGCAAGATATTTCCTAAATGGGTTCCTCAATCTGTTTTTGGGATATTAGTATTGAGACATCAAATGTGTATAGACCAGTGATGGACATTATGTTGAACACCTATACCCTTGAGATACTGTTATTTAAATAAATAGGACAAAATGAAAAAATTGTGAAAATTCAAACAAAACAGATCCCTTTTCCCTGCTCCGCCTACTCCAGACTCTTGCTACTACAGAAACCATAACGTTTTGTCCTCAAAGACCTATTCATTATAATTTAGGATTCTAATGTATGAATAGTGTAGGTATACTGGGTGAAAATTTCAGCCTGATTGAAGAAGAAACAAAAATTTTAAAGTACCTGTGCACGAACTTAATGAACGCCCTGTACTTCAAATCATCTTTATTTTCAGACGACCCGGAACTGGTACACGCTTGTGGACTTGATCTGAACTTAATAATAGATATGTCAAATTCCATTAGCGCTTACATAGATAAAGTGAAAGTAAGAAGCTTTATTTTGACCCTTGTGAAAACTTTTCGACTTGGAGATGCATTTACATTGGTGTCAGGATCAACTTATGGAGATGAGGTCCACAATTTTATCAAATTCAACTCGTACAATACGCCGACATCGGTAAGTCTGATATTTGACACTTGTATGAGTGACAGTTTACTTGCACGAGCGATGATCAACAGGCTCCCTAATACCGTGGTCACATTTGCTCCGATTTTCACTACGGCACCCGGCCGATTGAGTATTTTGTTCAACATTGAATACAATATTGAGCAAAACACTCAATCGGCCGGGCGCCGGCCGATGGATCGGAGCAAATGTGACCCAGCCATAACCAGATTAATTTTCAATCACAGATATTAAAAGTCCATACCTTGGTAATCCAAACTTTCCAATCGTATCAATTTTAATTAGCTTATACTCGTGTAATCTTGGTTGATTGAGATTGTTTTCTTCTTGTAGTACTGTCTTGTACACTCACTATTTTAAAGATGAGAGTCTCGGGACCCTGTTTGATTAAAGAACAAAGAGAACTTGTGCTAACTGAACATTTCAAAAAGGCTTTAATGTTTTGTTAACGTATTTTAACTCTTGACAATGGATTCTAGCAATACTTCCCCATATGAATGTACTTGTTGAGGTTCGATCAACTTGAGAAAATGAGAATTTTGTATGTATCCCCATGGAGACATACATGGTGGTATCCCGATGCTGAGTCAATAATCAACCCCACGTTAAACCAATTGCACCCTTGCAGAAATCCTCATTTCAATAGCAAGAATAGGGGTATTTAAAGATTGGGCTTGCTTTTAGAACCTTTTGTTGGAACTGAATACGAAACACATGAAACATAGCAAAAATAAACATCTTAGAGCAGAACCAGATTTTTTCAAAATCTTTATTTTAAGTTTTGTCTTTTCATTTTCGCCATTTGTATGTAGATCCTGAAAGCAATAAGTAAAATGGAAATGAACCCAAAGAAGGGAAGAGCTAGGCCTACCTTTCTTGCTTTACGAGAGGCCAGAGAACAGTTAACAACTGAAAATGGACGTAGACGAGGCAAAAAGGTAGGAATTAAATTTTTCTATCTGTTTATCTGTTGGATAGCATCACGATAACAACATGTACCAAAATAATAGTTGAGCAAGCGAGGCTCAAAAGAATGACGCCATTTCTCCAAGGGTTTCACTTTTGCACAAAAAAGAGGAAAGTGATCAGGTACAAGGATCAAACATTGTTGAGAACAATAATCTGTGTGGCACTGATGTAGAAAAGATAAGAATTTATGATAAACTATTTTGAGATTATGACCATTTTCTTTATTCTTCAAGAAATGTTTAAGAATAAAATTGTGATGCACTAAATTAAACAACCTTGTGATGAAACGGTAAATGGGATAATTACATTTCGTAAGTAGGCCAGATCCTCAAAGGCCGGGTTCCTCACCTTTCGAATAGTTTTTTGGAACCTTGGGACAAAATGCAAAATCAATTTTTCACCGATGAATTAGGAAGCTCTCGTTTGCAGTTTGCACAGCTATAACTGTATACTTTGTTTAAGGCTGTTACCCTACTGGTGACAAATGGCGTCACTTATCCGCATTCCAAGTCATCTGAGACTATAAAGGAAGCCAAGCTATTGAAGGACCCAAAGAGTTACCAAGAAGGAGTTACCCCACCAACTGTATTTTTGGTAAAAACTCCAAATCTTCAAGAAACTTCAGATGGAATGTCAGCCGTACAAAAGGCCATGTTGCAAAAAATCATGAGCACTGAATTTGCAGCGATACCGTCACCAGGCGCGGAACATCTTTATATACTCGACAGTTTCGATGAGCTCAATGATGTAATTGTTCCTATTCTCCGATCATCGTGCGGGGATTTATAATAACGCTATAATTTCACTTCTATCTGCAATAAAACGAGAATGTAACTTCCATGATTTGTTGATTTTATTTTTATTTTCATGGTTTTAGACGCAGTGGACACGGATAATTTTGGTAAAGTACAGTAGCATGACATCTTGCCAAGAAATGTCAATAATTTCGGATGATGTATTTTTGAATTTTTGAAAAGCTGTTCAATCTAAGACAAAATAAGCAACCCCGTGCAATGTCTAAAAAATTCTTTACAGTACAAGCGTGGTGTAGCCTAACTTTGGTTTTGAAAAACAGCAATTTCTCATTAAGTCAGTTGTTTGTGGTTTATGATTCTTCATTGATTCTTAGAATACTAATGTCTACTTTCAACGTTTTTGAAAAATACAGACATTTACACCCTGGAATAATTTTTGAGGTGGTACTTTGTCATGTATAATTCCTGGAATAAATGTTCAATCATCTTAATATTTACAGGATAACAGTAATCAAGTTACTTGGTACGTCTGGCAAATTCCATTTAAATTTGTCTTCCCTGCTGCTATGTCAACAGCCTTTGTTTGTAATAAATGTGCATATATATAATAGTTATTATGGATCTATTCCCAGTTTTACACATTTTAAAGTTCGTTCTAATATTCTTAAGTGATTAATGATGAGAGAAATATATCTCAATCAGTTATATACGTTATAGTTTGCTATTCTTGGAATGCAATCATGCGTATAATGTCGTAAAAGATACATTTCTGCAAAAATTATGCCAAACCGTTTTCGCAAAAATGTAGCAAATGAAGACATTTTATCGTAACTGACTGATATTTGGTACTTATAAAATATCGTATACTTAAATAACGATTCAGGGGGTCATTAACAGAACTTTCGCAAAGTTACGAGTTTGCAAGTCAATTGTTAATTTTACGGTTTTGGTAAATGTGCATTAACAGAACTTTCGTAAAGTTACGAACGATTCGCAAAGTTACGAAAAAATGACGTCACGTATGCTTTCGTTCGTAACTTTAATAGCACCTCAGACCCTTTCATAACTTTGCGAATGGCATATTTCTCATCCAGTTCTTATGTAAGGTATACAGGTTGGCAACAAGAAATTGTTCTTTATATGCATGTTAAGTTTCAAGCTAAAATATTCCCCTATTCTTACATGATAAGCAAATATGTTCCTGAGCTGGGAATCTTTGAAATCGCGGAGACAGGTTTAATCACACAGCGCGCAATGATATCAAATGACATCATATTTCTATTTGTGCTAAATAATGATATAAGATGACTTTGCGAAAGTTCTGTTAATGACCCCCTGATATTAAAAAAAATTCTTTCCGCACGAATACAGGGTACAAAATGAGTGAGTCCTTTTTGTAAAGCTGCATTTTCTCCCATTTATGTGTATTTTTTCTAATTTTAAAATTAGATGGCTGGAAAGATGAGATCAGTTAAACCATATCCGTCACTTCCATTTTCAAACTAAATATGAAATGTGAAATATGAAAAGATGGAAGCAATCGGAAGCAAACTACACGTGACATGTAACGCATTACTACACCATATCGATATAAAGTTTGCTAAACCACAATTTACAATGTGCCATCCCACTCCGAAAGGAGTGATATCGATTTGGAGAACTTTTTGAACACACGTTTCTCTTAAACCAGTCATAAAAAAATCTAAAAATAACACATCGTCAATTTAATGGTCATCTTTTGAATGGTGATAATATAATTTGGAAAATATATATATACTTTCATCTATATTGATTTAGAAAACACATCAAACACTTGTTGTTCTTGGTATCATGTTTCCAGAGTGAAATGAAACATCTCTCCGAACCTCATTAGAACAAAACGACATAAACACGACATGTTTAGGTCTCTCAATATTGTAATTGTACAAAGGAGATTTTGGTTGATTCTTAAAAAGTGTCTTGTTAATGAAATAAAAGGTTTATCTTGATTTTTATCTATTTTTTTGGGGGGGGGGGATTTTGTTTAAATTTTTTGAATACATTTTTTTTAAAATCAACCAAAAATTCCTTTGTATAACTATAATATTGAGAGGTCTAAAAACATGTTGTATATGCTATTTTGTTCCAACAAGGTTCGGAAAGACATTTTATTTCATTCTCAAGAATTGGTAGAAAGGAGCAAAAACATTTGCACTAAAAAACAAGAAATGTTAACAAAAACAGTTATATAAAATATTTCTAAATAATTTTCGCATTAAATTGTTGTCAATCAGTCAACATTACATAAAATACAGTGATTTTTACAGAATGTTTTCAATGATTGGTTTAGAGAAAAACATTGTTGAATTCAGTTCTCCATATCGATACCAATCCTTTCTCCATGGGACGATCAACAAATAACTCAAGTAGAGACTTAGCTCTGAAAATGATTGGAGTTGTAACACCAAACTTAGTAATAGTATCACCAAACATTCACTATTATTCCCGTACATGCACAAACATTGAAAAATGCAGTTACATATATAAATCGTAATTGCAGGCATCTTAGTAAAATCAAAAGATCTTCAAAGTCGCGCCTTGGTTATGTTTTGTTTAAAAGATAAATAAAAATATTTCCTGGGAAGCCCCCGGAGCTGGTAAGTCCCCAGAGTAAATTAATTTCATTAAATAATGAAAATCAACCCATTGCGAAAATCAGTTTTGTTTTTCAGATGCACTCCACTCATCTTAGAGGGTATTTAAAGTTGAAATTGTAATTTATATATAATTGTTGTAATTGTTGAGGCCTTTAAACATGGTGTTATTGCCTTTTCTTGGGTCGGTATAAATGATCCCGAACCAAAGTTGCATCTCAATCAGAATATCGCCAAACGCCGAGCACTGGTTCATGAACATTCAAAAGAGGTTCATTATGTTACGCCTGAACGTATACTTGTGCAAACTAGGGTCAAATAAATGACCTCATCTACACTAAGGTTCCAATACCACTATTGGAAAGCTGAGAGTGTCGGCTTTAAAAATATCAGACCTCCATTCGAACTTTTGGTAAAATAGATAGAAACCCTTTCATCCCAAATAATTGATTTAATGAAAATCAATTTCTAAATGATAAATACAATATGGCCAGAAAAGATAACCTTCAGGTTAACAATAACTTATTCAGTGTCAAATTATTCTTTGGAGAATATTTAAGAAATTGGTCACCGCCGCGGGAATTTTTCGTAATAAATATTTTTGTTTGAAATTTTGATAGTTTATTCACAACATCTACAAACCATGTCCCTTTACATACATTTGTAAAACATGAGAAATAACATTAAAAGCCTGAATAAACACACATCAATCCGTGGATCATTTGACCAGCACATATTAAACAATACCAATTCCCTTAATATCCCCAAACGATTTGTCTCTGTATTGAATACGTTGATCCAGATATATGTTTTCAAGGTGCATAAGGAATTAACCATCACAAGTACTCTCTTGGATAATCTTACAGATATGTGTGTCTAAAAAAGACTTTAATTAATATTTGTAAAACTCTGAAGGCATCTGATCTATGTCAAATTTTGGTTTAAATCGTGGCACCACGCCCTGCGCTTTAAGAAGGCACGCGGTGTAATTGCAACAGCCCAGGTTTTGTGAAGAAGGGACACTGTATTACATTCTTCAACTATTGTTACATCTTTTTGGAGATACTATGGACGTTGGCAATTTCATTAAATTATATAAATAGTATCCTATTTAAGCATTGGCTTGAAAATGTCACTAATCATACTATAGGACGTTATTTCAAATAAGTTTTAAGTAAGTGCAAATTCAAATTTCTACCAGGTGTTACTTCCAAATGAGAATTTTTAATAATTAACACTGGAATACGCGTTAGATACTTTCAGACAGGCATGTTTCATCAATATTAAAAATGACATCGTTTGTGTAGCAAAAACGGCTTGATATGTTGTATATGTTTGTTTATCACAGTTTCCTCAATAACAATACAAAATGAACAATCTAATCTATAGAAATAGCTTGGCTAATCGACATGATAAATAATGCTGAATAATAAAACATTTGCAGTTCGGCATATACCATTGAAGTCTCCAACTGTAATACCAGAGCAATGGCAGGTTTAACGCTCAAACACGCTATGTGTATTGGACTTACGTTTCTGAGTTTCTCAGGGTTTCACTTCACTGTGGTTAGAGCAGCACCAACTGATAGTGATTTCAAACAACTTATGGAAAAGTGTGATAAACTTTCGAATATTGTTGAAGAACAACAAAGAGATCTTAGAGATCATGCTACCGAAATATCTGCTTTGGAGAGAAACGTCATCAAACTGGAAATTCTCCTGGAACAATTGAGCCAAAAATGTAGTAAGAAGTGTAAAGTAAAAAAAGTGAAAGGACCAAAGGGAGACAAAGGTGAACAAGGTCTCAGAGGAGAGCATGGATATCCAGGAAGAATGGGCGATCAAGGAAAAGCAGGGTTAAATGGCAGCCAAGGCCCAATTGGACCCCCTGGAGCAAAAGGACCTGTTGGACCTATCGGGCCAATAGGTCCAAAAGGGCAAAAAGGTAATAAAGGGGACCAATGGCCAAGGGAGCCAAAAGGTACACCGTGTATTATTTGTCCAAAAGGGCAAAAGGGTGACCAAGGCCTTACTGGGGCGACAGGTCCACAAGGGCCGAAAGGTGCAAAAGGTGATCGAGGGCCTATTGGTCCAAAAGGCGACAAAGGACTTACCGGTGCGACAGGTTCAAAAGGTGATCGAGGGCCTACTGGTCCAAAAGGCGATGAAGGACTTACCGGTGTGACAGGTTCAAAAGGGCAAAAAGGTACAACAGGTTACCAAGGGCCGACTGGTGCAACTGGTAGAACGGGTAACACAGGTCCACAGGGGCAAAAAGGTCAAAAGGGTGAACCAGGGAACACTGCAGACAGTGAGTATTTACTATTTCTTACAACTAGGCTATGTTACATGGTTCGACTTAATTCAAATATTGGAAGCTGTTCGCTGCTCTATCAATCGTATCTAGGATTCAGTTTTTTGGACCAAACTATATATGTTGCTAATTTGTCGTTAAAAACGTCTGATAAAACAATCGACCCCTGAACATTTTGGCCACCTTAACTACCACACCCAAAAATAATCAGTTCTAGATCCCAGGGTTCCGAAAATGTTCATGGTAATGCAGTAAAGGATCTTGAATGTACTTCTGAAAAATCGGCAAGAATACTCGTCGCATTTGAACATTGACCTTGCTACGTCCATCCCCTACGTCTGTCTATCTAAAGTTAAAACCCTGATCTCTGTTCAAACTCAGTTTAAGAATGTTAATTTTGATACTTCTTCACGTTTCTAGCGAAATCCTGCAAGGCCAAAGTTCAAATGAGACGAGTATTCCCGCAAATTTTCAGAAGTATTGGATACCCAATATGTAACACTAATACTGATTGTTCAATACCTAGTCACGTGTTCCGAAATAGATTTACTATTTCCCTTCGAAAGTTATATCCCCCCAATGTGACGTCAGAGGGAAAATACATTTGAACTATTGCCCGCTGACGTCACGATTGCAACTTCTATTACCCTTGGAAACGTCTGCGCATCATCACTGCGCAGACGAAAAACAGAAAAATGGAGGATGAGCACAAACAAAAATCAACTCCGTTCACCATGACAGACGTGCGTGAACGATACAATAAGCAACGTGGATAAATTTCCCTAAGCTCAATACGTCTGTGTAATTCCAAGTGTTATGATAATCTATTTCGCGTGTTAAATGCGATTGAATTTGTCAAGTGAGAGTCTCAGAAATTTCTTAGGCAAAAATTTATGTTGAGCATATGATGACGTCGCAGCTTATAATGCTAACAATGGACCCGGGAGGGGGCTTTCTAAGCCTTTTTGGCCTTCGCAGCGGAAACGGGACAAGACTCAGTAACCTATATGGTATGTAACACAGATATTGGCCAGATCGTTTTGTAGTAGGATCTTATAGGCTGTGATGTAAACAGAGTAATTATAAGAAGTAAGTCCCAGATAGCACAACTCTGATGGGCCAACGTTGGCCCAACAACTACGTATCTGTTGGCCCAACGTTGGCTGTCGTGGTTGGCCCACCGTCGCTATGTCCATCGGTCCAACGTTGGTCCACCGTCGCTATGTTCATTGGCCCAACGTTGGTCCATTGTTGGCCCAACACGATTTCAAGCTACGTTGGCCCATAGTTGGCCCACTAATAGTAAGAAGACTGGTTGGCCCGACGTTGGTCAACAGTTGGTCCGACAATGTTAAGAGGGATGTTGGCGCATTGGCGGTCAAAACTGGTTGGCCCAACGTTGGTCAACAGTTGGGCCAACTTTGGCCCAACGATTACGTATATGTTGGTCCAACGTTGGCTGACGTGGTTGGCCCACCGTCGCTATGTCCATTGGCCCAACGTTGGCCCACCGAAGGTCCATTGTTGGGCCAACCATATTTTCTTTCGGTGGGCCAACGTTGGGCCAATGGACATAGCGACGGTGGGCCAACCACGTCAGCCATCGTTGGTCCAACATTGGCAGCCACCACAGAACCAACGTTGGCCCACTGTTGACACAATTTACTTTTTTGTACAGCCATTGTTGGCTCCTTGGGCAGCCAATGACAGGCCACATGAATAACTTGCCAACTGCAACCTTGAGAACCAATGGTCACCGATAGCGACGTTGACCCAACGTCTTTGTGCTATCTAGGCATTCAGTACTGCTACTGTAAATATGTTCACATATTATATCTGTTTTACATCAATAAAATATGGTGGCTTGTTTTTCCATACTAAATATATTTGGTAGCCTTATAAGTGGTTTTAACTGTATTACAAGGCGAAAATCCATATTTTTGAGGTGAACAACATTATCAGATAATTTTGAAAGAAAATATTACAAAAATTTACCTTAATTTTTTTTAATGACTGCTGGTATGTTTTCTTCTATTTTTAAGCATTTGCAATGATTTATCGATAGGTGGCTTCCTGGTATTAGCGGCAGCCAACAACGGGCCAACGTTGGCCCAACTACAATTTGCCAACTGCAATTTTGCACTGATCGATAGGTCCCAGATAGCACATCGCCAATGGGCCAACGTTGGGCCAACAACTACGCATCTGTTGGCCCAACGTCGGCTTGAGCGGTTGACCCAACGTCATTTTGTCCAGCGGGCCAACGTTGGTCCAACAGTGGCAAAAAATTATATTGGCCCAACGTTGGTCCAATGTTGGCACAGATAGCACACCGCCAGTGGGCCAACTTCGGGCCAACAACTACGCATCTGTTGGCCCAACGTCGGCTTGAGCGGTTGACCCAACGTCATTTTGTCCAGCGGGCCAACGTTGGTCCAACAGTGGCAAACAATTATGTTGGCCCAACGTTGGTCCAATGTTGGCAAAAAATTATGTTGGCCCAACGTTGGTCCAATGTTGGCTCAACAGTGCTTTAGTGCTAATGGCAATGTTGGCCCAACGTTGGCCTTGCAGAGGGAACAGATAGGTGGGTGGCCCAACATTGGCCCAACAGTACTTTAGTGCTACCCAGATAGCACAACGACGTTGGGCCAACGTTGGTCCAACATTTGCAGCGTCTACAACGTCAGCGTACAGCCGTAAAATTGCTGACTTCAGGCCAACAGAAAAGTGTACCTTGACGACCTCATACCAACGTCGGCCCAACGTCAAAGTACCGCCCTAAAATTGCTAACTTCAGACCGAAAAAGATGTGTCATTTGCCAACCTTGTACCGACGTCGGTACAACGTGAGCTTACAGCCGTAGAATTGCCGACTTCAGGCCAACGGAGAAGTGTGCCTTGACAACCTTGAACCAACGTCGGCCCAACGTCAAGGTACCGACGTAAAATTGCCGACGTTGGGCCAACAAAGACGTGCTATCTGGGGTGTAGATATTGAGCCAATTTACAAGTAAGTGTGAAAAAGTAAGATTAATTAGTAGAGTAAAAGTTACAGGCAGTTAGTTGAAGTTCAGTTGACCTCAGAGATAGAGTTAGAGAGAAAGGGTATAATGAGAACCTGAGCTGAGATGAGAAATGAAACAATTGATAAACATAATTAGAAGCCCAGAAACCTTAAATAAGAAGTTATATTCAAGAACAAATAATACAAGAAGCAAGCTGTAGAAATATTAGATCAGCATCAACAGGTCGTAGATTCGTTACGGGGCGCCCCCTAGAAGATAACATCAGGACATCCTGTATTCGAAGGTAAAATGAACAGCTTCTTTGGCATGGTGGCAGCTATACCAGAATCAACACGTCTTCAAGGGCAGTAAGTGAGAAAACCGTGTCTTCAAAAGCAGTAAGTCATGAACTACATTACTTTTCCAAGGCTTTGATGAGAATTCAAGAGATGAAGATTATTTAACATTTTGAAATTGAGATTTGCTTGGGAAGCAAAGAGATCCAGATTGAGATGATCTGCATGAGAATTTGAGACATTGCATTAGAGAATTTGAGAAATTGCATCAGAGAATTTGAAACACTGCAATTGAGTAGAAAAATTGAGCAGAGTAAAATCTTTTGAGAAGATTCGGAGTTTGAGAAACAAAATATTGAGGTCAACTGGGTAGATTAATATACAGATTGAAATTGAGTTATGAGTAGTAGATTAGATTAATTAGATACATTAGTTGAATTCAACCAACAGTAAGGTGCAATTGCAATTAGCTTTTAGCCTTGTTTGAACTGCCTTGTATGAAAGTGGCAATTCAGATTTGACTATAGCAATACAAGGTATTAAAATAAGCCATTTAAAACAATCGTTGTATTGACAAAACAAACAAGTGTTCTGGTGTGATAATGAGTTGAACCCATGGCCAATAATTTCGGTACAGTGGCCCATTGGTACAAAATATTTTAATACCAAATTAGTTTTAGATTAATACAGTGGCCCATTTTTATCAGTCACTCTACTAACAAAATGTTTCACTACAGTGGCCCATAAGTTCCAAATATTTAACAACTGTATATAATTTTTTTTCACCTACAGTGGCCCATTAGGTTCAATTATTTTCAACAGTATAATATATTGATTGATATATATATTGAGTACAGAGGCCCATAGATAATAACATTTTTAATACTTCATATAACAATATGTTATAAAAGTACATAGGCCTATTAGGACCAAACAATTTACGCATTTATTTCTATACAGTACATTATACTTAAACAATTTTTTCCGCGTATTTCAATGGATTTATGTTGTTGTAAAAATTAAAACGCGATTATACAACAATTACTCATGCCAGTTGATACAAGGAACACAAAGTATCATAAAGGATTACCAGAGGAAAATCCAACAAAAGAAATGGAGGATGATAAAGAGAAAAAGAAGCAGAAAGAAGAGGAATATGAAGAAGCATCTGATGAACCAGTTGAAGAAAAACACTCTATTGAGCCAGATCCTACGATGTTACAATTCAACCCAATACAGATGCAGCAACAGATGATGTTTATGATGACTTCAATGATGAAAAAGACCGAACAAGACAGAGAGATGTTCTTAAGACAGGAGAAGATAAGACTAGCTGAAATACAAGCTGAAAAAGAAGAAAGAAAGATTCAGGAACAACTTAGAAGAGAAGAAATCCAAGCTGAAAAAGAAGAACGGAAAAGAATTGAGGAACAAAGAAGGATAGACATAGAGAATGAAAGAAGATACCAAGAAGAATTAAGAAGAATGGAGATTGAAGAAGAACGTAAACTTCGTCAAAAAGAAAGAAAAGAAGATAAAGAAGAAAAACACAAGCCAAAAGATCCGTTTATACCTAGATTAAGAGATAATGAAGACATTGAAAATTTCCTCACAATCTTCGAAAGAACTGCAACAATGTGCAAATGGCCTAAGGAATTTTGGACTCTAAAATTGGGAGCAAGCCTTACCGGGAAAGCACAAGAAGCATATGCAAGTGTAGATCAAGATAATGCAAGTGACTATGATATCGTCAAAGAGGCAATTTTAAAGCGCTATGCCATTAACGCAGAAACATATAGAAAGCGATTTAGAAACCTCAAACGAGAAGATGGAGAAGGAATACAACCGTTCACTATCAGACTTCGAGATGTTTTCAAGAAATGGATGAAAGGTGTTACAACAGTTGAGGAGATGAGTGATGTTTTGATCAAAGAGCAGCTAGTTACTACTCTACCGGCAGAAGTACAGACGTGGGTCAAAGAAAACGATGCCAGTAACACAGATGAAGTTATTAAGTTTGCTGATAACTTTCTAGAGGCAAGAAAATCTGATGCTGTATACTGGAATAAAAATGAGAGATGGAAGCCGTCAAATAGTAACAGAAGATTTAGTGGTGCTGATTCATCTAACTGGAGACAACCTAGCATGAATTCAGGAGAGTGCTACAACTGCCATGAAAAAGGTCACGTTTCGAAGGATTGCCCTCAAGACATTATTTGCCGAAAATGTCGCCAACCTGGACATAAAGAAATTGAGTGTTCTTCAAATTTTAAGATTGGGCAGAGAAAATTACCAGATACGTCAGATGGTAGACCCAAATGTAATAATTGTGGATTACGAAACCATAAAACGGAAGAATGCCGTGTGGATAAATCTCTACACTGTGAAAAATGCAATAGATATGGGCACGTGAAAGAGAAATGTTATTTAGGATCAGGAAAACCAGCATTTTTTTGTTCTTTACCCAAAGACATATTTTCACAATATAAATCAAGGAAAGATGGAACAGTTTTAGCCAAATTGAATGAGAAAGAAGATGTGGAGATGATACTTGACACAGGAAGCTTTAAAACTATTGTCAATAGAGACCTGATTCACGATGATTCAGTTACACATGACGAAACAGTTGAGATGACTTGTGTTCATGGAGATAGACAATCCTATCCAACTGCTGTTGTAGAGATCAACATAGAAGATGAAATATACAAAATAAAGGCAGCTGTTTCTGACACACTTCCTGCTTCTGTACTGATTGGGCAAGATATCTTATCCAAACTGGATCAAGAGAAGATGGACAGATATATATACAAAACTAAAAGTAGGGCATTTGTTACCACTAGGAATCAGAAGAAAATGCAGGCTGAAGAAGAAAGGTCTGATCTAGAGAAGGATGAGCAGTCTAATGCAACGCTGATACAAGTTGACGATGAAAACCATACAAATAGCAATGAATATAGAGATGAGAAACTACCATTTCACTTTGACGAAACTCTGTTTAAACCACCAACACAAATAAAACACAAGCCAACAAGAAGAGAGAAGAGACATCAAAGAAAGAACATGTGTAAAGTTGATGAGACAGATGCAAACATAGATGATATCAGCCGAGAAGAGTTGATAAAGATGCAAGAAACAGATCATACACTTACCCATATTAGAAAATCTGTTATAATGATACCTGAAGAAGAACAAGCCACACCATATTTTGCAAAGCGAGAAAACCTGATTGTTAGAAGAATCAAAAATCAAAATGGGGAAATCATGGAACAGATAGTACTACCACAAAAATGTAGAAAGAAAACCTTGGAATTAGCTCACAGCATTCCTATCTCAGGACACCTTGGGATAAAGAAAACAACATTGAGAATCATGAAGAAGATGTTTTGGCCTGGAATCCATAGAGATGTGAAAGCATATTGCAACAGTTGTGATATCTGCCAAAAGACATCACGAAAGATGAATTCCAACAGAGCACAGATGATACCACTGCCAATTATCACAGAACCATTTAGTGTTATTGGAATGGACATAGTAGGTCCATTAGAGAGATCAAAGAGAGGGAACAAATACATATTAGTGACAACAGATTATGGAACAAAATACCCTGAAGCGGTGCCCATGAAAGTTACTGATTCCAAGAAGGTAGCGGAAGAGTTAATTGTGCAGTTTAGTAGAGTAGGAGTCCCAAAAGAAATTTTATCTGACCAAGGCACAAATTTTCTGTCAAATATAATGCAGGAGGTGTACAACATGATAGGAATAAAAGGAATAAAAACAACTCCATACCATCAGCAGACAAATGGACAGACTGAGAGATATAATGGAGTTTTAGTTAAAATGATCAAAAAGCTGACAGCAGATAAACCAGAGAATTGGGATGTATATTTGCCATATTTACTGTTTGCCTATCGTGAAGTTCCACATGAGACAACTGGATTTTCTCCGTTTGAACTGCTATATGGAAGAGCAGTAAGGGGACCGATAGATATACTAGCTGAGAAATGGGAACCAAACACAGAAGCAAACACAAATGTTATCGAGTATGTGACACAGATGAGAGACAGAGTAATGGATACTAGAGAGATTGTGAAGAAGAATGTCGCAGAAGCAAAACACACACAGAAAAGGTATTACGATGAGAAATCACGAGACATAGAGTTTCATCCAGGAAATAACGTATTACTGTTATTGCCTTCAAGTAATATGAAGCTGCAAGCAAGATGGCAAGGACCATTTAAGATTGTGAAAAGGTGTAACAAAGTGAATTATGATGTTCAAATTGGAAACAAGGTAAAAACGTACCATGTGAACCTGTTGAAACGGTACACAAGTCCAGATGACTTCTGTTGCTTCACTACAGAAACTATTCAAGAGGAGATACAAGAAGAGGATGATGACGAGGATTTTATGCCAATACAATGGCCAACAACAGTACAAGAGAATGAAGAAGTTAAATACAACATTTCACCTAACATATCAAGAGAGCAGAAGAGACGAGTTGAAACATTACTTCAAGAATACCAAGATGTATTGTCAGATGAGCCTGGGCTAACAGACATAATTGTGCACCATATCAACACTAAAGATTCAAAACCAGTCAGACAAAAGCTTAGAAGGTTTCCCAAAGCATATGTTGAGTTAATGAAAGAGAAAGTAAACAAAATGGTTTCCAAAGGGATAATGGAGCCATCTGTAAGTGAATGGGGAGCCAACTTTGTATTTGTACCGAAGAAAAATGGTGAGCTACGAGACTGTGTCGATTTTAGAGACCTGAATAAAGTAACAGAGTTTGACGCCTACCCAATGCCACGGATAGATGAAATTCTAGATGGGCTAGCAACAGCTGTATTCATTACAGTCATGGATTTATGCCGAGGTTTTTGGCAAATTCCTCTGAGTGAAGATTCCAAGGAGAAGACATCAGTTTTAACTCCTTTCGGAACATTTCAATTTAAACGAATGCCATTTGGATTACATGGGGCACCAGCAACATTCCAGAGAGCAATGGACAAGATGTTAGAAGGAGCAGAAGCCTTTTCTGATGCTTATTTCGATGATCTAGTGGTCTTCAGTAGCAGCTTTGAGGCACACCTTTGTGACATCAGACTTATACTAGAAAGGTTAAGAAAACACAATTTAACTGCAAAACCATCTAAATGTAAATTTGCCTATCAGGAAGCAGAATATCTAGGACACAGAGTTGGAGGTGGTATAGTCAGACCAAGCTCAGAGAAGACAGAGTCAATTCAGAGATTTGAGAAACCACACACTAAGAAGAACCTGAGAACATTCTTAGGAATGACGGGATACTTTCGGAAATTCATTCCAAAGTATGCAGACATAGCCTTTCCACTGACAGAGTTAACAAAGAAATCTGTAGCAGTGAAAATACCATGGGGAAATAAAGAACAAACTGCAGTAGAGACGTTGAAGGAGGCTCTGTGTTCTGAACCAATCCTTAAGAGCCCAGACTTCACGAAACAGTTTCTTGTGATCACAGATGCATCTGATATAGGAATCTCTGGAGTATTGAGTCAGAATTTCAAGGATGGTGAACATCCAATCATGTATCTCAGTCGCAAGTTACTTCCAAGGGAGAAAAACTATGCAGTGATAGAGAAAGAATGTCTTGCGATTGTATGGGCCATCAATTACTTGAGATATTATCTACTAGGAAGAAAATTTGTTGTAGTTACTGATCACAATCCACTAAAATGGCTGAATGAAATGCACAACAATAACCAGAGGCTTACAAGATGGATACTTAACTTACAGCAGTATGATTTCAAAGTAGTGCACAGATCTGGCAAACTTAATGGATGTGCAGATGCTTTATCCAGACTGTAAGAGTATACAGAGAAATAACATAAAAACTTAAGTGACAGAGACACTGTTGATATAGAGAAAAGGGTAGTTTTTACATAAAATAAAAAAGAAAAAAAAACTTTAAACTAACTTAGAGAAGACATCTAATGAATTTTATGATCTGCAAGTCGCAGATGATTTTAATCTAAAGCTGGCTGAGTATCGCCATCTCGAAAAAGGGGGGAGATGTGATGTAAACAGAGTAATTATAAGAAGTAAGTGTAGATATTGAGCCAATTTACAAGTAAGTGTGAAAAAGTAAGATTAATTAGTAGAGTAAAAGTTACAGGCAGTTAGTTGAAGTTCAGTTGACCTCAGAGATAGAGTTAGAGAGAAAGGGTATAATGAGAACCTGAGCTGAGATGAGAAATGAAACAATTGATAAACATAATTAGAAGCCCAGAAACCTTAAATAAGAAGTTATATTCAAGAACAAATAATACAAGAAGCAAGCTGTAGAAATATTAGATCAGCATCAACAGGTCGTAGATTCGTTACGGGGCGCCCCCTAGAAGATAACATCAGGACATCCTGTATTCGAAGGTAAAATGAACAGCTTCTTTGGCATAGGCTCAAAGAATAATTCACAAGATACGACACTAAATTGGAAAATTTCAAAAAAATATGACCACCTTTCAAAAATGTTCCTTATACAAAATGGTACCTGCTTCCCCATGACAGATTTTGCACTCATTTTATAGCTGAGATCTTCATCTTTCTATTTCTACTTGTTTGGTTCGAGTAAATAACCTATGGATGCAGTTATTTGACTTTTAATACGGCGAATATTTTACACGAGATCCGGACTCTTGTGTGTCCAAATATCATTGTACTGATGACGTCACATTTCTGGAACCACGGGAGCACCATTCAGATTTGGACAGACAAGAGTCCGGCGATAAAACATCACTGTTTTGGCCTCTTATCAACGCAGCATTGCTTGAATAACGGTCATTGGGGATAAAAAGTTAAAGAATAACAAGATGCTTCGAATGAGGTATGATTTGTCTCATATTTTTCATAAATGGCTCCATAATCGTCATTTTAAAATTTGAAGTTTTCTGAGGTGTCTCATCTTGAGGAATATTTATTGAGCTACTGATCCTACTTACAAAAGAATCTGGCCGGGATCTATGGTATGTAATAAAACAAATAGTGACTGCCTAGTTTCGAGCAATAGTGTAAATGATTTCCCCTTGGGAATATCCTCTAAAATGTACTATTCCCTAAGCCGCAGGGGAAATAATTTACACTATTGCCCTCAATGGCAGTATACTAATAAAGGGACCAGTAGGTCTTGAAAGCTCCAGGCAAAACATTTTAGGTTAGTTTTGAGGAACCCTACTGCAGCTCTAAAATATGTAGAATCCTAGCCACACACCTATCCACCAGACTGGCAAACTAGCACAATTGAGGAACAGAATTATAAAATTATATATTGAGATTTCACAGGTTGCCAATGGACACCTTGGTCGCCATGGAGTATTGGTCGTTGTTCTAGAACTTGTGGTAATAGAACACGCCTGGATACAAGAACGAGAAGATACACTCATTGTGTATCTGGTGCAGCTACAGAAAGACGTACCATGGCGTGTTTTATAAAACCATGTAGTTAGTCCTTTATACTTTTTTTGAGATGATTGAACTCCTACAACACCTCGACTGTTTTTTTCAATTGAGTTAACAGTCTGCAGGTAGTTTTTAAGGATTTTTATCGGAATGCCAGGTGGGCTGCAACAATTACATTCTAATGAGACATGTCAAAATATAAATTGTCTATTGTTGAAAATCTAATTATAGCATAACCATGATTCTCTGCCTTTCTTTTATAGCGTACTGTGAGTGGAGCAATTGGGGACCTTGGGTTATTTTCGAACGATGTAATCCTATCAGCTGTCATAAGCCTGCACATAGAGAACGTATTGAACTATCCAAAACGTCTGGCAGCTCAACTAAATGCGCAGGTTCTTCGATTGAAACTAAGGGTGTTAATTGTGATGATTCTAGGTACTGTTACAAAAAATAGAATTGTATTAACCATTATGGTTTTGACAAAGTAAAAAATACACGATATATCAATTAGTCTATTTTACTATTTTGCAATGTTGAATTTTACCAATGTTCACTGGTCAGTATCTAGCGAAGGTACCGGCCGTCACCTCTGCATTTAAGATGGCAGTCGGGAAGTGTCGATTTCGATGTTTTTAGTTTTCATGATTTGCGATCACCGAATGGATTCTGTCTTTTAGTGACGTCACAATTAGGTCACCCAGCTTTAGATGCTTGATTTTGAGAGATTATCTTCTATATTTCGTGCTTTATTGATTTATTTTTCACGAAAGCGTTCTATTTGACTAGAACAACATTCATGCTAAGCACATATCAAGTCTAAGGTCTTACTGACATGATTTTGATAGCGGTTTAGCGCCCCCCGATTTTGACAAAAACGGGGGGCGCTTATAGGCATCGATGTTTAGTATGAATTTCACCCAAACTTCGCATATATATAGACATACTCATGATCTAGTCAAATCGGCATACCTGGTAAATATCCGACCCATGGTTTTTATATAAGAAACGACAATGTTTTTAGCTCAAAACTGCCACGTGTCCGCCATTTCGTGAGTCCATCATGTCTAATATCATTTCTATATGACGTCATACCAATAAGACGAAATACGTGACAACAGTATCCATAAACAAAATTCCTGAATTCTGATCGCAAAAGGTCAAATTGCCATTTGTCTCAATAATTTAATTGCAACATCATTGACGTTTTTTATAGTAACGGTTGCTATTTGTCTCATTGTTATGTAATAATTATTTCAGTTTGTTTCAAATCTTATTTTATTTCTGAAGAAGTAGGATGGACATCCTACGAAACGTCAAAAGAAAAATAAATGTCTCTGAGAAAGAAAATCAACAACTTTGTTAATAGTACTTTATAGGTTGACCTAATGATTTGATATCTGAACTAAATTCGATGACATGGAAACTCTGGAGTATGATCAGTTGATCGTATATCATGCGTCGGCGCCACATTAAATAATATCTACCACCGCTTACTGGAAGGTAAGTGAAGATAAGAGGAAATGTATGATACGGTAAAGGTCATGAAACCCAAGTCCCAGTAACCTCCATGGCCTTAAGTTGTGGACGATGAACAGACGATCATTCTCCAGAGTTTCCATGTCATATATACCTGGTTTAGTTCTAATACCAAAGCATTATGTAAACTACAAAGTTGTTTAATTTGATGAAAACTATCAAAAGTATCGAAATCAACATTTCCCGTCCGCATCTTAAATGCGAAGGTGACAGCCGTAAACCTTCGTTTGATACTGACCAGTGAATATTTATTCTATGATTCTGTACTACTCTTACAATTATCATCCCATCGAACGAATTTTTGGGGGAAAAACTAAGCTACACCACTACATGTTGAGAAAAATGTCGTTTTGATTTGAGTTGCCTTTTTTCGCTATGTCACCCTTTTGCTTACTGATTCACAGTCTATCCTGTTGATTATCATCATGCTTTTGGGCATCTAGAACAGTCGGTCTATGAAGATCTCTAGCCCATCAGGCATGTAGATGAACTGAAAGAACAAATAATTCGGAGCCATAAACCAATGGCTTCCGCGTTTTAAGCGAATAATCCAATCAGAAGGCGGGCCTAATTGAGCCATAGTTGGGGGGGGGGGGGGGGGTTTGCCCACCCTGTTCATCTTGTTGTAGGCCTAGTATGCCCCATGTGGGTACAAGTTCTGCTCGAAAGGCGAAGATTCATTCCTGATTAGGATTATGATCATACAACAAAAAGATGAAATACATTTGGTATTCTTTTAGTACACCACACTCAGATTGGACATCATTTGCGTACCATAACGTTTATAAGATAGATAGTTTGTGAACCTATGGAAGAATCTGATTTATTAGCACTTTTTCTTTGAATCGTAGAACCACATCCTGCGCTTTCAGAAGCCACGTGTTATTCGAACAGCCCCAGTGGTGCAAAAGAATAGTGCTATAGGCAAATATCCTCTGCAGACAGGTTGCATTTTGAATAAATTTTCATCTTTAAACGCACATAACTCAACAAAATTTGACTATAATAATTGGTGGAAGTGTTTATCAAAGGATGAATTCTAGCAAGCGTCTCATATTTTGCGCGATCTTGTTGCGACACATCATTACATTCTTCAACTCGTAATATCGTTTTTCGGATATATTACGGAGATTGGCAATGTTGTCGACAAATGAGAATTGTTTACATAACACTGGATCGGAATACCCTTCATACCTTCATATAGTCTGGAAGAAATATGGGGTATTTTGAGGATCAATCGTTTTCTTCGGATTACAATGTTTTTTTAACTTTTCAGCATGAATATGGGATTGAGACCTCAAAACCACGGAATGCCGGAGCGGCACTCTTGGGCAACTCTCTACAGAGCATTTCTTATACGCCCCTAATAAAATCTACAGGGGGTACTATAAGACACCTTTATATCTCAAACACTAATTAAGATAAAGACTTGAAATTTTCAGGAAGTATTTCTAGTATGATGCCTAATCTGTATGGCGAAAATCAAGAAAATATATTAATCCGTTGCTATAGAAACAGTTATAGAACACTATCTGTTACCTTAGAAATGTATTATTTTGTGCATTTTCATCATTTCCTTCATATTCTTGATTCTTAAACTCTCTGAAGCATATAGCATGATTAGAAGTAAAGATAAAATAATTCATCATATCATTTATGTAATATGTCTAACATTTGAGTTGCTATGGCAACGTCACTTGATAATCGGGTTCTTACATTTCACTTTCTTTAATGAGTATAAAGGTTGGGTCCATAATAACACAATGTATGTGTTATGCTCTCTAGGTAAAAAAGAGCTCCTTCAGAGGTAAATAGTCACATGGATTTGTAAAAAATGTATAACTTGTAGTTGTAGAACCCCTCCCCACAGCCCCCTAAGTTTGACGATTGGTGAAAACTGGCAAAAAAACTTTCATTTTCTAGGTTCAAATTAAAAATGCATTGGGATGCCACACTTACTGTATAAGTGGTATTTAATCCGAGTAGTTAATTTTCCGAATGGTCAAATTTCATCATTTTCCTAATTTTAATTTTCCTAATTACAAGAAACCTCCCATTGGATAACATTATAAAGACAATATTTCCGACATTTAATTTTCCGAACCTGGCAAAAATTAGGAAATAGGCAAATTAAATGATTAGGCAAAATTACCACTTATACAGTATTAGTACTGAAGGAACATCTACTGACTTTGTCTGATATAACAATATGAAGATTTTAATTATTAGACAATGGGGAGTATTTTATTTGAAACATTTTAGAATCATATCCCATAAAAATGTTGAAAAGAGGGTGTGGTCAATGTTACCATTTTGCAGCATTAAAGTTTGAAATAAATACAAACCAAGGTATTAAAACATCTTCAAATGTTACTTTACATTGATTCATGTATTATTTGTATATAGGACACTAAATTGTAGATTTTATTAGGGGGTATAAGAAATGCTCTGTAGAGAGGTTGGCATAGTCTAGACATTGGCATAATGTCTAATTATTACAATTATTAGTTATTATCATTAATTACAATTAGTTTTTATCATCTGAGCAATCAGACTATGACGGTTATCATGAATGAGCACAGTTCTATATGTAAGTTTAATATTTAGTACATGTATGTGTGGCATACTCTGGACATTGGCATAAAGTCAACACATAAGCATCACAGCACAGTAGAGAGGTAGTTGGCATATTCTAGACATTGGCATAATGTCTAATTATCACAACCATTCGTTTTTCTCATCTGAGCAATCAGACTATGATGGTTATCATGAATGAGTACAGTTCTTTACAAAGTTTTATATTTAGTGCATGTATCATAATGAAATCTAATGTTATGCAGAAGAGAGGTTGGCATAGTCTCGACATTGGCATAATGTCTAATTATTGAAGCCATTAGTTTTTCTCATCTCAGCAATCACATTATCATAGTTATCATAAATGAGTACACTTCTATATGTAAGTTTAATATTTAGTGCATGTATCATAATGGATTAATTTAATGATTGTAACCATATAATTGAGAGGTTGGCATAATCTGGACATTGGCATAAAGTCAACACATAAGCATCTCATCTCATTTGCCAGAAGTCGGTGGTCATATGCACAATTGTATCCTGATATGTTGGGTCAGTCATTTTGGCCATACCTTTCTTATCCCTTTCTTTCCAATCAGCAGCGTCATTTACAATGTGCAAAGCATGGCAAAAATTCCCATTATATAAAACACTTAGTTCTCATCATCTGAACAAATAGCAGAGTCCTTGTTAAGCTATATATCAGAGCCAGGTGTTTGAAAAGTAGGTAAAAAGATTAATGTAAATGACTAAAGATGATGTCTTCAAATTTTCAAGACTCCTTACACATTCACAACAAGCAAATCATGGCAAAAGGTCCTTAAAAACTCTTAGTTCTCATCATCTTAATATATAGCAGAATCCTTGTAAAACCATGAAGCATCAGAGTCAGGTGGTGGAAAGTAGCTAGTGTGAGTGAGTGTGCTCGTGTGAGGTGGTTTCTTTGGTATCTTGTGTGTAGAGTAAACGTTTTCTGGAGTAAGTGGCAACTTAACGATCTGACCACGAATGAAGAAGCAATGTTGGCTGCAAATGTTCACACGTCACACCTGTAACTATGAGCTATAGCAAACCTGGTCAGACTTAATGCATATTGCTGCTTGGTTGACCAATGGAAAGCCATCATTAGTTAATTGTTTTCAATAATCGACATTTTTGCTGCTTTTCAAACACCTGGTTCTGAATTGTAAATGATTCTGCTATATGGGTTGTAAAGGATTCCAATGTCTTGATTGTATGCCAACCTTGCTTGTCTCTACTGTATGATTGCATTGGATTACATTCTGGCACTAAATACAAAATTAACATATAGAATTAAGTGTTCTAAGTAATACATGAATCAATGTCAAGTAACATTTGAAGATGTTTTAATACCTTGGCTTGTATTTATTTCAAACTTTAATGCTGCAAAATGGTAACATTGACCACCATTGTCTAATAATTAAAATCTTCATATTGTTATATCAGAAAAAATAAGTAGATGTTCCTTGAATACTAAAAACTGTTGCATCCCAATGCATTTTTAATTTGAACCTAGAAAATGAAAGTTTTTTGCCAGTTTTCACCAATCGTCAAACTTTGGGGCTGTGGGGAGGGGTTCTACAACTACAAGTTATACATGTACATTTTTTACAAATCCATGCGACTATTTACCTCTAAAGGAGCTCTTCTTTACCTAGAGAGCATAACATGAACACATACATTGTGTTATTATGGACCCGACCTTTATACTCATTAAAGAAAGTGAAATGTAAGAAACTGATTATCAAGCGATGTTGCCATAGCAACTCAAATGTTAGACATATTACATAAATGATATGATGAATTATTTTATATTCACTTCTAATCATGCTATATGCTTCAGAGAGTTTAAGAATCAAGAATATGAAGAAAATGATAAAAACACACAAAATAATACATTTCTTAGGTAACAAATAGTGTTCTATGACTGTTGCTATAGCAACGGATTAATATTTTTTCTTGATTTTTGGCATACAGATTAAGCATCATACTAAAAACACTTCCTGAAAATTTCAAGTCTATATCTTTATTAGTGTCTGAGATATAAAGGTGTCTTATAGTACCCCCTGTAGATTTTACTAGGGGGGTATAAGAAATGCTCTGTAGAGAGTTGCCCAAGGGTGCCGCTCCGGCATTCCGTGGTTTTGAGGTCCCAACCCTATATTCATGCTGAAAAGTTTAAAAAACATTGTAATCCGAAGAAAACGATTAGCTTTGAACTTTCTGCCAGAATAATACCCCTGCTACTTAAAAATCGGTAGCCTATGTTTCATCTATGTCAAAAATATATGATTTGGTGGGATTTATCTATCGTACATGTTTGAACTCGTGTTTTAACAAAACAATAAAAAATCATTAAAATCACGGTTCTGCAATTACAATACAATGTTAAACAATCTAATCAATAAGAATAGCCTTGGTAATCGAATAAATAATGCTGAATATCAAAACACTTGCAGTTAAGATAAATAAAAATGTTAAATGATGACATATTAAACCATACAGTTTGATGATTATTTAAAAATTAGATATTAGATGGCTGTAACAACATGAGTTGATAAATGTGAAGTTAAATGGAGTGTATAAATGCTTTCATTACCTTGTGAATCATTGCATATTGAACTAAATTGAGTATAGGGTGTCCGGGAAGTAAAGATACAAATTCCCTAATTACAATAGATTTACCTGTTGTGAGATGAAATTGCTACAGATAGTACAATGACATTATAATAATTTATTCCACAGTTAGCATGATATTCATAGGATAACATGTCAAAATAAAAACGATATTTTTGTAATCAGTGGTAAAATATGATATTTTTGACAAATTTTCACTTAACCATAGCATACGGTGTTTTAGCTATGACATACGACGCCGTATGCTATGAATTATGGATTTTTGCTACTTCAGTCTCAAAACGAGGCCAAGTGTCAACATCGCCGGGTCGTTTGGAAAATTCGACGATTTCCGACGATTCTGATGATGACTTTAACTATGGAATAAAAAGAACATCATCTATTTATCCTGCAACTGTCGTGAAAAATTGTCTCAAAGTGAAAATGTTATGGTTGTTCTGGTAACAGGAGTCGCGGTATGTGGAACAGCGTCACAATTGTGCCGTATAATTCTTTTTCCTACTCATATCATCTTGACACTCTATCATCTGTTTGTTGCTATTTTACATCAAATCATGTACCACAAAAGCAATGAGTAATGAGTACTCTAACATTATTTGGTCAATTGACATTACTACTGTTATCCAGTACTATCATGTATTTCCCACTATTTTCTAAACATTCGTATTGCATCTTGACCGGAGATTCAAAGACCTGACAAAACCGCTGCTGTCCATCTCTCAGATTGCTGATAACATTGGCTTCAAGCAGAGTCTCATTTTTATGTTGAACTTCTAACAAATAATGCTTTAAGATATTTAGTAATGTAGAAGTCCAATGGGACATTATGAGCCATAGTATAATAAGGTTAATTGTCAAGACATTCAATTGTAAGATTTGTTTTCTTTGCTTTGTGAATTGGTGCATCATGGAGGTGCACTATTGACTTTCCTATTTATCCAGAAAACTTTTTTCTAAGCACTTACATAATTTTTCTTTGATTATACTGGTAAATGACATTACACAGTTCTGATATGTATCAATGATATCATTATACTATGAATACTACAGAATACTATGGCAGCAAGAATACAATATTTTAGCAATTTATCACAATTGAGCGATATCCTGGAACTGCTCCGCATACCCCTCACCACCGTAACCATGACAACCGTAACTTTAACACGTTTAGACTATATGTTCTAAAGTTGGTAGATTTATTGTAATAAAAGTTCCTCTACTATGTGTAGTAATTTCATTGCAAAAACATAATCTCTTAAAATTAGAGTATTTGTATCCGGACACCCTGTATTGCGAATAGCATTGAAAAACTCAAGCTGTTAAACTTATAATACCTAAGATATGATACGTCTAGCACTGATACAAGCCGTATGGTTTGGCATTATTTCGACGAGCCTTTCAGGATTTTTCTTAACGACAGTTGGAGCTGCACCAACTGATAGTGATTTCAAACAACTTATGAAAAAGTGTGATAAACTTTCAAATATTGTCGAAGAACAACAAAGAGATCTTAAAGATCATGCTACCGAAATATCTGCTTTGGAGAGAAACGTCATCAAACTAGAAATTCTCTTTGAACAAATGAACCAAAAATGTAATGAAAAGTGTAAAGTTGTGAAAGGTCAAAAGGGTCAACGAGGAAGGCGTGGATATCCAGGGAAAATAGGTGTTAAAGGAAACTCAGGTGTAAATGGAAGTCAGGGCCCCACTGGACAAAAAGGTGCAAAAGGTGACCTAGGGCCTACCGGGGCAACGGGTTCAAAAGGGCAAAAAGGTGCGAACGGTGATATAGGACCTACAGGAGCAACGGGTTTAAAAGGGCAAAACGGTACAAAAGGTGACATAGGACCAACTGGACCAACGGGTTCAAAGGGGCAAAAAGGTGCAAAGGGTGACATAGGACCTACCGGACCCATTGGCGCAACAGGTTCTAAAGGACAAAAAGGTGCGAAAGGTGACCTCGGACCCATTGGTGCAACAGGTTCTAAAGGACAAAAAGGTGCGAAAGGTGACCTTGGACCCATTGGCGCAACAGGTTCTAAAGGACAAAAAGGTGTGAAAGGTGACCTTGGACCCATTGGCGCAACAGGTTCTAAAGGACAAAAAGGTGCGAAAGGTGACCTCGGACCCATTGGTGCAACAGGTTCTAAAGGACAAAAAGGTGCAAAAGGTGACCTTGGACCCATTGGCGCAACAGGTTCTAAAGGACAAAAAGGTGCAAAAGGTGACCTTGGACCCATTGGCGCAACAGGTTCTAAAGGACAAAAAGGTGCGAAGGGTGACCTCGGACCCATTGGCGCAACGGGTCAAAAAGGTCAAAAGGGTCAAAAGGGTGAAAAAGGAAACTTTGCGGATAGTAAGTACTTACTACTTAAGAAAGCGTTTCAATTGTTTAAACAATATGATCTTAATGCTGGGCTTTCAATAGCAGGGGGCGAGCGCCCGAAATCGCCGTTTGTCAGAAGCCAAATATTCTCTAAGTTTTGGGTGAAATTAAAGGTTTTCTATAGACTGTTCTTTATTTTATTTAGGGTATGAGGTTCCATATCCATCCGCCAAAAGGTATGACCCCTATATAGTCCATTTAAAAACTCATGGTATTGTTCTAAATAACGCCATAGTTGGCTTCTAGGGTACCTAGTATGCCACTATTTGGTATCAAAATATAGAGGAGGAGTTCAACTTTCATTTGAATTACGAAAATAGCGATGTAGGTCAAAAATAGTTCCGACGTGAGCATGCTTACTACGCGTTTGCCCATCATATCAGAATTGAGGAAGTGGTAGCAAACGCGAGTCACAATAAATGGACGCTGATATCTCAAAAAGTAACCTGACTCCCTATAATTTGATGTAGATCAATGGAACCCCTATATGAACAGGTACATTTTGATATATAACACTATGGGGGGTAAGCGTTTTATAGTCGGTCACGAACGCCATATGTGCAAAGTATTGTTATGAATTTTCGAATTTGGTGTTGGATTACGGTACTCATACCTTAATATGAGGCCTAAAATTGTCTGCTAGTTGGCCAGAGACCAAAATTCTAGCAGAATTTGGGAACAGAATCGATTTTTTCGTTCTGCGTAGGGCAAACAATGATTTGAAATCACTTTCAACCATTCTGTGAGTATAAGAATGGTCATAAGAGGCCCGTTGAGGGTCTGGAATAAAAGAAAGCTCTCTGAAATTCCGTCAAAATTGCAGGTTATTTCTTCATTTTTTGCTAAAATTACATGATTTTCAGGGCCCATATCTCAGTGAAATTGCTACAATGTAGCGATTTTTCATTTTTACAGGCTAGATACACGTGTCAGGTCGACAGAAACAGTAAGCATGTGTGATTTTTAAATTGCTACATTGTAGCAATATTTATTTCAAAATACAGGTGTGAGGGAAACTGCAATTTAGTTAGATTTGGGCGAAAATGGCCAAATTTCAGTCAAAATCCTCGGGACACAGGGCCTTTGTCTTAGATTTAGTCAATGATGCAACTCTTAGTAGAAGGTGTGCCATATAGGGAATGAAAGCTGTTTGTCAGACGTATCATTTTCTTCAATAAACTCAGAGATAGTCAGGTTAGATTTGTGACGTCACAGTGGCAAAGTTAGACTAGCATATTTAGACGTATTTGGGGTAGGGCAAATTAACCCTTTCTAGCCTAAATGGATAAATTTTTCACATATTCAGCCATTTCCGACGTTTTTATGCATTTTTGAACTAGAAATGATATTTTCTGCCAAAAAAAGTTGCAGAGACAAAAATCAGTGTGATGTCATAACACATTAAGGTATGAGGTTCCATATCCATCCGCCAAAAGGTATGACCCCTATATAGTCCATTTAAAAACTCGTGGTATTGTTCTAAATAACGCCATAGTTGGCTTCTAGGGTACCTAGTATGCCACTATTTGGTATCAAAATAAAGAGGAGGAGTTCAACTTTCATTTGAATTACGAAAATAGCGATGTAGGTCAAAAATAGTTCCGACGTGAGCATGCTTACTACGCGTTTGCCCATCATATCAGAATTGAGGAAGTGGTAGCAAACGCGAGTCACAATAAATGGACGCTGATATCTCAAAAAGTAACCTGACTCCCTATAATTTGATGTAGATCAATCGAACCCCTATATGAACAGGTACATTTTGATATATAACACTATGGGGGGTAAGCGTTTTATAGTCGGTCACGAACGCCATATGTGCAAAGTATTGTTATGAATTTTCGAATTTGGTGTTGGATTACGGTACTCATACCTTAGCGATCTTATTTTGCATTTCCTTGTTTATGATTTGTGTCTTATTTTCCATGGGACATGCAGATAAATGTATGATTGATACAACTCTGTTCAACCAGTCACAGTACAGTCTTTCCAATGGGTGTAAAATGGTATAAATCAGTTAAAGGTCCAATATAAACTTTGGCTTATCCAATATTATCAAAGTGTGAAATGTAAAGCTTTTTATAAATTTCAAAAATGTTTTTTTGAAGGACCTCTTGTTCAGAATATCGTGAATTTATTAAAAACTAACTTTAAGAGGCTAACTAACACATAATTCACACCAATGCATAGCATTCATCCTCACTTGTTTTTTTGCCGACAAAATTAAGAAAATTGGTCGATAAATAAGCGAGCAATAAACTCATTCAGGGATAAAAGTTGTTCAGGGCAAATGCATTTCGAAATTTTAGTTCTCACAGAAACCAATGGTAATATTTTTTAAAACATAATATATTCATTCTTTTAACCTGGTTAGACAGTCAACATTGGTTTATTTTTTAGTTTAGCATAGAAAAAGATAAACATGGAGAAATGTTGCCACCTAAATGATGTAACGATGAGGTCAGCTAGGTTGCAAAATATTTTCGATATGCTAAAACATTGAATTGGCACATCAGATATGACATTTTTTTTTATTGAAATAGTGTGTCCTTTGATCAATCTTTATATTGGTGTTAAAAATATAATATTTTTTGCTCTGTATAGTGAAATATTTGTTGATTAAAAAATTTCAGCTTTATTTGAAAAATTTGGAATTTGAGAAATGAAAAGCTGACAACTTTCATTTCAAAAACATTTTTATGAAAAAACATGTTTTCAAACTCTACATAGGGACTGTAAAGTCAGCAAATACCTTAAACTTTCAATGTAAATTATATATATATATATATACACAGGATGCATTCTATATTAAAAGTGTTCAATTCAGTAGGTGCATTTGAATTTGTAAACTGCAACCTATGTAAGGGTAAGTTATCTCATTAAAGGTAAGTGACATTCTATATAAGTTGCCATAGTCATTCTACAGTTCAAGGTGTCATTTGTGTATAAGCCCATGTCTTGTGGTCAATCAAATTTAGCCAATATCACATGGGGAAATGACTTTGACAAACCTACAAAAAGTAAAATCCTGGACATCTTTTAAATCACCTCTTAATAGGATTCAAAGTTCAAAACTTTGATTGACTGTACAATAATATTGTATTTCAGATACATTGTCTTTGAAATATAATGATCATCAGCATTTTATATTATTTTTGGCAAAGCCTGTCCATCCCCTTGTTCATTTGTCCACTTTCTGCCCGTGGACAAGAATTTGCATTTCCGGAAGTGTAAAATTGGTTGTTTTGAATGGCGCCCCTTGTTTTTCTCATCTGCCTCTTGTGAAAAAAGTTACTGAAACCACTGTAATGACTACCTACAATTTATTAAACATTTCCAAAGTAATCAATGCTGAATCTAGAATCTAGCCTACTGTAGCTACACACCAATGCATTGAAATTGGAAAACTTATCAAAATGTAGCCAACGTTACGTGATCTTAATTGGTTCTGGACAAATTATTTGATTCTAGATTTGGTATAATTGTTTTTCAATGAAATCCCACCCAAGAGTTAACATTTAATCGGCTATTTTGAGGGCGATTCAAGCCTGACATGACACATTTCTATATACTTCTCTATTATATTTGAAAGGTAACTTATATAAGTGCATTAAGTAAAATGAGGCAAATACTAATTTTAAGTTTATTGTTAAGACGAAATCCAATCCAAATGTCAAGATAAAACGAGCTAATTTATGTGCAAATCCTAACATTAAGATGAAAATATTAAAAAAATCCCATCCAAGGGTCAACGGATTTCTTGACTCATGGAGTCGCAAGGCTCCATCAGACACCTGGAGGTGGAAGTTACATGACATGTGTATATTGACAGTGCCTTTGCATTTCTAAGATTGTCAGAAATGAATTATTTATGACCGTTTTTTAACTCCCTGTCAACAGTCTTATATATTATATTCAACTTAGGAGTTGGAAACAAGAATCTGTATTGCAGCCTGGCATGTTTTCCATATTACCCGTATTTTAAATTAAAAACCTATATGAAAAACAACTGAAAACACCCAACTTGCAATTTACCAAGCATGCAAGATAATAATCATTTCAGTTCGCCAGAGTGGCAAACTGATAAATGGCACAATTTAATACCAGGATTATAAAATTAACGTGAACATTTCACAGGTTGCCAATGGACAGATTGGTCGCCATGGAGTGTTGGTAATTGTTCTAAACCATGTGGTGGAGGGACCCGTCTGGAAACAAGAACAAGAACACATTGTCTATTTGGTACAGCTACAGAAACAAGGACTAAGTCGTGTAACACACAGTTGATATGTCCTAGTAAGCACAAAATAATATACTTGAACTTGCTCAAATTGACATTTTAATTGACATGAAAGTCTGCCATTACGACCGAATAATACAGAGGGTCAAATAAGTATGTTCTCTCCCCTTAACTTTTTTATTTTTAAAGTTATCATACTTTTCCATATACATGCTGATCACCCTTAAAAATCAATAGTGAACTCTTCCTAATAGAATTGCTATAATGTTTCTTGAAAGGATGTAGTTGACCATTGATTGCGTCAAAAAGAGTAAAATTACCAGGGTGATGAACGAACGGTGAAAAGTTGATAATGCGATTAATAAGGACAGGGTCGAAAAATTAATCGAAGATCAACCAGAGGAGAAACTTTATAGCCATGAAACATTAATCATTATCAAATGTATCAAGAAAGCTTTTAGAAGCCTTGAAAGTGCAACACCCCTGTTCGTGAACATTTTGGAATCGTATCCTTGTAGAATTGAGACTGTCCAAGCTGCTTTGGGTAAACATATGAACTATATAAAAAATGTGAAATATGAACATCACTAAAAATGCTCTTAAAAATTGAAAGGAGAATGTAGGTTATCGCAAACAATTTCAGAAGGTTATATCTTGGATTATGACTATTTTCTGACAATGAAGACAGGTTTATCTTTTAGATCAATTCATTATCTCAAAGAAAATTATATACAGTAATAATAAAGTCAAACAAATTCAGAGATATTTAACTAGCAATCAACCCATCAATACACTTTTCAAAGATGTTGACCCCATTTTCACCAAAAATGCAATTATTTTTTACAATGTTTAATGCATTACTATTCTTTATTGTGATGTATCAAATGTTGCATTTTTGGTGAAAATTTGGTCAACATTTTTGAAAAAGTATGTTGATCGGTCCATTGACCCTTCAATATCACGTCTGATTAACTAAATGATCACTATATAGACTTTTCTTGAAGATAATGAATGGATCTATTTAGATACACCCATGTTCAAGTTAGAATCGTTTGAAATTGTTTGCGATAACCGACGTGCTCCTTTAACCAATCTCTCTGAAATTTGGTGTGTGATCAGCAAATTAAATTCCCTTTAAAGTTAAGTGGGGAGAACAGACTTATTTGACGCCCTGTAGATAACCGCAGTTCTGTCACCAAACGATTATATATTGCTCCTGTATGGTTTATGTAATTCATAATTATTAAAACTAGGATCCCACTCGTCCCACTTATGACACTTTACTGAAAGATTCAGGTAAAGTGTTGTGAAAAGACACTTTCGAATGGAAGAAGTTATTTTGATGGTCAAACGCTGCATTTTGGCATGGTTTTGTAAACCGTTTGTTGGGAATATACACTTTTTAAAGTGTCACCCACTGATTTATTGTATATATATAGGTTATTTACTGGGAAGGATTGAATATGGGTTTTATTCCAAGGGACAATATGATATTGACCGAAGGGTAATATGATATTGACCGAGGGAGTGCAGCGACCGAGTGTCAATATCATATTTCCCAAGGTCAACATCATATTTTCCGAGGAATGAAACCCATATTCAATCCCGACCAGAAATAACCTATTTATTCTATAATACATTCCACTAAAATGTTATATTTTGATAATGCTTTTATCAATTAGGTAAGGTTAAAGATAACAGGAAAACCAAAAATAGGTTAGTACGTTCCAATACGATTTTTTCCCGGGGACAATACGATTTTTTCATGTGATACGCTCCAATACGATTTTTTCCCGGGGACAATACGATTTTTTCATGTAATACGATTCAATACGATTCTTATTCCTTCATATTTCCCTGGGAAAACAGTAGTATTATGGAATAAGTGTGTGTATATAAAAGGAAATAAACATAAACATTTCAATATGGGGTTCTGACTCCTGGAACCGCTACTCTAGTCAAAGGATAATTGTAAAAAATATGAGTATTAGTTAACATGGTTTTCTGGTTTTCTTTTATAGAAAAATGTGTGTTGAGCACCTGGGGAGCTTGGGGAGCTTCTGGACCATGTGACGAGTCTTGCACACTGCAGCCTGCGCGTAGAACACGTACCTTGGGCAAATGTCCAGGTTCACAGTCTGAAACCAAGCTCGTGCGCTGTAATTCTCTTGATTATCGTTATGGAAAATGTGAGAAGGTTCCCCGATGACCGTCATCGTTGATGCTGGGAGAATCGAAATGTTTCAAGATTTAGCTGTCATGGCCTTTGATGAGAATTTCACTAAGAAATAAATGCCAAGTAAACAAACAAATCAGCGAATGTAGTTTTGATTCGGTCGCTGGATTTTGATCTTGATTCTCAATATTCTGTATGTAGATGAAGCTCTCTTTAAGAAGCAAAATCAAATGCGAATTGTATTAACTCTAAGTAACTCTAAGTAATGTCAATTTTGTGACGGATTTTCTCGTCCCTCTGGGCACCAGTCTTATTTCATTTGTGACGGATATATCCGTCACTCTGGGTATTCAAGAGGTATAACTACAGTGCCTCAGACCAGAAATGAATCGAACGTTCTTGGACTGACAAATTCCTAACAATTGAAGCGCTTATAGGAGACATTACAATGAAAGCTGGAAAGTGGGGAAAACAAATATGTGAAAGCATTTTTGTGATAAAACAAAATAGCTAATTGCACATCCAACATACCGTTTGCTTATCTAATCTTCTTTAAACTATTTGAAACCATAATTTAATTTAAACAATCGTTCTGGGACTGAGATTTTCAATACAACGCACTGAACGCATAGATTTTTAGTTATTAAATAATTTGAAGTGCAATACAGGATGTATTATGTTCGAGAAATTCTGTACTGGCACGTGAATTGGCTGAATAATAAACACTAGCAGTTCAGAAATAAAATGATGCTATATTAAAACATTGATGGACTAAGTTAAATGGAGTATGCAAATGTCTACATTACTTTTTGAATTATTACATATTATAAACTGAATATTCAATATTAAATTTATGAAACAACTTCATTGCAATTGCAAACAACATTGAACACTCTGACTGTAAAACTTATAATATCAGAGCTATGACAAATTTAACACTCATGCACGCTGTGTGGATTGGGATTACTATTTTGAGCTTTTCAGAATTTTCTTTCACTGTAGTTGGAGCGGCACAAACTGATGATGAAGTCAAACAACTCATAGAAAGGGTTGATAAACTGGAAATCCTTGTAGAACAATTGAGTAAGCATTAATATTATCACTATATGTATATAATCTACACGCTACTCCTATTTGAAGTTAAAAACGACGGCTGGGGAGAAAATCTTTGTGTGAAACTGTTTCACATTGTACTAAGAATGTAAAATAATAATTTCTAGATTTTTTAGATATCGAGACACCCTTCTAGCTACTCACTCATCCACCAAACTGGCAAGCAGTTCATAATAAATTACAATTTAATAACTGAAATAAGAATTATCTAGGCTGCAAATGGACAGATTGGTCGACATGGAGTATTGGTCGTTGTTCTAGCTCATGTGATGGAGGGACACGTCTGGATAGAAGAACCAGAAAATACACTCATTGTGTATCTGGGACAGTTACAGAAACAAGGACCGTGGAGTGTAACACACACATAATATGTAAAGGTAAGCACAAAATAATATACTTGTACTTGCTCAAATTGGCCTTTTAATTGACATGACAGTCTGCCATTACGACCGAATAATAGACAACCGCATTTCTGTCATCAAACGATTAAATATATTGCTCCTGTATGGTTTATTCGAAACTAGGATCCCACTCATCCCAAATGACATTTTACTGAAAGGTTCAGGTAAAGACAATTTCATAAGAAGTTATTCTGATGGACAAACGCTGCATTTTGGCATGATTTTGTAAACTGTTTGTTGGGAATATACACTTTTTAAAGTGTCATCCACTCATAACCATAAACATTTCAGTATGGGGTTCTGACTCCAGGAACCGCTACTCTTGTCAAAGGATAAACTGTAAAAAATATGAGTATTAGTTACCATGGTTTTCTTGTTTTCTTTTATAGAAAACTGCCTTGTGTGGAGCACCTGGGGAGCTTGGGGAGCTTCTGGACCATGTGACGGGTATTGCACACTGCAACCTGCGCATAGAATACGTATCCCGGTCAAATGTCCAGGTTCACAGTCTGAAACTAAGTTCGTGCGCTGTAATTCTCTTGATTATCGTTATGGAAAATGTGAAAGAATAAGGTTCCCCGATGACCGTCATCGTTGATGCAGGGAGAATCGAAATGTTCCAAAATTTAGCTGCCATGGTCTTTGATGAGAATTTCACTAAGAAATAAATGCCAAGTAAACAAACAAATCAGTGAATGTAGTTTTGATTCGGTCGCTGGATTTTGATCTTTCTCAATATTCTGTATGTAGATGAAGCTCTCTTTAAGAAGCAAAATCAAATGCGAATTGTATTAACTCTAAGTAATGTCAATGGGGGGGGGGTGATTGGGGGTATAGGGGTAAAGTTATGATGGTCGGAAGTTTATGCAAAATATTATGCTGTTTCTTATGGTGTAGAAAATGCAATCATTACTGCTCTGTTTGATAAATAATCATTTAGCACATTGAATTTCCGTTCAACCTGCTTTATTTCATGAAAATAGAGCCACTTTTGGAACACCCTGTATTATGAATTGTCAGAGGTAAAATACAGTTCACCAAATTTTAAGATACACCCCGGGAATTAATTTGTTCTTCTCGTACCGTGTACATACAAGGAATTGTTTACCTTTTCCCAGCCGTGAACAACAGAGTTACACATGTTTAGTTTTTTGTCTGATCACTACAAATAATGGTAGCACATTTAGTATTTAGTGCTTGCCGAGAAGAGTACCACACTTTTACAACCAAAATGTGTACTAATTATTTTTATGATTACAAAATCTTTGGAATTAGGTGAAAACAGCTTGAATAGATATTGCAATTGAAACTGGAACTTTTTGGATGACCTTTGTGAAGAAATGCATTAAATGAGACAATTTGGGAGAAAAGAGTGAGGCATTTTTGGTAAAAAAAACACATGGATGTCCCATCGGAAACAAGAAACTCTGAGCTTCTTGTATCGAAGCTTGGTACAGTTGTACAGTACAGTTGTCCTAAGTCTTAATGTTATCCTGTTTTATATCCTTGCCCTTAGGCCTATCCCCATAATCAGTTTTTTCTTGTTCGTTTTCAGAAGTGTACAGGTTCCACGACTAGAGAGTGTTCATTTTATTATTACTTTAATGGATTTTCAGACAGTATTGTATCTCATTTGAGTTCGACTGAATACTCCATGACATTTTTCCAATCAAACATTTTGTTGGATTTGAGTGCAGGCCTTTTAACACATTACATTATGAGTCGTTTTGTAAAATAGCGCCCTTAACCTGCGCGAATGTTTCATACCAATTTCAGAGGACAGTAATATATAGTACATGCTTAAGTAAATTGATTATTCTTTCCATAGACACTTAATGATCAAAACACCATAGCAGCCTCTTTATCACCTGGGATGAACTGAAAACGAAGACATCAAATCATCGTTTTAACATGGTAGAACTTCTGAAAGCGGAACTTGGAAAGATTTTTTGTGTTGGTTTAAATGTTTTATCCTCCTGTTTTCAATTACATATTTGGCAGTATGTAGTGTGTAGATTTTCGTTTCGAAATATGATAAACATTGCCTAATTATTTGGATATTTTCAAATCAATTTCCTTCGCTTAGGAAACAAAGTTTCCACTTTGTAGCAATAAAACAAAAACAAAGACAAGTTTTACTGTATACGAGGGTTGTCCCAGAAGTAATGCACTAAATGCTCTAACTTTCTTTAATAATCTTCAATTCAGCTGGAATTTTGTGTATATAACAATTGAAGTTTTATCTCTAATATCCTGAAGTTTCAGCATCAAACATTAATATTAAATCTTAATATGGTTGCTATAGCAACATGGGGGTATGGGTGGACGGGGCAGGTATCAATTTTTCTAATTATGAAAAGATCCAAAGTGTTATTTTATTAATATTTCTTTCTTTTAAATGATCAAAATGTTTGGAAATTATTAAATTTACTCAGCATGATGTTAAGCAAGTACAAATAATGACATTTAGCACTGTGATTTTATAATACCACAGTTCAATAGTAACAAATTCAAATTCAGTCACAGTCAAGAAATTGCAAAAATGGCTGCAATTCTCACCTGATAACCATAAGGCATTGCGTTTGGCGGCCTAATTTCATACTTCACTTGGACTCACAGCCACACAAACATATGCTACCATGAAGAAAGTATAAAAAGAATATACACCAGATAGAACTACAATTATGAGGTGGCAGAAGATGATGACTGGACCCTGGATGACAACTCCAAACATGGGAGGCAAAGGCTCCACAAGTCACAGTGGAAGAAATTGCTAAGAGTGTTTAACCCAACAGGCATTAAAAGTACATAACATGTAAAGGGCAATATTTTGAGAAAATGTGAAATGGGACACTGTACAATATACATCCATTAAATCTAGGATGTGCTCATAGTAATCTAGTATCTTAAAATGTATTTTTGAGCATACTTATTACAGCTACAGAAAATGGTATTTGTTAATTAATTATTTCATATTCTCATATTCTCCTTTTTGACGTGACTGTATAACCTGCCCCACCCTACTACCCAAACTCACCAACTTGATTTTATTATAACATCAAATCTAATTTTATTTCTGAAGAAGTAGGATGGACATCCTACGAAACGTCAAAAGAAAAATAAATAAATATCTCTGAGAAAGAAAATCAACAACTTTGTTAATAGTAACATCAATATAGTTTTATCAGTCAACATGAACATTTGTAGAATAATCAAGATGTCTCTGAGGAACATTTACTGAAAATTTCATGGAAAATATCAATTATTGATAAAGTTAGAGCATATAGTGCATTACTTCTGGGACAACCCTCGTATAAAAACGTAACGTTATGATTATTATACGGTACAAATAAAAAACTGCCACCGATGTTTTTAAACTTTGGCAGTTATTGTATTGTTTACTTTAAATGTATTAAATTTAAATAAAAATCTTATCAAGAGCATTCGTGTATGTGTCATCTTTATTTATTGGTAAACTTTCCACTGGAAAAAAATCTTGCAGTTTTATTGAAGTTTCTAGTAGATATCACTTTCTCCTAGACACGACTCATATTTGTTCGATTAACTGTTGTGCAAATACGGCCGTTTGTAATGTTCCAGCATACCTTATCGATATGACGATGTACTAATATATAACAAATTATGTTCGATAAGAAACTTCTTCATATACATGCATTCTTAAAAGGATCAGATATAGTATGACAAGTGATTTTAGACGGCCATATATTTTACCGTGCGTACTTTCTCAGTTTACATATAGCATTGCTCATTAACACAACATGTTATATTTGAAGTAAATTTTCAAGGATAATATAAATATCGATCGAAAATTTCGAAAAATTGAAAATGACCATATGTTAACATTTTTTCAAAATGTTGAACCTATTTACTCAAAGAGGGTCTTTGTCTAAATCTGGTTATTGAGTAGATAGATAATGTTGAAGGTCCAACTTACGTACCATACTCATTGTCTAGATCTTGCGTGAATAATGTTAATCGAAACACGGCACAAAAACCAACGTTTTCTACTAGCCATGGTGATTCTTACAGTAATAAAAGTACTTCCCTTGCAGAAGTCTCTCAAATGAAAAGTTCGTCCGCACACTCTTTATCAAATTTGGGCGAATACTTATTAAATAGTCTTTACACATTGATGGCATGAGATAAGTTTCAGAAATATATAAAGGCTAAAAAATATTTAAAATATTAAAATTATTACTAACACACCCGAGTCAGGCTGAGGTGAATAGACGAATGAAACATTTGACCGCGCACGAAACTAAAATCACCTAACAGATCACATAGCGTGAGACGAAACCAAGAAAATAAATTGTAAACTAAAATCACTGTATACATGATATAGGAGATCCACATGGAAAAATACGTTTTCAAATGAATTTATTTTCAATCTGCAATGTGTGTAAACTCAGTATGATAAAACCTAGTTTAAGTATATGGGTCAATCTCATAGAATGTCTTTCTGCATTGTTGAATTAGTTTCAGTATAAAGGCAATTCACAAAGCAATTCTTTTTCATATGCACAATCTGCGGCCTTTATTCTAACTTCATATGCTTCAATCCCTACAACCAAACAATCCGTTTTGTTGGTATCGCTTGCTTCTCTACTACCATTCGTCCATGCAGGGAAGTCATCGCTTAGAGTTATGTTGATACCTATCCACCTCCAGGACCCTTCTTCAACAGCATCTGTTGCCCCGACCCAGTATACATATCTTCCGGTGTCTGGAAGAATCACAAATCCTTTCAATTATACTATTATATCAGTTCAGTTGGAGCTCTTTGTGCTTGCTGAGCACATTGACTTAAAGGCCCCATGTTAAAATTGAAAATATGTTTTATCCTTCATTTACTATTTTTCATGACTTATTATTATTTTAGAATCAAATTTCCAAATGCATTCGTTTTGCAAACATTTGAATTCAATATGACTATCATACGATGTAGTTTTTTTTAGCTATTTCAAATAGCTCCCGATGTTGATTGAAAAGTTTATTTATAAAATGTGTCAATTCGTTCACAATTTCATTATCATCAGAAGTCATTAAAAACTTCAATTTTTTCATTTTTCATCCGACATGTTTTCAAACGTGTCAATAAAACTTGTAAAAAGTGTGTGTATTAAAAAATTCATATCTATATCTTTATAACATCACAGAAGAGAAATATGGGGACAGTATCCTGCTCGGTGACAAAATTTGCAACACTAACATTTAAAAATGTGTCTTGCTTGGAAGCAGTATGTTATCTAATGCATTTGCTCCCACCTAATTTCGAGAACCGTCTATCCTGGAGCATTAATAACCTAAGTATGTATACAGGTAGGTTATCTTCTAAATATTTTCATATCCATATTGCAAATACAAATGTAGTACTTGAAAATTAAAATTGCAAATTTGAATTATTTGAAAAGTAAGTTCTTCAGTACCCTGAGCGCGCGAGTCTAGTTATACTCTAAGAAAAGGCTCTCTTATGAGAAACGAAGTCGAACGAATGCAAAGGGTAAAACTCGAGATAAAGTACATTAATCCTGAGAATAGGCTACTAAACCAAAATATTACAATTATGGTGTTGTCTGCGCAAAGTATTCAGTTCGTCCATACTGTCAAGTACAGCTAATTCGGAGCCCATGGCTTGACAGTGCTCTCTTGCTGACGTCCAGTTCATCTTTCTGGTAGCATTCCTAAAGTAGCAGGATCCCGGGTAAAAACCATTGATGAATTCTCCCGGGCATTCTAAAAAAATACGTGTGAGTATCATCAAAAACTCAAGATCAACCATTTACATTTATTTTGATTCATGGTTTCATTCATCTGATCTTTTCCATGGTTCAAAAGAAAGAGAGAGAGGGAGTATTTGGACCCCCCTTGCGATTTTTTCTTTGAAAATGGAGGTCAACGTGACCTAGGGGTGTAATTTTTTGACATTTTGAGAAGAAATGTAAATTTTCTTTCCAAATCAATGCTTTGGTTCCAAAAATGATACGTTTACTTAAAAACAATATGTTATCTTTCAAATGAAACTAAAATCAAGGTAAATGCTTTCAGTAATATTTTCCATAACTAAACTTATGCTCTTTTAAGTATAGCAGGCATCTCTAAATCCGATGAAAACAAAATTAATATAACACGAAATTGAATAATCGACAATTTTTTTGTCCTTAGCATTCATATTTCAATATATACAACGAATGTCAATCAGTGATTTTGTAAACAAATAGATAAATGTATGATTTTCGTCCATAATTTTGCCTAGCAACCACCTAGCAATGACATAAACATCAAATGAAAAATTGGGGGTATGGGAGAATAAAAAAGTATATCTGGGGTATGCTAATAATTTTTCAAATTGTGTAAATGGTAACTCTTTTTAAATCAATAGAATTTTCTCTTTGATGAATTTCCAATGGTATAATTTCAAGCACAAGGAAAGTTAATCATTAATACACACCTTATTGGGGTGTTTTGGCTTATATACAAGCCAATGAGGTGCGTATCAACTTTCCTGTTATCTCAAAATCTGCTTGGAACTATACCATAGATATAAAAAGCTCCCCAGATTCATTCTACATATAACTTGCGGTCCTTTTAAAGGTACATGTATTCATCGAGTAGTTTCTGCAAAATCGTTTTTCCCTCAAATTCGTGTTTCGAAAATATTTGGCGAGTACCTGTCTTTACCTTCAAAAAATCATAACATAACCCTAATGTCTGCAGGGGGTCTCGATTTTTTCAAGAGTACTTTTTGCAAATGTTTTTTTGCGTCTCTGTTAAGCTTGGGCAACAGATGTAAGACACTTTTTTGGCGTAAAAACCAAGGTGATTGGGGGTAGAGATGCAAAGTTATGATAGTTGGAATTTGATGCCAATAAGATTGAAATTCATGAAATATTGATTGTTACCTCGTTTCTTATACTCCAGAAAATACAAAAAGATTATTATTGCCCTGTTTGATAGATATCATTGTAGAATATTGAATTCTCTTTCCAATATGCTTTATTTCATATAAGGATAGGTATCGATATGGTGAAATGAATTCAACAATGTTTTTCTCTTCAACCAATTTTGAAAACATTCTGTAAAAAAACACGATCCTTTATGTAATGTTGACTAAATGACAACAATTTAGTGCGATACTTATTTATATATATTTTATATAACTGTTTTTGTTAACATTTTTTGTTTTCAGTGCAATTGTTTTTTGTTCCTTTTACTACCAATTCTTCAGAATGAAATAAAATGTATTTCCGAACCTTGTTGGAACAAAATACCATATACAACATTTTCTTAGACCTCTCAATATTATAGTTATACAATAGACATAGACATACGAGGGGTGATCAATAAGTAATGGACGCTTTTTTACACAGATACTTTTTATAGACCAATCCCTTTGATTTTCCTACCAGTGATACATCATTCAATTATCTATCATTTCTGAGGATTTGAAGACAAAATATAAAATACATGTTGATATATCTTTATTTCCTTGAAGGAGGTACAGGTACTCCGGGACCGACATTTACGTCACATATTCAGATTTCAGCCAGTTTGGCAAATTTCAGTTAGATTTAAACTTTTCCTATGCAACATTTGTTGTGTTGTTTGAAATACTTTGCTGACTGGTCAACACATAAACAGAAAGTGTTGTGATGTCAGAGTGATGTATGGAAGGGGTTTGCAGGTCAATTTGAGAAAGCATTGTGGAAGAAAGGGGTGGTGAGAGAAGGGAACACCCTACTCCATATGGACATTGCACCTGCCCACAGATCTCAAAATGTTCAGAAAACAATATCCCTGGACCTCAAAATTGAGCCCTTGGCCAATGCACCGTATTGTCCAGATCTGCTCACATGTGACTTATTTATTTCAATACTACTTATTTCTATAGAGAAAGGATGCATGTTTATTGATATTGATGAAATAAAACAACCCGTGCAACTGCATCTTGCTACCATGTCAGAGAATGGATTCAGCCTTGTCTCACAATCTTGAATTAAGAGGATGAGGAATTGTGTACATGTAGCACTTGATGGAACCTATGTAGAGGGCTCTGTGGAATGAATGTGGCATGAATACCACATAGTGATGATAAAATATTCAAAATCAACTATGGCATAACAAAATGGGGTAATTCATGACCATAATGGTTTGTTTTGTTCAGCCTGCATTCAACTGCAATGCATGTTAAACAAGCTAAAATAGCTTCAGAATGTTTGACGTAAATGTCGGTCCCGGGGTACCCATACATCCTTCACAGAAATAAAGATATATCAAAAGATATTACATGTTTTGTTTTCAAATCTTCAGAGTTGATAGATAATTGAATGATGTATCACTGGTAAGAAAATCGAAGGAATTGGTCTATAAAAAGCATCTGTGTAAAAAAGCGTCCATTACTTATTGATCACCCCTCGTACAAAGGAAATTTTGGTTAATTTAACAAAAAGTATGCAAAAACTAACCCCCCCCCTGAATTAGTTAAAAATTAAGATAAACCTTTTATTTCATTAACAAGATACTTTTTTTTAAAATCAACCAAACTTTCCTTTGTACAATTACAATATTGAGAGACCTAAACACGTTGTGTTTATGTCATTTTGTTCCAATGAGGTTCGGATAAATGTTTCATTTCATTCCGAACACATGGTACCAAGAACAAGAGAAGTGTCTGATGTGTTTTCTAAAACAATATAGAGAAAGTGTATATATATATTTTTCAAATTATAATGTTACCATTCAAAAGATGACCATTAAATTGACGATGCGTAAATTTTTCAGATTTTGTTGATGACCGAATGTGTGTTCAAAAGGTTCACCATACCGATACCACTCCTTTAAGCCACTTTTGATGGTGTTATGAATTTATAAAGGTAAAAACAGTTCATCGCCAAGTTTTTTGCATATTTCTGAATGCCTTAACAAACTATTGGAATGAATTATGATAATACCATTTTCCAAATTTCAGATATAGTTTTTTCAATTTCACTATTTCGATGTCTGTGACGTTGCTAGGTGGTTACTAGGCAACATCATGGGTCGACATCATATTGGAACAAACAATACCAAGTCATGCATTCATACATCTGCACGAACTCCCATGCAGTGTCTCGGTATAGACACTGCGGCGGGCAGATGAAGAAAATCCCCAAAATTTGGTGAAAATAGTTCCACTTTTCATCAATTATATATGTGGTCAATTTTCACACAACTTATAAAGTATGTATTCATGAATGTTTCCCAATCATTATTTTGTCAAAATACCTCAAAATTATTGATATATGAGAAGAAATCACCGCGGAAGGAATTCTGAGTAAAAGTTGTGTTGATAATAGTTTACCGCACGTGTTGTTTATTAGTTAATACGCGCAATTCAACCAATCAAATTGTCTAAATTTTACAATCACGTTACCATGCTTACGGTGAGATACCTGCCCGCCGTAGTCACTGCACGGGAGTTTGACATCTGCATGCTAAATCACTGATTGGCATTTGTTTTACATCTTGAAATATGAATGCTAAAGACAAAAACAAGTTGAACTTGAAATTGAATTTCACGTTACATTGATTCCAATGGGATTTCGCGATACCTGCTATCTTTGAAAGTGTATAACTTTAGCTCTAGAAAAGCTTTTACTATCATTTTAGTTTTATTTGAAAGATAATTATAAATAATGCTTGAAGGCACCGAACCACAAAAACAATTATTGTGAAGGAAAATTTATTACAAAATGTCACAACAACCCTAGGTCACGTTGACCTCGATTTGACATTTGTTGACCTACTTTAAAAAACTTTCTGAAGAGGTAACTGAATAAGGTCTACAACAATACCAACAATATTGTATTAGAAACAAGGTAACAATCAATATTTTATGAATTTCTTTAGCCGTCTACCCCAAATCAACTTGGTTTTTACGCCAAAAGTGTCTTATATATGCGGCTTAAGAAAAAAATAAGGGAGAAACAAAAGCATTGCAAAAAGTATCGTTGACCACCCCCTTTATTTTTACCATTCTTGACAGCATGTTTCCAGTTTTCGTCTTCATCGACTGTTCTGGACATTTTGTAATATTCATCGAATTCCTTTATTTCACACGCCCTCTCAGCCTCGTTGTAGTTGACTGCTTTACAGTCAGGTTGTGAGCACATGCGCACGCATTCCATTAGGGTATTCGCTGCTCCGATGTGAATATTTTCTTGCACATTTATTCCATCGTTTAGTATCATTTTCCCAGTTTTTAGTATGTAGGTACGCGTCTTGTCATCAGCGTTAGAAAACATTGTAATTTGAATTAAGAGAACGGCGTGTATCCAATGTTGAATTAACCAGTTCATTTTAATTTCTTTGTCTTAATTCCAGTAATGAACAGCAAGTTTTTTCTTCAAGTTTCTTCAAGATCCAATCACTTAAAATATCAAATAAGTCATAAGCCACTTGGACAGTGGACACGCTTTCACATTCATAACAATTACATGTACGTACCCAATACTAGAATATAAGTGACGTCAGACATGCAAGTAATGGAATCACTAGTAATTATTGTTGTATTTATGAATAAAGTCCGTTTGTTTTATTCATCAATTTTTATTAATTCACCGAAAATGATTACCTCATTGGACGATAATGGACATTGATTCTACTCATAATCATTACAATCCTAGCAGTTGACATGCCATGTTTATACAAAAATCAGTGGTCATTAAAGTTTGCCGCAATATGATCAACATTTGCCAATAAGTGCATTTAATGAGTATACATAAACGAATTATACTTATCTCTCATATTGATTTATTTAGAGTTCTGGTTACACTTATAATTATTGAGGCTTTTATCAGCAATAGGCGAGGAAGGAAGGCTATTAGGTGTACTCCATTTGGTATACTTATAGGGGAACATTTACAAATTCATGAATGACTAGTTCTATGACATATGTTCTTTGAAAACTCATGATTAAAGCACATTTTAAAATGTTTTGAAATGAAAAATGAAAACAAAATTTCTTTTCTCTGGCCGTTTGACCTCAAATCAGACTAAGAAGAATGGTATTTCAGTATTCTATATACTGAGAACATGTACGGGTTTCTTTCCCCATTATCCCACCGAACGAAGTCTTATCGTGTATTAGAGACATGGAATCAAACGCCTTTCATTTCTCTTTCGACGTTACTGCTGCATATCATCACATTTTCTGATGATTATATCGTTCTGGACATTACAGCTGGCTACCATCACATTTTTGGGGAAAATCAAAACATTTTTTCTCAAAACTTCATATATTTGACCAGGTCTTGGTAGTTGTTTTATAAACATATGAGCAATATCTAACTCGGGGCAAAATAAGTATAGCCACAGTCAGTCGAGTCGAGTCGAACATAAAACTATTGCTATGGTAAATCAATCACCTGATCATACTTCAAACTTCTAAATATAAAGGATACATTTATTGTAAATGTAAAACATTACGGCTTCTCCAATTAATAAAACAAGGATAATCAATCTAAGCAATAAAAGCTCAGGCATTTTAAGCAATGCTGAATTATTTTACACGTGCAAGGCATAAAAGGGTGTGACATCGAAAAGTAAAGTTCGTTGATTAATTTCAAAATAAACATTCGATGTTTGTAACAACTGATTGAACTTTAGATATATAGAGTTAGAGTATGTCTACATTACCTTTTGAATTATTGCATAGTATCAACTGAATTCAACATTGAAGTTGTTAAACAACTTAACTGCAATATTGCAAATGCATCATTTAACACTCCAGTTATAACACATTAGCCTTGCCCAAGTCGGTATTTTTTACTTATCTGATCTTGAATTATTACCGCCTTGTACAATCCAATACATCTCCGCTGATATTATGCTGAGATATTCAACGGTTTCGAGATTTCTATAATACAAACGCTATCAGGGGTATCGCGAAACCTTATTGATTGACAAATATACGCGTGGACACGACGCGTGACTTCAGGCTGATTGACCAATCGAAACGTCATCAGGTTGACCAGCTGCCTTAGCAAAGCAATCTTCCCGTCTACGACTTGAAATTCAATGATTTGACCGATCGTTTCTTTAGAGTTACAATATATTATGTAATTAAATGTACATAGGGAATGTAAGAGTCATTAATATAAATTAAATCATGCAATAGATTTAAAACTGATTTCGCGATGAAAATGCAAGACCTTAATAATCCAATGTAGCGGGTCATGTAGTCGTCGATCAGTGATTGAATCTCAGCATACATGTTCATTTGAATTCAGCGATAGTTTCAACGTTTATTGTTGAAATCTTCTCACCTCCGGTTACCGATCGAGGCTTTGTATAAAAAACCTCCTACCCACGTACCCTCGTACCCACGTACGTGGGTCCTGACCCAGTCTTTAAAGAGTTAAATCTTTAACATTTTTTAAACATTATTCTATCTCAATATGTATGCTTAATTATGGATGAATTTATGTACCCATATGCCTTTATTTCTAGATCGGACATCTGTCTCGTCATAAAATAAAGCCGGCATTGCATAATGTTCATTTGAGCTATTTGAGTGTTGTTTTTGATATATCGAAGCGATTTTTTGTTGATCGGGCAGTCTTACAGTGTACAACCAATCTATTGCTTGGCGCAAATTGGCCACATGGGGCATGTGTTGTAAAGTGCTGTAGTTTTTGACTCCATGAGCAGAATATGGTCAAACTTTCACAACAAAATTCACATTGAATGACCTGAATGATTCTGGATTGACGAAGTTATTCAACTTTTCATCGGTCCTGTTTTTTAACACCCTGTAGTTTCGATTTTTATCACATATACTTTTTATTCTTTCAAACGATATTACAAGTATTCATTGTTTGCACGACAGATTTGAACTATACGTGTAATTTGTCTTATGTCTTTTATTTAATTTAACATCAGAATTGGAGATACAAAGTGATAGAGTGATCAATTCACACGATCTCAAGGAATAATAAAGGGTGCATTTCTGTTTAACTGTGGCGCAATTGAAAACGAAATATTTGAAAAGTAGAAGGATTCGCTTTATTCGTTTTTAATCGCTTTTTGGCACAATTTAAGGATAATTGTGCGCACTAGTTCAGTGAATCATTTAGATGGAATTAAAAGTTAGAGTTGCCAAACTTATGCAGGGGAGTGTAAGTTTGGTTTTGTAAACTTCGACTTTATCATGTTTATTATGGCCGTTTGATCCATAATTAGGTAATATGAAGAGTAGTTTTATTTTGACAATGATTTGATGTAAAACTGGTTTGAATGATAAAAGTTCAGCTTTTATAAACATCTAATTAAATGTGGTGAATTTAATTGGTTGGAAACTCTAAGAAATATATTTTTAAAAAGATGTCAACTTTTGGACAAGGGTAAACTTCCCGGGACATTTACAATCTGCATGAGGTAACAGGAGGCACGGATTGCACTGAACGAAGGCTAGGAGATTGCTAATCAGCACTGATGTGTTATACAGGTAAGACTGCTCGATCAACAAAAAACATTTCGACATATCAAAAACATAAATCAAATAGCTCAAAAATAGTGAACATTTATGCAATTCCGGCTTTATTTTATTTTACTCGAGAGATGTCAGACCTATAAATAAAGGCATAATATGGATGCATAAATTCATCTATAATTCAGGATAAACTGAGATTGAATAATGTTTTAAACATTTAAAAATTTAACTCTTTAAAGACTGGGTCAGGACCCACGTACGTGGGTACGAGGGTACGTGGGTAGGAGGTTTTTTATACAAAGCCACCGATCGATGCTCCGGCATCCACTAAACTCTGATTGATATTTATCTGATAAAATATTTGTATTTTTATGATGAATTCATGCAAGATTTAAATTGTTCGCGAAAAGTCCCGGTGAAAAGTGTACTTGTTTTTGACCGTGCATAATAATGAGCTAAAGCTGCAGGGCCATCGTTGATTGGTCAAATTTTACCGACATAAACATTGAGTCGGTAAAGCACGTGGTTTTCTCTTTGGTACAAGGCGGTCATAATAGAAATCAAGATAAGTAAAAGAGACCGACTTGGGCAAGGCTAATAACACATATAAGACCAGAGCTATGATATGTTTAACAATCATGCCCGCTGTGTGGTTTGGAATTACTATTTATAGTCTTTCAGGATTTCACTTTTCTATAGTTGGAGCAGCACCAACTGATGATGAATTCAAACAACTCTCGATTACTGTTATGGAACAGCAAAGAGATCTCAGAGATCAAGCTATTGAAATAGCTGTTTTGGAGAGAAGCGTCATCAAACTTGAAATTCTGTTTGAACAATTAAGCAAAAAATGTAGTAAAACGTGAAAATTAGGAAAGTGAAAGGCCCAAAGGGAGATAAATGTGAACAGGGTATCAGGGGGAAGCCTGGATTTCCAGGAAGAATTGGTGATCAAGGAAACGCAGGTGTCAATGGCAGTCAAGGCCCAATTGGATTGGATCCCCTGGGACAAGGGGTGAACAGGGACCATCTGGATCAACAGGTCCACAAGGACCGAAAGGTGACAAAGGACTGAACGGGGCGTCAGGTCCACAAGGGCAAAAAGGTGGCAAAGGGCTTAACGGGGCAACATGTCAAAAGGGCAAAAAAGTGCAACAGGTGACCGAGGGCATACCGGGGCAGAAGTGACCAAGGACCTACTGGAGCAACAGGTCCAAAAGGGGAAAAAATGTGAAAGAGGTGAACAAAAAAGGCCCCATTTGGGGAACAGGTCCATAAGGGCAAACAGGTACAGAAGGTGACAAAGAGCAAAAAGATGCAAAAGATGACCAAGGGTCAAAGGAGCCAAAAGGTACACCACCATGTATCATTTGTCCAAAAGGGCAGAAAGGTGATCCAGGAACAAAAGGCGCAATTGGTGACCGAGGGCCGACTGGGGCAACAGGTCCACAAGGGCCGAAAGGTGCAAAAGGTGACAGAAGGCCGACGGGGGCAACAGGTCAACAAGGGCCAAAAGGTGCAACTGGTAACCGAGGGCCGACTGGGGCATATATTCGCCATCGACATTTCATGCAGCATTAGTCCAGACACGCCTAACCATCGACAAGGTACAGTGACAAAATATACCGTAGTACACGTTAGACTGTACGATGCCACTATTTAACCGATTTGAAGCAAAGACAATGATGTAGGTTTGCATTAAGGATTTCATGTTTGTTTTTTTGTGTATTCGTTTAGGAAGACATTTAACTTTCTAATAACGTTAAAACAGTGCTCAGTTTTTTCGTAGTCAATCTACCCATATAATTGGTCGGTTGGAGAATGTTGTGTTTTTACACATTTCCTTTGATTATTTCCTCCCCTATCGTCTAAAAGTGTCGAATATTTTTATGAGAATTATATGTTTCTTTAAACAGCACAATTAAGGCCTGTTGAAGATTTAATAAGAATTAACATTTTGGCTTTAATTTAAAAAGTCATAAGTGAACATTGTCATGCATTGAACCTTTGAATCTGTAAAAACACGATGTTTTATTGTGGAATCACTATCATAAGGGTTTTATGAAGTGATTTAGCTGGGTTGGACAAATGGCAACCTTGGGGAAAAAATTATATATGCAAATGAAGGTGTCCATTATATAAAAGCGATTTTTAAAAGCCTTTGACTCAATTGACCATACAATTTTGCTTAATGATAAACTTACAAACAATGGAATTTAATCTAAACGATCGTTCTGGGACTGAGATATTCAATACAACGCACTGAACGCATAAATTTTAAGTTATTGAATGATTTGAAGTGCAATACAGGATATATTATGTTCGAGAAATTCAGAATATACAGAACATATTTGGGGTCATTATAGCCAGTAAAACCTGTAAATATTTTACATCGATTTTAATAAATAAAGAAAAATAAGAAGTATCAATACCAATCGACACATTGAATAATGCTGAATAATAAAACACTGGCAGTTCAGAAATAAAATGATGCTATATTTAAAACATTGATGGACTAAGTTAAATGAAGTATGCAAATGTCTACATTACATTTTGAATTATTACATATTATAAACTGAATATTCAATATTGAAGTTATGAAACAACTTCATTGCAATTGCAAACAACATTGAACACTCTGACTGTAAAACTTATAATATCAGAGCTATGACAAATTTAACACTCATGCACGCTGTGTGGATTGGGATTACTATTTTGAGCTTTTCAGAATTTTCTTTCACTGTAGTTGGAGCGGCAAAAACTGATGATGATGTCAAACAACTCATAGAAAGGGTTGATAAACTGGAAATCCTTGTTGAACAATTGAGTAAGTATTAACTACTGTAAGAAGGGTTCAATTATGATTACTAGGCTACATGTATATAATCTACAAGTTACTCCTATTTGAAGTTAAAGACGGCTGGGGGGAAATCTATGTATGAAACTGTTTGTCTGAAAACGATTAACTCACAAAGATGAACTAAGGATGCAGAATAATAATTTCTAGATTTTCTAGACATTGAGACGCCCATCTAGCTACACACTCATCCACCAAACTGGCAAACAGTTCAAAATAAATTCCAATTCAATAACTGAAATAAAATTGTTTATTTAGGCTGCCAATGGACATCTTGGTCGCCATGGAGTGTTGGTCGTTGTTCTAGCTCATGTGATGGAGGGACACGTCGGGATAGAAGAACCAGAAAATACACTCATTGTGTATCTGGGACAGTTACAGAAACAAGGACCATGTCATGTAACACACAGAAATGTAGTAAGCACAAAATATACTTTTACTTGAGATAATACATAGGGCCCATATACGCATTGACTTTTTAAACATTTTTAAACTTAAAATTTTAAACTTTTTGCCATTACCACCAAACAATTGAAATCTCTATTTCAGTAAATCTCCATTTCAGTCACCTAACGATTATATATTGCTTATGTTTATGTTATTCATAATCATAAATAAACATTTATAAAGCATTCTTACTGTTACTCTTATTTATAAAGCATTGCTTATGTTTATGTTATTCATAATTATAAATAAACATTTATAAAGCATTCTTACTGTTACTCTTATTTATAAAGCATTGCTTATGTTTATGTTATTCATAATTATAAATAAACATTTATAAAGCATTCTTACTGTTACTCTTATTTATAAAGCATTGCTTATGTTTATGTTATTCATAATTATAAATAAACATTTATAAAGCATTCTTACTGTTACTCTTATTTATAAAGCATTGCTTATGTTTATGTTATTCATAATTATAAATAAACATTTATAAAGCATTCTTACTGTTACTCTTATTTATAAAGCATTGCTTATGTTTATGTTATTCATAATTATAAATAAACATTTATAAAGCATTCTTACTGTTACTCTTATTTATAAAGCATTGCTTATGTTTATGTTATTCATAATTATAAATAAACATTTATAAAGCATTCTTACTAATAGACTTCGTGATTAACGTCATACATTAAATTCTAGTCCTGTAATTTAAAGTCATTTTAAGAATCCTACCCCGGGGGTTTCACTCCAATATACCTCTTATTACCTATGTGCCCCTATTGAGCATTTTGTCCATGTCAATTTCCGCTCAAGATTCAAGGTGAAAGTCAGTTTTATTCCTCTCAACTTCATAGGTATGTCCATGTCGAATTCCTCTGGAGTTTGATGAGCCTAAATTTCCCCGGAAATATCATTAAATTGGTACCCTGCGCGCAGAGTCTAGTTATAAACTACTGAAGGTAACCATGTTTTTCTTGTTTATTTTCAAAGTGTACTGTGAGTGGGGCAGTTGGACATCTTGGTATGCTTTTGAACCTTGTCAACTTAGTTGCGACCAAGTGGGAATAAGAACACGTGGAACACGTTACTCTTTCTGGGGGAGTACAACTAAATGCATAGGATCTTCGTTTGAAACACGTACGACTAATTGTAACACTTTACCAAGATATAGAGTCTTTCTCCCTGAATTACCTCCAAATTGCGAACAATATAGGCCAACAGCCTACCCATATAAGTAACAGCCTGAGAAATAACTATATAGTTCTGATGTTTTCATTCTCTAATACTCTAAATGATTAAAAAGTAGCTATCGTGGCATTTAAAGAGAGTTTCATAATGCAATAAATGTCAGGTACTTATGAAAGCATAAAATTCTTTTTTGATTTCTTGATTCAGATTCAAATCAATATATGAGCTTAAATTTCCCTCTTTATAAACTTTATTCAGAGCTAGGACTATGGTAATAGTTATTTTCGTACCAAATTACCTCTAACATAGAGTGAAGATGAAGCTCTATTTTACAGAAGCAAAATCAAACTATAGGAATTGGTATGAAAATGTATTAATATCAACAAATGGAGACTTTTCATAGGACGATTCATGCTAATAATATCACTTATTTTAGCATGTTCAGTCTTGTTCACTTACAAATAATCATTATTTTATGACTATGACGTGTCGCAAAAAGGTGGCGCATTTATTTTTTAAGGGTATCGCGTGAATGTAACTTTGATTCCCCAGATTATAAGATAATATTCTAATTAAAGTTATATATCATTTTAAAGCTGTTTCGATGAAGTTTTTAGATCAACTACACTCCGTTCACGATTCTTGCACGTTCTTTTTTAAAAAAGAGTTTTTTACCAAAACATCTGGCAAATATCCTCTGTTGACACGTTACATTTTGAATTATTTTTCGTCTTTAAACGCTCATAACTCAAACAATATATGACTATTATACTTATTTTTCGTCTTGATAAAGGTAGATATACGTTTTATTTCAAAGGATGAATTTTAGTAAGCGTCCCATATTGTGACGTCATAGAGTTTGAAAAATAGAATCTGTTGACAGCGACCTTTTTTGCTCATTTTTTCACCTTCAGCTTTTCAGGTGTACATTAAACAAAAAATACGAGATCAATTTTTAATAAATCATACATGATTATTTTGCTCCTAAACTCTATTTTATTAATAAATAGTTGATATTGTAACAATGCGTGCGCGACCTTTTTGCGACACGTCTATGTAATTCTTATTTAAAGAGAGAATCAGATCCAGCGAGCAGCGTAACAACAAATTGTTTCAATTTTTAAATATTTCCGGCTTATGTCATTCCTTTTCATGTCTATTTTCTAAAAATCCCCAAAGTGCACACTTTATATCAGGAAAACTAAAGATTTTTAAAATAATGTATTATTTTTTTCTATAAGACTGGTTACCATTCTTATTAGTTGGGAGAATTTAACATTTTTCACCCATTTTTGCAGTTTGAATCCATTATAACATCACAAATTTATAAAATAGCGTGAATCTTTTGGGAGATATTGTATTTGAAATTGTAAGGAACAGATTGGTAGGTCAATTGTACATGTTGCTTGTAATTTTGTCACCCCATAGATCTGATTCTGCCTTTAATCATTATTTACATAATCTGTGTCAAGAATGTTTATCAAAAGTAGGACTTAACTCAAAATGTTAAATTGATCTTGTTGAAGGTGTATTAATTTCAACTTCAATCATTTGTTACTCAGAAAAATAATTTTGATCTCGAAAAATTACAAAACAACATTTTGTTAGTTGTATTAATAAACAGTGTGTGTACGGAACTATTATAGAATATATTAAAAATCAGACGTACCTACATGATATACCTGTAAGACCAAGCCTTTTAAAATATATTTAGTGTTCTAATTGTTGATATTGACAAGGTATATAAAGTCAGTGATCCTAATGTTTAGGGCAAAAATGTGACATGTATAGACAACAAGACACACAATGATAAATATCACACTTTAGAGAAAATGGCTGTCATTTACCAAGCATGTCCGAAACCTAATCAGATGTTGACATGCAAGTTGACCAACAAATAATGTCTGTAATGTACAAATGCATGCCTATGTTTAGCTACGTGTGAATTGATAGGTTTTGGGGAATTAATTTACACTGGTATATGGTCTGATACTCCAGCAAATCAAATGTTCACAACAGTTTTAAAACGCCAATTGTTACAGACGCTTAAGTCCGCCGTCACAAAAAAGTTGGAGACCATAACAATATGTCCCCACTTTTGGTGGTGACATAATAATGACACGCCCATGTTTTACTTTCATCTGAATGTAACAAATGTTTTTTGTTATTGATATGAAATGTATTTATCCTAGATCAAGAAAATACAATATTTAAATGAGGATGTATTTACAAAACTAAACATAGCTGGTTAACTTCCTAACTTACTGATGTAGACTAATGTGCTCATAAGGTGAAAAAGTGGTCACAAAATGAGAACAGTATTACAATCTGTAGAATTGTTCATGAACAGTTCTACAAATGTTCTATTGCTATGTTCTGAAACATTCATTATCATGAGATCATTCTAGAATATAGAGATTGAATAATTGAAAGTTCATGAACATTTAAAAGACATACATTTCTGCATTGGTGAGTAAATTATCTAAAGTCTATGCTGAACTATTACTTGTGCAAGCATTGAGAGAGAAATCAAATTTCATGAACGACAAATAGAACAAATATTGTACTTGGACAAAAACACATGAACTGCTCATGAACTTTTTTTAAAATTTACATGAAGAAAAGATCAATTTATTGTTTAAATATTGAATATTCCCAATCTTAACATTACAGTCTATGTCAAACCATCTTGATTGGTACATCTTCTTAAATGAGCAAAAAATGTGTATTATTGTTCATATTTTCACATTATTTGCTTTTAAAAACCATCACAACCATGCGATAAAATAAGTTTCTACATAAGCAAAAATCAGATTGTCTTTGATGAATCTAAACATAAAATACCATTTGTAAAATAAATAAGCAATATCGCATTTAAATACTGACAAAAATAGACAAAAATGATTTATAGGATCGGAGATTAGGCTAAATAATACGAACTGGCTATTAGTGCCCGTCATGTAAGCAAGATTAATACCTCATCTTTTTTATATAATTTTATTTAGAATATAAATGTATCTTATACATTTGAAAATTTATGCCAAATTTTAACTCATTTTCTTTTTCTTTTTCAAACCTTTTTCAAAATTTAATCATCATGCTGATTTATGAATGAAACCTTTTATTATAGAAAAATTGGTAAATACTGTACCTATACATGTAAAATGAAATGCACAATCTGTTAAATGTGCAGTACATTTGCCAATCTTTCCCCAGGAATTTGCACGCAAGTATTGAAGTTGGCCTATTAGAGATACATGTAATATGGTAATACTCCCTCAATGAATTGAAATTACTTTGGCAATATATAATTTTGGAACTTATCATGTAATAAGCGAATTCTAAATATAGGTGCAGAAAAATCTCACAGGATCTTTTAAATACACAAATTACCCTATCCACTGAAACGCAAGGCTCCGGATAATACCACTCTCTGTATACTCAAGAGCCTTGCGTTTAGAAGAGGAATTTACTCTAAAATATACAATATGTAATACTTAATATATTCAAATACTTATATATCAAATACTTATTTTAATTATAAACAACTATGGCTTGGAAAAACATACACAATTATTCCAAGTTTACATAAACATGTACATATAAATTCACAACCAATAAATTATGGACAAATAATACTTCTTAGCATGATAAATGCACGAGAACAAATTAAAGTAAACAAAAATTATAACAACAATAAAATAAACATTTAGAGTAAAGCGGAATACAAGGTATTGCAACATGGCATTAACATGACAACAGGCCCGTAGCCAGGGGGGGGGGGGGGGGGGGGGGGGGGGTTCGCGGGATTCAGGCGACCCCCCCCCCCCCTGGCCAAAATTTCTTTCAAAATCATGCAGTTTTTCACCATTCTGACTATTTTTGAGAGATTTTTGGCCAAATTTGCCAAAGTGAAAAAAATCTGGCTACGGGCCTGAGACAACTTGATTAACATTACTTTAAATGATTTTAAAGTGTAACAGGTTGTCACAGACAGAGTACAACCTGCCAGTTTATTCTGAACACATGTGACAGACAGAGACCATAACAATATGTCTCAAATTGTTGGTCTTCACATAATAACTTAAACTGTCAAGTTGATACCATTTGAAAGGAAATGACTTCATCATGATATATGGCATTTTATAATGTATTAGAATATGGATATATAATGAGAAAACTAATTTTCATGGTTCACTCTGTTTGAAGAGTTCTCAGTACACATTTTGGCTAAAATAGTTTCATATTTAAAACATCACTAAAGTGTTATATACTATGCTATAGGCATTCTAAAATCTAGATGCTTGCATTCTCAAAATTCTTTTCTACACCATACCAACAACAGTAAAAATATTAAATAAAACTGAGATTTCTACGCTTTTCCATCAACTTTCTATATCACCCTCTCGCAATGACAAATTATTTTATAATATTGCTTGTTTACAAGAACCCCAAGATCTATATAAAACAAATGTACATATAGACAAAGATAAGCTATTGCAATGGGAAGATTTTCACATTTAACTTATGATATTTCTTTTTTTCCGTACACCGACTAAAAGTTTGAGACATTTAGTATTATGCATACTTGCAAAACAGTAAAATACATTCAAAAGTTATCATGGCAATTAAGGAGATAATACATGTAAACAGTTACCATGGTAACATATATAATACATACAATAGTACATCATAAGATAGCAACATAATATAATACAAAAAACATCAAAAATAAAATTTGACCTCCACTGAATTACATACATCGTGATTATGAAAAATTTACAAAACATATATGAGTGCTCTAATACATAGATATAATGTACATGTATAGAATATGACAAAAGCCAATTGCGATATAATAAGAAGCCAATTACAGGTATTTTTGAAATAGCCAATAATAATGTGATTAAAGCTATACAAATAAAAGCGCATTATGTATGTATAATGCATTAACAAAACAAAATAAGATTGACTAAAAGCTGTAAAAGTTGAACTGATTGACATATACACATGAGATTCATAATACAACATTTTAATATCATTTTGATATAAAAAGTCTAGTGTTGAATCATTCTTAGAAGCTGATGTCAAACATCAAAATATCAATTTTTCCAGAGCTTCGTTTCATTCCTTAAAAAACATGAACAGAATAAACATTAATTAGATAATATCAAGAATGTCAACTTCAATGTTTTAGTCTGAGCATTTGTAAATTTTCTAAATATATAAACATTGATGTTTTGACCCGGTCCCTTACTGCTTCTCTATTCTGTTGGGATTCTATGAAGGAACCAATATTTAAACTAAATTCTATGATATATACAGTTGTACCATAGGGCTACATGTCATTTCTAATCCAATATCTGAGACAAAAATTTAATCTAGATCATACATTGATCAGTTCAAAAATACATACATGATATACCAAAATTCAGCACCACCTATTATTCTGATTATAAAAATACTTGGACTCTCACAAAAAGACTTAGATTCACATCAGACTGATTGACACGCCATCTGTCTGCTCATGCTTGTTACTCACAATTTCTCTCTAAAATTTGAATAAAGTGTCTGATTTTCTTGCAATTTCATATAATTTAGAGTGTTACCTTCATGCCTGTTTACTTTATTCTAGCTAATTCCTCTCATTTCTCTCTAAAGTTTGAATAAAGTGTCTGATTTTCTTGCAATTTCATATAATTTAGAGTGTTACCTTCATGCCTGTTTACTTTATTCTAGCTAATTCCTCTCATTTCTCTCTAAAGTTTGAATAAAGTGTCTGATTTTCTTACATTTCTATATAAGAGTATTTATTATGTGTCTATTCAGTTTATTCCTCTTTGATTCCTTTTTTCAGTTTATTTTGCATTTTACGACACAATGATGTAATTCACCAGTTTGTTACAAAATGCTTTACTTAGGACTGGTGCTTACTAGGGATGTCCGAGGAGGGGGCTTAGGGGGTACCCCCATTGTAACCCTAGGGGGTGATACGCTACTTCCATTTTTTGATAAACTATTTGGTCGGAGTGGTGATCCTTCATGAGTTTTCGCTGCCGTCACAACTGTACCATGTGGCGCCATCTTTGATGTTCCACTTGCACCACTAGATGTCGCTAGTTTTGAAGTAGCTGGATTAGTCGGTGAAGGCACTATGACTGATTTTGACGTTGGAGTGATGGGAGAAGTCGGAGTTGAGCCACCAAGAGAACTTCCTTCAGAATTTGAGACATGATTGTTCGTGTTTGGGTCGTTTGATTTATTTTTAATTAAGTTTGGTGCATTTTTGTTCTGTAATGGGGGTGGACTGGTTGTCTGAGCCGCAAGCCTCTGGAAAAAACAATCATTATTTATCAGTGTAATTTTGTCATTTTGCAATTTAATATAGATTAAATACATTGCATTCCAAAAAATCCAATTTAACAGATCCCTGTAATCCTGCAATTCAAATAAATGTATAATTCGCAAGTACAAGCTTTGATTGAATGTATCTATATCATGAAATGTGTCACAGGCCAGGAGACACGGGTGGTTAGTAGTTTGTTACTTTTTTATTCCTTAATTCAATTATGAAATCAGTTATGAAATGGACTCTCCAATTTCATTTTGTTCTCAGCATTTTAAAATGTCACATATCCATGTCACAATTCGTCTTAAAAAACCACGGGCTTTCAACCAATCGTAATACAAGCACTGTGTATTGTATAATACTTATTGTATAATAATTGTTAAGTTGAAATACATGAAAAGGGCTATTTCATTTAGTGAACTCAAATAAGAGAAATTACAACAAACCAATTTAGTCAAATTCTCACCTTCAGAGCCTCTCTCCGCTGGAACTCCCATCTTGCCTTCTCTGTGGCCACCCAGTAGGGAACGTCTGGTATAGCATATGCAATCAGTAACTTCACAGCCAATATCACATGCTGTAAAACAGATACGTAGTGTCCCACATAATTACTTTGATAGATTTCTATTTCTCACTTAATATTTGGAAATAAATAAATAAATAAAAATAAATATAAACATGGTGTTTCTTATATCCATTTTTTCAGAGTTCGCAAAATGTAATGGAACTTTCATTGAGATGACCCATATTCAATCCCTCCCAGTGAATATCCTCCATATACCATATAGCCTACCTCTAAAATGACTATGAACACTAGCACTTCAGTGGTAGATAGCTGTGGCACCATACGGGGGACAAGGCCTGATATTCCAATGAGACAACAATTCACACCTATTGCTATTACTCCCATAATACCCAACAGGTCCTAAAAAATAAAGGAAATATATGAAATAATTAATAGTCTACTAGACATCATTTGAGGCAACTTCTTTGATGGTCAACACCTGGCTGGTATAATAAAGTTATAAAAACAAATTTGTAAAAACATATGGCAATTTTAAAAGTTTAATTAATATAATCTTTACCTCCCATATTCCAATACTGGAAACTCTCTCGCCAAATGGACGTTGAAAGTTCATGCAAAGCTTAAAGGCGTCGCTACGAATCTCAATGATGTTGTTGAGCAATGCACACAAAGCGGCCAATGGGAATGCAGATGAGAATAGGACGACGTAACCAAACTGAATAAACATCTCCATAAAGTCTTCAAATGTATCTTCATACTGAAAAATTGAAGAAAGTTAAAATCGGAGATAGGAGAGCCAATGTCCAGTAAAACCTCTATGACAGAACACTTCTAATGTGAACATATAAAGACTCGCATATCCAAAACCTTGAAATGTGAACACCTGCTAATCCAAACACTTTTGGTCATTCAAGTAGTGTTTAAATTTGACGTGTTAGAAAATTTTAAAGCTCATCACACTTTTTTGAGATGAATATCTCCTCACTACTCATAACTAAACTTTGTGTTACAAGTGGCCATGAATACATACAGTAAAGTACAGATGCAACAATTATCTGCATTTTGATATAAAATTATTCTCAATAGGTATTACTTTAAAAAGAGGAAGATGAGGCTACAAATCGTAAGCAACAGTAAGTTAACAGTTCATTGTCTTACACATTGTAAGTTTAAATGATTTTACTTTTGGGAAATAACCCATTTTAGGTAAAACAAGAGATTCAGATGCTCTTTATTGACTAAAATCTGTGTCATTTTGCTATAAAATGACTAAGATGAAAAAAATAGTGAGAATGTTCTGCTTCACCTTTTTCATTGCACTTTCTACTTCAGCCTGCGTGAGCTGTGGCCCACTTTGTTTAACATCAATCTCATCTTCACAATCACTATCCTTGTCTTTAGGGGGAGTATGTTCAATAGATGTATCAGTCACACTGGAATTACTTTCACTACATTTATCCTCACTTGAGCTGTTACTTCTACTGTTTTTCCTCCTGCAGCTGGTCATTTCTTTCATTTGTTTATCTAATGTGTCTGGACTCATCGTCGCTGTCATGTCATAGCCGATTTTGTAGATTTTTAATTTGTAGAATATGTACGGAACAAGAGCTTCTTTGATGTTGCCGATCACTTGACGTGTTATAAGAAGTGTCGCCAATTGCTGAAAAAATTATTTGTATTAATCTGATGTTTATGTTTCTCAACACCATTGTCATATCTGACATTCTAAACCTATACATATATTGTAAAAGAAGCGTTCGAAATGCAGTGTTTTATTTTCTAGCATTGCTTATAATTTAGACTGCAAACTTAAAAGTTCTCTTCACTTTATACTAGCTTCCTATTTTCACATACTTTTCTTGAAGCCCCATGCTTATTGTAATTCCTAAAAAACTAATTTACAGATTTTGAGTTTGCACATAAAAAACTGTACCTCCTTGAGACGGTCCATGTCTCTAAGATAGAACCCAATGTAGAATAGCGACAGGAAGGAATTGACAAACTGAAACTGAACATAAAAATCAATTAAACAAGGCATTTTCATGACAAAATGTAACAACCTACAAATTGTTACAAAAGTGTAACAAGTGTTACAGATGCTGTTGAGAACAAAATGGTGTTTAAAACCTTGAATTAATTCAATCTGTTACAATGTTACAGAAAAGTGATTCCTTTTTAATGATGATTGTATTCCACTAGGACAAGAGATGCTCATATGTTAACTAGATTTTTGCTCTAGGATAAGACTTATGCTTAATATTTGTACCTACCAAAACTAGTTTGATAACAAGATGATTTTCATATGTCTCATCTAATCTGTAGTTTTCTGAAAGTTATAAATATATCATTAAAATCTCAATCAAAACTAAGATAAGCATTTTTCAAGTTTGTGTTGGACATCCCATTTTTAAGTTATCTAAGGGTGCAGTTAAAAAAAATAGTAATTTGAGTCGAATAAATAAGTGGTAAACTAAGCAGGTATGAAGTCTCTAAATTGTATAGAAATACAAATCGACAGACACTATCCAAATTTAATGAAAACTAGCAAAGAATTTACTAAACAAACATACAGTATAGTCAATAAATTGCGTGATAAAAATGAAAGTAAATCAGACATTTCTCTAAGACTTTAGAGAGAAAAATATAATTCCAAATGGCCGGCGGAATAGAAAAACAATTTTTACTCAAAACATACCTAAATCATTCAACCAAGTGGCAATCCTCTTATAAATATCATCCTGGATTCCAATTGAAACAGCGAGTAAGATCTTTGGAATGAAACGAAGAAAAGCGGGGTATTCCCCTTGGGCAATTTTTCCATTCACCCATTCCTGGAGCTCAAATATGGCAAGCATCGAGAGGAACACGAGTCCAAGACATGTGCAGATGATTGGCGTGGTTATGAAATATCGGAATAAGTTACGTTTCCAGTTTGGGTAGTACGGCTCTAGTCGTCCTGTTACGGGACTCCGTTGTAGATCACCCTGAAGTATAATAAAATATTATCTTGTTTGGCTGTTTGCAATGATTAGCTAAATATTGATAAGCACTTGATTTAAAAAACAAGGCATGTGACGTGAACGAGATCACACCATCAAAAAACCTTCAAAATGGCCACCAGAAAAAAGATGGCTGCCAAAAAGTTAATCGGCAGCTTTAGAACTTGATATCCTCTATCATGTGTGCGAATTTGGAGACAATCCGATGAGTTGTTTTCCTGAAATGGCGATGACAAAATTTTCCGAAAAAACCTTCAAAATGGTCACCAGAAAACAAGATGGCCTACTAAAAGTTAATCAGCTCTAGAACCTGACATCCTTTATCATGTGTGTGAATCTGGATACAGTCCTGAAATAGCGATGACAAGACTTTTGATTTTTTTATATAAGACAAGACTTTTGATGTTGATCTTTAAATCCCGATTTTGAGTGTACGGCCCGATCTTTCACATACCTTAAATAATGGCCTTGGCTCTTTTAATAAATCATCTTCTTTGTCTAATGTGCCCCATTTGTATGCTAATACAGAGCTACGTCTTTTCCAATGCTCAAGGTATAACGTGGCCCATAATGCATTGAACAATGCAAATCCAACAAATATCATGTCATCTGTCGTCTGAAAATATTTGAATAAATATTGGTGTCATTCAATGCACTATATCTTTATATTTCATAATATTAAAGAGAACTTTTCCTCTTGTAGTGTGATTATATTTATCAAGACCTCATCTAAAAGAGCATATTACACCCTTGGTATACGCAGCTAATGAAAATTGACCGGTACGGGTCAAAAGCTGGACCGGTACGGGTTAACGGTTTTATTTGAATTTAAAACAGCCATAACTTGCTCAATATTGACCTCCTCGTGTCTAATTTGAAATATATGATGCCTCCCAATTAGAGGTGTAACTCGCCGGAAAAATCCAACTCGAGTTCAACTTGCCAAATATTTCCAAAACTTAGAACTCGAGTTAATTCATTTCGTGCAGTACATATTGTAAACCCGGGTAAACAAAGTTACTGTAACTTCTAGCGGCAAGTTTCTCTGGTTAAGTCACATCTAAAAGCTGTACTTCACACGTTGGGGCCATAAGAAAGTGTGGTATGCATTGCAGTTATCTCATATTTCAATCAAAAATGATCTGGTATAGACGTCGCCGCATACGGTAAGGACTAGTTAGAAATCGCTAAAATGAACCAAGAATCTAACCAAACAGTATTTTAGAAAACCCAGAAGGGCCCCTCAAATTAATGAATGATTTTCCCGGATTATCTTCATTATTTCTGCTAAAGACTGCAGGATATCGATCTAAAGTTATGACTTGTGGTCTTATGATTTAATGATAGATCATCTTTTTATGTAAAAGTCTTGTAAACGACGTGAGAATAAGGGGACCATTTTTTATTCAATTTCAGTGACAACTCTATTATCGCCCGCTTGAGTTCCTTCGATAATCAATTTTTTCTGATTAATTTGGTGTAACTTGTCATTCCTCGATATTTGTTGAACTTTGTGAAACTTTGAGAGTGTTTTTAGGTGACGGGCGCTAAAAACGGCGATCATTGGTATATTTATTCTCCTAATGAAGTAATGTTGCACGATCTCTGGGACCCAAATTCATTTTACATGCTTGCAAGAGTTAACTCGAGTTAACTCGCGAGTTATAGCTAGCTCGCGAGTTGAAACAGATTGCGAGTTTCTAGAGGATGACTCGAGGCAACGTATAGGCAGCTCTGACGAGCTGTACTCGAGTTACTGACTCGGGAGTTACACCTCTACTCCCAATGCTTTTAAGTACCCCAATTTTTTACAGATTTTTAAACGGACCAAAACTCTCTAAATGCGCATTTATGCTCTTTTCTCTCGAGAACGACTCTCATTTTCACAATAACTTTTATTTAGTACTTCTAACATATAAGATCTATTTTTCCCCATCAAGGTATGATGTAAATCACATGCTATTTACATCTTGTGAGTTTCAATGACGCATGTTTGATTTTATAAAAAATGCCAAACTTTGTGACAAAGAATTTCCTCCTGCTCGCAGCGAGAAGACGGACCGGTTCGGGGCAATATAACATACATGCCTGGTTACTTTGTTCCTTGCTAATTCCACTCTTTTCCACTCTATTTTGTATTTCAGAATAGAATCATATGACACTGAGCCTTACCTGATCGAGGCCACTGAAGACCCATATGACAACCCCAAGGAATGCTGGGATTGTTAAGGCTACTGTGTAGTGTCCCAAATAAGCAAAATATAGTGCTAGTTTTACGCCAAAGTAATCACATATTGCATCTGAAATACAGAAAAACGATCACCAAATAAGGAATTAAATTTAATTTGAGTTTTCCTTTAGTCATCCATAAATTTGATCATTTATTTTTCTGAAAAATGTTCTCTAGAAATTTGTTATTATCAAATATATTAAAGGTTTCCAACTGAACTATATAGAATTGAATTTAGAAAAGATCTCTCTCATTTTGAAAGAATTTCCTCCCTTTTTCTGTACAGTGAAACCTGTTAAGTAATAATTTCACTTTCTACATCATTTTTTTAAACCTATCTACAGTATGTTTTACAATACTCCTGGGCATATTCTGACTAATTTTGGACTGAATTGTGAAATGAGAATTTTGCACCCACTTGAGAAAAATCCTGGGGAGAGCACTGTTATACATGTAGTTTTATTGGATTCCACAGAAAATTGACAAAGTTATTCACAACTATTTTCTCACCTAAAGGTTGCTTGCTGAAGAATGCTTTTACCCAGCTGCATTGAAGACTTTTCAATGTTTCATTGTTGTGTAGAGGTAATACCTGAGAGACTATATTCTTGGACAGAAGAACGGGAGCTGAAAATAAACATAATATTTCAATCATGATTTTAAACCTAAAATGGAAATTTAGGCAAAAATGACCCCTCCCACTCTTGCTATAAGCTAGGAAATGGCCACGCTGTTGCCATTTTTTGGGAAAAAGGCCCCCTATTGATAAAAACTGGAAAAGCAGATTCTTGCTTTGGGGTTGGTCAGTTTGGGCCTTTGTAAATAACTAAAAAATGTCTCATCATCATAAGTTTGGGTAAACTGCATTCTAAAAATCAAAACCAGATATTTAACTTAGGCTAGCCTTAAATGTATGGCCTCATGTGATGATTCTTAATTCCAGTGTCAGTCGGCCACTATGATCAACAAAATCAGCTGTTGTGCTTCGGATATACACCCCCTAAAAAAACTTGGCAACTAGAAGACCCAATTGGATTAGACTGTTTATGCTTAATCTATTCATGGGCTTTCAACTAGCCATTTCAGGAAATTACGATTTTGATAAAATTCATTAAAAATCAATGAAAAACTTTGAAGCATCATCCAAAAGTAGACAGGTTGCCGTCTTTTTGGAGGGTAGTGTACTTGATCAAAGATATTGCACACAGTCAGGAATAGGAATTTATATACCAAGCAGCTAAAGCTTTAAAATCATCATATAAATTCCAAGTTTGATGATATGTCTAATTCAATTAATGTACAGAATTTATAAGGTCAAAGTATGCTCAATCAATCATCTTTAGATCCATGCTTATGAAAACTAAAAAATACAGTCTCGTTTAGGAAGGTGTCCGCGGTCCAGTTATCAACAGATCTGGAGTAATGTTTCTTTAAGCGAGGGTGGGGGGGGGGGGGGGTGTAGATGATGGTTTCGTTAGCTTAGAGTGTTGATTCTATTTATTTAATAATATATAAGTGAAAGACAATTTGACCTCATTTATGAGTAAACATGATTTTCAGGAAAATTGGTTATTTTTTCGAATCAAAAACACTAATTTTTAAGACATAGGAAAACTCAGACAATGTTGTTAAATTATATGCGTGTAGTATTTATAGTGACCATAAATGATTTAAATTATTGCTTATTATTAATTCAACATTGCTATCGATCATCACCTGAATACACTTACTTGTACTTTTACTTAATTGGGCGCTACTTTTTTGGCGGATTTGCTTTTTGAACATTTGGCGGCTACTTAATTTGGCAGACTTGCAATATTACAATGAATAAATGGTACTAATTTACATAGTACTAAGATAACCAGGGGGTCATTAACAGAACTTTCGCAAAGTTACGAATTCGCAAGTCAATTGTTAATTTTACAAAGGAGGAGGGAAGTTAGTGCAACAGATTTTGGACAGTCATATGTTTGATTTTGGCCATTTCCTGGGGATTTAAACAGGTGCATATGTTAGGCAAATGCATTACCTCCAGGAAAATCACTTCTAGAGATGATAAAATAATTTCGACTTAGAGACAGGGTAGATGCAAACAACCCACCCACATGTTTTTTCTGAAATGTTTTCCTGATTTTCAACTCCTTCCATCCCTGCTTTTTTAATTTTTCCTGCATCAGTATGTTGTGTTTTGACACACAGTTAATCCCTTAAAAGGAATAAATGATTCCTTTTAGATAAAGTGGAAAACAATATTTCCCATGTTATTTTCCCATAGGAAAAATCATTGCTTTCAGCTAAGTTTGGTCACCCATAATGGGTATCTTTAAAACCCCTAAAGGAATCACTTACTCCTTTAAAGTGGCTAACTATGTGTCAAAATGCAACATATTGATGCAGGAAAAATTAAAAAAGCAGGGATGGAAGGGGTTGAAAATCAGGAAAACATTTCAGAAAAAACATGTGGGTGGGTTGTTTGCATCTACCCTGTCTCTAAGTCGAAATTATTTTATCATCTCTAGAAGTGATTTTCCTGGAGGTAATGCATTCGCCTAACATATGTACCTGTTTAAATCCTCAGAAAAAAGCCAAAATCAAACATATGACTGTCCAAAATCTGTTGCGCTAACTTCCCTCCTCCTTTAGTAAATGTGCATTAACAGAACTTTCGTAAAGTTACGAACGATTAGCAAAGTTACGAAAAAATGACGTCACATGTGCTTTCGTTCGTAACTTTAATAGCACCTCAGACCCTTTCATAACTTTGCGAATGGCATATTTGTCATCCAATTCTTATGTAAGGTATAAAGGTTGGCAAAAAGAAATTGTTCTTTATATGCATGCTAAGTTTCAAGCTAAAATATTCACCTATTCTTACATGATAAGCAAATATGTGTCTGAGCTGGGAATCTTTGAAATCGCGGAGACAGGTTTAATCACAGCGCGCAATGATATCAAATGACATCATATTTTTATTTGTGCTAAATAATGATATAAGATGACGTCACAATTTGAAATTCGTTTACGAACGATAAAACTTATGAATTATTTACGAAAGTGTTCTGTTAATGGCCGATTCGTAACTTTACGAATTCGTAAGTCATTCGTAACTTTTTAAATATTTACGAATTTCATAAAGATGCGAATTACGAATTCGTAACTTTGCGAAAGTTCTGTTAATGACCCCCAGGGAATTTTATGGCTACTTAACAATTTTGCGTGTCGGGCAAATTAAAACAACCACCAAATTAAGTAGAAGTACAGTATTATGTGAATACTTCTCACAAGTACATCTCAGTGTGAATGCTTCTAAATTTGTCCATCTCAATATTAAACCTCTAAATGTGAATACCTCTCAATCAAAAAAGCTCTCAATGTCACTGGTGATCCACTCGATTGACAGTTCGTTTTGGTAACAAAATGTCGGAACATCGAATGTACGATTTTTCTCTTTTCCTTATTTCACACATCACAGAATTGTCGATTTAATTCTTCACTTAAATTACATAAACGGTTTTTGGAAAGACAGTTAAGATCTGCACTTTTAACCCAAACCGTTTATGTAACTAAGTGAGGAATTAAATCGACGATTCTGTTGTCTTCTGAGCTATTTTTTCGTAAACATGAACATTTTCTTAAACATATGATACTGATATACGTTTGTGAGAAAAAACGTTGTGGGGATTTGGCCTAAAACGCGTGAAATAAGGAAAAAAGAAAAATCGTACCTTCGGCGTTACGACATTTTGTTACCAAAACGAACCGTTTCGGTAACCAGCGTAATCGAGCGGATCACCAGTGAATGTGAGCATCTCTAAATATGAACATTTATATTATCTATGCTGTTCACTCATTTTACTGTTGTTATCTAAGAGGTTATCACTTATCTATCCATTATATGCAATGCAATATCCAGGTATTGATAACTTGCATCTTAATTCTCTCACTGGTCATGGCTATTTCATGGATTTTCTCTCTCAAACTTCACTGAACTGTATGATTTTCTTGGGTTTCTATACAATTTAGAGTGTTGACTACATGCCTGTTTATTTCATTCCTTGCTGATTCCATTCTTTTATACTCTATTTTGCATTTTAAAATGTACTCCCCGTGTAATTTTGAAGAAGGGATTACCCAGTAGTTGTAATTCATTATAAGGTATATGTAAATGCTTGGAAACAATTTCATCTAGAACATCAAATACCCAGCCTTGTGAGATATGATAAATAAATGATGGATTTATATTGGAAGCATAAGCTACATTATGAGCTAATAGTCATGATTCTGCTACCTTACACTCCTGGGGATTTTCTCATTTGGATGATTTCGATATGTTTTAGTGCAACGTTTTAGGATTTGTAATTTTTGTGTCTAAAATTTTTTTGTGTAAAATTTTAAGCATAGTTTCATTGTTTTTTGTGCAACATTTTAGGATTTTCTTTTTTTTCACTGATGGAGGAACAATTTGGTTATAAGTAGGATCTGGGAAGTACCCTTAATAGCATATATGGAAAAAATGGATCTCAATTAAATATAAATGGGACGTATATTCAAAAATTGGTCCAAGGGTTTTCTAAATAATTTCTTGTCCTCCCCCTTGTCTTTTGACAAGAATTTGGCCCTGAATTTTCTGCCATTTCTACATACCTGAAAGAGGCGACTTATAATACATGTACATGGCTATCCATTTGATGATTCAACGCTTTTCAAATCTTCCAATTTTAGAGCATAACAATAATTCATTTTCTCCAGGCATATTTTACTCTCAAAAACCACTAGAGAAAGCAAAAGCATTCTGGTGCAGTTTACATATTTACTCCAAACTAAAAGTAGAAAAGGAGTAGAATGTTAAGTTGATTGAAATCCCAAATGTCAAGATTTCTAGAATTTCTACTTGCATAGATCTGCAAATCTAATTGATTCACAGACGATTCACAGAGTAACTCCAGTCCAGTATGTGTGTTGTAAGTTCAGAATCCTGAATTTGGGGTTTTAGATCTCCAAGATCTCTGGAAAAAACCTAGACCCCCTCTAGTGAATATGATGTAAAGAATGTCTCTAAGAATCAAAATCCCAATCATGTCTATCACTCTATATTATGCATTAACTTAATATTATGCATAAACTTAATGATGAGAGAAAATTATGTAATATTCCCAATCCATCAAGTCATTCTTATTTCATGTCATTTCTCTCTAAACGTTGGATGATATATCTGGTTTTCTTGCATTTTTATAAAATTTGGAGCGTCAAGTACATATTTATTCTCTTTATTCCTTGCTAATTCCTTTCATTTCCCTCAAAATATAGATTGAATTGTCTGATTTTCTTGCATTTCTATTCAACAGAGTGTTAATCTCATTTCTCTCTTAAATTTTAATAAAGACGTGCAGTCTTGGTGTGTTGCTTGTTTACTTTATTCCTTGCTAATTCCACTCTTTTACACTTTATTTCACACACATTATCAAAGCAGTATTTCTCTGCAATAGTATGAAAAAGTAAGCATGATGAGCCTATAAAATGTCAATTCTGTATTGTAAAAATAAACAGATTGCAGTGTTCTCTCCCGGATTTTTTCTCAGGTGCAATATTCTCATTTTCACAATTCAGACCAAAATTGGTCAAAATATGCCAATTTTTATGATTTTTTCTCCTTTTCAAGTGAGTTCAAATAGATATTCAGGTGAGTGCAAGCCTATTTTCAAAATCTCAGGTGGGTGCTGCGCCGACTTGCTTTAATGCTGGGGATATCATCATACCAATGAGTCATAGAGAAACAAAAAGAAGAAGACAATTTGATGTAATCATACAGGGAAATATGCAGAGGAATTAGTACTTGGGAGAATTATTAGCATGTAGCCATTGGGGAAATCTTCTGTTATGTCGTATTAACCTTCTGTTAATTTTTATAATATGAAACGATGAATGAAGCGAGATAATTGCAAACCATCATCAGAGTATTTGATCTGGAAAAAACTCAACCTCACTGTTGTTTTACTGGATAACATAGAGATTTATACGTTTTTCAGAATCTTGTAAAAAGAGTTCATAATTTTAAGGTGTTCTGGTTCTCCAGGAAGAAAAGTGTTCTTTAAATGTTCATCTTTTAAAATGTTCTCACATAAAAGTGTTCATATTTGAGATATTTTTGGACTTTAATTGTTTAATATTTGTATGAGATCATTTTTTTGTCAGTGTTCACATATTATTACCAGGTGTTCATATTTGATAAGAAAAATAAATATAAACTTTGATTAGAAAGTAATCTATATCATAATTACGTATAACCCCCCCTCCCCTTTAACCTTAAGTTACTTCAACCTGAATAACTTCACGTCCTGTACAATAGAAATAGATGTAGCCATATTTAACACAAGTATCAGTGGTATGAATAATATATCATTAATATATCTGCGCATAAATATCCGACCAACATAAGCCTGTTTCATAATTCCAGCTTCTCTCGTCAGTCTGAATAAGTGCCTTATTTTCTGTCACATCTATACAATTTAGAGTGTCAACTACATGCTATTTACTTTAATCCTTGCTAATTCCACTATTCTTCATATTATTTCACATTTTAAAACATGATCATCTTAAAATGTATACAAGTAGTATAGTAGGAACAAGGGGTTCCCATGCACCCATAAGGTGTGAATAAGTTACATACATTTTTGTAATCCCTAGGGTGTCTATTTAATGAATTCATTTGTTAACATTGCCAACTAATGTCCCATAGTACTTTTATGGCGGCATTCAGTTACCATGGTTACGCATCTTTAGACATCTTACCTTGGTATCTTAAATCATTTGTAGCTCTGTCATTATTTGGTCTATAGAAATGATATTGGTACTAAATTAAACCTCGTTAAATTTCCAATAAATTTATCGTATTCAATTATGCAAATTATCTAATTTGCATAAATTATGACGTCATCAATCTATTTTTGGTTCAGAATTTCCAACTATAGCAACGTATCTATTAGAACTGAGGCCGTATGGAAAAATTGGCAAAGGTTTTGTCCTTTATTCTATTAGTAGAAGGTATAAGCAACATAAAAGTGAAAACAGATTCAAAATTGAATCAGTATTACGAAAGTTATGTAACTTTCGAGGCAGCTATCGTGAATGTCATTATTTGACAATAATATACATACGTCTTACCTTGGAGTCTTGAATCAATGTAGCTTCGCCATTATTTGGTCTATAGAGATGATATTGGTATCTGATTAAACCTTATTAAATTTACTATATGGTTACAATATTCAGTTATGCAAATTAGCTAATTTGCATTAATTGTGACGTCATCAATCCATTTTTGGTTCAGAATATCCTAGTATAGCAACATATCTATTAGAACTGAGGCCGTATGACAGAATGTGTGCATAGTTTTGTCCCTTATTTGATGAGTGGAAGATATAAGCAACATTAAAGAGACAACAAATCTTCAAAATTGGATCAGAATTAACAAAATTATCCAGCTTTGGAGGCAGCTTCTGTGAACGTCATTGTTTGACAATTATAAAAAGAATATTAAATTAACAAAAAAAGTAACAACCATAGTTGTTTCCATCTTATTGAGTGAAAATGTGCATGTATTGAACTGAACTAATAAGTATGTGGAAAGGTTACATGCATTTTGACTCGGTTATCTCGACCCTGCATATTAAAGATCCAATCTTATAATTTACCATGCACTTTCAATGATTCATATAAATAGTATACATATAGTCTGCTTTTCATCATATTCTTCATATTCTTGATTCTTAAAGCATCTGAAGTATATAGCATGATTAGAAGTGAAGATGATTCATCATATGGTTTATGTAATATTTCTAATATTTCAGATGCTATGGTAACATCACTTGATAATGAGGTTTTTACATTTCACGTTCTTAATGAGTTAAAAGGAAGTTATTCTCCCTTTGCTTTAGAGATAAATAGTCGCATGAATTTGTTTAGAAAAATTATAACTTAATTAATTTAACCCCCCCCCCCCTGACAGCCCCATATATGAAGATTTTGGTGAAACCTGGCAAAATACATTAATTATTAGGTTCCAGAAGCCCCCAGAAGCTATATGATGGCCCCCAGTGTCCCAAAGGATCTATACAGGGGCCCCAAGTGGCCCCCAGAAGGTATACGATGGCCCCCAGAAGCTATACAAGGGCCCACAGAAACTATACTGTGGTCTCCAGAAGCTATATGGTGACCCCCAGTGGCCCTCAGAAGCTATATGATGGCCCCCAGAAGCTAATTAGTGGACCCCAGGAGCTATACGGTGGCACCCAGAAGCTATACAGGGAACCCCAGTGGCCCCAAGAAGCTATACGATGGCCCCCAGAAGCTATACAGCAGCCCCCAGAAGCTACACGATGGCCCCCAGAATCTATATGATGGCCCCCAATGGCTCCCAGAAGCTATACAGGGCCCCCAGTAGCCCCTAGAAGCTATACGGTGGCCCCCAAAGCTATATGGTGGCCCATTGGGGGACACTGTATAGCTTCTGGAGGCCATTGTATAGCTTATGGGGGCTACCATATAGTTTCTGCGGGCCCTTGCATAGCTTCTGGGGGCCATCGTATAGCTTCTGGGAGCCACTTGGGGCCCCTGTATAGCTTCTGGGGGCTACAGTACAGTTTCTGCAGGCCCTTGTATAGCTTCTGTGGGCCATCGTATAGCTTCTGGGAGCCACTGTGGGCCCCTTTATAGCTTCTGGGGGCCACTATATAGCTTTTGGGGCCACTGGGGGCCACCGTATAGCTTCTAGGGGCTACTGGGGGGCCCTTTATAGCTTCTGGGAGCCATTTGGGGCCACCATATAGATTCTGGGGGCCATTGTTTAGCTTCTGGGAACCACCATATAGCTCCTGAGGGTCACTATTTAGCTTCTGGGGGCCATCATATAGCCTATGAGGGCCACCGTATAGCTTCTAGGGGCTACTGGGGGCCCTTCACATCTTCTGGGCCACTGGGGTTCCCTGTATAGCTTCTGGGTGCCACCGTATAGCTCCTGGGGTCCACTAATTAGCTTCTGGGGGCCATCATATAGCTTCTGAGGGCCACTGGGGGTCACCATATAGCTTCTGGAGACCACAGTATAGTTTCTGTGGGCCCTTGTATAGCTTCTGGGGGCCATCGTATACCTTCTGGGGGCCACTTGGGGCCCCTGTATAGATTCTTGGGGCCACTGGGGGCCATCATATAGCTTCTGGGGGCTTCTGGAACCTAATAATTAATGTATTTTGCCAGGTTCCACCAAAATCTTCAAATATGGGGGCTGTCAGGAGGGGGTTAAATTAAGTTATAATTTTTTTAAACAAATTCATGTGACTATTTATCTCTAAAGCAAAGGGAGAATAACTTTCTTTTAACTCATTAAGAACGTGAAATGTAAAAACCTCATTATCAAGTGATGTTACCATAGCATCTGAAATGTTAGAAATATTACATAAACCATATGATGAATCATCTTCACTTCTAATCATGCTTTATACTTCAGATGCTTTAAGAATCAAGAATATGAAGAACATGATGAATATGATGAAAATCAGACTATATGTATACTATTTATATATTTTTTTATTTATTTTTTATTTATTTATTGGAATCACTTTTAAAACAGTGGCACACACATTGAAAATGTGGTGCATCCACATACAAACATGCATACAATTACAGTCAAAATTAAAATACATAATGTCACTAAAATACATCAATCCTTATTAAAGGGGAATATAAATTGCTTTCAGATATTTCTTTACACATTGATCTAAAATATGACCTTGTTCATTTCCCCAGTCAATGAAAGCTTTATCACCCATGGTAAAGCATATTTTAATTGGAATATTAGCAGAAATAAGGCTAGATGACAGTTGTTCATTACAGGAGTTTATCACGTTCAGAAAGAAGTTAGTTCTTTCATTGTTAAAATGAGGACATACAAACATACGATGCTGGATAGAGTCCTTGACATTCGTATCACATAAATTGCATAACCCATTACCTTGGCCCCATCGCTCCTTGTCAGTATTCAGACCAAAACACCCTGATCTTGCCTTGAATTTCAGTTTCTGACCATAAAAGTCAAAATCAGTCTTAAGGTAGTTTTCTTGAAAACAATTTGTTTTTAAGGAGCTGTACAGAACAAGAGAGGATTTGTCTGCAATGGTGTCTAGAAAACTGCTTTGGCTTCTTTCATTCGATATTTTAAGATATCCCTGATACCAGTCCGTGTCATCAACATGAATGGCTCTGTCTAACCCATGTTTGATCAAAATGTTATTGATATTTGAAAAATAAGGCCATGAACATTTGTCATTATGTGAAATGGAAAACTTCTCATACATTGTGTTAAAAATACGTTGATGTAGAGAACCTGGCTTTAACCTACTTTTCAGTAGTATATGAATCATTGAAAGTGCATGGTAAATTATAAAATTGGATCTTTAATATACAGCGTCGAGATAACCGTTTTGACCCCTGTGAATGATAGTCAGAAAACATGTAACCTTTCCACATACTTATTAGTTCAGTTCAATACATGCACATTTTTACTCAATAAGATTGAAACAACTATGGTTGTTACTTTTTTTGTTAATTTAATATTCTTTTTATAATTGTCAAACAATGACGTTCACAGTAGCCGCCTCCAAAGCTGGATAATTTTGTTAATTCTGATCCAATTTTGAAGATTTGTTGTCTTTTTAATGTTGCTTATATCTTCCACTCATCAAATAAGGGACAAAACTATGCACACATTCTGTCATACGGCCTCAGTTTTAATAGATATGTTGCTATACCAGGATATTCTGAACCAAAAATGGATTGATGACGTCACAATTAATGCAAATTAGCTAATTTGCATAACTGAATATTGTAACCATATAGTAAATTTAATAAGGTTTAATCAGATACCAATATCATCTCTATAGACCAAATAATGGCGAAGCTACATTGATTCAAGACTCCAAGGTAAGACATATGTATATTATTGTCAAATAATGACATTCACGATAGCTGCCTCGAAAGTTACATAACTTTCGTAATACTGATTCAATTTTGAATCTGTTTTCACTTTTATGTTGCTTATACCTTCTACTAATAGAATAAAGGACAAAACCTTTCAGAAATTTTGCCATACGGCCTCAGTTCTAATAGATACGTTGCTATAGTTGGAAATTCTGAACCAAAAAAAGATTGATGACGTCATAATTTATGCAAATTAGATAATTTGCATAATTGAATATCATAAATTTATTGGAAATTTAACGAGGTTTAATTTGGTACCAATATCATTTCTATAGACCAAATAATGACAGAGCTACAAATGATTTAAGATACCAAGGTAAGATGTCTAAAGATGCGTAACCATGGTAACTGAATGCCGCCATAAAAGTACTATGGGACATTAGTTGGCAATGTTAACAAATGAATTCATTAAATAGACACCCTAGGGATTACAAAAATGTATATAACTTATTCACACCTTATGGGTGCATGGGAACCCCTTGTTCCTACTATACTAAAGGGTCAACTCGATTAAGAAGCCATAATGATATTTTTACAACACCACAAGCCTCCCGGATTATTGGATGGAGCATATATATTCAATGCTTGGTTATATTATTTTAGAAAACATTTAGCCTTAGACATTAAGAGAAGACTTCAAGTAATCTATAAAATCCATAAAACTAACAATAGATAATAAAACAACTGATTCCCTTCAAAGAAATCTCAAGCCATTTCAAGCTATATATTACATCTAACAAATGATATGACATTTCAAAAATGATATGACATGCATTTCACAAATGATGTATCATGCAATTCACAAATGATATGACATGCATTTCAAAAGTAATATGACATGAATGATATGACATGCATTTGAAAAATGATATGACATGAATTTCAAAAATGATATGACATGCACTTCACAAATGATATGACATGCATTTCAAAAATGATATGACATGCATTTCAATCTTAATTTTGTTCCATAATTGCAATGAAGGCTATAACAATAAGTCACTACTCGTTGGTGCTGATAAAATAAAAATAATCTGAAAATGATCACAGAGTAATACTGGCAAGTAACTCATATTATCCATCACATATTCACTTACGACAAATCATAAAATATTCATCACCCATATTGTAAAATTGTTTTGAAGGGCAAATGATGGAAATACAATGTTTTTCCAATTTGTGTAATTTGAGATACTGTTGGATATTATACAGCTTCAACGTAGCATTTTCTATTAAGATACAAAGCTCTACCAAGGAATAACATCTCATACCTTGATTATTTCTCTGATCTCCTCCCTATCGTTAATCAATAATTCTCCACCTTTCTTCATTTTAACATTCTGAGCTATAAATGCTTCTACATACCTATCGCTTGCCCCTCCAGGAAGCGTATCTTGCCCAACTGCTCACCCTCCACCGCTCGGAGATTATTTAACATATGCTGGACAATATTCTGCCTCTCTTGACTAGTAAGGAATGTGGACGATTCTTCGATACCCTCAAAACATTCTTGGTCGTCGAATATGAATTCTTTGTTTCCGCCGCCATATTGAAGTTTCAGGGGTTTCTGGATTTCTAAGTCTTCCGCTGCTTTCAATAAACTGAAAATGGGGATTGTGGGGGAATTTGATTGTCAAGAAGCTTTATATTTTCAATTACGTAAAAAGTATGTTTAATACGATAAGAGATCCTAATTTGATGAATCCAAACACTAATTTTCCATTGTTGCTATGGAGATGTATTAAAAATATCTGTCTTCATCTGATGAGTTACCATGAAATTTATAACCAACACTTAATGTTGCTATGGCAACATATAAAACATCTTACTTTTCATAGGTTGCAGTGAGGTAATATCCAAACACTCCTGTATTGCTATGGTGACGAACATGGACTGAAAGCTCTGGGGTTCTGGTACGTAACCTTGACAACAGCCACAACAATGTCTGATCGCTGGTGTTGGATGGGAATGTAACAAGAACATCACAGTCTCGTGTTGGGATCGTGTTCATCCATACTTTTGACGAGACCACAAAACGACTGGTGTTGGTGAACCTTTTATTAAATAGTCGACTTGCTGAAAAAAGATCACCCCAGCACTTAAGCAAGTGTACCCAGCACTGAAGATGTATGTTGAATTGCATCTATTCTATAGTCATTGAAAATCAGCATATTTTGTGTGATTTCAACAATTTTCATGACATTTGGTGAATAAAATTCATTTGAATTGGGTGTCTTATGAACCTCTGTAACAAAAATAATCAAGAAACTTTGTTTTAACTAAGTACAATTCCAGGTTTGGAGATAATTGCGACCATCAAAGAGAAGAAGTGATGCTATCTTTTAATTCTTTAAGAGGATACCTACTCATGGGCACTGGAACAGATAGTAGAAATTATGACTTTGAGATATGGCAATGGTCAAACTTTCAACTTTCTGGTATGAGAATGGTCTTGAAAAAATATGTGACCTCACACTTGTGGTATGGCATTGGTCTAGTAGTAACACATATCTCTAATTTGAGGTTGTTTGAATCGTTTTTCTCAAAGATCTACCTTCTTCTCGGGCTTCTTCTGTTTGAATATCAGTTTTTCCCCTTGTGGTATGGCATTGGTCCTATATTTGGACATTTGGAATGACATTGATCTTATGTTTGGACATTTGGTATGGCATTGGTCCTATATTTGGACATTTGGTATGGCATTGGTCCTATAATTGGACATTTGGAATGACATTGATCTTATGTTTGGACATTTGGTATGGCATTGGTCCTATATTTGGACATTTGGAATGACATTGATCTTATGTTTGGACATTTGGTATGGCATTGGTCCTATATTTGGACATTTGGAATGACATTGATCTTATGTTTGGACATTTGGTATGGCATTGGTCCTATATTTGGACATTTGGAATGACATTGGTCTTATGTTTGGACATTTGGTATGGCATTGGACCTATATTTGGACATTTGGAATGACATTGATCTTATGTTTGGACATTTGGTATGGCATTGGACCTATATTTGGACATTTGGAATGACATTGGTCTTATGTTTGGACATTTGGTATGGCATTGGACCTATATTTGGACATTTGGAATGACATTGATCTTATGTTTGGACATTTGGTATGGCATTGGACCTATATTTGGACATTTGGAATGACATTGATCTTATGTTTGGACATTTGGTATGGCATTGGTCCTATATTTTGACATTTGGTATGGCTTTGGGTGTTATTTCGGTTGGTATGGGAACACATTGAAATTTGACAGATTGGTATGGGAACATATCAATATCTGAGGGTTCAGCTTAGGACCCCCGCCAAATTTTGAATACAGTGAACCTCCCAGGGGACGTACAAGGCATTATTTCTTAATTTTGGGCCTATCTTTATGCAAAATGTTTGTCCCTTCCCTTTTGATTTTCAGGTTCGCCCTTCAACTTTTGAAGTCTCATGGGTCTTCTCGTAACTTTAATACAGGCTTTTCCCGCCAAGATAAATGGATCCTCAATTTCAAATGGTTTACTGTAGAACTTGTTGTACAGGGCGTCAAATAAGTCTGTTCTCCCCCCTTAACTTTTTTAATTCAGAGATAACATAGGATTGGTATATATCATCTTAAAGGGAATTTAATTTGCTGATCCCACACCAAATTTCAGAGTGATTGGTTAAATTCCCAATTTTTTTAATAGTTTGTATGTCTCCCCCAGCAGCCCAGAGGGCCTCAATTCTACGAGGATATGATCCTGTATAAATCATTCAGAACGTTTAATTTTAGGTGTTATCAACTATTTTGTGATGAAAGATGGCCCTGCCTCAAAGGCTCGCCTGAATGTAATACATTTTACTCTGTAATGATATTGAGAAACATCGAAATCACCCAATGTTGGCATTGTCAATGCAGTATCAACTTTTCACTTTTCATTCACTATACCTGATTCTTTGAGGGTGATCAGCATTTTCCATGAGCTTCAAAATGATATATGGGAAAGTATGATAAATTTAAATATAAATAAAAAAGTTAAGGGGGGAGAACAGACTTATTTGACACCCTGTATGTTTCTAAATTTGGTATGACATTGGGCCAACATTTTGTATGGCTTAAGGCATTACTTAAAGAATTGCAAATTAGATCATACAATTTTTCAGGTATGGGAGATAGGGAGTAAGTTTACTTCCTGCGAAAGCTATGTGGATTTTGATATAATAGCTTTCCCACGGCGCACTTGGGCAGCTGAATAATAGTGACCCTTGAAACATGAATTAAGTCGATCAGTGGCTTACTTTTGGTCTCTAACTGTGTCTTCCATCAGTATCATCAATCCGTGCAAATATTGGAGCGCTGAAATACTTCTTTTTCGATCAAGACTTGTAAATTGTTCCTCGAATGAATGTTTTTTCGAACCCATTTCCAATATGGCGGTTTGCATGGAGTGAGATACGCAACGAACGAAATGAATTTTGAGAATGAGTTCGGACCCGGGGGGTTCACTATATATAAACCTTGACGGGGATCCTCGGCGCATGTGGGGTACCTTTTTCAACGTTTGGTATGGCAATGGACCCATATTTTAGGATTTGGTATGGGAATGCCCGGAAATTTCTGACTTCTGAGGTATGGCAATGGTCGGACTTTTGCTCTTCAGGTATGAGAATGGTCATTGTAGATACGTTACCTAACATTCGTGGTATGGCATTGGTCCAGTAGTTGCAAATTTGAAGTTGTTTTGGATCGTTTCCCGATGTATCTTGTTTTCCAGGGCCTTCTTCACTTTTGAATTTTATATGGTATGGCATTGGTCCTACATTTTGACATTTGGTATGGCATTGGTCCCATAATTGGGCATTTGGTATGGCATTGGTCCTATATTTGGACATTTGGTATGGCATTGGTCCTATATTTGGACATTTGGTATGGCCTTTGGGCGTTATTTTGGTTGGTATTGGAACATATTGAAATTTGACAGATTGGTATGGGAACATATTGATATTTGAGGCTTCAGCCTAGGACCCCCATCGAGTTTTATATACAGTGAACCCCCTGGGGGTTCGGATAACCTCCGGAGATTTACGAGAATGTCCGAGCAGAAAACGCCATATTGGAATTTGGCAGAAAAAACATTCACTCGACTTACAATTACAAGTCTTGATCGAAAAGGAAGTACTTCAGCGCTCCAATACTTGCACGGAAGGATGATAATGATGTATGACATAGTTAGAGAACAAAAGTAAGCCGCTGATCGACGCTGATCGACTTAATTCGTGTTTCAAAGGTCACTATCATTCAGTTGTCCATTTCCCCGTTCGAGAGCCATAAGTTTCAAAATCTAACATGGCTCTCGAAGTGAGTAGGAGTAAGTCATCCCTCACTCTAAATAATATATATTAGCCTATTTACATAGAGAATATTAGAAGGGGGGGACTTACTCCCTATGGTATGGGAACATACTAGCGACATTTGACAGATTGGTAAGGGAACATACAATAATAATAGAGGTCATTGCTTTAGTGAACCTCAGGTACAGACTACTCTTCCCTCGCACTCTCTGTGAACCAGGGGGAAAAGATTGGGCGATTGGGGGCTGGATTTTCATATCAGTTCAACTCTAATATCAACATACCTGGACTACATGTAGATAACTGACTGTTTTGACTTAAATAATAAAATATAGGCCTAAAATACAGTAGAGAGTCGGTCAGTAACTGAATAGCAGATCTCTAGAGGATTGGGCAGAAAAATGAAAAAAAATTAGAAAAATAGAAAAATGTGTTCTGGGTTATTTACTCACATCCTCTGAATCGAAGTCCAGTTGTCTTGGTGTCATTTTGTTCCTTGTTCCCACTGCTTTCGCCAGACATCATTACACTCTTATTTGCATCAGGGTATAACTAACAATTCTTACATTTTATAACGAATCCGAAATATTTTCTGCAAATCTGTTATGATCACGTGACCAGAGTGATTAAAAGATGGCAGCACTTTACAAAGAAAAATAAAATTATAGGCCAAGCAAAATGACAGGCCGTTAAAACGTCTATATAATTTTCATTTTACTCACGAAACTCTACTAAAAATTGAGATTTGAAAGAGTTCTATTGTAAAAATCATAATATGAACTCTTCGAATTTGTGATGTTGTAGGGCCTGATAAGGATCGAATGGAATTAACGTAGCTAAATGCTCAAGGAACCATGTCACAACTCGGGGGCTGATCTACTTTTTTCGGGGGACAAAACTTCAAGTTAAAATCGTCACGTGTATAAGTAAGATCATAAAATTGTCACCCACTAGGAATTTCAGGAAAAATTACCGGCGACACATCAAAGGGTTTCATTCAAAAAGGAGACCCATGATATGCCCGGACCCAACCCTATACATATCAACAATCAACAGGCAACTTAATATCTTAATAACTCATGACAAGGAAGTTTGTAAGTTTATATTCATAATTAACCTCTTATGGGTTTTATTTTCCCAAAATATCATGTGGCAATCGTGACTGAATAATTAGCAGGAAATAACTCTAATTGACATAAGCTTGCAACCAACTAGAACTTGAAATAATCTCATAACAATGTTACTTATCACAGTTCAGTGCAGTTTTATTAGAGGCAATTCATTTTGTAAACAGAATGTATTTAATATTACCTGAAACTAACATAAAACATATGATGGTCTCAGATATTACTATCCATGTATTGTGGTTGTAAATCGCAAAAAAAACATCAGGAAATTATGAATAAGTCAGCCAGCCAGCCCTTGAGGGTAAGCCAGATCATTGTAGCGTCAATGGCTCAAAATATCTATTGAGCTACTACTGATATAAAAAGAAATAGAAAGAACAATTTCAAAACTGAGTCCGCAAAAGAATGATGTATAATCTAGGCACAGAAAAAACGCGGCCGATAGCGGGTATCGAACCCGCACCACATGCGCAGCAATCGATGACGCTGACCACTACAATTGTCGACAATTGTCGGTACCCCAGCAAATACCAACTGTACAGTCTCCAGTACCGAATTGTTGGTCCTGGAGCCACTCCGAATTTATATAAATGTTATAAAATGTGTACGACACTTTAATGAATTATTTTTAGGGTTACAATGCATATTTGACTTTTCCCTCTAAACGTTTAAAATTCATCTTTATACTTTTCTTAGTTTGCTTCAATAAAATTAAAATTGGATCCAAGACAGTTATCAAATTCTCAGACATTTGATTAATATAGATATTTGTACTTCCTTTGACCAGTGGCTGGTGTGACTGAGATTCGAATCTAATCTGTTTCATTTTTATGTAAATTGAGAGGAATAAAGTTTTATTTTAAGCGTTTTAACAATCTTAACGTTTGGCGTGCAGCTCAACTTAATACTCAATCAAAGGACAGAATACAGAAATAAGAACATGCCTTTTATTTGTTATTCAAGCTCGAGCAATATCCCCGTTATAAAACCAAAATAACTGCGGTTAGGTACCATCTTGATTACAGTAAAGACAGGCCATCTCATTCTGGTATGCCAGAGCCACTCTTATCTGCCGATTGTTTAAGGATAAAGACAAAGGGGTCGCGGCTATTGCGATGAGGCCATCTTATTTCTAGGAATTATTTCTGCCTCTCATTCCTTAAAACGGCTTCGTTAAACAGTGCCAAAATATATAAGTCGGAGCCAAAAACAAGACTATTTTTATATTTAAATCCCCTCACCTTGTCAATGTCTATGCCTGCATCTGGTTTTCCCACCTTTGGGAGGGAGCCAATATACACATAGATTACTTACTGGCCATGGACAGGGGGGGGGGGGGGCACAGAAACGAACATTCTGGGGTCATAAGGGATACTTGGGGAAGGGGCAGGGGTGGTGGTGAATAGTGAAGTCCGGGAGTGAAGTTAAGGGGTACTGAAATCTTTCTTTTGATATTTAGTGCTTGAATGGAGACTTGTTTCCACTCCCCGCATTCTAGTAGAATTTAAATATTTGATCCAAAGGAGTTATTTTAAATCAAACTTGCATTCCGATTAATTAACACTCCCATGATTGTACCGCTTCACTATTGTCTAAGATAATTATAATGAATTCACGGGACACTATAGTCTTCCTTTTAAACTTTAGTAGTTGGATGGAGACTTGTTCCCCCACCCCGTACACTAGTAAATTTGTAAATTTTAAATATTTGATTTAGGGAGGTATTTGCAATCCAACTCTGATGATGCAAGACTAGTCAGCCAAGACTAAATTATGAACTTATTATCATTTAGACTATTGAGTTCATTAAATTATAATTCCATAGATATCATATTTAATCCTGTCAACACAATAATGGTATTAATTGGCATGATATGTAATCAGAGACGGTTTAAAAAGTTGTTTAGATTAATGATAGTATTAGGAAAAATCCTAATTCAAAGTTTTTGTTCTCTCGCAATCCAGAGCAAACCACTCGCCGGGCAAGCATTCTTTAAAAACGTGAAGTTTTCACCATGTTGAGCAGTTTTGAAAATTGTCCAATTTGAACCATCGCCTTGTATATTTCTGTAACTGCCCCCCCCCTTGACACTCGAGTGTAAGAATCCTTTCCACACTGTCAATGGTTTTACAAAATAGTTCATGTCAGGAAGGGGGAGGGGTGAGTGTGGAGAACAATCACTGACTGCGATTTGTATGATTGAACATTATACACTTATCATAAATTCGTAAAAAATAGTTTTAAAATAAACATGAGTTACTTGTAATTATCAGACCGATCTTTTATGGACAATATTATATATCAGACCCTTTTATGGACAATATTATATATGCGAAGAATTATTAAACGCTTGCTGCATGCAAACATACAACACTTTTTAATTGGAATACTTTACTTAGTTAATTAACACAGTAGTCATATGACACACGGATAAGACGTAACTGGTCCGAGCAAGGGAAAGATCAATACCCGGTGATTTCAGCGGGAAGTGGCGTTTCGTTCATTGGATGAGCTGCGTGCGCACGCATAAATGTGATTATCCAATATAATTAGGGGAGGGCTATTTGAAGTAGTTTTTGGTCTCAGGCGCGACCCAGGGCTGTTGTCTTAAGGACATTTCGTTGAAAATGAGCCATTCGGCTGATAATTGGTAAGAGTTTGCGATCTTATAATGTATAACTGTTACTCAGACACATATTTTGACACGATTCTGTTGGAAATAAGCTTTGAACCGAGAGATATTCACGATTGATATGCACATTTTTGATTGTGCCATTGCTTTTCTATTGCACAACCCATGTATTGATAGAAGAAACATTAATAATACAGATTGGTTTACCTTCAATACATGGCAGACACTACATATCGGTATATTAATACCAGTTTGTGCCTTAAATAGTTTTATATTTCCATCCACGGCCTGGAGCCTGGGTGTGTTTGTCTCTTATGTGTATGCTTGTGCATGGACTTCTAATCACTAGCAGAATTTAACATGATGCAAACTCGACATTATAACTCATGCTGTAACATTTTGACTTCGCTGGAAAACAATAGGAATTATTTTTCTTGCCAATCAATCATGAATCACAATCAAAATTTCAGAATGATCAATCAGGCAATGATCCAAATCAAGTTATAACATTATATGATATTCAGCAAGAAGTCCGGTAGAAATACAGAATATTTAAACATCAAAGCTGAAAGTTAAAAGCTAATCTGTCAATTTTCTGTCTGCAAAAGAGCGTCCCAAGAGCGTTTACATTTGACACAATAACAGACTGAGGCCTTGAAATCTAGGATTCCCCAGGAAAATATGACGTCATACTAATTAGCATAAGGATTTCCCTATTGGGGTGGGTCGAGCCTTGTTCGAAAACACAATCCATAAATACATGCTAATTTCTAAGGAGATAGGAAGTGTATAACGTGTTTATCGATTTTGTTTAAAGATTTAATCAATTATCAAATTGTTTAAGTGGATAAAGTGGTCACACTTGCTTCAATTCATAGCGAAATCGACGGATAGAAACTGACCGAATTCCCGATATCCTACCCCGTATTACTGTAGGCTATAAGCACAGTGACCTACAGAGGGCGCTATCACAAACAAGTACTGGACGAACCGATAAATTCCCGGGTATTGTAACGCCCTTGGTCCGAGGATAAGCTCTATCTATCTCTCAATAGAGTGAACTTTTTATTCCTGAGAATTAGTAGTTAGTCGTGGTTATTACTTATGGATAACACATAAAGTATTCTTTCTTAGTAGTGCTTACAAAATAGTGTTTCCCGTTGTGTTGGTGATCTATAACAAATGCCGAACTGCCGTAGTCAGCTATTGGCGGTTGTTAGCCCTATCGGCAAAAGTATTGTTATGTAACATTATGTAATGTATAATAAAATTACGTCATCATATTATATAGCCAACAACAAACCTACTTAGTTGTGTTTCTCTTAACTTTTGCCTATCAAAGAGTGCAAGTACCCAGAACACTACAGCTTCATAAATTAAATTTAATGCAATTAAAAGTTTTGTGAAGTGAGTGTGAGGGGGATGACGTGTTATTGTCGTCGGACACCAGTCATTAATTCTGACCAATCGTGTGACTTCCAGGTTTTAAACGTCAGTTATCTGATACCACCTGGTATACCATCTTCATTCGTTACATTTATTTGTGAATACAAACAGCATCGAAGATATTCTTCTTGCAGGACATTACATTATATTTGTATTCTCTATACGATATTTATTAAACTTTTTATTACACATTTAAATTTCAAGCCACCCATTCCCCTCCACCGCCCTTGGTTGTTAGCCCTATCGGCAAAAGTATTGTTATGTAACATTATGTAATTTATAATAAAATTACGTCATCATATTATATAGCCAACAACAAACCTACTTAGTTGTGTTTCTCTTAACTTTTGCCTATCAAAGAGTGCAAGTACCCAGAACACTACAGCTTCATAAATGATCTTTTTGTGGTCAACAGAGATTTCAGCTAATAAGATATCAAGATTATTAATGTAGAGATTATGATTATAAGGCTTAACAGAAATATCTTCATGAGAATATATGACAAGTCCTCGACCTAGTGGAGAGAAAAGTGGATTCCGGTAGTGTTCTAACTTTAAATCGGGAAGATCAAGGCTATTTTCAATATTTCCAGTTTCACACAACCCTACAAAGCTTGGATTCAAGTCAGTCACTCTTTGCTTCAGGTCTTCAAATCTGGAGCCTGAATCCGCAAGTAAGCTATTAATGTTTGAAAAGAGGAAGGAAATCTTATCACATGTTTTGGGACCTGGGTTAGGATCCGGGATGTACGTCACCCGCTAGAATAAGTAGACAAACAAGTGATGGATTCAGTAGGTATATTGCTGAGCCTGGTACCAATAAGAATAGGCTAAATAATGCAGTAGCTTGAATCATGGCAAGTGGATTGAAATGTTTAACATTTTTAATAATGAAGAGAATAATACTTACTGGTAGAGCACAAAAGAAGAGCACAAAATGTGACATGAATAGCAGTGTTATTACCACTACGTAGCAGTATGCAAAATGTTTCAGAGTTACTATCAGAATTGTAGATAGTATACCCATTACCATTAGCATGAGTATGAAAATAATCATTGACTTCATATTAGTTGGGGTGTAGTCTGTCTTAAGTTTGGATGAAGGGGCATAAGTAGAACTGTTGTAGGATCCTATACGGGCCCTCCATAATTGCAATGTTATACCTGCACCTTTAACCTATACCATCCCTCACTGGAGAGTTGACTAGACACAAGAATAAAAGATGTATGAAAAATGAACCCCAAATGCCTATTCCAATTTTCATGTCAAAGATATTGAGAGTTCTTATCATTGTATGCTAAGTAAGTAAGACACTGGAATGAAGCTGCTTCCATACTTTAACAGTAAAAATAAAATGCATTAAGTAAATTCTATATACACACAGTACTGTAAATATTATGTCTCAAATTAGTACTCCCTGGTAAAAACAAAACAAAATGGGAGATCAAAGTATAATCATATATTGCAAGATAAAGCATAGTCCACACTGATTGTATTTGCTAAAATACAGTTAGATGGGACATACTCCACACTGGTGTGGAATAAGATGAGAGATCTGATGTAGCAACGTATTGTAATTGGTATAGAGATACAGTAAGATGGAACATGCTCCACAATGGTGATGCACGAGATAAGAGATCAAATTGAAAGATCAAGTGGCAAGGACTGTATTTGATATAATAAAACAGTAAGATGGAACATGCTCCACACTGGTGAAAAACAACTGGATAAGAGATCAATTAGCAAGGTGCGGTACTGAGTATTATATACCAAGATACCACTTGCACATAATGCATAGTAGGGAAAAACAAGATGAGAAATAAGGTAGAAATGTACTATATTTGGTAAAATATAGCAAGATCAATACGAATAATTAATCACTTATTCTTTAATGAAATTGATGTTGTATCTTTCTCAGTAACAACTCTAGTCCCAGTGATTTCACACTGGAAAGTGGAAAGAAAAACAATAGCTGATAGTATGAGTAAGTTAATAAGAAAATGTTTCAGCCAGATTAGGCTATTCACTTGAGTGAGTAATTTACTCAAAGTCATATAAGGCAATTGTGATCTTGTAATGACATGAGTAGAAACAGTGATATTTGATTTTCAAGGCTGACTGTTGTTATAATCCCAAAGTTACTACATCTAAATTAGTACTGTATTCATGAAAAATAATACCGTTACTCCTCATGTCAAGACTAGAAAAACCGACCTTGCTTATAGAAAATGTGCAATAGCTGTATAGCTACAGCTCTACATATGTCAATAGTTCATGGGGACCTGTCATTATTAATTTTGAGGATCCAGTATGTCCTGGGCTTGAGCCTCAGTTACAAGAATTTTGCTAATCCTTCTTTTTTCATTCTATTTTGTGAAAAGAGTAGGACCTGAATCTTTGATGTGAACACCTCTAATCTGAACATTTCTCAATTTTGTGAACACTTCACTTTCATTCTGTCTTCTCTATTTGACTCTCATGCATTGAAAACGTGAACACCTGCTAATCAGAGAAAATTCGAGAAAATTTGGCTGGCCCCAGTGGTGTTCAAATAAGACAGGTTTAACTGCACATTAATATATGCATTGCAGGATTACCAAAGTAGAACTGCTGTAAGGGAATGGAATGGTCTTGAGCCAATCATGCATTTAATGAAGTCAGATTATGCAATAATACAGGAGTTTGCCTTTATATTGTAGAATTACCAAAGTAGAACTGCTGTAAGGGAATGGAATGGTCTAGAGCCAATCATGCATTTAATGAAGTCAGAGTATGCAATAATACAGGAGTTTGCCTTTATATTGTAGGATTACCAAAGTAGAACTGCTGTAAGGGAATGGAATGGTCTTGAGCCAATCATGCATTTAATGAAGTCAGAGTATGCAATAATACAGGAGTTTGCCTTTATATTTGTATCAGATGCTGGCACAGTTTTGCCGGAAGTTTGCAAGAAGTAACTTTTGGCAATGCAGTATGTTAGAGTAACCTAGTAGGTGTAAGAAAATATAAGGTGATGGCCTTTAAAGTGGTAAAAACAATTTTCACGGCCGAATTGGACTTCAATTCCTGCGATTTCAGGGGGTACTATAAGACTATTTCATAACATAAAGGATATAGTTGCTATTGTTCTGCTTTCTACAGCACACATTACTAGTCCAAAGATGAATAATATCCTAAAGTTATAGGCCGATATCTGTATTAGTCTCAGAAATATTGCAATTAATATGAAAAAAATACGCAATTTTAGTCATTTCTAAGTCTCACGTATCTTATATTTGTAGCTTCCAGCAAAAGATGGCAGCTTAAATAGCTCAAAATTGTTTTCTAAAAACTAATTCAAGCTTTGTTTGATATTGTAATACAATTATAATAATGATAATGTGCTATTTATGATTTTTAATATGACTTTATAGTACCCTACCCCTGGAAAGTGGGCGTGGTCAATGTTATCATTTTGCAGCATACAATTAAAAACTTGTATTGATAGAAAGCAAATCAATGCATATAAAACATCTTCACTTGTTACTTGACAATGTAATTCCTTTATTATTAGAATATAGGACTCTATATATTTTATATACAATTTCAATTTTGTACAATGTGTCATAATGAAATCTAATAGGCTGTTTCAATTTACAAACTTTTTCTCGGATCACCCTTACCTTTTGACAAAATGATCCACTATATGACCAATAGCCACAAAAAATAGCAGAACTGATCAACGTTTAAACCCCCCCCCCCCTACCCCTATGTTTATTTTGTATGGGGTCCGCCACAATGCAACAAGTCCATTTTCAGTGCTTACTATCACATGGAATATAAGTCACAATGTTTCCACAATATCTGGGCAATGAGATAGTGCCATTAAGAATATGTATGCCCAGATTCAAGATCATGGTGTAAATGCTTGCCGATCTATCGGCTTTCAAAAATGAGGAAAGCTGTCTTGAGTGCCGTTTCAACTAATTTTGAATTAAAACTGCTACTTATGAATTTTTTTCTCAACAACTGTGATTTGGTTAGAGTCCAAACACAGGATATCAAGACATAGTGCTACCAAATTCTGGTATTGAAAATTTCAAAGCTCTAGATCAAGTATTCATATCTGCATGGACCCTTAAAAAGACCCAAAAGACACAAAATGCAGTCAGATATCGCGAAAAAATGTGACAAAATGCACTATTCAGAACAATTTATCTCTTAAATTTACTTTTATTTACCATAATTTCTGATTCTGCCTCTAGTTAGTAATACCAATAATACATATGAGTAGACTTAAGGTCATAGTAAGTGTAGTTATAGATTTATTAGCATCTAAAAATGGGAGAAGCAGTGTAGCAAGTGCAATTTTCACCTATAATTCATAATATTAAACTGCAGCTTTCAGGATTTTCTTCTCTAAAACAAGAATTCCGTGAGACCCCAAAAGACAGGATTCCATATCACTGTACCACCAAATATATATGAGAGTAGTTTCAGGAGGTTATATCAAATAATCATTGAACCATTGGCACCTAAAAATGTGCAAAATACAGTCAGAAATGGTGAAATTGTGATTGTGAAAAAATGTATGACTTTTCTTAACAATTTTTTAACTAAACTGTATTTTATTTAGAACTGAAACTTGAAGTGCTTACTAGGAGTTACATCTAGTTATTATTTATTAAGTGACTTCAGCATCCAGATTGATATAATTATAGGATATCCTATGATTTTGAGGAATATCATTTTTATCTACCAGGTGATATTGATATCTGCACGAGAGAGCGAAGCGAACAAGTGCATATATCAATATCACCGAGTAGATTAAAATGATATTCTGAAAAAAATCATAGGATGTTCTTATTATCCTACACTTACAAGGAGTGTACTGAATGTATAATATCATTGTAAAATTAATTCCATGCCAAATAGAGTCAATTTGGCGGGAAATCAACAAGCGGAGTATATCGTCACAATATCCTCCGCATATTGGGTTTTCCGGAGTATATCGTCGCAATATCCTCCGCCCGGAGTATATCGTTACGATATCCTCCGGATATTCATTTTGCCAATAAATATCAAATTTATTTTTTCATGTTATTATACATTTAGTACACTAAGTGTAGGATAATATAGGAATATCCTATGGTTTTGAAAAAATATCATTTATATCCATGAGTGGATATTGATATCTTCATGAGTGAGCGCAGCGAATGAGTGAAGATATTTGTATCCATGAGTGGATATAATTGATATTTTTGAAAAACCATAGGATTGTCCGTTTATCCCATGGGAAATCATCATCAGCGAAAAAGTTGAAAAATATAATTTGAGAAAAAAATTGAAAAAAAAAATTGAAAAAATTGTGAAAAAATGTTGAAAATTTTATTTGAAATTTTGAATTTTTTAAAAATATTTTTGAAAATAATTAAAAAATGTAAAAAGAATTTTTTTTTGAAAAAATTCGGAACCATCGAATATCACTTTTCAAACCATCGAATATCACTTTTCAAACCATCGAATATCACTCTTTTAGACGTGATATTCGATAGTTCAAAAGTGATATTCGATGGTTTGTGAATTTTTTGCTAAAATATGATATCTTGATCCACATATCAAATATATCTTCGTGTGATATTCGATCTATATCCTTGCAACCATGGGATAATATAGCAATATCCTATGGTTTTGAAAAAATATCATTTATATCCATGAGTGGATATTGATATTTTCATGAGTGAGCGCAGCGAGTGAGTGAAGATATTTGTATCCATGAGTGGATATAATTGATATTTTTGAAAAAAAATTTATTTATCCCATGGGAAATCATCATCAGCGAAAAAATGTGAAAAATATAATTCGAGAAAAAATTTGAAAAAATAGTTGAAAAAAAATTGTGAAAAAATTTTGAATTTTTTTAAAAATATTTTTGAAAATAATTAAAAATTGAAAAATTCGAAACCATGGAATATCACTTTTCAAACCACCGAATATCCCTTTTTAAGACGTGATATTCGATAGTTTAAAAGTGATATTCGATGGTTTGTGAATTTTTTGCTAAAATATTATAACTTGATCCACATATCAAATATACCTTCATGTGATATTCGATCTTTATCCAATGGTTGCAAGGATATAGATCGAATATCACTAGAAGATATATTTGATATGTGGATCAAGATATCATATTTTAGCAAAAAATTCACAAACCATCGAATATCACTTTTAAACTATCGAATATCACGTCTTAAAAAGTGGATGGGTTGGAAAGTGATATTCGATGGGTTGGAAAGTGATATTCGATGGTTTGAAAAGTGAAATTCGATGGTTTCGAATTTTTTCAAAACATTTTCCTATTTCATTTTTTAATTATTTTCAAAAATATTTTTAAAAATTTCAAAAAAAAGTTTCAACATTTTTTCACAATTTTTTTCAATTATTTTTTCAAATTTTTTCTCAAATCATATTTTTCAAATTTTTTCGCTGATGATGATTTCCCATGGGATAAACGGACAATCCTATGGTTTTTCAAAAATATCAATTATATCCACTCATGGATATATATGATATTTTTTCAAAACCATAGGATATTCCTATAATATCCTTGCAACCATGGGATAATTATAGGATATCCTATGATTTTGAGGAATATCATTTTTATCTACGAGGTGGTATTGATATCTGCACGAGAGAGCGAAGCGAACGAGTGCATATATCAATATCACCGAGTAGATTAAAATGATATTCTGAAAAAAATCATAGGATGTTCTTATTATCCTACACTAACAAGGAGTGTACTAAATGTATAATATCATTGCAAAATGAATTTCATGCCAAATAGAGTCAATTTGGCGGGAAATCAACAAGCGGAGTATATCGTCACAATATCCTCCGCATATTGGGTTTTCCGGAGTATATCGTCACGATATCCTCCGCCCGGAGTATATCGTCACGATATCCTCCGCCCGGAGTATATCGTCACGATATCCTCCGGATATTCATTATGCCCATAAATATCAAATTTATTTTTTAATGTTATTATACATTTAGTACACTAAGTGTAGGATAATCACTGATATGCTTAAGACAAAAAAAACTATAAAGAATGTTATTATTGAATACTGAGAATACATTGTTTTTACATTACGGAGCTTTATTTCTACCTGAAAGTATTTTGGAACATATCTCTTGCTTAAATATTTCATGCAATGTCACTTTCAAAAACTTTATTAGAACAATTAGTCCATCCTATACTTTCACATGTTATTCTCCATTTCGTTTTTAAAAATTGTGGGAGCTTTAAACTCTAGAAGAGCTTAATTACCAATTATACCATGCACACTCTTTGCCCTCCGTCGCATTTTTCTTAGAATGGCCAGGCATATTTCAAATTGAAGAGTAAAGTCAGTTAAAGTGATATATAGCTGTATATAACAACGTATCTTTCACTTGATACTGTGATGTCAAGCTTAAGCATTCAAACGGTGTATTTTGTCTCAAGATACAATAAAGTACTGATTTCATTTATTTATCAATTCAGATGCCTTGGAATTAAAGTAAACACTTGGTATATATTACCAATATTATTTTTACCTATTATTGGTGGTACAATGACCAGGTTTCCTTTAATGTCTTTGGTCTTACTGTGCAGTTTGTAAAAAGAAAATTCAGAAAGTTGCAGTCTTAGATGAAAAACTGGTGAAAATCATACTTGCTACAGCTTTTCCCATTTTCAGAAGCCAATAGATCTGTACTTCCACTTACTATGACGTTAAGTCTTCTCATATGTATTATTAGTGGTTCTAACTGGAGGCAGAATCAGAAATTATGTCAAATAAAAGTAACATTTAAGAGATAAATTGTTCTGAATAGTGCATCTTTCATATTTTCCACGATATCTGACAGGTTTTTTGTCCTTTTGACTCTTTTTAAAAGTATATGCAGAAGTGAATATTTGATCTAGAGCTCTGAAACTTCCGATATCAGAACTTGGTAGCATTATGTCTTGGTATCTTATGTTTGGGGTCTAAAAAAGTCACAGATGTTGAGAAAAATATTCATTAAGCAGCAGTTTCAGTTCAAAGTTATTTAAAACTGCACTCACGACAGCTTTCTCTATTTTTGAACGCCGATAGATCGGTAAGTATTAGTATTAGGACCTTGAAACTGCTCATATTATGTAGTCTTTGTGGTACTTTCTCATTGCAAAGGTAATTTGGAAACACTGTGACTTACATTTCATGCGTTAGTGAACACTGAAAATGAACCAGCCTATTAGATTTCATCATGATACATTATACAAAATTGAAAACGTATATATAAAATATGTAGAGTCCTATATTTTAGTAATGAATGAATTACAATGTCAAGTAACAAGTGAAAATGTTAAAAATGCATTGATTTGCCTTCTATCAATATAAGTTTTTAATTGTATGCTGCAAAATGATAACATTGGCCACGCCCACTTTCCAGGGGTAGGGTACTATAAAGTTACATTAAAAATCATAAATAGTACATTATCATTATTATAATTGTATTACAATATCAAACAAAGCTTGAATTAGTTTTTAGAAAACAATTTTGAGCTATTTAAGCTGCCATCTTTTGCTGGAAGCTAAAAATATAAGATACGTGTGACTTAAAAATGACTAAAATTGCATATTTTTTTCCTATTAATTGCAATATTTCTGAGACTAATACAGATATCGGCCTATAACTTTAGGATATTATTCATCTTTGGACTAGTAATGTGTGCTGTAGAAAGCAGAACAATAGCAACTATATCCTTTATGTTATGAAATAGTCTTATAGTACCCCCTGAAATCGCAGGAATTGAAGTCCAATTCGGCCGTGAAAATTGTTTTTACCACTTTAAAGGCCATCACCTTATATTTTCTTACACCTACTAGGTTACTCTAACATACTGCATTGCCAAAAGTTACTTCTTGCAAACTTCCGGCAAAACTGTGCCAGCATCTGATACAATTGTAGGATTACCAAAGTAGAACTGCTGTAAGGGAATGGAATGGTCTAGAGCCAATCATGCATTTATTGAAGTCAGAGTATGCAATAAAACAGGAGTTTGCCTTTATATTGTAGGATTACCAAAGTAGAACTGCTGTAAGGGAATGGAATGGTCTTGAGCCAATCATGCATTTAGTGAAGTCAGATTATGCAATAATACAGGAGTTTGCCTTTATATTGTAGGATTACCAAAGTAGAACTGCTGTAAGGGAATGGAATGGTCTAGAGCCAATCATGCATTTAATGAAGTCAGAGTATGCAATAATACAGGAGTTTGCCTTTATATTGTAGGATTACCAAAGTAGAACTGCTGTAAGGGAATGGAATGGTCTTGAGCCAATCATGCATTTAATGAAGTCAGAGTATGCAATAATACAGGAGTTTGCCTTTATATTGTAGGATTACCAAAGTAGAACTGCTGTAAGGGAATGGAATGGTCTAGAGCCAATCATGCATTTAATGAAGTCAGAGTATGCAATAATACAGGAGTTTGCCTTTATATTGTAGGATTACCAAAGTAGAACTGCTGTAAGGGAATGGAATGGTCTAGAGCCAATCATGCATTTAATGAAGTCAGAGTATGCAATAATACAGGAGTTTGCCTTTATATTGCAGGATTACCAAAGTAGAACTGCTGTAAGGGAATGGAATGGTCTTGAGCCAATCATGCATTTAATGAAGTCAAAGTATGCAATAATACAGGAGTTTGCCTTTATATTGTAGGATTACCAAAGTAGAACTGCTGTAAGGGAATGGAATGGTCTAGAGCCAATCATGCATTTAATGAAGTCAGAGTATGCAATAATACAGGAGTTTGCCTTTATATTGCAGGATTACCAAAGTAGAACTGCTGTAAGGGAATGGAATGGTCTCGAGCCAATCATGCATTTAATGAAGTCAAAGTATGCAATAATACAGGAGTTTTCCTTTATATTGCAGAATTACCAAAGTAGAACTGCTGTAAGGGAATGGAATGGTCTTGAGCCAATCATGCATTTAATGAAGTCAGATTATGCAATAAAACAGGAGTTTGCCTTTATATTGTAGGATTACCAAAGTAGAACTGCTGTAAGGGAATGGAATGGTCTTGAGCCAATCATGCATTTAGTGAAGTCAGATTATGCAATAATACAGGAGTTTGCCTTTATATTGTAGGATTACCAAAGTAGAACTGCTGTAAGGGAATGGAATGGTCTAGAGCCAATCATGCATTTAATGAAGTCAGAGTATGCAATAATACAGGAGTTTGCCTTTATATTGTAGGATTACCAAAGTAGAACTGCTGTAAGGGAATGGAATGGTCTTGAGCCAATCATGCATTTAATGAAGTCAGATTATGCAATAATACAGGAGTTTGCTTTTATATTGTAGGATTACCAAAGTAGAACTGCTGTAAGGGAATGGAATGGTCTTGAGCCAATCATGCATTTAATGAAGTCAGATTATGCAATAATACAGGAGTTTGCCTTTATATTGTAGGATTACCAAAGTAGAACTGCTGTAAGGGAATGGAATGGTCTTGAGCCAATCATGCATTTAATGAAGTCAGATTATGCAATAATACAGGAGTTTGCCTTTATATTGTAGGATTACCAAAGTAGAACTGCTGTAAGGGAATGGAATGGGCTAGAGCCAATCATGCATTTAATGAAGTCAGAGTATGCAATAATACAGGAGTTTGCCTTTATATTGTAGGATTACCAAAGTAGAACTGCTGTAAGGGAATGGAATGGTCTTGAGCCAATCATGCATTTAATGAAGTCAGATTATGCAATAATACAGGAGTTTGCCTTTATATTGTAGGATTACCAAAGTAGAACTGCTGTAAGGGAATGGAATGGTCTTCAGCCAATCATGCATTTAATGAAGTCAGAGTATGCAATAATACAGGAGTTTGCCTTTATATTGTAGGATTACCAAAGTAGAACTGCTGTAAGGGAATGGAATGGTCAAGAGCCAATCATGCATTTAATGAAGTCAGAGTATGCAATAATACAGGAGTTTGCCTTTATATTGCAGGATTACCAAAGTAGAACTGCTGTAAGGGGATGGAATGGTCTTGAGCCAATCATGCATTTAATGAAGTCAAAGTATGCAATAATACAGGAGTTTGCCTTTATATTGCAGGATTACCAAAGTAGAACTGCTGTAAGGGAATGGAATGGGCTAGAGCCAATCATGCATTTATTGAAGTCAGAGTATGCAATAATACAAGAGCTGGCCCTGCTTGCACTGATCAGAGCAACGCAAGATGGTATGAAGATAATGTTACAAGATTAGGATTTTGTATGAGCAGATATTATGAATTGAAGGTGAAAGACACTTTGGTTGGTTGGTTTGAAATATTGTTTTCACATTTTAACATGTTGAGTACCAAAAATGGCAAATGGATCTGTCACTAATAAAATCAAATCTTCTGGGAAATATGAGTAAGTTACATGCTGTAACCTGTAACTAAGCAACTAAGTAACAAAGCAACAATTTTTAGTTCTCATATTGTATTGTATTGTATTTTGTTTACCACCAATGAAGGTGAGCAATACCTCTTGGGTATATCCCGTACATATACGGTCGTAATTAACGTAATTAACCTGAAAGATAGACCCAGAAACCCCTCCTTGAAGGAGCCCTCTGTTCTTTTATGTGCACCTATACATTGGACCTTTATATGTAAATAAGTATTGGTAAAAATTTCAACTTAAATAAACACTTCCTTCAAAAATGAGAGCCAGTGGCCCTATTTATTTTTTGATTTGACCTCATATTAAAATAGTTATGTCAGAAATATCACTAGCTGTTATTGTATAGATGGCACATTTATAAATGATATCGATTATATATAAAATTATATTTATTTCAGCTGAAAACAGAGCTGCCCTGAGGGAGTTAGAAGTTTTGAGAGAGTTCATTGAGTTTGTGGGGAAACCTGAATATAATGATCTACATGTACATGCTCTTGAGGATCCCGAGAGCATGGAGGTATGTAAAAAGCTCATTGAAGGCTGTGACAATGGCTGACATGTGAAAAGTTAAAATTGTTTTTGATAGCCTGATTTAGATATTACTTTCATTCAGCTATGAAAAATAGTTTGCAATCATCACAAATGATTGTGAGGGTTCATGTTTTTATATTTCTTTAATTTTTGATGGTACATTTAATTAAGTGGTAAGAACAAATTGTAGTTCAGAATATATTCAGAATCAGACATTTCAAATTACTTCTAATTTACTTATTATACTATACTAGAAATCCATAGTAAACATGTTTTATATCTCAGGATTTCTGTTTTAAATACGCTGTGTGCGCAAATGCTTACAGGGTGAGACATATCAACTGATCTACATTATTTTAACATTTACATATACTTTCTTACATGTATATGCAGGGTGCTTGTGCCCCACAAGAATTCAAAGCCTAGTTAATAAATATCAACCAATTGTGATTTTTTTGAATTTCTTAGCAAATCCGTGAATCCGGAGGTCTACAAAGGTTTGTTGCGTTTATAACTGATGTCACCCCTCCAGAGGAAGAAACCAAGAAAGAGAAAAAGAAAGACAAAGGCAAGAAGAAAGGAGATGAAGGTAATTAATAAGTAATTAAAATTTAATTACCCAATTATTATATCTTCATAATTGGTTATTTATTCTATTTTATTTATTCTACAAGAATATTGAATTCTAATTGGTTAAGACATTTTCTAATATCATCTCATCTTTCTGTTACCATGGCAACAGGTGTACACATGAAGCGTTTTAACATTTTACTTATCCTATCCTACCATGTGATCCAATACTGCCAGCTTTTGCCAGAAGGGGTTCACTTTTCAAAGGGGGAGTTCACATTTGACAACTTTTGTCCAAAATGAATAACTCAAATGCGAGAAGGTAGTTACCAGTTTCACCACCAGGATGCTCGTTCGGGTCAGATAGCATGGCGGGTATAGGAGAAAGTTCCCTTTAACTTAAATTACATCTGTTTTAGTGGTTAAATTTTCATATCACCCTTATGTATCTAATAGTTATGCAAATTAAAATATGTCCAGTAAAAGAAAATGTTATCTGTCCAATACAAGAAAAGATATTTCACTTTTTGTGATTTTATAACATAGGGTCTATGGGTAATCTCCCCGAACTAAAAGTCGCATTTTCAAAAAAAAAAAAATTTTCAAAATTGATAAACAATTTTCGAAACCACATTTTTAGATGTACTTTTACATGTGGATTTCAAATATGACACCACTTTGACTGAATTTTGAATATTTAATGACGTAAATCAAGTTTATTTCTACTCGCATCTAGTCAATTGATAAGTGCCAGAGTCGAATGAACTGAGTCAGGGGGGTTCGCTATGGGCCTGACTGCCCCTTTAATTGTACAGACCTTGCCAATATTTTAACTAATAAAAAGTGAATGCTTGAAAAGTGCTTTTAAGGTACAGCTGGAAAGTAACATTTTGGTAAAAAATTGCTATACCTGCACATGTTATTTTCTGGTACAAAATAAAGTATGAAGGCATGTGTCAATTCCCTTGCTTTTTTCAGGAAAGTATCATTACATTGTCTTCTTTTAGAATATCTGGTAGGGGTTCAATGGGAACTCCAGGAAATTCTGATATTTCACACTTTCTATTTTTCCAAATTTTCTTTCAAAGTTTCCAGACAACACAGGAGCTACCATTGACCTGTTTCTAGATATTCTATAAGTAAACAGTGTAATAATACTTTCCTGAAAAAAGCAAGGAAATACACACACAACTTCATGCTTAATTTTGTACCAGAAAATAACATGTGCAGGTATAGCAATTTTTTACCAAAATGTTACTTTCCAGCTGAACCTTAAATTTTGATCTCATTAATATTTTATTTTGTCCTGTTTTAGATGACAGTAAGTTTTTGGTAAAAAGGATTATATTGATATTAGATGTAATTTATTTATATGCTAGAGAAATTAGGTTATTTTTATATAAATTATATTCACAAAAAGTTATGTAAGCACCATTTTTTGATATTGATACTTACTGTATTTTTAAATCACTTGCTTCGTGTACACTTTATACATATACATGTTCAGAGCATGGTCAAAATATCAGCTTTTTCATAAAAGTAATTTAACAAGAATTAAAGATTATCTAACCCATTCTGTCCAAGCTTACTATGGTCAGTGAATTATGTCACAATACTAATGTTAATTTCCTTTTTATTAAATGTTTTAACTTTTACAAAGTCACACTTGTTGAATATTTTTGATTAAATCACTGAATGCTAATGTAACGGGGCGAGTGTAAGGCCCGTGGGTGGCAATCAAATATGACGTACAGTAGATGTAGTTAAAATGTCTTCTAAAATATATATTTGAAATACTCTGTGTATGTCCAGTCACAAACTCTAGGTAACACTAACAAGTAAAGGGACAACACCCCAACTCAACTACATGTGAGTGAATGCTATTATATTGAATACAAAAACAGTACAAAACAATCACACCATGAAAAGCTAAAAACTGGTTTAAACAAAGGAAGCTAAAGTAGAAAGTATACAAAAGAATTGAAAACATTGGAATTAAATATTTGAAAAACTGGTGTAAAGTAATGAAGGGACCTGTTAAAATGACATGGATGGGGATTGGACAATATGAATAGAAGAAATATAAACAATGTGAAAATGACCATGTTACAAATACTATTTGCAAATACATGTAAAATGTAATGTACTTTACATGTATTTTTATATGTTGTAATTAACACCTATTGTTATTTATTCACCATTTCAGGCAAAAAAGGTACCGGAACTCTAAGAATGACTTTGCTTTCTCTTTAAGAGCTTTGCACAAAACTAAACAAGAAATATCCTCAGATATATTAAGAACTTTTCTCTTTCTATCACTAACAATGGTAAAATCATGATTGAGACAATGTAAGTCCCGATGTTCTGTATTAATGTAATCCATACTTCAGTGTTATTATTTGTACGGCAAGATACATTTATTCATACATCTGGTCAATTTTTGTAGTCTTACAACAATTACACCCACCCCCATTCTGAGAAAGTTTGTCAGTCAGAACAGGGAGGGGGCAACCACTTGATGTAAGACCCAGAATAAATTTTTGATAAGTTCATTTTTCTCTGATGAATTAATCACACCACTAGTTACATTAATTAAGCGCATTAATACTATACATTGCAATAGGATAGTTTCTAAATAGCAGAAACATCAATGAAATCTCGTGCTGCCATCTTTTATTCAGCTTTTAACTTGGGCTAGAGCTCCATTCATTTACATGCTAAAATCTTGGAAAAGTGGCTTAATTTCATGATTTATCAAAGTGTGTTTGTTGAATCTGTATAAAACTTGAATGATATACCACATGATGACCCTGTTTATGTACATGTTGTGATTAAACATGCAAATGTTGATTGACATACAAATAATCCACGGATTTAAAGAATTTTAGCATTGCATCTATGGACATTTGGCCCAAGTTTTTTTAAATTGTTATAGAAAATTATTCAAATTACATAACTTTGTAAATCAAAGCTATTATAGGCGAAAACATTTCACTGAATTCAATTATGCCATTTAAAAGAAGATAATGTAAGTCATTAAAGGTCTAATATGCAAGTCTCTTAAAATCTCACGAAAAACGAGATTTAGCGAGATTTCAAAAGCTATATGGAAACTATACTATTGATTAATTAAGGCATACTTAGTTCCTTTGTTAATTTTCTTAAGAAATAACTTAAGCTGAAAACTGCATAAAGCTTCAACTATTTAGCACAATTCTAGGGAAATTAGTCACTCTGAGCTAAGATGAAGAAAATATTCTTATTCCTATCTTTGGCTAACTTAGATCGACTCTTGCACCTTCTCTGCTTTGAAAGGTTATGGAAATAATCATATAGATTATAATGTCTAAATGTATCATTCTATTCAAATTAGAAATACTTTACCCTTTTATAAGAATAAGAAAACTTTTTCTTCTTGCTTTTTCTTATGAGGTTGTTGCTTTGATGCTTTGTTAAATAAAAAAATCCTGAATAAAAATATCATTTAAACGCTCACATATATGCATCATAATTTATATGGGGGACTGTTGAAGGAGGACACAACAATGTGTTGGATTTTTGTTATGATTACGCACCACATATGTTATTACCTCATTTTATTATTTAGCTGAGCCAAGAATGGCTGCCAGTGTCCTTCAGACAATCCCAGGTAGCGTTCTAGGTGGTAAAACTCCATATATAAGTGAAGGTATATACTTGCATGTGGGTAACGTAAAGCATGTGTATGTTTTACTAAATGTTCTACTTTGGTGTCACCAATTATCACTAGATGTCATGCATTTCTAGAAGGCCGTAGAATGTGGAATATTACCCATAAGCCTTTATTTTCTCTAGTTACGTTCCCATGTGGCAAAAGAGTAAAAATCTCAATCATTAGTGATGGCTTGACTTCATAATAAATTCTAATGCTGTTCACTATGGAGATTTTTCACTGTGCATGAATGATGTTGTATATAGTTTTGATTTAAATCAGTCTACCAGGAAAAGACTCAAGAAATACTTTAATTTGAGATGGTCCTTGAGTCCCTCCTTTAACTTTCATTGATAAAGGGGGGGGGGGAGTGATTTGATTGGCCATTTACTCTTGTAGTTGTGCACCATACTGAGAGTAACTTCGTACATGCATGAATTTGATACAAAGCATGTAGATGTAACATAGTATGTTCAGCCCCTTGCATCCTTAGATCTAGTTAGGTACTCACGTAGGAAATTTCAAGTTTTATCTATGGGGCCCGAGTTTTTTTATGTACTAGGCCCATGTTTTATGTTAGGCCTCAAGTTTTATACACTAGACCCCTGATTTTATGTACAAGGATCGGGTCCAGATATTTTGTTCAAGATGTCAGAATTTCTCATGCTTGTGTATCAGTGTTTAAATCGTCATATAAATACATTAATTGCAATACAAACTTATTTTATTATTGTTAAAAGACATACTTGTTCAAGAAATTATTGAATGATTATGAACTAATTATAATTACTTTGTCTTTCCTTTTTACGGGTTCTTGGTTAACAAGGATTGATGTATTAACATATAAATCATTACTTTTCTTATATAACTGATTCATTATTTCACTGCCATATTCCCCGCTCTCTGATTGATCCATACCTTGCATGTACGACCTAAAAATACGATTAATTCTTGGACTCAGGGGGTCTTGGTAGTATCATCGAAAGAGGAACACTTCATATTTATATCATTTGTATGATTATAAGTTGTTTGATTGTTTTACTTAGGTAAAGGAGGTCATGATAACGATGAACCTGGTCCGCCCTCTAACACACTACCAGAGGTGAAACCTCATGCTTGTATAGCTATAGCAAGAGCTGCAAAAAATGGTAAGGGTCATTACTGCATTTGAGTTCTCTCATAGATTCAGTAAAACTTTTGTATAGTGATAACCTATGGAGTCATGAAATGTGTTCACTATATCTAGGTGTTCACTATAAATAGGTGTTCACTATATGTAGGTGTTCACTAAAATAGGTATTCACTATATGTAGGTGTTCACTATCTGTAGGTGTTCACTATATGTAGGTGTTCACTATAAATAGGTGTTCACTATATGTAGGTGTTCACTATCTGTAGGTATTCACTATATGTATGTGTTCCCTGTAGATAGGTATTCACTATATGTAGGTGTTCACTATAAATAGGTGTTCACTATATGTAGGTGTTCACTATAAATAGGTGTTCACTATATGTAGGTGTTCACTATTTGTAGGTGTTCACTATATGTAGGTGTTCACTATCTGTTGGTGTTCACTTTATGTAGGTGTTCACTATAAAAAGGTGTTCACTATATGTATGTGTTCACTGTAGATAGGTGTTCACGATACAAGAGATCATCAGAATCAATCAGAACATCAAGAATTAAAAAATATATTTTGTGTTATTACAGCTGAAAACCGTAAAATCTTATAGAAAAAGGGGCGGAGAAGATGTTGATCTTATTGCTAGGTCATGAAGACCCCACAGTCCAATGTGCAGCAGCCCAGGGTCTTCGGGTCATGTGCGAGAATCTTCTCAGTACGGAGTCAATTGGACAATGGGGTAAGTAGGAAAAAGCAACACAACAAGTGGCAATTGGTGTTTAGCGGTTGGTGTTTAGCATTTGTTGTTTGGTGTCTGTAACAAATGGCAGGTGGTGATATTTTGCATGTTTATACATTTTAAAGTGGACTTGAAGTACAGTCTGATACAATATTGATTTTCCAGCATTAATCATGTCATAGATGTTAAATTAATTGTTATGCACTGATATAACAGCGTTGAAATTATCATTCATTATGTGCAGAATCAGCACTCAAAAATGTAGTTCTGGTGTCATATAGTTATTTAAGTATGTACAAATGATACCTTCTCTATAATCAACTTTAATCTTTAAACGTCCATCAAAACAGGATCATAGTATGTTCCAGAGGTCCTATGAGCAATGCTTTTTCCCATGTGCAATGCTTTTTCCCAAGGTACATTTGCTTTTTTTCCAAAGTGCATACTAAATAAAGAACAATTTTAATGTCAGAGCTGGAATATCCCTTTTAAATTACAAGGTCATAGTTCAACAATTTTATAACTTCAGCGCAGTCTGTTATATTTTGTAGATCGTATATTTGTGATTTCTTCAACTGGTGTGACCATTTGTTCACTGTAGCACTTGAGTTTCGTTTGGTAGATTGTGGATCATTTAAGTCTTTATCATTTGGGTCACCATTATAGTTTGTATTATGATGTATCCACTCTGATATATGATCATCAAATTCTATGTTAAGCTCTTTGTAAATCTCCTTGGCTTTTAAAATTGGATTGTTCGCAACATCTTCATATGCGATCTGCTTAATGAGTGGCATCCCTGCTTTTTCACGTCTGGGTAATTTGTTAATTTTTTCTACAAATTTCATGTTTGTCACAAAATTATAACATGTGTGTTTCATACTATTTAGTCTATTTTCTCTATCTGTTATATTTTCACGAGGTTCTTCGTATAAATGGTTTCTAGAGTTGTATATACCTCTTGGATCTCGTACTAGTAAAACAATAGCTGTGTCATTCCCAAAATATGAGGAAAGATTTTCCAAATTATCCAATGAGATAATTTTCACCGTCCTCAATTTCTTTCCTTTACACATTTGGTACGTAGTTTCAAATGTGTACTCGGTATAATTGTATCGAACCATCCAATAATGCCAGCCTTTAGCTATGTGTGACAGTATCCCAACATCACAATTCAGAATATCTCTCATTACGATTGCACCATATTTTTGTATCAAATCTCTACGATCCCATGTTCTTATCAGAGGTTTAAGTGGTTCAAAAGCGTAGAATATTTTCTCATTTTGTTTGAAGAGTTCGGACAAGAATGTTGATCCGCTCCTATAGGTGGCCATGATTATGATCTTAGTGGTGTTCACATGTTTAGTTAGTAAATGTTTCCTCTCATTATTTTGTGACATAGACGGAACTCCAGTTTGAAACCTCTCTATTATTGAGGATGTTACGCAATGTTTCCGATTTGTTGATCTTAGGATAAGTGCTATATTGATAGTTCCTGCTACCAAAATTATAAGTAGTAAACATCTCAAAGGACGCAATCTTAACATATTATCAAACTAGTTTTCTTGTTCACTGTTACTGTAATTGTTTCAAGATGAGAGTTTATTTAAGTTAAAGACAATGTTTGAGATATATAAAGAGTATAGCTTTATTAACCCAACATAGGGAAGTGAAGTATCAGATTCAAAAACTACATACTAGATATATTTTACATAGACTGGTCCATTATGCTATATAGGGGTGATAGGTTCTTAGAGCTCATATTGCAACATCCTTTCTTTTTTCAAAGTTAAAGTTTCAGTTTACAGTATCATGAATTATCAATTACAAATTCTTATAGCCTTTCCTTTTTTATCTAAAATGATTTAGCTTGAAATCTAAACCTCAGTGTTGACATATTTATACCATCATGTCCAGAAGAGTAGTGTCCAGTATCAAATTCTAGAGATTGTTTATGTTATAAACTCTTGGAACTTAACTGATAACCTTATGAGGTCAATGATGTAGTGTTAAAATAAGAATATAAGCTTGTAGTAAATGTAACTATAGCTGAGTATATGTCCACTTATAATAATTAATAGGTATTAAGTGTCTTGTGCCAAAACCAAAAAAACTGGACTGGAATTTCACACTTGTGCTATTTTAACAATTAAAAATATTGAATTCCAAGTGTTTCTTCCTGCTTGTGACAGGTTGTTTACATAATATATATTTGTTCATTTGGTATGACATTGGTCCTATATTTGTTCCATTGGTATGGCATTGGTCCTGTATTTGTTCAATTGGTATGGCATTGGTCCTGTATTTGGGCATTTGGTATGGCTTTGGGTATGCAAATTGGTTTGTATGGGAACATATTGAAATTTGACAGATTGGTATGGGAACATACTGTTATCTGAGGGTTCAGCCTAGGACCCCTGTCAAGGTTTGTATAGAGTGAACCCCTCGGGATGCCCCCTCCCCCGCGCGGCCCCTCTCCATGACGAATAAAACCATTGACTTTGATTGAATACGCGTGTTACAATGTAGTTTGTCCCACCTCTTCAGGCCCGTAGCCAGACGGGGAGCTGGGGGAGCGGAATCTCCCCCCCCTTGCCAGAAATTCTTTCAAATGCAGTTTTTCCCCATTCAGAGAATTTTTCGCTTTGATTTTTAGCCAAAATTGTGATAAAGCTCCCCCCTGGAAAAAAGCTCCCCCTCCTGGTAAAA